>CM035416.1:13146660-13174160 GCA_020310875.1 Ceratopteris richardii
TTGAAGAGTTAGAAATGCTTTTGGAGGCATATTTTGTGCAGATTGATGGAACTCTGAATAAGCTATCTGCAGTGAGTTAAAGTTTATCACCACTTTTTAAGATGCTTGTTTTTGTTTTTTGGTATTTATCATATTGGTTTTCAGATGGTCAAGCATGATGATTTAAACAGATGGTATTTTAAGTTTTATATATGGGATTTATCTTTTCCTTAAGATCTTATAATTTGTGAGAATAGATGAGATTACATGAAGAGGTGTGGTGGAGGCTCTTGTTTTGCATTGAAGCCTATTGATGCATTTATTTCAAGATCAAGTATGAGCTTCCTATGATTGGAAAATGATGCAAATAGGTCACTCTCTCTACTCCCTTTTCCTCTCTTTTGGTCATCAACTCACAATTCTAAGATGAGAACCATGGCTTGTTTTGCCTTATGTTTGAATGGCATGAAGTGATCTTGTCAATCAATCATGAGAAGGAAAAAGCGAACCTCTTCTGAGAAGAGGAACCATGCCATTGAAAGGCTTTCTCATACTCTTGTCATGATCAAGGAGAACACCTTGACAATGTGTCTTCAAGGCTTTTGAAGATTATTCAACTTTCCTATTTCTACAACATTTTTCATGAATGCAAATAATTGCACCCAAAAAACCTTGAAGAAAATACATAAAATCATGCAGCTGGTTAGAAATTTCTGTCCTATTCAAATAGATTGAGGTTGACAAGGTCAGGTGCACATAGAACAGCCTGTAACAATCTCATGGTTATCACTTTGCAACTGTGAATTAAAAAGAACAAAAACTAGAAATACCGGGGGAGGGGGAGGGGCAGGGTGGTTGGCCAAAGGGTGTTACAGCTGAAGAAGGCTGACATTATATTTAAACTGAGCTACAACTAGGATAAAGAGCTCACATAATCAAACCTTGAATTATTAATGATTGTAGCATTGAAGTAGCAGCCATTGATGCTCCCTACTGATACATGCCACAGGGAATGAGAGAAGGATGAAGAAGAAGACTGAGAAAACGATACACAGGAATTCTTAAGAATCAACAAATGTACATCAATTGATGTGATGCGAATTCTCAAATTTACTACTGATATCTACATATTGAGTATGGATTCTTTAAGGGGAGGGCAATGAACTAGGAGAACGTATGCTGCTGAAAGGAAACATTCCCTAAGGAGGGAGGCAGGAATGGCATCATAAAACATCCATTGCTTCTCGAAAATCAAAGCATTTCTGGACCACTAGATAAACCACAAGATCCAAAAGCAGAGATGATTAAGAAGCCAAAGGCAGTGTGCATTATGGTTTCTGTACAACCCAGAAACAAGATGTTAAGTATTGAGGGGAGATGAAAGAGAAGCTGTGTGCTGCAGTATCTGCCCCCCTATTAATGCTTAATGTGTTGGCAGTCCCAGAAGACATGGGAGATAGACTCTCTTACTTGATTCGGTGTTGGAAACAATGTCAGAATAGCACGAAACCCTAATTTCCAGCCACCACAGAAGGTAAAAAATTTTCATTAGCCCATTAGATAGTACTTGAGGAGAGCTTTCATTTGGTATATAGCATTCAGCCATCAGAGGTCCAAATTGGTAGAAAACCCTAACCTAATTTCTTTGCAAAAATGGATTTTTACCTATTTTGAACCCTCATGACATGAACATCATGAAAAGCAAAGTCTCCCTCTCTACAGCAAACCCTAATTCTGAAGTTATGGTTTTAGAAACCCTGAATAAGAAACTGATGATATAGTAAAGAAAACTGAAATTAGACTTACTACTCACAATACTCAGCAAGAAGGTGATGGTTGGCTTCCAAAATCTACTCCAATGCTGCACCAAAGGTAGAGCACACCTTCTTCAAGTATAGAACACTCCTCCAACTTGCATTGATGCTTGAGTTGGCCTTCAACGATGATCCATAATGACCAAGCTTGTTATTATATAGCCATAGGCTGCCAACGATGGCTTTTTAGAAAAGCATACACAAAAACATCAGGAAAAGAAAAAATCTTGCGCTAGACTTGGCGAAAAGCGGAAAAATAGCGGTAGTTTTATTTTTCCTTCGAATGTGCTTTTTGGGCCTTAATGGACTGCGAACTGCCTATTGGACCATCAAATAGATATATGCGTGTGTTTAACTAAATGTACATGGCCTGAGGAACAAAATGATGCAAAAACCCTTTTTGAGCAGAAATTAGGGTTAGGGTTTTCTCTCAACCTGGACCTCTGATGACTGAATGTGATATACCAAATAAAAACTCTTTGTAAGATCTATCTAATGAGCTAATAAATTTTTTGACCTTTTGTGACCAAAATTTGGCTGAGTACTGAAAATTAGGGTTTTGTGCTATTCTGACATCGTTTCCAACAACTATGCCATTTCATGAGAGCAAAATATGGCAATTGTTTAATCCTGCCAATAAGACTAACAATAACTTTTTGGAAGAAAGGCATGTGAATTATAACATTATTTATCATAATGGGTGTATGTATGGACTGCCTCAAGAGATGATCTGAAAAATGCAAGATGAATTCAAGAGTGATGTGTGGTCTCGTCCTTGCGAATCTTGAACAATAGAAATATCCCAAGGAGAGAAGGCCATGAAATGTTGCGGATCGTAAATACGATCTAGGTGATCCCACATACTTACATGTGAGGAAGAATGAAATGTATAACCATGTGCAGAGAGGTATTTACGTGCCCATAAATCAGTTGAACCCTCGGGTGAAATGCAGTTCTACCAAGCAAGCAAATTTACCAAGCAACTTGTTCTTCAACAAACATACGAGCAGAACCAGGAGAAGTGTCTTGAGACCATTCCACTAATACGGAAATCCCCCATCAGTCATGATCATAATGCAATAGATGAAGAAGATTTGAGACGATGCAACATAAGTGAGTGAGGCTCACACAAAAGTTATGGCAATATATATTAATGAGAAGATGTGTTTGACGAGAAAAATTGAAGGAACAAATAAGTAGACAACCTAAAGATCATTATATACAAGGGTGGATGCAAAGAAGATTGAATAATATACAAGCAACCAAAGTACGGGGAAGAAGGGATACCCCCATGAACCACCCAAAAGTCTGTTGTATATTCAAGTCTCAACCATAGTTTTCTTGTAATGCAATTTGATGATGGAGAAATTACTTGTGAAGGTTGAAACTCAACAAACTTGGAAGACATTGTCGGGGAGTGTTTGAAAAGGAGGGTGAGAGTTGGGAGCAGAATGAACATGGTAGAGCATAGAAGTAGACATGTGGAAAGGTGAAAAGAAAGGTAAGATCTGGTTTTTGTAGCATTCTGAGAGGCATCAATTGCTATGAAGAGGTTTCCAAGCGGAAAGATTGTATGCAACCAAAGACATGAGTAAAGTAATCCAAAGAAGAAATATTCTATAGTGGCATAGATGTCTTTTTCTATCATCCAAATGATCCCTATTTAGGAGCTTCTGTCACCTCAATTCATCACATTGAAGGAACAAAAGCATGGAAGTAAATATTACATATTAGAAGCAAAAGAACCATTGATTACATTCTGGCTCAAAAACACTTCCTCGTGTGTGTTTTTTCTTTTCCTTGATGGAGCAATGCAAATGAATTGCCATAATATTGGTTGAGCATAAGAGAACACCAAGGCATCATACTTTAATCTTGAACCCTTCTTCCGAGTATATTAAAGTTCAGCAAGTGGGAAATGCTTATGTAAGTGCCAACATTTTTGGGAAGTTACCAAACGAATCATAAGAAAATTGTGTCTGACTTTAGTAGCTTAATTGATAGTTATGACATGATTGCAAACTACATAGTTTGGCTGCTGTTTGAACTCCAAATAACTCGTTGCAATAATCAATCATGCATAGTTAAAGAAGTATCAAAAGTTTTAGAAGCAACGCTTCTAAATAGTGACCATAGGAATACAAAAGAAGCAAATGGGCGGGCAGAATCATATCTGTATTCTTACCTTTATCATCTTCTATATGTAATGAACATCGTTGGTCTTTTTTACGCATTTCAGAAGTTATGTTTCTCCTCATGCATTATCCATAGTCGTTAGAAGAAAATCAGTTTTAGCTTTACACCAATCCTAAATTTTCATTTGACATATTCATTCAAGATGGAGGTACACATCGATTTGCAGCAAAGGATCTGTCATGCACCTCAAATCTTTATTCCTTGTTGGACTCAGCCTAGTAGTAGCTTGATGTCTTGAATTAATCTATTGCTTTTGAGCGGGAGGACAATTGCATTAAGATAGCTAACACGTCAGAACTATTAAATTCAGAAATAACCAAAGGTGAAGCCACGAAATAACCAAAGATGAAGCCATAAAGGCATAGAAGCATGGAAGACAGCTCTATTATTCTCGAGCACCATAACAATCCATGTATGCATCAGCCGAGAAAACATCTGAGCACCAATGATGGTAGTTCAAATACACTTCCATCTAAGAAAGATCGAGAATAGACTTGTGAAACTACGATGCACTTCAGCGCAGCTGCCTGAATTTCTTCAATATGGTCTCCTTCAAAGAGATAGAGATAGTAACAATACTCAGCTTAGTGCTATCTGCCCCCCTCCATCCTCCTCATTGCCTTGTCTTTAGACAAAAACGAGCTCCTTGGCAATGACGATCCTCTCCCATGTTATCATTAGGTATTTCCATCTAAATCTTGATGACTAACTGGCACCATTATTAAAAATACCATGCCATGGCTCCCGATTAAGAATGATGGTTATCCATTTCAACTTTTTCGTTTTTGCTCTTTGCATTCTTTTTCACACTGGTACGTGAGAGTCACTTTTCTGCAGAGAACACTAGAGAGAGGGAAAAGGGGGGGGGGAGGGAAGGGGGGGGGGAGAGAGAGGGAGAGGGAAGGGGGGGAGGGGGGGAGAGAGAGAGGGAGGGAGGGAGGGGAAGGGAGAGGGAGAGGGAGAGAGAGGGAGAGGGAGGGAGAGGGGGGGAGGAGGGGGAGGGAGGGAGGGAGGGAGGGAGGGAGAGAGGGGGTGGGGGGGAAGGGGGGGGAAAGGGGAGGGGGGGGAAAGGGGAGGGGGAGGGTCATATTAACTTCTACCAAAAGGTCAAACTTGGCCTAGGAGACAAAACCATGTACAACTATGGTCATCTCTGTGTATCGATGAAAAGAAAAGTACTCACTACAAAAAAGAACTATGTAGGCTGAAAATAGCAAGATGATGGTGTATCTAGCAATGATGGAGTAGTGGAGATAGAGTAGTGGTACATGGGGCGAGCGTGGCTCTGACTCTGCAGATAATGGCCACCTACTACCTGGGGACATATATGGGAGTGAATATGTATACCCTAACTGGTACAGATGGGTGGAGGAGGGTGGAGTATATGGTACATAGGCAGTGGATTCAACACGTCCTCCAAGAGGGAGACCCAAGTGGTGGTGGTGCGCTGATGCTCCATCATGTGATCGTGGGCTATCTTGATGCGAGAGATGTCCTCATGTTGCAGTTGTGGTCGTCGATACCCAATCGTACGTGGTCTGCATCGCATTCTCTGTGCTGCTGCTTTCTCGAGCGTGAGCCCTATGCCTCTGGGAGGCTGGTCTGTCTGATGTGGCTCAAGTCATGGAAAGAACTGAGTAATAGTCTGCTGGGTACCTGTCTGTGTCCCACGTGTGCATTGTAGCATCTGCTCTCGTCTCTCATATGCTGCCGGTGATATAGCGACCTACCCTTCGTTGGTCTCCTATGGTCACGCACAACCGGAGTGACTCCTCAATTTGGAACTGTGCTCGTAGGTCCAAGTATGCTGGGCATCTCGTAATCAAGTGCTCCTTGCTCTCTATCTTTGTATGGCAAACTGGGCACCACCTCTCCTCTTGGGGGACTCCTCTAGCCAGACCTCTCTCGATCTCGAGCTGATGTGATGAAACTCGAAGCTGCCCAATGACAACACGGAGGTCGTGTGGTAGGTATGTCTCCATGTAACGTGGGGTCTCAATGAAGCCTTGATCCGAGATCTCTAGGAAATGCTCAGGATAGTAGAGCATTTTCGGTGGCAATGGATCTCTCTGGCTGACCCATGTCCTCTGTATGTATGTATGCCATATCTCCTGACGGATGATCCTATTCCTCTCCTGGTGGGAGAGAGAGTAGGTGGGGGCGTGGGAGTCATAATGTACCAATGGTAGTCTGTCTATGTCAAGTCCATGGTGGGCCAGCCAATCTCGTGTTTGTGCATACCATGAGGAGGTGTACCCTGCTAATGCCATGTCGCGTGATGCTTGGAAAGCTTTATAAGTGATGTGCTCTCTATCCATGCCTTGGATCCTAAATAATAAGCATACTGTCTGGAAGAGTGCTTCTACTAGCATCAGTGGTGCAACAATCCCTGCCCTTACGATATCATGGGGTACCAAGGGTTTGCTGTGGAATCTGGATGAGTCTGGCAATCATGAGAACTTGTGGTCTCTCCACCGTTGTCCAATCCTCGTGTGATGCGATCTCGAGCTACCTGAGACATGGAGAAAGTCCCGGAGGTTGCTGTGAAAGTCACGCCCAGATATACATATGAGCTGACTACCTCGATGGATCTGCCTGCTGTTGTGAAAGAACTCTGCCTCCTCACCTGCGTTGATGTATGAAAGATCAGAACTTTGGTTTTACGAAGATTTACTCATAGCCCTCTATGTGTGCAGAAGTCGTCTAGACCATGTAGATGATGCTGTAGACCCTATGCAGACTCTAAAACCAAGACAATTTCATCAGCATATAAATGAATATGGACCATGGTCCCTCCTACCTCAATGCCATCCCCTCCATGCTTTTGTATGAAGTCCACTATCTCATCAATGTATAGCCCAAAAAGTGTGGGCGAGAGAGGACACCCTTGCTTCACGCCAATGGTGCTAGCAAGTGAATATGATAGGCCCCCTGGACATTTCACTCTACGTGATACTCTCTCATATAGGGCGTAGATCCCCCATATCATCTCCTATGGAGCGCGGATGTCGAGTAGGCATCTGAAGAGTCTCTCTCTGGGGACTGTGTCGAAGGCTTTGCGAAAGTCCACAAAGCAGCAATATAATCTCCGTTTCCTCACTCAAGCATGGTTGATCAGGCATCTCAAAGTCAAGATGTGGTCTATGGTAGAGTAATCTCGTCTGAATCCTGCGTGTCTTGGAGCTTTGATACCCTTCCTCTCGGCAAGGGTGCTCAGTTCTGTCTCTAGTACTACCCCATATAGCTTGGCTAGTGTGGGGCCAATCACGATCGTCTCATATGTAGCTTGATCCATAACATCGCCTTACTTATGTATGGGCACTATGATGTGCTCGGTCCATGAGTCAAGGAACCCCTCACCTAGTGCTCGGTTGAAGAGGTGGGCGACGAGTGGTGCTAAGATTATGCACTCGTAGATAAGATGCTCTTCCGTAGCATCCAGCACTCATCATCATACCATCGGTTTTGGGGCATGGACCCTCTACGTGGTGGGTGTGTGTGGTCACTATGATGTGCTCGGTCCATGAGTCAGGGAACCCCTCACCCAGTGCTCGGTTGAAGAGGTGGGCGATGAGTGGTGCTAAGATTATGCACTCGTAGATCATATGCTCTTCCGTAGCATCCAACACTCATCATCATACCATCGGTTTTGGGGCATGGACCCTCTACGTGGTGGGTGTGTGTGTGTGTGGTGGGGAAACTGTGTAGAGCCGAGTGATATAGGATGGTGGTGATCAGTGAGGTGAGTGTGTCCAAAGGTGAGAGTGGATCTAGTGAGAGTAGGCGGGTGTGTAAATGGTGTATGTAGACATATGAGAGCTCGCGCATGAAGTGTATGGTAGTATGTGGCAGAGCATGTGGGAGAGGGTCTAGCGGAAGGGGAGATAAGAGTGTGAACGTGATAAAAGTGTGATCGGCTTTGGGTGGATATCTACCAATACCAAGTGAAGTGATGAGCGATGCTCCAGAGAGGGTACCTAAGATGTAGTCGACTGTGCTTTCACCGCCTCCATGTGGGAAGCATGTCAATCCACTAGATCTCAGCCGTCTGTGCATCACGTTGTAAATAACGAGATGGTGTCGACTTCCGAGCTCGAGTAGGTGTCTGCCGTAGCATGTGGTGTCCTTGCCCATGTCTGCTGATATTCGGCATGTCCCTGTCTCCTGTGGTCCTCTGCTCCTCATGATCAACGATTGCTCCATATCATATGACTCACAGTGGCGTGACTGTGTGCGTCCATTGAAGTCCCCCATAGGGAAGAACTCACCGAGAGTGCTATAGTGTAGTATCTCCTTTGAGAGTGCAGTGTAGGGTGAGTCATTGTCTTTGGGCGGCTCCTCTCGGTCATGTCCAGAGTATCGGGATCCTCGTGGTGGGAAGTAGCAAATGGCTATGTAGATCCACCTTTGTGCTTCTATCTTCAAGTGTACCCAGTGCCCACATGTATTGTGCCTCCTCCTCTCTGCTGGTGATGTGGATCCGACCCTGTAACTCCTGTCTGAATTTGATGGTGACACTACCCGATCCTCATGCTGTACTCTGTTGCATCGTGGTCATGAATGTGGTTGCCCACTGAAACCTGCCATATGAGGAAGCCCTCTCTCTAAGGGAGCCCTCTCTCTGGGCTCTCGTGCGTCTCTGTGATGCAAGCAAAGTCGTGTGTCTCCAGGATCTCCTCAAGCGTGTCTGGTCATGTCCAAAGTGCTCTGTTGCAGTTCCATACCGCTCCTCTGAGTGGTGCCTCCTGGTGTGGTGATGTCCTCCTTCTATGAAGACCTTACCATCACTTTCCTCCCCTCTCGGTGCGCCTGGAGTATCTGTGGCATGCAAGCACATCGGTGTGCTAAGTGCATCCTCGTGAGATCCTCGTCCATGTAAAGGGCGCCATCGGATAGTCCACATAGTATTGATCGACATCTAAAAAAGGCAGTCTGTGTCTCCTCGGAGCGCATCTGAAGGATGAGTGCTTGTGAACGGGATGTATCCCTCCCAACCCTCCATGCGCGTGTGAAGGGCATGGTCTCGTATCCAAGTCTACATGTGGGTGGCATCTTCCTCCGGTGACGTTCCCTCTGGGAGGTCTGTAATCCGAACGTGGAGTCTTCGAATTTGTTGAAGTCTCTCCTCCTCAAGTCTATCTTGAACTCGTGTGAGCTCTTTGTTCTGCACGTCTTCATTGACTTCCTTCTTAATCCTTTTGTGGACTATTTCTACCCAGGACTCTCGGGTGGATTCTACCTCCGTTTTGATTTCCTTCTTTATTTCTGCTTTGAGTGTCTCTATGTTGGAGATCTCCCCCTCTTTTTTGAGGTGCTCATAGGTTGTCTTCCAACTGCCTCGCTCTTCGGTGAGGGTTTTTACTTGTTCTTCGAGTCCTCTGAATTTATCCATCATTTTTCGTATCTCCACGTTGAGGGTGCGGTTTGCTTCCTTTTTGGCCTCTTTGATGGATTTAGAGAAGTTCTTCCACTTCCCTCCGGTCAGGTAGAGAGAGAGAGAGAGAGAGAGAGAGAGAGAGAGAGAGAGAGAGAGAGAGAGAGAGAGAGAGAGAGAGAGAGAGAGAGAGAGAGAGAGAGAGAGAGAGAGAGAGAGAGAGAGAGAGAGAGAGGGTTGGGGTTAGGTTTAGGATTAGGGCTTGGATTAGGGTTAGTGTTAGGGTTAGGGTTGGGATTTAGGGTTTTGGCTTTAGGATTACTTTGGGAGCTAAAACAAGCATTTTGGCGAGGGAGGTTTCCGTTTAGGGTTAGGGATAGGGTTAAGGTGGGAGATAAAATTAGGTATATTAGGCATTTAAGGGCCGATTTCGGGCTAGGTTTAATGTCAAGTTAGGATCCGAATTAGGGCATGGGGCATGGCAGGAGGGGGCTCGGAGAGCGGTGCAGTGCTGCTGGGCATATCGAAGATTGAAGGTCAAAGGGGGCATAGCTGGCCGAGGCGCGAGCACATGGCGAGCAGGTGCAGCTGACGAGGGTAGGCAGAGTTCAAAGGTTTAGGGTTCATAGCGCGGAAGATTAGGTTTAGGGTTCGCAGCGCAGCAGATTAGGGTTAGGGTTTGCCACGTAGCAGATTGGGTTCACAGTGTAGCAGATTCTCGAAGGGGGCAGAGGTGGCCGGGGCACGAGCAGATGGTGGGCAGGGTGCCACTTGACGAGGGCGGGGGGGGGAGAGAGAGAGAGAGAGAGAGAGAGAGAGAGAGAGAGAGAGAGAGAGAGAGAGAGAGAGAGAGAGAGAGAGAGAGAGAGAGAGAGAGAGAGAGAGAGAGAGAGAGAGAGAGAGAGAGAGAGAGAGAGAGAGAGAGAGAGAGAGAGAGAGAGAGAGAGAGAGAGAGAGAGAGAGAGAGAGAGAGAGAGAGAGAGATATTAACGTCCACGGGAGGCCGAAATCGACCTATGGGACCGATCAGGTACATCAAAACATTACATTCCACTTGGGGGAAGCCCTCAAGGGGCTATAATAAAAGGGAAAAATCAAAATAAAAATAAAAGGGGGGGGGGATGTGGCTTCCAAAGCACTCTTATGACTCATAAGAGTTTCAAAATTACATCAATATATATTACAAATGAGGGAGATAGCTGTTTCTTCCTATGTGGTATGGGTATGGAAATCTCTGATAATAGCTTGACCGCCTCTGTATACTGCCCACTTTCCATTCTTCCTGGCTTCTCTGACTTTAGTTAACTCTGCTGGTCGATTTTTAAGTTGGAGTGGGGTGAGTTCATCTGCTATCCATACTTTAGTACCTTGTAGTGACTTTGCTTGCTTCATGACAGCTATCTTATCTGACATGTCAAAATAGCTTACCCTTGCCTGAGTTCCTTTGGGTGTGATGAAGATCGGAGACCCTAGATTGATGAAGGGGACCACCTTGGTTAGTTGTGCTTCTAGTACTTCTGTTTCTAGTACTTCTGTTTCAAGGATGCAGTCATCTTTTAACTCGGGTGCGATGTCCTCCCTGTCCCATCCTAGGGGGAGGCCTCCAATCCTGATAACTTTCTTGTTGCTGTCCACCAATTCCTGCTCCTTTACCACATACATTACTTCTTTTGAAAAATGTGTAGAGCTGGATAGTTTTACCTCGGATAATTGTGTTGCCAAGTCGACTTTATTTGTTGATTCAGCTCCTGTTTGCTGGCTATTTCCTTGTGTTTCATCAAGCTTTTGTTGCAATCTGGCTATTTGTTCATCTTTCTTACTAATTTCCTGCTTCATTGCTGCCATTTCTCCTTGGAGTTTCTTCACTTCTTGGAGTAAGTAAGACTCCCATGCTGTTGGTTTGTTGACTGGGGTTGGTATAGAAAGCGGTTTGTGCAAGAGGGCAGAGGCAAAGCTTTTCCTGCCTTCCATGTTGTTGCTGTAGACAGGGAGAGAGAGAGAGAGAGAGAGAGAGAGAGAGAGAGAGAGAGAGAGAGAGAGAGAGAGAGAGAGAGAGAGAGAGAGAGAGAGAGAGAGAGAGAGAGAGAGAGAGAGAGAGAGAGAGAGAGAGAGAGAGAGAGAGAGAGAGAGAGAGAGAGAGGGAGGGAGGGAGGGAGGGAGGGAGGGAGGGAAATTTTTTATGTCTATTAGGAGGCCGAAGTCGGCCTATGAGACAAATTGATGTACATGGATGTATCTTCTGTCAATCGGAAAAGATAAAAGTGTTGAAGAAAAACTGGTAAAGTTGATATAGATCTCCGTAGTATGCACGTGGAGATAGCCATGAAAGTGGGGGGTGTATGGAGTGTGATATCTATGATAGTCTATATGCAAAAGGGTAGTACAACTTGCATGAGAATGCATTTGAAACGACTAACTAGCTCCATCATGTACTAGTGGGCGGGTGTAAGATGTGATACATAGGTGGAGGTGGAGTCACGGCCATCCTGATGGCTAAAGCAGGATCAGCCATCATCTGGGATCATCTCTCCTCCATGGCGTGATGGTCACAAGCTTGGATCTCTGCAATCTGGTGTCGGTGAAGTCTCGGGGTCTGATAACCCATAGCATGGGGTTGTCTCCTAGCTCGAGAGGTTTGAGCTTGTTGAAGAGTCACCCCTCTTGGTGTGTGAGCTAAAGGGGGGGAGGGCTATTGCACGTCGTGGAACAAAGAAGTCAGTTAGCTTACTCTGTCTCCCTCTTGTCCGGGCTGCTGTAGTAGGCTGGAGTAGGGTATCTCTGTGACTCTGTATCTCTAGTAAGAATCGCCCGAGCTGTCGCTGGCCTCTAGAGTCCATGATCTCTCGGAGGGTGGGCTGCCTTGTAAACAGAGTCTCGTATCAGCCTCTGATGTCATCATATGCGCTACATCTTCATACAAAGTGCTCCTCATCTGCCATCTCTACCCTGCATGCCCTACATATCTGCTCCTCTTTGGGAATGTTTGCGGCTCTGCCCGTCTCAATCTCAGTCGGTGTGATGAAACTCTCAGCTGGCCAATGGCTAGTCAGTGTGATGAAACCCTCGAGCTATGAGGCATGTAATATCCATGTAGCGTGGTCTTTGGATTAAACAGTCCGCTAGTATGCCTAAAAACTGGTCGTGGTAGTGTGATAGTCTGGATCCAATGTGGTGTGTGCCACGTCTGACTAATGTAGAGCTGTTAGAGATCTTGTCTGAGCACAACATTCCTCTCATGATAGGAGAGGTGGATGTGAGGTGAGTCTGGGTCATACTGAAAAGGTGGCAATCTGTCCATATCAAGTCCATGACTATCAAACCAAACTCTAAGCTGAGTTTACCAAGCTCTCTCATATCTTGACTGTGATATCTGTATTGATGGCTCAAAAGCTCTCTGTGTGAGTCTGTTTGTAGGGAGCTCCCTCAGCCTCTGAATAAAGGAGATAGTCTGGAATAGTGTATCTACTACCATGGGTGTTGCAGTCAGCTCTTCCATGATGATGTCATGTGGCACTAACTCTTTCCCGCGAAATAGTCGTGAGATCATACATATTTGTGGCCTCTCGATCGTGCTCCACTAGGTGACTGTGAGGCCTGGGACCCAAACTGTTGCAACATACATCATAGTTGGTCTGACTAGAGTGTCAAATAGCCACCCCTTCGTGCCGGGCTCGTGGAAGTGTGCCGGGTGACATCTCCGCTCTAACTTGGCTAAAGCTGCATATCCTCGTGTAAGTCAATTGGTGGCTGCCTGTCTCATGCTGAAGGGGCCTGCCAAGCTTGTGAATGTGACTCTGAGGTAGACATAGGAAGTGACCACCTCAATCTGTCCACTGCAAGATGTGAATCTTGCTCCATTCCTCACCATGGGGGTGGTGTGCAAGATCATGACCTTGGTCTTGCCAAGGTTTATTGTCAAGCCCCTTTGTGTACAAAACTCATCGAGGGCATCCAGGTGGCGTTGTAATCGCCCGGGTGACTCTGAAATCAATACAATGCAATCGGCATATAATAAAATGTGGACATGTGTACCTGCGAGGTCTGCACCCTCTCCTCTCGGAGAATGTAGTCCTCAATCTTGTCGATGTAGAGACCAAATAGAGTGGGGGAGAGTGGACAACCTTGCTTAACACCGATGGTGCTATCAATGGCCTCAAACATACCTCTTGGACACTGTACCCTCCCAGTCACTTGCTCATGGAGTGCATAGATGGCAAATCATCCCTAATGGTACTTCCAAGCTCTGGAGGCGTTGAAAGAGCCTCTCTCATGGCACTGTATCAAAAGCTTTGCGGAAGTCCACGAAGCAGCAATATAATCTCTTCTTCCGCACCCTTGCCCATCAATGAGGCAATGCAAAATGAAGATGTCATCAATAGTGGAGAAAGCTCGTCGAAAACGTGTCTGGCCTCGTGCACATAGCCCCTCAGTCTCTGCATATGAGGTGAGCTCTGCCTCAAGTATGGCACCATATAGTTTTGCCATGGTGTGGCCAATCATGATGGTCCTGTAGTTCCCTGGGTCCAGGGTGTCGCCAGATTTGTGGATAGGCACAATAATGTGCCTAGTCCACTCCTCTAGGAAGCCCTTCCCTATAGCTTGGTTGAAGACGTGCAATCAACGGGGCTATAGTGGAGGTTGGATATATGAGATGCTTGCTCTGCAATCCCGTGTGGTGTGTCGAACATCCATGTCGTAGTCGTCCTATGGCCCTCTAAATCATCTTTGCTCTGAAGAGAGAGAACTAGTAGGGTGAGGCTCAAGTGGCTGGGTGATGGGAGGCTGCTCAAGTACCTCATATAATCCATTAGCGTAATCATGCCATGTATGTAGGTCCCCAATAGGTGTGATCGGGCATGGCTCTGGTAGGGTATGCCATGTTGTGGCATTGTCGATACTCATAAAGAGGTGGTATAGCTCAAGCTCTTGTGCCTCCTCAAAGGCTCACCCCTTCTGACGTGTTAGGGTCTTCATCTGTCCCTTGGCCTCTCTCTCTCTCTATGATCTCTCCCAATGCACGTTAAGCTCATAGTCAACAGTAAAGATCTCTGCATTCCTCATCATACCAGTGACGTTGTGGCATAGTCCTTGGAGATGTGTGACGAGAATCGATGATGTGTGGGAAGGAGCGGGTGGTTGATGTTTGAAGGATCGATGCTATCTGTGAGGTGAGTAGGGGTAGAGTGTCATGATGAA
Organism: Ceratopteris richardii; assembly: GCA_020310875.1. NCBI lineage: Eukaryota > Viridiplantae > Streptophyta > Polypodiopsida > Polypodiales > Pteridaceae > Ceratopteris > Ceratopteris richardii. Next base: position 13,161,220 of record CM035416.1, read on the forward strand.
GCAAGAAAAGATCCTTCTCGATTTGAGCCGCATATATGTTAGCTAGCTCGTGTGTGAAGTGGATGGTGGTGTGTGGGATGCGTGTTACGGGTGTGTGTGTAGGGGTGTCTCCCTTGAGGGAGAGGGCGAGGTATGTGTGATCGGCCCCAATGGGTATGGGTGGGATGGTGAATGAGGTAAGTAGGTGGATGGCCTCTCTGGATCCCATGACGTAATCTAGTGTACTTCCCCGGCCATCTGTGACTGAGTGTGGTATGCATGTCGATCCTCCTGAGGTAGGCCACTGAGCCATCCTGTTATAGATAACGAGACTATGTTGAGAGCCTAGTAGATGAGCGCCATAGTGTGTATAGAGTCACCATAGTGTGTGTAGAGTCAGCTTAAGCTCGAGCTGTAGACTCATCCTCTATGGTATGCAATATCTGTGGGTCTTTTGGGTCAAATATCTCACACTAATCATTACCTGTCCTGACATTGAAGTCTCCCATAAGGAAGACTTCCCGTAATGCAGAGTACTCTGTAATCTTTTCTGACAAGCAGGTGTATGGTTGGGTATGGGTGGGATGGTGAATGAGGTAAGTAGGTGGATGACCTATCTTGATCCCATGACGTAATCTAGTATACTTCCCCGGCCATCTGTGACTGAGTTTGGTATGCATGTCAATCCTCCTGAGGTAGGCCACTGAGCCATCCCGTTACAGATAACGAGATTATGTCGAGAGCCTAGTATGAGTAGATGAGCGCCAGTGTGTGTAGAGTCAGCTGAAGCTCGAGTTGTAGACTCATCCTCTATGGTATGCAGTATCTGTGGGTCTTCTGGGTCATATATCTCACACTAATCATTGCCTGTCCTGACATTGAAGTCTCTTATAAGGAAGACTTCCGTAATGTAGAGTACTGTGTAATCTTTTATGACAAGCAGGTGTATGGTGAGTCCTCCTCTTGATCTACGATAGCGAACCTCGAGCTAGGAGCAAAGTAGCATAACGCTATGTAGATGATCTGCTCTTGTGAGAGATGGAGTCGAATCGAAAGATATCTGGCTTGTAAATCACACGCGACTATTTGTATCCTGCTGTGAAGTCCATCTTTGAAGAGTACAACTACTCCTCTTTGCTTATGTGTACACTCTATATGTGGACTCCCACCGGAAACCGTGAACTCGAGGTAGGCTTCGGCCTGGGCTGTCATGTGTCTCTATGAGCATAATGATGTCTCTGCCTCTGCGCACCTCTTCCAACTTCTCTGGGGTGTGTCCATAGATCTCCATTGGAGTTCCAAACTGCAAGGTGTATCTCCTCGAGTGTCTCACATGCCGCGAATCCCTATAGGATGGCCTTGCCATCAATGATGACACGATCATCTCTACATGAAGCCTTCTTTCCTTCTTTGCAAGCTTCTCGGCATGCATGCACGGCGATGTGCTACTTGCATGGGTGTGAGATCATCATCAAGATAGATGGGGGGGCCATCAAGTACTCTCAAAATCACCCTCTTGTGAAGGAAAGTAGATCTTACATTTTCAGCGGGGAAGTATAGAATGAGAGCTCTCTTCTTCATCGGGTCTCGCCCCGTTCTCCAAGACACACACACACACACACACACAGAGAGAGAGAGAGAGAGAGAGAGAGAGAGAGAGAGAGAGAGAGAGAGAGAGAGAGAGAGAGAGAGAGAGAGAGAGAGAGAGAGAGAGAGAGAGAGAGAGAGAGAGAGAGAGAGAGAGAGAGAGAGAGATGGTTTGCAGCTTCGTGACTACGTGGATGATACTGAAGATTATATCAATATTATGCTTGATGACAAACAGAACCATCTGCTTCAGATGGGTGTCATGCTCACCACAGCAACGCTTGTGCTAAGTGGATTCATTGTTGTCACTGGCATATTTGGCATGAACATCCAGATTGAGATGTTTACATCTGGCACATTAGGTCAGTTTCTCTGGACAATCGGTGGATCGGCTGTTGGATGTGTTATCGTTTACATTCTGGTTATTGGTTGGTGCAAATGGAAGCGCTTACTTGAATAGAGGAGATGCAGCTGCATAATGTAAATAAATAATTGATCAGGGGATGTATCATGGTCTATATTCTGGTAAATTGCCTATTCAGGCAAAAATAGCATCAGATGATCTTTCAAGAAACTGTTGATTAACTGGTGCAGTAAAAGTTTAAAAGAGTAATTCAGTTTATAGCTCAAGTATTCTGTAATGCGAACTGTTGGGCTTGGAAATTTCGACACTGTGTGCGTGTGGGTGTGTAACTCATAGTTCTTGCGCTGACAATTTAAAAGGGCAGGAAAGCATTTGAATGCAAACGACTTAACAATGTACTTATATATATATATATGTTTTTTTCTATATAGAGTATTTTATGCACACGTGAATCCAAATTCGAGTTAAATTCAAGAGTGGGTGTGCTTTGTGTCAAGAGTGGCAATTAGTTTGTAGTATCCTTGGATAAATGTTCCAGTTTGCACGATAATGATAGGGTATAAATAATGCATCCATATGGAATTTATGGTGGTTCATTCGCGTTCTTTTCTGGAGTTATTGCTTTCGCTTTAATGCCATGCGCACGTTTTTTGGAATATGTTTTCTGATAGACGTGTGCATTTTTTATGACCGACATATGCTATTTATTCGATTTTAGGTGATTATTGAAAGGTTTTCTCGAAACTGCATCGTTTGACTTCAGTTCTAGAAGTGTACAAAAATCGCAACATATGAACTTGACGCGCGAACAGACAATTGCCAAATAAATACGGACCAAAAGTGAATGACCGAGTAATCGAAGTTAACGGACAGAAGACACCTTCTGTCAGGACACCATTGAACTCTCCTGAGTGAATATAGCACGTGTACGTGTGATACAATCAAACACGATTTGACTCATCACGATTCATCAATTTATACATAGTAATGGATGTGTTTGAGTTAATTAACGATTCGTTTATAGATGGACTGATTGAAAACTTATTCGTGACTGCAGGGTTAAGATCTTAAGTATGCAGGAATGTGGTACGCAAGTCACATCAAGAAAGTATTTACGATTATTATGTCATGTACTATTGAAGGATGATAATATAAGCTCAAGCTTCAGTGGACATGCTTTTTGGTGGATCCAGGACCCGCTCGAACGGGCAATTGTTCCTATGATTCACACGGGGAGGAGAAGGTTTTATTATACTATTGAGTTTTTATTATACTATTGAGTTTTTATTATACTATTGAGTTTTTACGAGAAGTCTTACAGTTTTCTTTAACAAACTTCTCTTTCGAGGAATGTAGCTTATGTTGAAGTTCTATTCATGCGAGGCTATGCCAGTGCTAACTCATATGGTTACAGAGTCCTCTCTGTTTTATTCATCAAGTTCTTACCAATATGCACGATTGTTGGATTTTGTCATTACACCGTCGAGAGGATTGAATGTTGGAAACAATGGGTTAGATGGTAAGTGGAAGGGGGATAAAGGTGGAAATGATGGGAGTGGTGGGACACCCTATGGTGGGGTACACGAGGGGATGGTTGTTACTCGGTTGTTTGTACGATGGGTTGGTCATGGGACAAGAAGTGGTAATGGAGGGTTCAGAAGTTACTAATACCATATTAGGTGAGGAACGGGAAGTGTGGGGAGGAGATTGGTGTGTGACTATGGGGTTGTTTCCAAAACTGTGTCAAGGCCTTGCGTGGGGGGTGAACTTCAAAAGGGGGGGGGGGTGAGTTAGAGGGCTCTACAAAGGTGGTTGTGTCCATAACGGAAGTAGGAGTGACTAGCAATTCATTGGGATATCATAGGACAGACACAAGTAGATGATTTGAGTGATCGCACAACATCCATTAATGACTCTTTTATGGGCCCACCTTTGATTAGCCAAAAATAGCTACTCTTGCAGCCAACTAGCAAGATCAATTGTCCATGTTATAGTGTTGGCCAAGTACGAGCCGAACCAAATCCTTTTGTATGGCTATGTGAAATGATCTTGAGCCAAAAACGCAAAATGTTGCATACATATTCATAGGGGCATGGAGAGTTCCGGTGTTATGGCTGAAATATCCACCCATTTGAGCACGTCACCTTTCTTCATGGGTTCGAAACTAGACTTTTTTTCGTGGGAGTGTGGGAGCCACTAATCTTTAATGTTGTTGAGAATTTCATTATTACATTCTTCTTGATTCTCATTACCAAACCGGCAATGAACTTGGAGGTCTTTATTTGAGCATTTTTCTACTTAAGAAGTGATGCTTTCCAAGTAATTGGGTTTGCAATTGCGATGGTGTGGCTTTCAGAAATAAGAACACAATCAACAAACTAGAACTTAAATGGAAGACTAATTGGTAGGACTTCAAAAAACAAAAAACTAAGCCACTTAGGCCATTCACCTTAGATATTATAAGATATTTTAGTTCCCTTCAATATATATATATATATATATATATATATATATATATATATATATATATATATATATATATATATATATATATATATATATATATGTATGTATGTATGTATGTATGTATGTATGTATGTATGTATGTATGTATGTATGTATGTATGTATGTATGTATGTATGTATATATATATATATATATATATATATATATATATATATATATTACTGATTTGTTTTCTCCAAAATAGATTAATTGTGTGAAGCCTTGTAGACAATTGTGGCATCGACGAGAAGAAAATCATCAACAAGACTAAAAAGAAAACAAAGAGCAACAAAAAATACAATGTGTAACTTTGAATGTGTATCTCATGAGTGTATGTATGTGTATGTTTACATTTATGTGTACATACATTTGTGGAGTCATGTGTATATGGCTTTGAACCCATATGCGGTGTGTAGGCCAACCAACATTTTTTTAAAATCATGGGATGTATAGAAATGAAGTGTTGGTGTATTTCATCCAAGCCTAGTGCTTGATCATTCATAAATGTAAACATTGCTTATGCACACTCTCAATGAGAGTCATAGAAACATTCTCTTGTAATTCTTGAAGAGTTATTACCTTGAAAAGTAAAAGACATTGAAGAAACTTGTGACCATGTTAGGCAAGAATTACGAGTTCAGTTAGGAGTGATTGTTAGCTAGGTGATTTCTCAATTGTAAGGGAACTTTTAGGTACAACCTTCCAAGATTTGAATTCAAATGTCACTTAATGGACACCTATGTATAGTTGCGGTTAGAGCAACACTTCGAGCTACATTTTGGAGAGATTTTGATCAAGCACCAAGCCACAAGTGAAGCACACATTGTGCTCCTCCTTCGCAAGCTTCATGTCCATTCATATCATGTACAATATGTTCAAAACGGATTGATTTTCTAGCTATACTTTGAAGTTGTTCTCATTTGTTGCTACACGTTCATATTCACATTTTTAGTCAACTTCAATGAGTGAGTTCTTTGTGTATACTTGATCTCTTGCTGAGCTTTAGATTGGTATAGGTAACTTAATAAGTCTATTTTCATCATACTAATTTTCATCATCATTTGTTTATTACTATGTGAGCTATAATCATTTCAAGCTAACTAGGAATACCGGCAGCTAACTCCTAAAATGTCGGGATGATACCTATATATTGCTAAATTGATTTCTCTCAAGTATGGTTCATCAAAAGTCATCAATTTTGTTGCTTTAAATTCATTATCTATCTAATTAAAAGTGTGCAAAAAGATCTTTGTTCAATTTTTAGCAGGTTGTCATCTCTGAGTTAATTTCTAGAGTGCAATCCATCCCAAAACAACAAGTTTTACTTCATCTGTTTAGTATCAACTAGTTTGTCTTGATGAATCAATTTGAGATTGATACTCCAAAGCACTAGGATGGTTTGCATGCATCCTTAGCAAGCACAAGGTGTCTACTTATCATCTTTGAAGTTATCTTGGTAGGTGTAGAGCATGTTTTTGTAGCACCAGGCACATCTTTGGAGTGTATCAACCATCTCTCTTCATAGTGGTATTAGAGCAAAGATAAATCAATATGTGAGATGGATTTCCTTCCACCATTGACAAATTGGATAGAAATAACTACTCAGCGTGGTGTCTGAGGATGGAGGCCTTCCTTCAAGGGAGAAATCTATTTGGATACACATCTGGAGATGAAGTCATGCCAACAATGCGAAACAAAGGGCAACCATCACATTAGAGCTAGAAAGGCTTACAACTTGGTGCTCAAAGGATGCACTAGCCAAGTCCTACATCTTAAACTCAATCTCTAATATTCTCTTACCTCATGTGAAAGGATGCAAGACCTCAAGAGAAACTTGGAGAGCACTTGCTTCTTCCTTCTCTTCAAATACCAGAGCAAGGAAGAACCAGCTATTGATGGAGTTTACTACCTTGAAGAAAAGTCCCAAGCAAAGGAGTTCTCTGATCAGTTAGGAAGCATTGGAGAGTAATTGAAGAAGAGGAAATCATAAGGCAAATCATCAATGGAATCAAGGCTGATGACAAGTGGGAATCCTTCACAACTGCCATGAACCTATACATGGACATGCTTGTGCCTGACCTCAACACTCTTATGGGCCAAATCTTCATACATGAAGCAAAGATAAGCAAGAATGGTGAATCCTGAAGAGGTAATCAGTCTTCTACCTTATACTCTGATAAAGCTAAAGCTAAGGATAAGCCAAAGTTTAAGAAGAATGAAGATGAAGGTAGCTCTTTCCAAGCCAACTTCACAGGTATAGGAAAAGCTAGAGAAAGAGGCAGAAGGAGGAAAGAAAGGAAGGGGGAGACCCCAATCATTTCAATCTTGTAGCATTTGTGGTTACCCTAATCATACCACCGAGGAATGTTACAGGAATCCAAGGAATTCCAGAGGAAGAGGATTCAATAGAGGTGGCTATGGATCAAATAGAGGCAGGTACAATGGAGCATACAATAACAACTACTTCAACAATAATAATAATCAAAATGGATATAGAGGAAGAAAGGATTACAACTACATTGAAAATCAAAGTCAAGAAGACTCACTACTCCTCATGAGCCTATCATTGACGCAGAGTAATGATGATGATCAGGTTTTCTATATTAACTGAGGGTGCTTAAATAATGTATTAGGAAATGTAGCATTGCTCTCTGATTTAGAAGACCCCAAAAATAAACATGAAGTATAGATAGGTGATGATACAAGACATTTAGTGGAGAAAATAGGTAATGTCAAAACATCAGATGGCAACATGAATCTTCTAAGCAAGGTTTTGTATGTGCCTACCATAACCAAAAATTTGATAAGTGTTGGACAAATTGTGGAGAAAGGATTGTAGGTTAGGTTTACAAGGCACAAAAGGCTTTCTTATATTGGTGAGAGAACTTTGAAACAAATTGCAAGGATCAAAGTGTACTTGGATTGCCCAACATCACGAAACAACATATAATATACAAGTGTGGAGCTTTTCAATTTGGCAAAGCTCATAGACAATCCTTCAACAGGAAAGGTTGTATCCATCAGGAACTATTGGATCTTGTCCACATAGATGTGTGGCATCCAAGCAAAGAACCTTCTATTTTAGATCCAAGACATTATGTATCTTTTATTGATGATTGTAGCAGATGGACAACTCTGTACTTTATGAAGCATAAAGATGAAGTCTTCAATTGTTTCAAAAAGTATATTGCTCTTGTAGGAAATCAAACAGGTAGATGTCTCAAGAAGCTTAGATTAGATGGTCATGGAGAATACTTCTCAAGTGAATTTAATGCTTTCCTACAAGAAAGAGGCATCAAAAGAGAGGTGACAACCAGATACACACCTGAGCTCAATGGAGTAGTTGAAAGAAGGAATAGAACAATAGTTGAGGCAGCTAGATCCATGCTCAATGAAAAGGGTTTACCCAATTATCTTTGGGTAGAGGCTGTATCAATAGCCACATACCTTGTAAATAGACTTTCACCAAAGTCTTTAGATGGTAGGAATCCCTATGAGGTATGGAATGGAAGAAGGCCAAGTCTAGAGCATTGCAAAATCTTTGGATGTCTAGCTTATGCTCACATGCCCTCTCAAATAAGAAGGAAACTGGATCCCAAAGTAGAGAAGTGTATCTTTATAGGCTATGATCAAAACCAAAAAGGATATAGATTGTATAATCCCTCTAACAAAGGCTTCTCAGTTAGTAGGGATGTAGTCTTTGATGAAAATAAATCTTGGTTTGATGATGACAAGAAAGTGAAGCTACCCTATGACTTGGAGGAAGACTTTCCATCTCTTCCAACAAAGGAACTGAAGCATCATGAAGATAGTGACTCTGAAGATGACTTGACAGATTTAGAGAAATTGAAGCTATGGAAGAACAAAGGGAAGGCTAAGGTGTAGGATCTAGCTCAAGGATCAGAAAGCCATCATCAACTACTCAAAAGATCAATGAGAGAGAAGAAGAAACCAGAAATATATGGATTTGATACCTCTTTGGTCACAAAGCATTCAATTTATATAGCTAAGGACTCCAACAATGAAGAACCAACATCATATGAAGAAGCTCAAGGCAAGAAGGAATGGAGAGAAGCAATGGACGAAGAAATTGAATCCCTCATGGACAATGACACATGGGAACTTGTTCCTAGCAAGCCATCAATGAAGGTAATTGGATCAAGGTGGATTTATACAGTAAAAAGGAGTTCAAATGGTAGTATTAATAGATACAAGGCAAGGTTAGTAGCCAAGGAGTTTTCCCAAACCCATGGCATAGACTATTTAGAGACCTTCGCACCTGTTGCTAAAATGACTACCATTAGAGAACTTTTTAGCATTGCTGCATCTAGGGATTGGAAGCTGTATCAACTCGATGTAAAGAATGCATTTCTCAATGATTGGATCTCATAGGAAGTTTATATTGCATAACCACCTAGTTATGAAGATGCACATCATCCAAATTATGTGTGTAAATTGAAGAAGGATCTGTATGGTTTGAAGCAAGCTCCACGAGCTTGGAATGACAGATTAGTTACCTACTTGCAAGACCAAGGATTCAAAGCTAGCAAAGTAGACACATCCTTATTTACCAAGAGAAATGTATCAGAGGTTATATATCTCTGTGTATATGTAGATGATATTATAATTGCAGGGAACAATCTCAATATGATTAAACAGGTAAAGGCTGAAATGAAAGACGAATTCAAGATCAGTGATCTTGGACCTCTCACTTATTTTCTTGGACTTGCTCTTGTCTATAAAAATTCTGGTATCTACATCACTCAAAGGAAGTATGTACATAACATGCTTTCTAAGTTAAAATGGAGAATACTAAGTGTGTGCAGGTACACCCATGGAGTTGAACCATAAGCTAAGTGCTTATGAGGGAGAACCTATTGAAGATATCACAAGCTATCAAAGCTTGGTAGGAAGCTTCGACTATGCAACTCTCACAAGGGTGGACATATGCTATAGTGTCAATTTATGCACAAGCCAAGAAGGCCACACATGGAAGCAGTAGAGAGAGTGCTCAAATACTTGAAGGGCACCATCAATGAAGGGATTTTCTACCCCTTCACCTTTGAAATTGATATCAAGTTTTGCTCAGATGCAGATTGGGCTGGTTCAAAGGATGACAAGAAGAGTACTTTAGGATATTTGTCATTTGTAGGATCAAATCTAATCTCGTGGTCTTCAAAGAAGCAACCAAGTGTTACTCTATCATCTAGTAAAGCTGAATATAGAGGATTGGAAAATGCAACACAAGAAGCTATGTGGTTAAGATGCTTATACTATGATTTGGGGTTACATACCTTAACTCCTCACATTTTTGGTGATAATACAATTCACTTAGCAGCTAACCTAGTTTACCATGCTAGAACCAAGCATATTGAAGTCCATTACATTATGTGAGAGAGAAACTGATGAGCAAGGATATTCAATTGTCATATGTTTCCACTAATCTTCAATGTGTAGATATGTTGACTAAGTCATTGGATGGTATCAAGCTAAACAGGTTAAAAGAATGATTGGATTGCTAGAACTGAAGGGGGATTGAAGACTCAAGTATACTAGGCTTGAGGGGGAGCTGTTGGTGTATTTCATCCTAGCCTAGTGCTTGATCATTCATAAATGTAAATATTACTTATGCACACTCTCAACGAGAGAGTCATAGAAACATGCTCTTGTAATTCTTAAAGGGTTATGCTTTCACCAAACCATCATTGTGAGCACAAAGACTGCTCAAAGGCTATGATGATAGAATTTGAGGGACACAAAAGTGACAAACAACAAAGTATAGTCAGAATTACTTTATAGACATCAAATTCAAGCGCATAATCAAAATTAGAACAAAGTAAAGCCCAAAATTATTAACAATTTTATGATATATTCCCAGTTTTGCAACCTTAATCATTCCATACTTGCATGCAAGAAGCTAATTCTAGTACTCCAAGAAAGCAATAGCAAATGCATAGCACAAATACAATTCACTCACAATGAATAGAAAATTCATAATTTTCTACTTATTTTTCATGTATTATTTATCTATGAAACGACAATACATTGGGGTTTTATATAGACGAAAACTCTTTTTCCAGTCATAGAGCTCAATTATTTACGACATGAATCTCCAAATTTGCACACCCTTTGTATGGCTTACAACCACATCATTCTCAAGGCCACATACATGGAACAAGATATACATATCATTGAAATAAAGACATTTTCTTGAGACAAGCCTTGCCTATAGGATTGGTTGAAAGACACCTTTCAATGATATCTGACATGTTAAACTTGGTGCAACTTGTATAATAAATGAGAACATCAACCTTAACATTGGTGTAGCGAACGGTTCCATTCGTATAATGGAGAGTATAGGCTACAATAATAATAATATGGTCAACTTGATCTAGGTAACAATAACAAGTATAAACAACACAATCATCATTGGAGTAACCAAGTGTACAAGGAGAGTAGTCAACAACCATTAGTTTCACAAGTCAACATTCCCATTAGCATTGCGACATAACCCTAGGATTGTTTCTCTACATATACCCAAACTCTTCTTTCCAATGCCACAAAATCTTGATTGAAATGATAATTAAGAGTATTGTAACTTCCAATTTATTTGGTCATTTCTTTTCTATCAAAACTTCAAATGTTTAGGTATTGTTTGTAATCATGTCCGTTCACTGAATTGGAAAAAAGATCATGCTCTTTATGACTATGAATATTCAAGTGATAAATTCAACATGTTGCGTTTACTTAGTTGATTGCGTTAGTTTTTAAAAATTATTGCATCATGCCCTCATAGTCTATATAAACTTGAGTTCATGGTTTCGTGATATGGATTGTTATAAATAAGAAATTATCATCCGATTGACCAAAGTATAACAAGCTTGATTGACTTAAAGCTTGACTATGTTGTATTTATTTGTTAAAAAACAACATTCTCAATGAATGAGTGTCAAATATGAAAGGGAATATGAAAAAGGTGTTCCTGAACACAAATCAAATGTAGATGGAAGACATTACAGGTGACAAGCCATTCGAGTATGTGAACAGATTTGATAGCTATAACATTTTGCACAAACATATGAACAAGTGCAATCAAGAATGAAACATGCACCAAAAACAACGTCAAACTAATGAATGGATTATAGAGTTCCATATTGAAGAAGATTCATGTTGACTTGGACAAGGTGAATAAAGTTGTTAGATAAGAATGTACAACAACTGCTCAATGAACAGACACAAGGGATCATCACATACACAATAGAGATGCTTCAGGTTGGCTATAACATCGACTTGAGAAACTTCCTCGACATTGACAAGAAGACAATGAATGATATCCTCTCTCAAATGATGAAACTATTCAATCATACTTTGGACAAGAAAAGGCTCATTCTCATTGAAATGAAGATTTACTTCTCACTTCAATGAAGACTTTTTCAATGAATGTTTGGGGGATGAAATAAATCCTTTCAAGATGCATGAGGACAAAAATGGTAGCCATTGCGGCTCTCTTGTCATGTCCAATAGTGCAAAACAATCTAGAATGAGCTTGGATTGTTTGGAGGAGAATGGGTCAAGGTGGAATTCGAGGAGCAAAATGTTCAAATGTTAACCATCCAGGTCACACAAATCGAGGAACTAGCAACAAAGAAACAATCCCAAGCAAGGAAAACTATACACAATCTACATTATCACATGCAAGAGGAATGGAAGAAAGTATGTTGGTATCATATGCGATTACCTAAGACACATAGGTACACATATAAAATCCACATTGAAAAATGTTGAAGGATGTTAAAGAATACACTTCTTTCCATTCCAACGTTTTTTTTTGATGTAGTATATGGAAGAAGGTGTAGAGATCTAGCTAAGAGAATAAAAAGGGAATCAAAGAGATACACAAGACTAGATCTAAATTTCGTTACAATGTCCTCAAAGGCCATCCTAGCCATTCTACAAAATATTACTTTTTGAGAAGAAGGAATAGGATCTAAGTTGTTTCTTTGTAAACTCTAATCTTCTAATTCTCCGCACATTTTGTTCTATATTGTTTGGATACCATGTGAATTTGATATGCATATGTATTCCATCTCTCATCCTCATCCTCACTAATAGTTCGTGTTTGGTTATTTTTGGCCTGTAGCTTTAATGCAATCTAATATTCAAATGATCTTTAATATCTCATATCTACCTTCCTCTCTCACATCCCATGCCAAGCAACACATTTATAGTTTTTTTTAAAATTCTTTTGTACATTAGTTCATGCAATAATAAGACAACTATTATTATGGTTGAGGTGTATCTTATGTGGCCTCAAAAATTTATAAGTTTTTATCTTAACATCTTTTAAAGAGGGCCATGTGTTAAATTTACTTGATGATATCCCATTCTTAGATGAGATATCACTCGCTGTGTTATCTATCGGGATATGATGTAGCGTTCTCACTTAAATGTGGTTTTCTATTCCATTTGTCCGTGTGCCAAATGTAAGAATTTTTGCAAATTGGT
>CM035416.1:13176660-13179160 GCA_020310875.1 Ceratopteris richardii
TCAACCAAGATATGCATGAGCTACTAAGCATGAAGCAAAAACCACTGGTGGACACGCGAGTGTCATAGAAAATAGCCCAGGTAGAGTAAGAAAAAGCATATAAATCTGGCAGTAGTGATCCCCCATTGGGATAAACCAAAGTAAGCAGGTACCACTCAAGTAGCGAAAGATGCGCTTAACCGCCTGCCAATACTTGACACCTAGGCAATGCATAAACTTGCTCATCTGTGAGACAACAAACTGAATATCTGGCCAAGTAATGCATAAGTAAATCAAGCATCCAATAGCATGCTGATAAAGAATAGCATCAAATGCATCTCCAACATCATGAAGACTCAACCGTAAACCTATCTCCATAAGAGTGGCAATAGCTTTGTAGCCTTCATGGCCAAAATGCTGCAATAATGTATATATTTTGTTTGAAACAAAGCTATTCCGCCATCCACTTGCATATATTGAATGCCCAAATAATGATGTAGATGCCCTAATTTTGACATCTCAAATGAGGCATGCAAATCAGCCTTAAAATTAGCAATATGCTTCTCATGAGGACGAGTGAGTAGCATGTCATCAACATAGAAAAAAATGATCAGAAGCACATCATTTTTACACTTAAAGTATAAGGTGCTCTTAGTTGGACTATTCTCAAAACCATGTGCAATCAAGTAGGCATGTATCTTTTCATACCAAGCATGTGGTGCTTGTTTCAAGCCATATAATGCCTTTTTCAACCTGCACACTTTTTTTCATGCATTTTCTGCACAAAACCATGGGGCTGAAAAACATACATTTCTTCATGCCAATTACCATTTAGAAATGCAATTTCAATATCTACTGATGTACGTTCCAACCATGATGAGCTGTAAGTTCATAGATGCTATGAACATTAGTCATTCGGCATGTAGGTGCAAAGGTCTCATCAAAATCAATGCCTCGTTCTTGAGCATAATGTTTTGCTAGCCTTATACCTGTCAACTATTCCATCAGTCTTGCACTTCAACTTGTACACCCACGTAGTGCCAATGGCCTTCTTGCCAGGAGGCAAGTCACATAAAGACCAAGTACCATTTTTCATAATAGCATCATATTCTGATTGCGTAACAGCCATTCAATTTTCTAAATTTTGTGATTCAACAAATGAAATAGGCTCATTCTCATCACAAAGACTAGATGCAGCCATAATATAGCAATCTGATATAAAAAAATCTCTATGAGATCCTGAACGGGTATGATATGACATAGCTGAATCTAATTTGCTATCCTGCAAAGTTTGTAATAGCCAATTAGGCATAGTTTTTTCCTCCTCTCATTAATGAGTGCATCATGTAAATCTGCATTAGAATGGGATCATCATGTGAAACCTATAAAGGTTGAGAAATTGCCTCATTTGGACCAACACTAGACTGTCCACCAGTAAAAAGAGGGAGCAAAGTATCATACACATCTTTGGAACTAACTGATTTCTCCTTAGTACATGAAAGTAATGGCTGAATAACATCTTCCATGAAAGCAACATCACAACTAACCAAAATGAGTTTAGTCTCTAGATGATACAGATGATAGCATTTGCTTTTAGAACTGTACCCAAAAAATACATTTCACTACTTTATCATCCAATTTCCTACATTGTTGTTCAGACACTAATGCACATGCCTGACAAGCAAAGACATGCAGGTGAGGAACAAATGGCTTGTGACCATGCCAAGCCTCATATGGAGTGACAAACGATAATGCTTTAGTGGGACACCTATTAAGTACATAATTGCAGAAGCCTCTGCACCCAAATCAGAGTCTGCAGATCTTGTGCAAAGTGAAGAATGGGCTTTTATTATTGTTTGCAATTATAACCCATCTTCTCATGAATAGTTTATGTCTACATTAGACTCAGATGTTTGGTACTTTGATAGTGGGGAAACCAAACATATTACCTTGCAGTGCAAATTCTTCACTTCACTTGAGACTGCCCCTACAGGGAATATTGTCACATGCACCAAAAACTCCTCTTATTATGTCATGGTAGTTGGTAATATCATTCTGAGTACTATTAATGGTAGTTGTTTTACATTGTAATATGCTTTATTTGTGCCAAGGATCAAGAAAAATCTGTTATTAATTTCAGCATTAGCTAAGATCAACTTGGTTGTGAAATTTATTGATGATAGATGTGGATTCATGATCTGTCAAATGGTGATGTCATTATTGCTTTTGGCATTTTATGTCGTGGGCTATATGAGCTCATAGATTATGAAAAATATGTGAATGATTTAGCATGTGTAGTTCAAGATTCTTAGGCCATATCAGATGCAAAGCTTTGGCACACTTTGGTCATTTGAATTTCGCTAGTTTGCTACGCCTACAAAAAACTGAAATGGTGTCATCTTTGCCCAAACTTGAGGCACCTAGAAAACATGTCTCTAAAGGCTATATTTTGGGCAAAATGGAGCATTCCTCCTTCCCAAAAGATGGTTAGTTCGAGCTACTCAAAAATTGCAGCTTGCTC
>CM035416.1:13184160-13189160 GCA_020310875.1 Ceratopteris richardii
CTGTGAGACTTACCAAACTGACATGCTCCACACTTGTAAATCATGTGTTGCTTGGATACATTAGGTATCCCAAGCACACATTGATCCCTGCACATTTGCTTTAGGGTTCTTTCACCTATGTGACCTAATCTCTTGTGCCATATCTCTTACTCTGAAAGTGTTTGATCCTTGTAATTATACAAAGCACTGTTCTTGGTGTCTTCTAGCTCAAAAGTAAACAATCTACCTGATTTCTCCCCTTTGGCTATCCTTCTGAATCCATGTCTTGGGTCCTCCACATATGCTCCATGTTGTGTGAATCTGACCTGCAAACCTTTCTCCACAATCTGACCAACACTCATTAGATTCTTGGTGATGGTTGGTACATAGAGTACCCTGCTCAATAGATTCTGGTTACCATCACATGTCTTCACATTTCCAATCTTTACAACAGAGTGTTTAGTATCATCACCTGTTTGTACTTGATGTTTTCCCTTGGGTTCTTCCAAATCAGAAAGTAGTGCCACATTGCCAGCTACATGGTTAGAACATCCTGAGTCAATATAAAATAAATGATCATCATTTGTACCTGCCTTAGAGGTCATATTCATGATCAATAGGGAGTCATCTTGCTCCTCTGTGTAATTGTTGTAATCCCTTCTATTTCTGAATCCACCTTGGTAGTTACCATTGTGGTTGTGGTTGTAATTGTTGTTGTATTGATTGTTGTATCCATTGTAGCTTTGATATTGGTTGAATCTGCCTCTCCCTTGAGAGTATCCACCTCTTGAGTAGCCTCTTCCTCTCTGATTCTTGTAGTTCTTGTAGCATTCATCTGTGGTATGATTGAACAATCCACAAATGTTGCATGGTGATGAGTTGTAGGGTCTCCCCCTACCTGACTTACCTCCTCTACCTCTTCCTCTTGAGGATCTACCTCTCCCTGCATAATTTGCTTGGGAGGTAGAACCTTCTTCATCCTATTTCTTCCCTTTACCTTTATCCTTAACTTTCTTATCAGTATAGAGAGCAGAGGGATTGTTACCTTTTGATTGATCTCCTACCTTTGTAAACTTTGCTTCATGTGTGAATAGTTGGCCCATGAGTGTTGTGAGATCTGGGGTATGCATGTCCATATAGAGGTCCATTGCAGTGGTGAAACTTTCCCACTTATCATCTGCCTTGAGTCCATTTGTTACTTGCTTGACTATTTGCTCCTCTTCAATCTCCTCTCCAATGCTTGCTAATTGGTCTGCCACATCTTTAATCTTTGTCACATACTCTGAGACTGATTGCTTGGGCTGCTTCCTAAGGGTTGTGAATTCAATCCACAGTTGATTCTTCCTAGCCCTTGTGTTGGAAGAGAAGTATGTTGACAAGGTTTCCCAAGTCTCTTGGGAAGTCTTACAATTCCTTACATGAGGTAAAAGAAAATCAGATATAGAGTTAAGAAGGTAAGACCTTGCCAAAGCATCTTTTGCACACCATTGGTTGAGCCTCTCATGTTCATCCTTGGTGGGTAGTCCTCTAGTTTTGAATGAGGGCAATTCCTCATCTCTTGATATGTATCCAAATAAGCTCCTTCCTTGTAGATAGGTCTTCATCCTCAGAGACCAAGCTTGGTAGTTGTTCCTGTCCAATTTGTCAATGAATGAAGGAAAACCATCTCCCATGTTTACCTTATTTGCTCTGATACTACTGTTGGGAGTGATGGTTGGATGCACTCAAGAGATTGAGTTGGTGCTGCTATACCTGCTTCACACCAGCCCTCTTTTGATTCCAGAAATGCTTAGTACACACCTTAAGCTTCCAAATGATACCAAGAAAGCATATATGTACTTTGCAAATGATATGTGTAATGACCAAATCAAAACAGATAACTTGGTACTTCAAAAAATCAAGAAAAACTTTCTATTTCTGTAGTGACACCTGCTCAGTCTTTCACTCAGTGTGACCAGCACACTTACAATTGACTTAATTCCTTCTGGACATATTAAATTAGCTTAACAAGCTACCATTTGCAAGTGGAATGAGCAGAAATGATAAACTACTCACTGAGAAATTGATTTAGCAAAATAAAGTTTACCCCCGATATTTTAGGAGCTTTGCAGAAACAGACCAGTGAGCACCTCGACTGAGATTTCTCTGTAATGGCTGATCCAATGAACTTGACATTTTGTAGGTGTATAGTAGACCTTGAGCTGAATCCAATGTGCTTTGAATCACTTGATTTGGTTTAGTAGATCCTGAGATATGCCCTGTTGAAATCATCCTTGCATCCTGCCCAATCTGCATCTGAATAAACTTTAATGTCAATATCTGATGTATAAGGAAAGTACAAACCATGGCTTTGAGTTCCCTTCAAGTACTTCAAGATCTTCTTTGCTGCCTCTAGGTGAGGTACCCTTGGTTTGTGCATGAATTGGCTTAGCACACTAACTCCATATGCTATGTCAATTCTTGTCAAAGTAGCATAGTTCAAACTACCTACTATGCTTTGGTATCCTGTAATGTCTTGTATTTCATCCCCTTCATGAGCACTTAGCTTTAGGTTGACCTCCATTGGAGTAGTAGATACTTTAGCATCCTGCAAACCAAACTTCTTGACCATATCATGTACATACTTCTTTTGAGTGATATATATACCTGAGTTGGTGTAGACTAACTCAAGACCTAAGAAGTACTTCAATAATCCAAGATCATTGATCTTGAATTCTTTCATCATCTGTCCTTTGATGTGTCTAATACCATTGACATCATTGCCTGTAATAATGATGTCATCAACATAAACACACAAGTAGATTACCTCTGTACTACTTCTCTTTATGAACAGAGAAGTGTCTGCTTTACTCATCACAAATCCTTGGTCTTGGAGATAGGTTGTCAACCTGTAATTCCATGCTCTAGGTTCCTGCTTCAAACCATGTAGAGCCTTCTTCAATTTACAAACATAATTTGCCTTCTTGGGGTCTTCATAGCCAGGTGGTTGTGACATGTAGACTTCTTCATATATCCATCCATTCAAGAAAGCATTCTTGACATCTAATTGGTACATGTTCCAATTCTTGGATGCAGCTACACTCACCAATATTCTGATAGTTGGCATCTTAGCCACAGGAGAAAATGTCTCCTCATAATCAATGCCTTGGGTTTGTGCAAAACCCTTGGCTACCAACCTAGCTTTGTACCTGTTTATTGTTCCATCTGAATTCCTCTTTAGCTTGTAGATCCATCTGGATCCTATCACCTTCATGGAGTCCTTCTTGGGTACCAAGTCCCAAGTATCACTCTCCTTGAGAGCTTCCATTTCTTCATCCATAGCTTCTTTCCACTCTGGTTTGGTGATAGCTTCTTCATAGGTACCTGGTTCTTCATTCAACAAATCCTTTGCAAGATATACAGAATGTTTAGTTACAAGTGATGTGTCATACCCAAATCTGATTGGTCTTTTGCTTTCTCTTTGAGATCTTCTAATTGCTTGAGTTGAGGATTCTGGTATATCCTCTAGCTTTTTCATCTTCATCTTTCCTTTGGACTTCCAAGCCTTGAATTCCTCAAGGTTTATTGTATCATCATCATCTGAGCTTGATTCATCTTTCTGGATTGGTTCCTCCTTGGTGAGCCTTGGGAAGTCTTCTTCCATATCATAGGGTAGACTGACCTTCCTGCATTCATTCTCATATCATGAGTCATTCTCATCAAAGATGACATCTCTGCTTACCTTGAAGCCTTTGTTTGTTGGGTTGTAGAATCTGTATCCCTTTTGGTTCAAATCATAACCAATGAAGATACATTTTTCAGCTTTAGGGTCTAGCTTTCCCCTTACCTGTGAGGGAATATGTACATAGGCTACACAACCAAAAATTTTGCAATGATCCAGAGAAGGTCTCTTACCATGCCAAGCTTCATATGGTGTCATGCCATCAAGTGATTTGGATGGCAACCTATTGATGAGATAGGTGGTAGTGGATACACTTTCTGCCCAAAGATAGTTTGGCAACTTCTTTTCATTAAGCATAGACCTAGCTGTTTCTACTATGAGTCTATTCCTTCTTTCAGCTACCCCATTTTGTTCAGGTGAGTACCTTGTAGTAATCTCCCTCTTGATGCCTCTTTCCTGCAAGAAATCTTCAAACTCATTTGAGAAGTACTCTCCTCCACCATCTGACCTTAGCCTCTTCAAGCTTCTTCCTGTTTGATTTTCAACAAGTGCTAGATACCTCTTGAAACAATTAAACACTTCATCTTTATGCTTCATAAAGTATAAGATGGTCCATCTGCTATAGTCATCAATGAAGGACACATAATACCTTGAACCTGAAATGGAAGGGTCCTTGCTAGGTCCCCAAACATCTGTGTGTACCAAGTCTAGGTAGTCTTCATGCATGAAACCTTTCCTTGAATATGGCAACCTGTGAGACTTACCAAACTGACATGCTCCACACTTGTAAATCATGTGTTGCTTGGATACATTAGGTATCCCAAGCACACATTGATCCCTGCACATTTGCTTTAGGGTTCTTTCACCTATGTGACCTAATCTCTTGTGCCATATCTCTTACTCTGAAAGTGTTTGATCCTTGTAATTATACAAAGCACTGTTCTTGGTGTCTTCTAGCTCAAAAGTAAACAATCTACCTGATTTCTCCCCTTTGGCTATCCTTCTGAATCCATGTCTTGGGTCCTCCACATATGCTCCATGTTGTGTGAATCTGACCTGCAAACCTTTCTCCACAATCTGACCAACACTCATTAGATTCTTGGTGATGGTTGGTACATAGAGTACCCTGCTCAATAGATTCTGGTTACCATCACATGTCTTCACATTTCCAATCTTTACAACAGAGTGTTTAGTATCATCACCTGTTTGTACTTGATGTTTTCCCTTGGGTTCTTCCAAATCAGAAAGTAGTGCCACATTGCCAGCTACATGGTTAGAACATCCTGAGTCAATATAAAATAAATGATCATCATTTGTACCTGGCTTAGAGGTCATATTCATGATCAATAGGGAGTCATCT
>CM035416.1:13211514-13294014 GCA_020310875.1 Ceratopteris richardii
AAATGACACAAGTACCGGTGGGTATCTCCATACAGATAGTACTATTGAAATATTTAGGTAAATATGAGCAAGAACACACTAAGACCAATGGGGCACTTTTTTCCCTCTTTAGGCGGTTCTTTCTCCGGCTTGGATATATGCCTATTTTTGTAATGGGTTACTTATCATTGTACATTCTAGTGGTAATAAATTTCCATATTGTCTATTGTGCTCTAAGGTTCTTCTTCTTCCTTGTGTTGTTCACGTGCTTTCCGCAAACCCTCGAACTCCAATAATCATATTAGAGGAAGTGGCTACTTCATCTAGAGCATCCTCAACACTTCTTCGATCAAAGTCTTAAAATCACACGAAATTTGGTGTGCATGCTCATTTTGACCTTCAAACACACTATCGTACTTCTTGCATAGGAAATTTTGTCTTTTTGTGCCAAACTATATATAGAAGTTTTAATTAGTTAGTATGAGCACCTCAAAGTTTGCTATGGGTTTAGCAAAACTCGATAGGGTTGTTTTGTTCAACTTTTTGAGACACAATCAATTTTCTGCATTAGGGTATTTTAGTCACTGGCCATGGCTAAAAGCAATGATGTATTATGTATGTTGGGTGTTGAGGATATGATAGATGGTACCAATTACCCATCATGCACTTATATATTGCATCATGTATTGGTTCCAAAAGGATTGTGGAATATTGTGGAGGGTGCTGGAAAACATCCTATTACACCTGCAAACATAGTTGTTGAAGGTGATGCAGACGGCATTGAAGATGGTGATATTCTTCATGTTTCTGTTCCTGTTGTTGTTCCTATTGCACCTACTTTAGAGAGAAGTCATTGGGATGGCACAGATGCTCAGTCATATGCATTGATAGCCCTGTCTATCAAATGCTCCATTATTTCTTACATTTTCTCTTGCAAAATAGCTAAGGATGCTTGGGATACACTTACCACTTTATACTAGGTAAGGAATGAGGATTCTATTGCTTAGCTCTGAAAACAGTTGGAGAGTGAGCACATGAATGAAGGCGATTCCATGGACAATTATCTAATAAAGATCAAAGATTTGAAGGAGCACTTGATTTCTGCTCATGAAGTCTTGCCTAATAGTTAACTTATGTAGACTGTTCTGAATGGTGCTCCTGAACTATATGAGAGTTTTGCTTCTACTCTTGATTTTATGATGAAAGGCAATCCAAATGCCTTAAAATTTGAGGATTTAGACTCTATTTTTTTGCATGAAGATCAGTTTAGGCACAGCGGGTCCATTATGCATGTTGTAGATCAAGCTTTCATGGCTAGTTAGAAGGGTAGAGGAAAATGGGCCTCTTCTACTAGTAAGAAGAAATGAGTTAATTCTGCAAAATCAAAGAAGGATGACAGAGACAAGAAGAAAATTTAAACGTAGAAATCATTTTCCAAATACCATAAAGGAAATGATCATGTCATATAGAGCTATCCAAAACTAGCTGCTAAAGAGGCAAGGAAGAAAGAGGCTAGAATGGTTGTTGTAGAGGCCTCTACACCCAAAACAGAGTCTGCTCTCTTGTGCATAATGAAGAATGGGCACTTACCACTATTTATAGTTATGAACCCTCTTCTCATGAACAATGTATGTCTATAGTAGACTCAAATGTTTAGTACTTTGATAGTGAGGCAAGCAAGCATACTACCTCACAACGCAGTTTCTTCACTTCACTCAAGCCAACCCCTATAAGGAATTCAATCAAATACACCGACAACTCCTCTTATCTTGTCATGGGAGTTGGTAAGATCATTTTGAATACTACTCATGGTAGTTCTTTTACATTTGAGATGCTTTATTTGTGCCAAGGATCAAGAAGAATCTATTATCAATTTCAACTTTATCCGAGATTGGATTGGCTATCAAGTTTGTTGAGGATAGGTGTAAAATTCATGCCTTGTCAAATGGCAATGTAATTATTGCCTTTGGCATTTTATGATGTGGGCTGTATAAGCTCATAGACTATGAAAAATCTATGAATGATTCAACATGTGTAGTACATGATTGTCATGATATGTCAGATGCAAAGCTTTGGCATTCACACTTTGATCATCTTAATTTTGCTTGTTTAATATGCCTGCAGAAAATATGAAATGGTTTCCTCTCTACCCAAACTTCAGGTTCCTCGTAAACATGTCTGTGAAGGCTATACTTTGGGTAGAATGGGAGGTTCCTCATTTCCAAAAGATGGTTGAGTTCGAGCTACTCACATATTGTAGCTTGTTCATAATGATCATTGTGCTACATAGTGCAGACACCCTCTTTTGGAAACTATCTTTACTTTCTGATGTGCAATGATGATTTTTTCTAGGCATGCATTGATATATCCATTAAAAGAAAAGTCCAAATTGTTTATATTTTTCAAACAATTTTTGGTTTTGCCTAAAAATTTTTCAGCATGTGAAATGGCCACCCTCTATTCTGATCTAGTGGGAATATATGTCTTTTGAACTTAATATATTTCTTGCTGAACATGGAAAAAACATCAATGTATAGTGTTGTATACACCTCAACATAATGGAGTTGCTGAATGAAAGAACACATCATTCATGGAGATGGCGAGGTGTATGGTCAAGAGTCATGCTTTACGATATAGTTTTTGGCTTGAGGCTCTCATGTGTGTAGTATATGCACTTAACAGGTGTCCCACTAAAGCATTGCAATCTATCACTCCATACAAAGCTTGGCATGGTCATAAGCCACTGTTGCTCACCCACATGTTTGTAGTTGTCTGACATATGCATTCATGCATGAACAACAATGCAAGAAATTGGATGATAAAGCAATGAAATGTATTTTTCCTCGGTATAATTCTCAACATAAAGGCTATCTTTTGTATCATCCACAAATTAAACACATTCTGGTTAGATGTGATGTTGCTTTTGTGGAAAGTGCTATTTAGCCA
Organism: Ceratopteris richardii; assembly: GCA_020310875.1. NCBI lineage: Eukaryota > Viridiplantae > Streptophyta > Polypodiopsida > Polypodiales > Pteridaceae > Ceratopteris > Ceratopteris richardii. Next base: position 13,214,440 of record CM035416.1, read on the forward strand.
TTACTTTCATGTACTAAGGAGACATCTGGTAGCTTGAAAGATATGTATGATACTTTGTTGGCATTTTTCATAGGTGGGAAGTCTAATGTTGGTCCTTATGAGGCATCTTCTCAGCCTTTACAAGTTTCATGTGATGATGTAGATCATCCTATTTCTGATGCAGAAGTACATGATGCACTTGTTGATGAGAGAGCTGATATTGATGAGTCAAAGACTATGCCAAAATTGGTGGTGCAAACTTTGCATGATAGCACATTAGATGCACCTTTGTCATATCACACACATTCAAGCTATCATAGTGCTTGTTTTGCATCAATTTCTATGCTATGGCTTCTTTTAGTCTCTATGATGAAAATAAGTCTATTTGGTTTGATGAAGTGCAAAATTCAAAAAATTGAATGGCTGCTATGCAACCTGAATATGATGTTATAATGAAGAATGGTACATGGTCATTATGTGACTTGCCTCCTTGCAAGAAGGCCATTGGCACTAAGTGGGTATACAAGCTAAAGCATAATGTTGATGGAAAAAATGACAAGTATAAGGCTACACTTGTTGCAAAGGGTTATGCTCAGGAAAGAGGCATTGATTTTTATGACACTTTTGCTCCTACATGCTGAATGGCTACTATTCATAGCATCTAGGCACTTGCAGCTCATCATGGTTGGAATGTGCATCAATTGGACATTTAAACTACATTTCTAAATGGTAACTTGCATGAAGATGTGTATGTTTTCCAGCCGTGTGCCTTTGTGCAAAAAGGGTATGAGAACAAAGTGCGCAGGTTGAAGGAGGCATTATGTGGTTTAAAGCAAGCACCACATGCTTCCAATGGAAAGATGTGCCTATTTATTTGCACATGGTTCTGAGAATAGTCGAAGTGAAAGCACCTTATATGTGAAGCATGCAAATGATGTGCTTCTATGTTCATGACATGCTGCTCATCGGTCCTCATGAGAAGCATTTTGTTGATTTTAAGGCTGATTTGCATGCCTCATTTGAGATGTCATATTTGGGGCATTTTCATCCTTATTTGGGCATTTACTTTATGGAAGTTGATGGAAGAATAGCTTTGTCTCAAATAAAATATATTGACACATTATTGCAATGTTTTGGACATAAAGACTACAAATCTATTGCCACTCATATGGAGACAAGTTTATGATTGACTCTTCACGATGGTGGAGATGCATTTGGTGTTGTTCTCTATCAGCACCTTGTTTGATGCTTGATTTACTTATGCATTACTCAGCTAAATATTCACTTTTCTATCTCGCAAATGAACATGTTTATGCAGTGCCCAAGTGCCAAGCATTGGGAGGCGATCAAGTGCATCTTTTGCTACTTTAATGGTACCCGACTACTTGGAGTGTTTTATCCCATGGGGGGATCATTGTCACCAGATTTACATGGATTTTGTAACTCTTACTAGGCTGGTTGCTATGACACTTGTGTGTCCACTAGTGGTTTTTGCCGCATGCTTCGTAGCTCATGTATACCTTGGTTGAGCAAGCAGCCTACTATGGCCACTTCCAGTTGTAGGGCTGAGTAAGGCAACTTCCATAGTGACTTCTAAGTATGTGTGGCTCATATGTCTTTTGGCTGATTTGGGTGTTGTTTAGTCTTGCCACCACCATCTTCACTGACAGTTAGAGCACATTGGGAGTTTCGAGGAAGCCCGTGTTCCATGCTCGCACAGAGCACATTGAGGTGCATTATCATTATGTCAAGGGGTGGTTCTGTGCTACAGAGATCAGCTTGGCATATGTGCCCATGCAAGAGAACATTGCAGATCTTTTCATGAAGGCTTTGCCTAGGGAGAATATTGAAGGTTTTCGCAAAGCTTTCAACTTATTTAGTTTTATGGATTGATTTCACATAGGTTTGGCACTTCCTTATACATCAATGCCAGCTCTTTGTTCAGTGCATCACTGAAAGGGGGAATTTGTAGATATATTTAGGTAGTGATTTGTGAGAAAACACTAGGACCACCGGGGCACTTTTTCCCCTCCTTAGGAGGTTTTTTTCCCCGAGCTTGTATATAGGCCTATTGCCCTAATGCGTTACTTATTTTTGTATATTCTAGTCGTAATACATTTAGTATAATGTGTTGTTCTCCAAGCTTCTTCTTCTTCCTTGTGTTGTTCACGTGCTTCCACAGACCTCGATCTCTAACAAGTACTTCGAATATCTTGTTCTCTAGTAGATCAAGGCGGTATCTAGAAGCCATTATCTTCAACTAATGTAAAGATTTCAATACTCTCTTGTGGTTATCTCTTCTAGGAATTGGATTGAATATAGATCTATTAATGGGTAATGTGCACAAAGAGATGTTTTTTCTTGCTTTTCCTATGTGTTTTATTGAGCAAGTGATTCTCTCTAGGAAGAGATATGTTCTTTTTTCCTTATTGAAAATTATAAGAGGAAATTATTATATATGATGTTTTGAAATAAGCAAACTTTAGCTGAATTTTACTACTCACAAACGTGGAAATTGTACGAAAAAACTTGCATATTTTTGGCTTGTTTTTGAGATCTATGTATAATCCTATAAGAGTTTTTGAAACACTATCTATTTTTTGAAATTGGTAATATTTTTATGAATGTTTTATCGTTTTTCATGACTAATTTTTAAACATCTTGATAGTTTTTGTATAAGTGGCTATTTCAAATTTTCTATTATCTCGTAATAAAATTTATAATTGTCCATGAACTAGCAAAAACAGAATGCTTCTGCCTATTGTTCTACAAGGGAAGAAAGAAAATATCAGGCCTCACATTTTCCCAATGTCATCTTAAACAAACAATGGTACATCTTTCAAGAGTGGGCCCCTCAAGAGATAGAATATTCATCCTAAAAAGAATGCATGTATGACTGAAGTATTCACTTAGAAATAGAAAAGTCCAACACGAGATCATGTATATGCTAAGAAATTCAAGATTTGAGGAAAAGAAAATTATTTTGAAGATTCAACATCAAATTTATTTCTTTCATATGAAATATTTTCCAAGTCAAAGAGATGTGACAAGAAATCTATTTTATGAATGCAAGGGCGTTCCTATTGCATGACATTGGAGAAACAATAAGACTTAAAGTCTTGTAGAGACATGCTCATAAATACAGTGATTTTGTATGAGTTATTGTGGAGTGGATCATAAAGATAGATTGGTGTATGCCAAGTTATAGTGTATTCAGGACCCAAAAACTAAAGAGATTATCTATTGAAAAGCTATATGGATTAAAGGACTCCAATATACCATAATTTTAGGTAGATACATAAATATTTCTAAACATCTCTAGAAAGAAATCTTAAAACTAGATACACAAATGCCTCAGGTAGATACACCAATTTTTCCAGCTCTCTACCCATAAAATAACCACAATGATTTTCTATACTGTTTTACGGTTATGAGTTCTACGTATAATTAGTGGATTGATTGTGTAGAATGTTCTCAGCTTTTAAAGTTCCGCATAGGATATTGACACTGATTGGGAGGTATAATCAAGAATAATCAAGCCGACCATTTTCTTAGTGAATACTATGAATCATTTTTGTTGACCTTTAGTTCTAAATTAGATCGTTGTATGTGATTCTAATAGAAGCCGAGTGATTCCAAGGAGCCAAATACTTTCTTAATGACATGAGATATAAGTTAAAACTAGAACATGAAGAACTTAGAGAGCACACGATCATGCTTGACAATGACATGAAACCTTAAGAGAACCTCAGGATAGGTAAAGAAACCTTACGGAAACCACAACAACCTGCTTAGGTTTATGCTGATCGAAAAAAATGACAAGTTTTGCTAAGCATTGGAGATCATCACTAATTGAATGTCCATGAGAAGAGAGAAGCAGTTAAGGTTTGTTCTTGCTAAAGCTCTGGTATTGTAATCCTTTAATTATTCTTAGAGAAATTCAGATAATACAGTTGGTCGTCCATCTGAAAAGACATAAGAAAATTCAATAATTTTAATGGGTTGTATAACCGATATAATTTTGAAAATCTAATCCAAGTTCCGATTTACTCCACACTCAAAGAAAGCATAGAAGTAGTGATGTTTACAAGGACTTCATATTAAAGTAGAATGATGATAAAAAGGAAAGCACAGCATGGGAATAAGCCAAAACTTTCTAATATTAATTTCGTTCCAATGAATGTTGTAGGTGCGCCATTGAAGTTACTGAGGAGATTTCGTTCCAAATGAATAGGATAGAACGCAAACCATGTGTTAGGACTTTATTTCAAAAGGTGTATGTTTTGTTTTTCAAATGGAAGCTATGCAATAGCCTACTCTCCCATAATTTAATCAAAAGAACGAACAAGTCTACAGGAGAGCGTATGTAGAATCCATGGGACCCCTCGAATCCCACGAAGTAGGTGTCTCTTAAAGCTTGCTCGAAAGCATTACGAATAAGGTTGATAAAACTTTCCTCCCCCTCATGGGGGACCCACTTGGTTTTAATCTTGTTGCTCAAAAACAGAAACACTCTATGGTGTCTTAAAGGAGGGGGGCTTCTTACTTTTGTAAATTCCTTTACCTTAAAGGAAAAGGGACTTTTTGATTGACCTTTCATTAGAAGGGTTTTTAAAGTTGGCACAACATCTCTCTTTCCACATCTTATAGAGGGTCTCATCTCTTATCGCATTCAACAATGTTGAGAAACAATCAATGGACTCACCCAATAGAGCTTGCTTCTAGTTGATTTGTCCATGTAGCAACATGATTCTCCCAAGGGCTCACCAAATGGACATTGAAATGGGGCATGTGAAGCAGAGGTGTCCCGAGTCATTTTCATGAAGTCATACTTTACACCATGGAGGGACTACAAAAATTTTGTTAGCTTTTACATTTTTCAAAATTCTATGGTCGAGGATTTGCCACACAAGATTTGTTTTAACCTGAATCAGGGGATGCCAAAGGGATTGAAACTTGAGATCCCACCTTAAACTTGACCAATCTAGACACCATCTCCTATAAAAATTGACGTGAAAATATCCATTCACCATGAATCTCATAATTTTATCAACACCATTAATGTTTTACCATATGTGATCCTCAAGGCAAGGGGACTCATGGCCAATAAAGAGGCCATTGCAAGAGCCCTCCTAGGCACTAAATCTGCTTCATAACAAGCACAATTCTTCATAGAACACTATCCTAGCCTCCTCAATGTCCACAAATCTAATCTATTGGTATGTTTCTTGATTCCACAAAGTGTTTCCAAGAAACATAAACCTTTGGTCCAAAGCTTTCTAGCTTTTTGGAGGTTTCAAGGCTCAAGAACTATGATGCCATTGATATAGAACTAGATCAAATCATCTAAAGCACGTTCATCATTCAGGAATGTCATGGTTTTTCCACGCAGAAATTCATGTAATTTTACAAATCATTTGTTTCCAAAAATTGTAACCTCATTGAGCGTCTAAGATTACAAGAGTGCGAGCTATCTTCATGCAAACCTCGATCGATTCGGGACGGATGCATTACATTAGCTAAAGATCATGGCTGAACACTGAGTCACAACAAAGGAGAACAAAGACATGTTCTCTTTTAATTTGAACGTAAACATCATGAAATCATGCAAAAAAAGGGTCCATTTCACAACCTTTAGTCAAAACCACTTGTCTCTTGCTCAAAAACAATAGAAAGAAGCTTGATTTTATAACCTTAGAAGTCTTAACTAGATTGAAAAATTTTCTTGGGATCAAGAAGAGCTCAACTTTAGGATCAAGTACCCCAAATCATAACCTTCTAGTCTAGAAAAACAAAATTCAAGACAAATAATAATAAGTGAAACCCCTTCATTTACTTTTTAAATCTATAGAAGCACATATAATAACATCCCAAATGCTATTCATAATTTGCATTGCATGAAATGGAACAAACCATTACTATTTTCCATTCGGAAATTCCGATAATAATCATGTCATTGTCTAGTAGAGACATTGAGAGTAAGGTTTTTGCATACCATATTTAATACCAAAAAGCATTTTCTAACTAACATTTCACAAAGATGATCCTAAACAATCATAAATGTTAAGCAGTATCCACACATTGATCAGACAAGGAACCTCAACGTAGATAACGATCAGCACAATTTGAAACAAACACTTAGAATTGTATTTCTATTAATTTTCTTTTTATAGTCAAGATATTGTTTACAAAAATAAAAAGCTTCTACAATAGAATTTGATCATCTGTGTCCTCAACTTCACACATAATATCATTTTCCTTAGATTTAAAAGTCATAGCCTATTTTTCTTGCTCAAGGATTGGCTCCTCAAGGTCAGCCATGTCTCTAGGTTCATCTTCAAGGGGTGGAACAGGCTCCCTTGAAGCAGCTTGTAATCTTTCAGTACCTGCTATGTGCTTCCTTCTTACCTCTTGGTCCTCATCTGGGCATTCATTCAACCCATTTATCCTCATTCTTATGAAGCTCACTTGAGCTTCATCTGTCTCTATAGCTATGCAATGCCAGAACATCTTTAATGAACAAGTAAGAGTCGTTCCTAAAAAGAAAGCAAAACAAATAGAGGCACATCATGTTACATGGAAAATGAAATCCATTAGAAGTACAATTACCTGTGCTAGAGAAATGATCTAGGAATCAGTCATCATCATTGGAAAACAACTAAAGAAGCTGCATAATGAATTTTTGTGGCTTTTGATATGGATTTACCAATTTCTTGTCCCCAGCCACATGACAAAGTTTCTTTGTAACTACAGGTATTATGAGTACATTGGAGATTCCATTCTCATTGCAATGTTCCTTGACCCTTTGTTTACAACTTACTTCATCATAATACCCGAGTGTAATGCATTTAGTTGAACTTAAAAACCTATTTGAAGGCGTATGGTTCACTTTTGGCTTTACCCTACCAAAGAAAGCTATAAGTAAAATAGAATTCATTATGCATAAATTAGAGACCAAAATGAAGATAGATTACCATGTAAGACACTCCACAACATGACATCTTGCCTTCAAAGCAGTTGATAGAGACAACGATTGGTCCTTGCCATTTAAAATAACTATCCTTTATAAAGGTGACATAATCAAGTATGCAAAATCAGCACCATCTTGCGAATCTGTGGGTGCTTAAATGGCTCGTCATCATTAACAGAGCCAATCATCTTAAACCCATAGGGTATATCTCCTATTACAAGGGAGTAATGTTTTCTAGGTATAACCATACACATATTATTTACATCAGTGCAATATAAATTGTAATATACATGTCTAAGGGGGTTTAGAGGGTTGGAGAAACACTTCAAGCTTAACTCATCATCAAAATTGATTTCCTTAGCTTTCAGCCTAGACTTCTTGTGCATTTCCCTTTGAATGTGAGCCAGGAATGGAGGTGGGAAATTTTCATTTAACTCTACAGACTTTGAGTTTTTTGGCTTTTTCAAAAATAGGAGAAGAAGAATAATTATTGGCAAACATATGATAATTGGATGCCTAGCATTGACCTATGCCGGGAAAGAGGTCAATGTCTAGCATCACTTCTTGCCAAAAGTCGATGCCAAGAATCAAATTTCTAAAGACTGAGTGGAGTTTATAGCACCTACCCAATCACGAAACAATATAAAATATTCTAAGAATGCTTTGTATGATGAGGTATTTGGATAATCTGATTGCACTTCACTCTAGTAGAAGCATCACAACCTCTTCATCATTACCTCCTGAATCTTCATATAGACTTTATGACTACATTGCCATGGATAAAAGTGGCCCAGTGAGCTAAAAAACGAGAAACACAGACCAAAGAAACTTTAAGAAACTCCTACGTACTTATTGAGCTCATTGACCATCTCGTCAAAACTTAAATCTTTTGAAATTACTCTTGATAAAGTTGATATTACCAACATATCATCCTTGATCCCTTAGAGGGATCTCCATGGTGTCAACTTCATATCTTGAGCAGCCTCTTCAATGCAAAGATCAAGCATCTTTCCTTTTCCCTTTACATCCAAATGAAGATCTGGCCTTGCTTTCATCTGTTTTTGGCCCTTAACCTCCTTATTATCTACAGAGCTACATTCATTTGGATCCACCATGACCAGAAAAGGAACTATACTCATGTGTGGATTTATATTCATCTTTTTCTATAGGTTCTGCGCATGCAGATTATGTGGCTCCCTTATCTCAAGGGGCCTTCTCCTTGTGACTAGGTCAATAGGTGGTCTGTGGATAATTTTAATGGGTAGGTGGAAAAGCTATCCTTTTCTAACAAGTTTTCTCTTGGAAATAAACTCCTTCATCCTATTCTATTCAGTACCCAAGATCCGTGATGCAAGTTCTCCACCAGGTGCCACGACAACATCCTTTGAGTCAGAACTTGTCTCAAAGGATGCTTCATCTCCTATTTCCTTCAACTTTTTTAGTGGTTTCTTCTATACAGACTGCTTACCCTTTTCCTTTATAGGCGTTGTCTTCTCTTGATGTGTTGGCATTATGTTCCGTTGGATCCACGAGATTAGATCCCTGATAAAATTCTTCGAGTGCTTAGAAAGATCTACAAGCTTCTCTTGCACACAACACTCTGGGCACAAGAGGTCCATTTTGCAGATAACATTCCTTAAGCCTTTAGATGTCTCCACTAGAAAAAGAAGGTTCTCTGAAACCTTATCCTCATAATCTACTTTGACCACTAAGCCATACTAAAAGGCGTTCGTGGTCATGAGCTTTCCCCTCGCATAGGCTCCTCCAAATACCAAAAGAATAGCGTTCTTCTCTTCAATGTACTAGAGACACCACTCCAGAGTTGTCATGTCCCGCAATGGTCGATCTTTTGTGTTAACCTTGATTTCGTTTGACCTTTCCTTCCTGACTGGATCCTCATTAATAGGTTTTATGCTCCTATGCCCACCACATGAAATGGGAATTGGGTTGCTTGCCCTCTTAGAGGATAATGAAGCAATACTTTTCTTTCCTTTCATGGGGTGACCCATGCTCCTCTCACGAGCTTGTTCTCTTGTGCTCACAGTCACCCTAAGCTTCTTAACACTCTTGTCCACTCTTCCCTCAGTGTCCGTGAAATTTTCAAAAACTTAGTCCTACTCTCTATGAATGTGGAATCTCACCTGGAGCTCGATGCCTTGCATCAACCTGCAACCCAAAGTCAATGCCTGACATCGACGTGGAGCCCAACATCGATGCTTGGCATCAACCTACAACCCAAAGCCAATGCTTGGCATTCACTTGCAGCCCAAAGTCGATGCCTGACATCAACCTCCAACCTAAATTTGATGCCTAGCAGTGACCTCCATCCCAAAGTTGATGCCTGGCATCGACTTCCCCGTGAAAATCGATGCCTGGCATGGACTTCCTGGTGATAGTTGATGCTTGGCATCAACTTTCCATTTAAATTCAATGCCTAGAATTCACTTCCCGGTGAAAGTCAATCCATGGCATCGACTTGGACAAGTCGATGTATGACATCGAATTAGAGGTGAAAGATGATGCCTGACATTGGCTTTGATACAGAAGTTGATGCCAGCCATCAACCTGCACCTGCAATTCGATGCCTAGCATCGACTTTCATAGAGAATTTGATGCTAGGCATTGACTTGCACCCCTAAGTCAATGCGAGGCATCATGTTAGAGGTAAAAGTGGATGCCAGGCATCGACTTTCATAGGCAACTAGATGTTAGGCATCGAATTTAGGACTAGGTCGATGCTTGGCATCACGTTCTTTATGAAAGTTGATGCAAGGCATCGACTTTAACCTTTAACTCGATGCCAGACATCAACTTGCAACTTCAGGTGGATGTGTGGCATCGATTTGCAGGTGGAAAAGTAGAAGAATTTGCGTGCAATAAAATTTCAGAGCCAATAAATACACTAATTCTGTAGAATAAATTAAGGGAATCTTTTTTGAATCTTTTTAGAGGCAAGAATTTTGGGTACTTGTAAGGATTCTTGGTAGCACTCTTCTTCTCCATTTGTTTGTCTTTGCTTGTTTTCTAGGCTCTGTGCTCTTTAGCTCTTAGCTCTCTCTTCCTCTCTCTTGGTGCATGAATTTTAGAAATGAAACTGATGTCCTTCTCCACTATTTATGGGCACTTGCATGGCTTGAACTAACAACTGACTAGATGTAACAAAATCAGACTAGGCCCTAACACGATTAATGGACTATAGTGAGTGGTTGAACCAAGAATGAGTAGTAATGCTAATTTAGTGTCTTTTAAAAGAGGTTATTCGAATTTAGGAAGGAATGGGTATGCCAATTTAGGATCTGATAAGAGAGTTAGTCCACATTTTGTTATTTAGTGTATTTTTCCTTTCAAATTGGGAGTATTGTAATTATTGGAAGGAATAAAATAAGATCTTATAATTTTTAACAAAAAAAGTGCAAAATTGATATAGAGCTGCAATACATGTGATAGGTTGTTGAAATTGATCACAAAAATAAATGAGAAGGAGTTTAAAATCCACAATTGGCTATGATAAATAATATATAATCCACAGATTGACTAAGAAAGAGTTTAAAATCCTCCCTTGCATAATCAATAAAGCAACAACATAAATGAATATTGATAATCCGACATTTAAAGGAATGTGAATCTATATGAAAAACATCACAAAATAGTTTTTTTGTGCCTACTAAACCCTTCAATTTTTTTTTTGTTTACAATTCAAACATCTTGAGTGGACACTAATTCATCATTGTCACCTAGAAAGCATGGTAAAAACAATATGAGTAAATACATTAAATTATTTGAGGCCCATAGGGAATAAAGGCCCAAATAGATGGGAAAGTTAGTTGTGTCTCTCAAGGAATTTAATTGATCACTTTGTCATCAAATATTTTCTCTGTGCTCACCAATCTGAAGACATGAGGAATGGGTTCTCATTTCTCCACATTCTTGCCTCCTTTCTTCTTTTAAGAGATCAAAATACCACACTTTATTATGTGTCTGAAAACTTTATCTAATATGTATCTCAAAACTTTCTCAAGTCAAACATATGTATCTCAAAACTCTGTCAAGTCAAACTTGGTCAAAATAAATCACATAGTTAGTGATGCTAGATCACATTGTACCTTTTTCTTAATATTCATATCTAACCATAATAATTTGGGCAATCTATCTCCATATCTCTTTGATGTGACACTTTCAGTTGACGTTACACTTCCACCGTTTCAAAAGGTATCCTATGTTCATTTTTCTTCTAAGTAAGTGAAGATGAGCTCCATCTTTTCAGTCTGAATTCATTATTTTCAGTTGATCCTTTCCTCATGAGTGATGTCCATGGTGTAGAATGTCATTCTATGTTTTTGGTTGAGTCATTTAAATTACATTCTCAATGCTATGTTGCCTAACTAAATGAATCTCTTGATCTCCCTTTTGATCCAGCCATTGATCCCCCTTTTGATTCAAGTGCATGTGGAGCAAAGGATGTTAGCAAAAAGGAAGAAAGACAAAGCACGCTCAGTCTACATTTTAAGAGAAGGCCTCATGAAGTAAGTCAAAAAAGATTTGAATTTCTTACTTCAGATAGAAAAATTGTGTTAGATATTGTTAAGCATTGCTGTGGTTTGAAATGTTTATATAAGTTAGGAATGAAGAAACTAAAGCACCTAAGAGAGAAATACCTCCACTCAGATAGTGAAAGGCAGGATATATACCTTCTTTCTCACATGTAGATGATTGAGGATAACATGTTATTAACACATATTGCTTTTGAATTTTACTTTATTCAAGGGATGCGATGTTGAAGGGTTGCATTTAAAATTGCAATGGGTGTGGGAAAATTTTGAATATATAAGGTTCAATAGGGGCTTATGAATGCAGATCTCATGTTGAATACATATTATATTGGGAGCCAAGGATCTATTCGGCTTCATGCAATGAATCAGATGATGAACTATTTTAGCTTGCATTTGATGGGGGATGATTCTAACACCCCAATGCAACAATGGAAGATGGCTGCCCTCCACTAGGTCCACAAGGAGTGATATATGCTCATTGTTCTGAAATTTCCTCTCTACCAATATAGAGACATAGTTTGCAATTTTGAAGACTTACAGTAGACTATAAGCGCTACCTAACAAGCTTTAAATCATCCAAAATGGATATTTCAGCTCAGAGAACCACCCTCTATAAAATAGGCTACCTCTTTGCAACACTCTCTGCCTATGTGCTGAGATATATCTTCACAAAGTCGGCAATCTCTCACAACTCACTCAGTCAAATAACTTGAGACTTTGGCAAAGTCTAGGGCACTATATGAGAGAATAAATAAATCTTAAAATAAATTAAAATGTGAAAATGAGAGAGCAAATGATGCTCTGCAATTTGGTACAATCAGATTTGGAAAAGCCTAACTACACCTCTTGATAGAGAGGAGACAAATCATGAGAAAATGAGGAAAGCAAGCAAGAGGGCTGCTTGCTGGAGTTTATGAATTCACTAAACTAAGTGGGAAGCTTGTGGGATACATACAAATCAAGAAACCAAGGTACAATGATGCTTATATAAAGTTTTCCTTTTTTTACAATCTAGCTAACCACCCATCAATCAGAGTAGGTGCACTTTTTGGTGGTTGATTTGATGAGATTTGAATTTGATTGAGTTTGGTGGAGCTTCTAACTTTATTCCATGACTTTGGGTCCTCCTTTTTGATTGGTCCACCAGCAAAACTTGTGGTTGAGCCTTTTTGCATGATTGAGACTTGATTTTCAACACTCCCCCTCGAGTCTCAAGGCCTATGTCCTTTATTCCAATGCATGCATTGAAGTGTTGTAGCTTTACTCCATCCAATGCTTTCGTAAACATATCTGCATATTGGTCTTTTGTATTGAAATGCTCCACCTTGACATCCTTTGACATGATCTTCTCTCTAAGAAAGTGGTAATGCACTTCTATATGCTTCGACCTTGCATGGAACACCAGATGTTGAGCCAAGCATATGCTACTTATGTTGTCATAAAGAAAAAGATACTTGCTTAACCTACAAATCAAGATCAACAAACAACTTCTTGAGCCACATAATGTCACATGAGACTTTTGCTAAGACTCTATACTCAGCTTCACTCGATGAAAGAACCACCGTTGGTTGATTCTCTGACATCCATGAGATGGTCTTCTTCTCAACCATAATAACATATACACTAGTGCACCTCTTATCATCTTTGGAACGTGCCCAATTAGCATCACAGTAAGCTTGTACATTTAATCCATCATCAAATGGATAATATAGACCTTCATTCACTGATCCTTTGAAATACCTAAGTACCCTTTTGGCTGCAACAAGACGAGGTACTCCTCGTGCCTGCAAAAATTAAGTTAACACTCCAACTACATGTGCAATATCTGGTCTCTAAAGATCTGGAATGTATTTCCCTTGCATCAAGTATATACCTTCCTCTTTATATAGTACTTCAATCCCAAGGAAGTACCTTAAAATCCCTAAATCGGAGATTTTAAACTCACATCTAAGCCTCCTCTTTATGTCCTTGATGTTGGCTTCATCATCCTCAGTAATGATCAAATCATCAACATATATACATATGGAAACAATTTTTCTACCTTCCTTCTTCACAAAGAGTGATGGGTCTGCATGACTCTGATTGTATCCACATTTTACCAAGTAATCCACAAGTCTTTGGTTCCAACCTCTTGGGGCTTGCTTGATTCCTTAAAGAGCTTTCTTTAGCCTACATACATGATGTGGAACCTCTCATCTTCAAAGCCTTGGGGCTACTCCATGAAGACTGCCTCTTCAAGCACTCCATTTAGGAAAGCATTCTTCACATCCAACTGATACATCTTCCAAGCTTTTGAGGATGAAACTGCAATCAAACTTCGTATGGTGGACATCTTAGCTACTGTATGAATGTTTCCTCAAAGTCAATGCCATAGGTTTGAGCAAAACCTTTGGCAACCAGCCTTGCTTTATACCTAGAGATGCTCCCATTTGCATGCCTCTTTACCTTGTACACCCATTTGTTTCCAATGACTTTCATGTCCTTTCTTCTTGGCACCAATGACCAAGTATTTATTTCTTCAAGTGCCTTAAATTCCTCCTGCATGGATTCAATCCATTCCCTATGCTTATTTGCTTCTTCAAAGAATTTAGGTTCTTCACAAGCTATAACTTGACTCATGTATGCATAGTGTCTTGCAATAAATGAATTATAAGTTAACCTTTGAACAGGGTATTGAAACCTATTAGATGATCTTACCTCACCATTAGGTGGTAGGAATCTCATTCTCCTTGGTTTAGAAGCTTTAAATCCTAGAGTTTATAATTTTTCCATATCTTCATCACTTGTAGATTCCATGTCTACACATCGATGGTCTTCGTCATTTGCCTTTCCCTTTCCTTTGCTACTTCCTTCACTTGGATGAGCTTCATTCCTTGTCCTTCCATGCCAAGCTGATGTAGTACTCTCCTCTGATAGTGTGCTTGAAGTAGTTTGATCACTTATCTCCATGCTTTGTTGTTGCTCTTTGAACTTCTTCTTGGCTCCATATGTATTGTCAACATGTAACACATCTTTACTACCATACCAAGGTATCAATGCATCAAATATTACATCCCTAGATACCTTAAGCTCTTTGGTGCAAGGTTTATAGCATTTAAAACCCTTTTGCTCTAAAGAATATCTAAGAAATATACACCTATCTACCTTCGGGTCTAACTTGTGTCTCAATTCTTGAGGTATGTGAACATAACATACACAACCAAATACTTTGAGATGTGAAAGGTTGGGTTTCTTACCACACCAAGATTCATAAGGTGTAACTCCATGTACTCGTGAGGTTGGACACCTATTCATAATGTATATGACTGTATTTGTTGCATCGGCCCAATAAGAGTTAGGAACATCAATTTCATTTAACAATGCTCTAGCCACTTCTACTATGTATCTCTTCTTCCTCTCTTCCACCGCATTTTGTTGAGGTGTATACCTATAAGTGAATTGTCCTTTGATGTCATGATCATGTAAAACATGTGAAAATTCACTTGGAAAATACTCTTCCCCTCCAACCCATCTGAGAGTCTTTATATATTTCCCTATTTCCTTCTCCACTAGTTTTCCAAACCTCTTGAAGTGGTAAAACACCTTTGAATTTGACTTCATGCAATACATCCAAACAAACCTTGAATGATCATCTATAAGTGTGACAAAATATCTATTAACTCCAATGGATGGTTCCCTTGTAGGTCCCCATACATATGTGTGTATGAGATTCAACACTTCAGTGCTCACATGTTCTCCCTTCTTGAATGGCAATCTGCTTTGTTTTACTAATTGCAAAGCATGGCACAAATGTTGCATATTCTTAGATGTATGATCAGGTAGAGGACTCACCAAGCCCTTCCTTTGCATGTCCTTCATCCTTTGTAAGTTTATGTGCCCAATCCTTTTATGCCTTAAGTCGATTTCTGCAATCTATTTATTTCCCATTGACAAGTAGACAGTGTGAGGGGTTGATGGATTTACCTCCACGGTGAAGAGTGTTCCTTGCTTCTTTCCTTTTGCTATCAGCTTGTAGTCTTGCATGGGGTCCTCAACAAAACATCCGTGATCATTGAACCTCACCTCATAACCTCTTTCAACCATTTGACTTACTAAAACCAAGTTCTTTGTGATGGTTGGCACTTGCAACACATCCTTCAACACCTTCGAGCTTTGAAATCCATTCAATGCAACATCTCCCACATGTGTAATCGTACTCAGTGTCATCCCTTCTCTCTACATGTCCCTGAGTGATGGGTGTGTGTAAATTAAAGAAAACATCTTTATTGCAACTCATATGGTTGCTACAACCACTATCAATGTACCATGTAAAATCTGAATTTACTCTTTCACTTGACCCATACATCATAAGGAAGTTCTCATTTTCTAAATTTGCTGAAGTACTAGCATAATTACCTTTGTTCCTTTTGAAACCTTGATTTCCTCCTCCTTTTGACCAACAATCTCTTGCATAATGGCCCAATTTTCCACAATCATAGCATTCTCCATTGGATGCTTCTCTTCCATGTGATCTTCCTCCTCTTCCTCTACTCCTTCCTCTTCCTCTTGATCCATAGCTTTGGTTGGAGCCTTCTTGGTTTCTTGAGCTTGAGTTTGACCTTCATCTCCCTCTGCCTTGGGAGTTTTGTCCACCTCTTTTGCCTTTGCCTCTACCTGCATAGAAAACTTGGGCTTGGCTGCCCTTTCATTGCGAACCTCCTTTGTTCATCTCCTCGGTCATCATCAATGTAACTAATTGATCAAATTTTGGTAGGGAATCCCTCACATAAACTGATGTGGTGAATGCTTTCCATGTTTCATCCTCTCTCAAGCCATTGAGCACTTGGAGAAATAAGGAGCAAGATATGAAGCATGAAGATAATCTAGGAAAAGTCATTCCTAACATCTAGAGAATCTTCTCATCACTATAACACCACACTTTGCACTCTGAATGTATGATTCCTTATGTTTGTAAGTTATTGTGGATTATCAACGAGCTAGTAGACCTCTTGCTTAGCTAGCCCCCTACTAGCTCGAGCGATTTTAGTAGACTTTATGTATCCATATCTAATAGAGATTTTTTTGTGTCTAAACTAAATACCTTTAAGTGATAAGCATAATTTCCATATCATGTCATACTCATTTGTTTTAATGTTTGGTTTGTTAGAAAACTATTTATGTCTCCTAATTTTTTCTCAAAGATCATATCCAATCTCTGCATATTAAGAGAGAAAAAGTTCCAAAAGTGGCGATCGGTGTGTTTGTGCATGCCTACTAAAGGGTATAACTTTTCTCCCTCGGAGGCATTGTTTCTCACAATAGGAGTTAGCATTAGGAATGAGATACCTTTCATCAAAAATGTGATTTTGTTTAATTAATGTGGGCAAACGAGCTTGTGCTATATCCTCAAGAGTTTAGAGCGGCATTCATTGATGTGAAGAGAGATTCTCAAAGTGTGCTTATGAGGCCATCTATGCTTCAAGGTTGCATAGGGAAGTTGAACATTGTCCTATCACCCAAGAGAAATGGATCATTCTTTTTTCATACATGATTTAATACTACTAAATTAACTAATTATTCGCAATATGTACACTAGTTCAATATTTCAAACATTTATTGAGCCTTTTGCAAGAAGATGATTGTAGTCAATGGGATATTCACACCACTAAAGATTTCTTGATAATCTACAACATATGCTTGATCACCTGGGTACTCAATCTCTTACCATGGGAACCATCTAAAAATGTTGGTTAATGAAACAAAATTATCATATAATTTTACGATAATAATACCTATTCTCACTGTGACAATCAAAACTCCATTTGAAGGCAAAAGAGTAAATATTTTTAAATGTGGAAATCATCACAAAAAAAAACTATGAAGATCTCATTCTTGAATTTAGATTCAGTGAGGAAATTCACGAAATGCACAACAAGATTAATGAAATATACTAGAGGAGGTATTCTTCATGGAGAAAATTTATCAATAAAGTTTCGATGATTGTCTGAAAGTGAAGTTTTTACATACCAATGCATATATCTAATGTTTTGTGTTTTGATTTAAAAAAGAATCTAGAGAAACTTATAGAGAATGGACGTTGAAGACTTGGAATGGGAACATCGAAGGTGATGGGAATTTAGGCAGTTGAGCATGCGTTGGTTCAATGAAAGGATATGGCTAGGAGAAAAGGAAGGAAAACTATTTGCTATGTTTTCCTCCATGGATAGGATACCAAATCCGTTTTACAAAAAGCCAAAAGAAGTGTATAATAAACAAAATCGAACAAAATTTTGAAATCTTACTCCATGCTGGGTGATCAAAATACATTTTCTGAATTTTATTCTAAAACTTTATATGATATTACCAAAATGATAAATTACTAGCATCCTCTAACCAGCTATGACTTAAACTACCTTCCTCCCATCATAAATAAGAGTTTTCGAGCCGTAGTAAGGCCGTCGTTTTCGTTAGTAGAGAAGGAGTGGCTCGAAGGTACTACCATAGATTGATATAAAAGACGAAAAACATGTCGGGCGATCATCGTGCGTTCATGAGCTTCCGATTTTGAATAGGCCTTCACATACACACACACAGACGAGCTGTACAAGAAATGGGAGGGACATGGCGCCATATGAACTATGAATCCGGCTTCAAATCTCGTTATCATCGGGGGAGAGCCGTTTGGACCTATAATTATACAACGTAGGCCATTTCAATCATATAATGAACAATAGTTAATGCATAAATATAAAGTATTCATTATAATAACACGTACGGCTAACCTTATCCAGGGCTAAGAAGGTTCATGGAACAAGCGAGATAGAAAAATTGTAAGTTAAGATGTGGGTCAAGTGGGATGCGTGGTTGGTACACAAAGGGAAGATGTTTGTGTGACGTTGGGAACCTTACCCCACCACCTCAATCATGATGATAACTATTTAAGGATCCACCCAACATTAAAAAACTTTAAAGATGTGTAAATTTTTTGCAAGAGAAACCACTATTTTTCTGTTAAAGCACTTCGTTCAGATGCACAACACATGGACCAAAGTGGTCGCTAAGATGGAAGAATTCGTTGATGCCTCTAAAGATCAGCAAGGGCCACCAAAGGCAATCGTGGGTGTTTGGGGAAAGAGAGGTGGAAAGAGGGTGGGGGGAGTGTAGAATTGCTTATACAAATAGAAAATGCTTATAAATCATGAAGATGATGATGGAAATATCTATCATTATAATAAAGAACCACCATCAGGAAGAATGTGCTATCATGACCTCCAAAAGCCATAGGAAGACCTCCACCTTAAGGTCTCATACCATATTGATATTACACATGCCGATGGGAAATGTAGATTGAGTAGACCATGCAATGGGAAATTCATATCTGGATCATATGATCTTAGTAAGAGTATTAAGTGCATTTTCAACCTTCTAATGAAGTTGAAAAGAGATGAGAGGCTCTCGTTGTATAGATGTTGAGCATGCTCTCTCACTGTCGATTGAATGTACCATAATTCTCCTTGACCCAAGATGAGTACAAGCATAGATGCTACATGGAAGGAGTCCCATATAGGGATAAAGAAATACACAATGGAGATACTCTCATAGACATGAGCTACAAATAAATAAATTGATGGAAATGTGGACAAGTAGGAGACCATTTCCTCAAATGTTCTCTCATCTCTCTCTCTCTCTCTCTCTCCTCTCTCTATCTCTGTGTCTCCCTCTATCTCTCTCTCTATCAAAGATTTGACGATCTTATATTATATATTACATTAAGTATCAACAATGCACAAACTCAATAGGTTGTAATATTTTTCAGGATTCCTTCAAGAAAATATGTTATAACATGATCTTATTTTGGAGATATAACTTCGTCTCCATTTCATGCACACACACACACACATACACAACACACACACACCCACACACACACACACACACACACACACACACACACATATATATATATATATATATATATATATATATATATATATATATATATATATATATATATATATATATATATATATATATATATATATATATATATATGTGTGTGTGTGTGTGTGTGTGTGTGTGTATGTATGTAGTGTGTAAGTCTATATATATGTGTGTATTTATGTATGTATATGTATGTGTGTATGTATGTGTGTGTGTGTGTGTGTATGTACTACATCTAAACTTATATATCTAAACTAGAATAATCATAGACAAAAAATTCTTGAAGGAATGTTTAAAATCGACCTAGTGTTTAGCATGTGCATTTATGAGAAACCTACTTGAAAGAGAATTATAAATCTATTGCTTACCTATAGGTATAAAGTTACAAAAGTTATTTGGTATTAAATTAACTAAGAGGAACCCATTTTCATATACCTAGGTAGAAATGAAGCCAACCAACATTGGTCTTGGTATCCCAAAGTTTAGGTACTGGTGTAATTCCATCTCTAAGTACTAGATGGAAAGGACCCCATGAGCAAATAGTATTCATAGAAATGGCATAATTACTCATGACTTGAGGTTATCTCCATATGACCAATGCTTATCATATCTTGTTCTCTAGTGGATCACTATCGTATCTACCAGCAACACTGAGTCCTAATAAATAAGAACTATGTCGTAAAAAGAGAACACCCATGTTGAGAATCAAGCAAATTGCATCTTATGTTTGATAACCCTTTATATTGGTGTACACATATTTCAAAAATCAAGTGAAAACATGTGATTTTTTGACATTTTTTGTCATTTCCTACAATTAAAAAAAGAGCTCAAAATGTGGCCGAAATTTCATTCAATATTGACATGTCCAAAATCTACATAAAAACATAAAAGTGATAAAAAAGCTTATACAAAAACTAAACATTGAACATGTTTTCAATGGTGGATATCAGATAGTTATTCAAAATTGCTATAGAACATGGTTTCGTTAAGAAACACACTTAGGAGCATTTCTATAAGCACTAAAAATTTTTGGATTTTCAACTCAATTTACAACTTTCTTGATCTATGTATACACCCCCATCATTTGATGCATTTGATTCAGTCTGAGAGTTTTGAGAGCTATCTCCTGCTTCTTCTATTTCCACAAGAGCTCTATCTTCATCCAAGTACATACAAAATTTTGCAGGAAGATGCACAAATCTTCTTGTTTGCCTATGATTAGATGCACCAAATACAACTAGAAGCGTTTGCCTTATCATATTGATGGTTGCTTTCCTCAGGTGCCCTGTCTTTATCAAGGCAAAATCATATAAAAGAACATCTGCATCATCCATTTTAAAAGTGGATGTGCTTTGAATATTCTTTTTCTTTCTTGAGCCTATTCGTTTGGTCTCACATACGATTTCTAAATTATATTTTATCTATGAATGCATTACTACGTTTAGTGTAATACCAATGCACTATCAAAGCCTCTATTCTTCTTTGATCAATATCTTTACTGAACTCTAAAACTTTCACAATCCAAAATGGTCAGGTAGCCTCATCACCACTAGCAAGGACTGCAATAAGTGTTCCAACATTTATTTCTTTTGAATTTTGTTGCCATCTTGCTTCACCCTGTTTTGTCATCCTTGGGCCTACATAAATATTCCTTTCTAGTGGATTGATAAAACTTTTAAGTGCATCTTCATTGCATGTTTGGTCCACATTTGCTGACCTTTGTGTACAAAAATCCCATGTGAATGGAACATCAATCTTGCATGCTCAACATGGCTCTTCTTTTCAATAAGTACATGCATCCACCTTTTACTTTGATCAACCACATTTCCACATCTTTCCGTATTGTTTTTATATTCATATGGTGTTTGTTTTGCACCATATACATACTAATTAGGCACTTGCAACAAGAATCTAAATCCATCTTTAGGCTTCCACCCAAGAGAACATAAATACTACTTTCCAAATAAAAGGGTTATGTCATCAACCCTCCTCATCAAGAATACATGGTTGAAACTAATATTGTGCAATGGAGCCAAAACCTTAGCACTCTTATCAAGGCCTACTTAGCAAAAGTGCTTAAATTCATAAATCTGTGTAAAGTGTTGAACTTCAATTTTTGGAGTATATGCTTCTGTAATGATCTCAGATAGTATTAGAAGTGTAAAAGCATTATTACGTACCAACCTCTATGCATTCCATAAGTTTCCCACTTAGTTTAGTGAAGTCATAAACTCTAGCAAGCAGCCCCCTTGCTTACTTACCTCATTTTCTCATGATTTTGCTCCTCTCTATCTAGAGGTGTAGTTAGGCTTTTCAAAATCTGATTGTGTCAGATGGTAGATCATTGTTTGCTCTCTCATTGTACTCATTTTCATTGATTTCAACCTTCATTTGGTCTCTAATATAGTAACCTTAACATTTCCACAGTTTCAAGTTATTTGGCTGATTGAGTTGTGAAACATTGCCAACTTTGTGAAGGTATATCTCTACACATAGGCAAAGAGCGTTGCAAACAGGTAGCAAGTTTTGTAGAGGGTGGTTCTTCGAGCTAGAATATCCATTTTGGATGCTTTAAATCTTGTTGGGTAGATCTTATAATGTGCTGTAATTCTTCAAAATTTCATTTTAGCTCTTTGTATTGGTAGAGAGAAAGGTCAAAATAGTGAGCATATATCACTCGTTGTGGACCTAGTGGAGGGTAGCCATCTTCCAGTGTTGCATTGGGGTGTTAGAATCATCCCCCATCAGTGGTATCAAAGCCATTTTGGAGGCTTGGAGACATCAATGGGCATGATATTGAAGACTTGAAGGAATCAAGACAACTCGTGGAAGCACAAGGAGGGCTTATCAAAGCAAGAAGACATCGAAAGGGGGCTACATCAATTGAGATCTCAACCAGTCCAAGGTTAGGAAGGGAGAAGCTATCAAGTCTTCATCCTAGCTCAAACAATCTAATGTGTGTCTTGGACTTTGTAACCTTGGCTGAGTCCAATGCTTTGGTGAACATGTCAACACATTGCTCCTTGGTATACACGTTTTGTGCTTGAGCCTCGTTAGCCAACACTTTCTCCATGATGTAGTGATAACTCACTCTTATGTGCTTGCTTCTAGCATGGAACACAGGGTAAGTAGATAGGGATACACTACTCACATATCCATTATGATTGCAAATTGATGGATCTCCAAGTTTAGTTTCACCATGAGCTTCTTGAGTCAAATAAGATCACATGTCACTTGTGATAAAGCCCAAATTAAGCTTTTTTTTAGGTTTAAGCAACTATGGGTTGCTTCTTTGCCATCCAAGAGATATGTTTCCTTCAAAGCATCATTATATGTCCACTATTACTCTCCCTATCTTCTTTGGAACCATCACAATGAGCATCTGCACATGTTTTCACCTATAGATCACCTTCAAAAGTATAGAAAAGACCTTCATTGAATGTGTATATGAGGTATACAAGTACTCTTTTTTGGCAAGTAGATGTAGAACCCTAGGTATGTGCATAAATGGAGATAGCAAACCAATTGTGTATGCTAGTTTAGGCATTTTAATGATGGCATAAATTAATGAGCCAACCATATCTCTATAAAAAGTGGATCTTCACCTTCATTGCCTTCAATTGCAATACATTTTATGTTTACCTACATTTGTTTTCTCCATGTTTTGTGTAGAGTAGATGATCTTGATGGCCATTTGATTGACTGCACTTCATGAGCTTGGAAGCTTCTTTTCTTGGAGGTCTTAAAGCATGAGAAATTAATAAAAACATAAGGCATGAGATTTGAAGAAAAATCATTGAGTAGGAAGTGGATGCAAGTTAGTAATCCTTAACCCTAAAGGTTTGTGTTAGAAAACCCTTATCAGACTCTATAGGCAGGCACTATCCCTTTTCTCACCCCTTTGCCCATTTAAACCTCTTTAAGAAGTTCTAATACTTATTAGATTAGAATTCAGTTCCATTTTATCTCAAAACATGGAGGATTGCCGCCTTGATTTTAGGGAGAAAATGAATAATTTCTTGCAAGTGGGTGATCTCATATATCAAGGAGTATCCAAGTTCTTCTTGCACACAACAATGATTCCCTATTTTTGGGAAAATGCACTCACATACTTGGAAATGTGTGACACCTTCTTGACTCGGAAATGGGTGACGCCTTCTTGGACTTGATATGCATATAGGCAACCCTTGATTGCCTTTCCCATCAAGATACTAGTAATGCCATTTTCCTGTGAGCTACACAAATGGGGTGAAACCCATACGCTATAGGAAGCAAGCAAATAGGGTGACTACCAATTCTTGCAAAACAAGGAGGAGGCATCACCCACTCTTATGCAAGTCTAGAAGTAGGCGAACACCTTTTGGAAAATTGCACAAAAGGGCAACCAACATTCTCCTTCCTCATCGCATTTAGGTGGCAACTTTATTGATGCAAGATTTGGATTCGGAAACCATCACATTGTGCTTCATTCATGCATATTGGGGCGACCTCCTTTTTGCCAACTTTTAACATACGGGGCATCGTCCGAAATTTCTCATGACTACATGCTAGGCGATTGCCACCTAATATTGTGCACAATCACCTAAGCAATTGGGTGACTACCCTTTCATGTCCACATAATTTGGGTGATGGCTAATGATGGAAGCACACCCAATTGGGCGACATCTTATTCTCTCCTCATGATGATGTGGGTGACTCCCAATTTTTAGCAACGCACTGTACATATGCGAAGGTACTTATTTTGGCAAGGTAATTGGGTTGCTACCAACTTATGATGGGCTCCACCAGTGGCTTATCTTGGGTGCCAAATGATAGATAGAACATATATTTATCAATAAAGTGCTAGAGTGCGAGCTAATGCAAGGAATACCATCACCAAGCTCTAGCATGTCAAGAGCTATAATTGGGAGACCTAATTGAAGTTGGCTCCTAGAGCTATAATTAGTCCACTCACTTTGGCGTGTGGAATAGTTAAGGATGGGATTTCACAAGGCCAACCCTAGCCTCTCTGAAGTCCATATAAAGGCATGTGTGGCACTCATTTGGGGAATCATACGAATTATTACCTATCATCATTAACATCATATATTGATGCTAAATGAGGTTATTTCTTAGTCACTCTCTACCCTCTAGTGCTACTAGCACCCTGTTGTTGAGGTCACTTTGTGGTGATTATAGAGAGTGTTGTCCTTCTAGTGGAGTTGGCTATTGGCATTCCAAAGCCATTGAGGATCTAGTCGATTGCATTTTTGTTGCATTTGTCTTGGATTATGTTGCCTCTCTATAGCACTTCTCTTGTAGAGAGTTCTTCATTGTTATAAAATTCCTTGCGTTTATTAGTACATTGAATGGTTATGTGTTGATTTTGTCTTGCCTTTGGAATGGCATGCAAGCCCACTGTATTGCTCATTTGGAATATTTCTAGCTCTATATAATCATTTGGAGTGTCATGAAGTTGGATTTTTTCTCATACATGTGCATTGGCTATTTTCTTCAACTCGGTGTCTTAATTGTGTCTTACTATCACTTATTATAGATGCACATAGAAATGTTGTAGGGTATGATTCTCTAAGGAAGAACTCTCCTTGAGTAGAAGAAGTACTAGATTGTGGTCAAAGAGGCCTCTCCTACAGTTCGGCACCCTCCTAAAGTTGGATACCTCACTACCTCCTCTACAGTTTGGGATGCCTAATGGGACCATTTCATTTTCTATGTGAGGTACCTAGTGCAATATATAGTTGTTGTGAGGAAAACAGTTGATCTGGTGGATGTTGCTAATGTCATCTTCAAATAGTTCAAACATGACAGAGGTTCTGCTGATCAAATCCTGAAGAAGCTCAACTCTAGATGGCAGGTGAATTGGTCTACACACCAGTGGTCTTACAGATTCAAAGCCCTGTGGGCCTTTCCAGATTGCAGCAAACATTCTTTTCTTCAATGGAGGATGTTACACCATGGCCTCTGGACTAGTAATAAAATCAGGAAAATTTATAATATTGGTGGATCCTGTATATTTTGTGGCCTTGTGGAGGATGTTTCACACCTCTTCCTTGAATGTCATCATGCTAAAAACTTCTGGTCTACTGTGGAGAAGTATCTGCTAGTGAATGGTCTCCCCAAACTTAGTAAAATGGAAGTTATTCTTGGCTGATGTAATCACTTGGATATTTTGCTGTGGAATATTTGGAGGGGCTACATTCTTTGGTACATTTGGCTCAATAGGAATGAGGCTACATTTGGTAGCAGAAAAAGGAACTACCTTATCACTTTGCCTGTTATTCTGAAAAATGCTTCTCTGTCCTGTATTAGGAGAATCAGAGATGCTTCTTGTAATAACTATGATGTCTTCAAGATTTTGTCTGAAAATTCTCCCTCTAGATGGAAAAAACTGTTAGCTGAACAGTACTCTTGTAAAAGGCTAGACATGTACTACTACTTGTAAATTGTCCTCTGGGACAGGTGTCTCCTGCCCAAGGCACTTTGTATATGGCCACCATTAATTTAAATTTTTCTTGTTTCTTCAAAAAAAAAAATAAAAAATATATATATATAGTTGTTGTTGTTGCATTGTTTTCTTGATTTTTCAACTTATGAGTGGGTACATGACCCACACTCGAGTAGATAGAGGACCATTTGTGTTGAAAGGAGCCTCAAGGAGTCAGCTCTACATTCTGCTACTACCCTTCTACCCTTGAATTTGTCAATTGATTTGGATTCAACCCCACTCTCAAAAGAGAAGCTTAGGAGGACTTTGGATCTCTCTTGCGACACTTCAAAGGAAGCACAAGTGTGAATGGAGAGTCTTTGGAATCTACTCTCAAGGTTGAGCATGAAATTTGCTACCTTTAAGGGATCACATACGAAGATGCAAATGACCATGTGAGGAGATTCATCTCCTTATGCTGAAATCATGGGCTTCAAAACAGAGAGGACGCAAGGTTGGTGCTATTCTCTTCAACATTAGAAGGTCTTGCAGACAAATGGTAAAGAAAATATGCAGACGGGCATTTCATCACCTTAGATGCATTGAAAACCTTAGAATGTCACATTATACCTAGGTGAATCATTTCATGAATTACATACTCGTACTAAAGCGTTTGTCTCTCATTTACTACATGCACCAAGTGATTTCTTGGTCAAAAACTGGATAGAAAAGGCTCTTCCTAGGTCATCCCAACAAGAGCCTCAAGAATCGCTCAGGCTCGGTGCCAGTCGTAAAACTTTGTAGGAGCTGCCTCTTGCATAGAGGAAGCTAGGATGCACTTTGAAGGAGGGACTCAAGAAAATTATATTATGAATCTTGACCCAATGGATCAACTTAGAAGGGAATTAGATGAGTTAAAGCTACGAAAAACTTAAAATGAAGAAAATAATGTGTCGTCAACCGCATGCCATAACCAAGATTTAGTGGCCCCAATTTATTCAGAAGTGGAGGAGATGCAGACCTTTCAGGACACTCGAAGGCAAGTTTGGAGTATCACATGCAACAACATTGGTCATTCTAACATGAACAAGAGAATACTTGCTTACACTTAAAAATTTCAAATTGGAGCAAGACAAAGATGATGTTGAAAAGGTAAAGAAGAAGCTTCAAGGGGCTCAAATGCATGTAAGAATTTTCTTTGATGGATATCATTGAGTCAGTCTTTAACAGCGCATAAAGGAGATAGGATTCCTGTTTATGATTGAAGCATTGATAGTCAACTTTCACCACGGGAATCATCTAAAAATTTTGGTTAAGGAGCCAGAATTATCATACAGGTTTAGGATAGTAATACTTTCTCTCTGTGACAAGCAAAGCTCCATGCCAAAGCAAAAGAGTAGAATGAAGATCTCATTCTAGAATTTTGAATAAGTGAGGAAATTCACGAAGTGCATAAGAAGATCAATGAAATATACCAGAGGAGAAATTCTTCATGGACAAAATTTATCAATAATGGGTCCATCATTGTTTGAAACTGAAATTTTTAAATACCAATGCATACATCTAATGTTCTGTGTTTTGCTACAATTTATACTACCTTCCTCCCATCATAAATAAGAGTTGCCGAGCCGTAGAGAAGAACTTTCTAATCCAGCTACAATTTAAACTACCCAGCTCGTTGTTCGTGTTAGTAGAGAAGAAGTGCTTGCAGGGTACTACCTTAGAAATATACTACATAAGCCATTTCTAATATATATCGAACAATATTTGATGCATAACTATAAAATATTCATTAGAATAGGACATAGGGCTAGCCTTATCCAGAGTTAAGAAGATTCATGGAACAATACAGATAGAAAACTTGTAAGTTAAGATGTGGGTCAAGTGGGATGCGTGGTTGCTACAAAAAGAAAAGATGTTTGTTTGGCGCTGGGAACCTCACACCACCATCTCAATCCGGCTGATAACTATTTAAGGATCCACCCAAAGAAAGAAAAAAATAAAAACTTTAAGCATGCAGTGACTACTTTGTGATGTCGGGTGTGGAAAGAGGCTCTTGCTTTCAGTGCCATGCCACAAAGTCTTAGTGATGGTGTTTTGAACCTTATCACAAAAAAGGCCGCTAAAGATTGAAAATTGGTATCCATCTATGACGTTACAAACATGTTACAAGATACTTGCTAAAGCTATCGTTAATCAAGATATTCTGTTGCTTAAGATGGACTTCAAGAAAGGGTATGAGAGACTCAAATGGGACCTCATTCTCCAACCTCTGAAAGTTCTTGGCTATGGTAAAAAATTCACTAACGTGATCTCAATGTTGCTAGGAAATGCAGCAGTAATTGATGGGAAGCATGTGGAGGTATTGATTGCAGGGGTGTGGAGAAAAAGGATGGAGCATGGACAAACCTCCTAAGAGCATAGGAGATACTGACGTGCAAAAGAAATTAGAAGCGGCTTTGTTTCAGGGGGGAATTTCTCTGAGAAGCCACCAAAGGCAGCTATCCTGGATGGACCAAGGAGTTCTTAAAAATGCAGCAAAAGGTTTGGCATGCTTACAGATGCAAAGGAGGTGTTGGAGAAGTTGCCAGAAAAGGATATAGTCTCCTGGAATACAATAGCAACTGGATACGCAGAGAACGGATTTGGTGCAGAAGTGCTAGCTCTTCTACAAAGAATGAGGATGGAAAGGGTTGAACCAGACACTATCACCTTTGTTTGCTGCCTGAGAGGCTGCTCTTCTATGCGAGCCATTGAGAAAGGACAAGAGATGCATGCTGAGGTAGAAAGGCTGGGTTTGCTGGATAGAGACCTTGTCATTGGTAATGTGCTATTAGACATGTATGTCGAATGTGGCCTTCATGGATTTGCAAAGCAAATTTTCTATAAGCTTCCAACTCGTGATGTAGCTTCATGGACTACACTTATTGCTGGCTATATTGACTGTGAATACAATCAGAACGCAATTGATTTGTTTAAAATAATGCAGAGTGAAGGTCCTTCTCCTGATTCTACAACATACATTTGTCACTTGAAGGCCTGTGGCAGCATGAAGAGTATGGAAGAAGGCCAAGAAGTGCATATAGAGATTGAACGGCATCTAATGGACATTTATGCATCTATAGGAAACAGCTTGGTTGAGATGTATTCCAAATGTGGTTGTTTCACCTTAGCATGGGAAGTGTTTGACAGGCTAGACGTCAGAGATGACTCAACATGGTCTGCCTTGGTTGCTGGATATAATGAACATGGATTACATGAAGAGGTTCTGAGGTGCTTTAACCAGAGGCAAAAGGTAGAGATGGCAAGAGGTTTAGCAATTCGTGATGCTACTGGAAGCTCTGACCCTTTTGTAGAGGTGAAAGTAGGGAATGTTAAAGTGGAGACTGCCGTGATATCACAAAACTTGAATCCAGTATGGAGAGAGGTTTTTGCCATAGCGGAAGATCGCTTTAGTGCACAGTTCCTTGAGATAACAGTTTGGGATCATGATGTGAGCGGTAAGGATTTCCTGGGCTTTGTTGCATTTGAGATTGCAGAGATACCTGAGCAACGTCCCCCTAACTCTCCACTTGCAACTCAGTGGTACAAGTTGGAATCTCATGGAAGCAATAAACGTGCTGAAGGCGAAATTATGCTTTCTGTTTCGATAGGTACACAAGCAGATGAGGCATTTCCACATGCACGTCAATCACATAGTGGCTGGGTCCCATATACACGCTCAAAGATCTACCTCACTCCATGCCTTTGGGGACGTGCGGCTGTACAAAAAAGGGGGGTAGGCCGTTTTTTTGCAGGACTGACGAGCGAAACAGAAAAGGGAGGTCGTGGCAGATGGGAGAAGCGTTGAAGAGGGGGGAGTTCGTGCTTTAGTCCATGGTTGTTCATCTTCAGGAAAAAAAGATGGCTCGTTTTATGGCGGCTCTTGCTCTAGCTTATATGATTGATGGCAGGATGGACTCGGTGGCAGCAGGAGCTTTATGGAACCTTGCTTTTCAATTCTGGCAATGCTTGGCGCATAGTTGAAGAAGGGGGGGGATGGCAGCAGTTGGCATACTTCCTCTACTATCAGATATACTGCCATCCATTTATTTAGAATTCCGGTTTCTAGTGCAGTTCAGGGAACTCCTCAAGCTCTGAGTTCCCACCCCGTACTCGCATCCATTCTTCTCCAGCTGCTCCGTCTACTTTTGGATTCACTCACCTGAGGGTGATCTAACAGCAGTGCTTTGGGTGTCTCTGACTGGGCTAGCCCTCAAGTATGAGCATAACAGGGTAAGAGCCAGTAGTCAACTTTGGGAAGCCTCACTTATGGATAGTACCTACTCATGATATCGTGCTACAAGTGTTGTATTGGACCGTTCAGACATTGAGGACTTTTGGTTATAAGGCTGTAGATGTCGTCGTGGAGAGACCCTTGCAATCCGCACAAACTACTGCCATTCTAGAGATTTTTCATGGCATATTCGATCTGCTGGTCTATAACAGAGCTGATTTGGCATTGGCAGTGGCGTTGATCCGATACTTACTACTCTCCCTTTGTCAAAGTCTCAGAGAAGTACTGTCTGCACATGCCCACCAGGCTGCTGCACATTGCCATAAAGAAGAAGCATCGTGCTGGTACCAATGGAGTGCAACAGATTGTCTAGAGTGGTGTAATTCCGACGGGCCTCTGGTCCTTGTGAGCAAGGCTCATTTTGGGCATGAACAACTGCAGTGTTGGTGTCTAAGTCTTTGAGAGGGTTATCAGATGGAATGTTGCTTATTCGGGATCTGAGTGGCCCTGATGGTATTTGTGCATCAGTTATCTGGAGGTATGAATAATCACCTTGTATATAAGAAGTTGTGCCCTATTTTTTGATGCGTTGAGAGCAATATTCACTCAGTATATGGACATCCGTGTTGGTTTAAACTTGTATGTACTACTAGAGTGAAACTATGGGAGAACTTGGCTCTTCATTGTTCCATTAATTTATATGTAATGTTCCTTTACAAGAAAAAAACTGCCAATGCAGGAAGTATTGAGTTGGTAGTTGAGCGTGAATGTGTGTCAGTGTGTGAAGATCTAAATGTTTGAGTCTTGAGTGTTTGAGAATGAGTGTGCGAGTAAGATCATGGCTAGGGATTTGTGAGAAAGTGTGTGTGCAAGAGCGAGAGCAAGCAGTGGACAGGGCCTCGGGTGTGCATATGTGAGGGTACATGTGTGAGTATCTATAGGTGAATGTATGTGTGAGTATGCGCATGTTTGAGAGTAGGTGCATGAAAGAGTGACAAAGGATAAGTGAGAAGAAGGAAGCGAGATAAAGTGAGTGTGTGGGCACGGATAGAGGTACCTAAGTATGTGTGAATGCATAGATGAGTGTATGGGTGTATGGGTGAGAAAAAGCTAGTGAGAAGGTGGGGTGTGTATGCCCGTGGGTGCAATCATATAGGGGTAAGGAAGCGCTATTGAGTGAGAAGGGGATATTTGGAGCACATTCATATACTATGGGAGGACTTATTTTCAGCTTGATTTGAGTTCAGATATGAAGAAATTTATGTTTCCCAAAGCAGTATCTGGAATATAGGAAATTCAAGTTTCCTTATGTCAGAATTCCAATGGGTCGTATCATCTGAATAGACTGCGCATACTGGGCTAGTCTGTACAATATTCTCATATGATCAAGGACAGCAGCAATGAGAATATTGCATGCCAGTATTTCACAGACCCCACTTTTAATGAATGTTGCAGACAATGGCCTGGTCATATAGAGAAAATAAAATAGCTGGACTTGTATCTGGGGTGGTGTGATTCAATGTCTGTATCCAACATCCTTAAATGGAGAGCTTCAAGTTTTTTTAGTTGCACAAGTAAACTTCGTTCGGCAGTTAGTTCAAAGGTTTGACATTGTTAAGAATCAGAATGTCCATGGTGTCATACTCTTAATATTCAGAGTCTTATCCGAATAACATGATCCTTGGTGCTTTGAAGCTCGAGGAGATATCTACCCGGTCTCCTGTAGATAGACGTCCCCTGTAAGTGTGTTAATGAGCAGGGTAGCAAGAATGTCAGAATCTGTTTGTTGGTACGCTGGATTCTTTTAAGTAAAGGGTTCTTCACGGTCAAAGTATGCCTTTTTCGTCTCTTCTATGTGGCTGGGCATAAAGGTTGGGAAGGCATGTGCTCATTTGGACTCCTTAGAGGCTAGGGCAAGCTGGTTGTTCATCTTTGCCTATTAGGGTCTTGTTCCGGGAATGGGAATGCGGCTGTTGAGTCAGTGAGCTAAAATTGCTTGGCACTGAAACCAGCTAAGGCTGCTTTGTACTGCAAGTCGTGGTGCAAGCAATCATGGAGTGGTATAGAAGACCATGGGCTGTCGGGTCCATGAGAGGCGGAGGTTCCTAACAAGGAAATGAGTTAAGATTAGTTTAAAATTCAAGTCGATGGAACCCGCTATGGGGTGGTAAGTAGACCAATTGCGAGGGGTTTTGAACAAAATAAAGCCTCATATAATCACTTTTTCCCTTGGGCTCAAGAGCCTTTCATTTTGGTGCGTTTTCCGGGAAATAGCTTGGTACGTCTCTACAAGAGAGTGCCATAGGTTCGCCTAGCGCCACAGGTTGGCCGAGCTTGCGGACCCCACGATCTAGTACATGAGCGAGGGGAGCTCATCGTCAGGAGCAACAAAAACTCAAAGAGAGGAACGCGCTCAGAGAAGAGCCCCCCACGATCTAGTACATGAGCGAGGGGAGCTCATCGTCAGGAGCAACAAAAACTCAAAGAGAGGAACGCGCTCAGAGAAGAGCCCTTGAAAGAGAAAGGAGAAGGTGGGAACCGCCAGGTGAGTGGACCTCGACTGGCTCGAAGAAATCAGCCAAAAACGTGTACTCCCGTAGGAGAGTCGCGAATCAAGTGCGGAAGTTTGAAGGAGGGATCCTGAAGCCACGTGTGCTAAATTTTTGGGATCGAAGTGATATTGACATCACACCTCTGTTCGAAATGGCTCAGCGGATTTCAGTTCACTTGGGGGACTTCACCAAGTTTTCAGGTACTTGGGACGAAGATCCGGATAGCTTTATCCAGTTGTTTGAGGTTACCTGTGAGGCCAATGATGTAGTTGACCAGGATCAAAGGTTGAAAATTTTTCCGGCTATTCTCCGTGATGAGGCAGCCAATTGGTATGGGAATCTGACACCACAAGAGCGTGGAGCTTATCAGATGCTCAAGGAAGCCTTCTTGGCAAAGTTTCGACGACAAGGCTTCCAAGATAGATTGGCCCAACAAATGGACTACTTGCGACAAGGGGTCAATGAGAGCATCGATAACTACATTCAAAGAATGGAAACGTTGGTAAGAAAGATGGGCGCGAATGCCCCGAACGATGAGACATTGAAACGAAGATTCATTTCGGGATTGAGAGATCCTACGGCACAGCAGCATATTAGCCTGACAAGACCTGCAACTTTAATGGATGCTAAGGAACAAGCGAGGCTTTGGGAGGAAGTACAATTATGCCAACAAAGGAAGATGGAGTTCTTATACGAGCCTATGGGAGGCCCAGGGAGCATACCGATGAAAGATCCGGGCCAAGTGAGTCCCGCATTGACGACTCCAGCTTTTGTAGTTGCCACTAGCACGCCAGGCGAGGTAAAACCTGCGCTAACTGAAGAACGAATATTGGAGTTGGTCACGCAAGCTATAAAAGCTGCCACAATAACTCAGGAGACATACACAGTAAAACCAGAGGTCACAACAAACCCGAATCAAGTGTTTCGATCAAATACATGGTGTGGAAAGTGTCATGGTTACGGCCATTTGGCTTCAGAATGCCCTACAGTCTCGAGAGTATTCACAGATAGATCGCCACCTAGGATGCGTTGCACTTTTTGCGGAAGAACAAATCACACAGAGGACCGATGTTACAACAAGAGAGCCTATGAAGAGAGGACCATGAAATCAGGAGATACAAGAGAAAGACCTTACACGGGATTTCCCGCTCAAAGTGTCCCACCTACATCTCGTTGGGAAAACAGACCTACTTATGGATATGGTGCTCAGGGTCAAGGAGGAGACTATCCAAGAGGAGCCGCGCGTGATCAAAGAAGAGATGGTCCAATCCAGTGCTGGAGATGTCATGGCTTTGGCCATACTCAATCTAGATGTCCAAACGAAAAGAAGCCAATTGACTATACCCCACTATGTAGGTACTGTAGTGGTGAGGGCCACTTTGATGAAGATTGTCCGAAACGAAGAGCTTCCGCCGGCAAGGAAAAAGGACCAGTAGGGTCCTCGAACTATGTTGATACTCAGATGCATCCCACATCAAGAGCTCAAGAGCACGTTCCTACGATCGGAGTAGTGTTCAAGACACCGAACCCTCAAGAAGGCTCTAGCTCGTCAATGCACTTTGTGGATGCTTACGAGGCCAAGAAACTACACAAAGATCCAACTGTAGAAGTAGTCACAAGGACTCAAGAGTACGAAGAAGAATCCAAGAGGCGAAGGTGAAGAAGGGAGTCAAGAGGAGATAGCTGAGCACGAAGAGGTAGAAAACCAAGTCGGAGGACTTGTTGAGCAGCAAGAGTTTGAGGATGGGGAAGAAATTGAGATTCTTCCACCAGTGACCAAGGAGTTTGTGCCGGGCATAGCACCATTCCCTGAAAGATTGAAAGCTCCTAAGAGTAGAAAGGAAAGACAAAGTTCGGAAGAAGTCGATATTGTAAAGTTGCTCGCTGACACGGAAGTCACGCTGGACATTGGCACATTACTGAAATGTTCACCTGTTTATAGGAAACAATTCTACAACGAATATATTAAGAAGCCGAGGAAAGCTCGAGATAAAAATAGACAAGATAAGGATGTCCAAGGAATCATTCAAAGTATTACGACGCAAATTGATTCAAATGCTCCAGCTGTGACGGTCGAGATTAAAGGATATGCAGTCCCTGGTGCTCAGTTAGATAGTGGAGCTGCAGTCAACTTAATGACTGAGTTCATGATGAAAGCTTTGGGCCTCAACCACATGGAAGAAACGCCAATGTCTTTGAGAATGGCGGATCAAACACAAGTGAAGCTTGCGGGTCTTTTGAAGAATGTAAGTACAGTTGTGGGCGGTCTAGAGTTTAAAGTTGATTATCTGATAGTAAGACCAAGGACCTCAGAGGCTACCTTCTCGATCCTACTTGGACGGCCATGGTTGGTGCAAGCCGAATGTGTGCATGACTCGCGCACAGGTTTTATTTCAATAGGGCCAAAGTCTGATCGGATTCAAATACAAGTATCCCCACCCTCGAGCAACAAGAAGAAGACAATAATAGTCAATGAGATGGACAAGAAGGAGAAGGAGAAAGCAAGGCACGAGATTGCACGAGCTAGGTTTTCCTTGAACACGGACGCCTACAAGAATCTGCTTCAAGACGGGTTCAACTTGCAGCTCTTTAAGACTCAAGACACGAAGATGGGAGAGTATCAAAATCCACTGCTCTATAACGACGATTCCGATCAGGAGTTGCTAGGATGGTTGACGCACACAAGAGAATTTGAGTGCTACATGTTGAGTATAGACGCAAGTAAAAACAAAGTTACTCAATCCCTGGAGAAGGGAACTTCAAAAGAAGAGCTGGAACGGGAGTTAGCTCCGACGATGGAAGTGCAACAGTTGAGAGAAAGAGTTAGAATGCTAGAAGCCGAGATTCTAAAGAGAAGTCGAGAATCAGAAAAAGAAGCGAAGAGTAAGACTAAAATGTCGGAAGCCATAGCAAAAGCTGAATTAAAGAAATTAGGTTCAATCGGAACAAAACAAAAGAATGATTTACTGGCCAACCATGCACGCGTGATCGGAGAGCACATTCCAATCACATTGTCATCGAGGAATAAGGAATATTCGCGAGAAGCTCAGTTGGAAAAGTGGGAAGTTTTTCCAGAAAAGTTCTTGAGCGTGGGGTCAGAGCTACCAGATGGAGTACGAGATTGCATTAAAACGACACTCAAAAATTTCAGCGAGGCCTTTGCATGGTCATACAGTGATCTGAGAGGAATTGATCCCCGAATCTGCCAACATTATATAGACTTGGAAGAAGGCACACGACCAATATGTCAACGACTTAGGCGGACAAATCCAGTCTACTCGGAATTGATCAAGTTGGAATTGACCAAATTATTGGAGGCAGGATTCATATATCCCATTGCATCCAGTGAATGGGTATCACCAATTGTAGTTGTTCCGAAGAAAAATAAGAAAATCCGTATTTGCATAGATTATCGAAAGTTGAACGAGCGCACAAAGAAGGATCAATTTCCCTTGCCATTTACTGATCAAATCTTGGACAGAGTAGCTGGCCATAAATTGTACTCATTTTTGGATGGTTTCAGTGGGTACAACCAGATCCAAATTCATGAAGAGGATCAATCCAAAACCACTTTCACGACAGAATGGGGTACGTATGCATATCGTGTGATGCCATTTGGATTATGCAATGCACCGGCCACATTCCAGAGAGCAATGATAGCTGCATATCAAGACTACTTGCAGGATTGGATGGAGATATTTCTCGATGATTTTGCAATCAGAGGCGACGATGAAAACATGATGGAAAGGATCGAAGCGATTTTAAGAAGAAGCATTGAAAAAGGCATCGCATTGAATCCTGAAAAGTGTACATTTGGAGTACGAAGAGGATTGCTTTTGGGACATGTTATTTCCGAAAAAGGGATTGCGGTCGACGAGGATAAAGTGGAAAAGATCGGACAACTTCCACCTCCGCAAAACTTGCGACAACTCAGAGGATTTTTGGGCCATGCAAATTATTATCGGCGTTTTATATTAAATTTTGCATCCATAGCGGCACCACTGATGACTCTTTTGAGGAAGGACCAACAATACCAGTGGACTCGAGAGTGTTAAGTTGCATTGGACTCGATCAAGGAGAGATTGATAAATGCACCGATTTTGGTAGCACCTGACTGGACGAAGGAATTTCATGTACATACCGACGCTTCTCATACTGCGGTTGGAGCAGTACTAATGCCAAGCCGACGAAAAGAAGTTGGACCATCCTATTTACTATGCAATTCGCAATTTGAATA
This sequence comes from Ceratopteris richardii, assembly GCA_020310875.1. NCBI lineage: Eukaryota > Viridiplantae > Streptophyta > Polypodiopsida > Polypodiales > Pteridaceae > Ceratopteris > Ceratopteris richardii. Next base: position 13,251,348 of record CM035416.1, read on the forward strand.
GCACTAAGAGGAACTACACGACTACGGAGAAGGAATGTCTCTCGATGATCTTTGCAGTGAACAAGTATCGGCATTACTTGATGGGAAAGCATTTCACTTTTTATGTGGATCATGAAGCCCTTAAGTATATCATTAATAAACCAGAACTATCAGGGCGACTGATGAGGTGGATGCTACTTCTCCAAGAATTTCAGTTCACAGTGGTAACCAGACCAGGCAAAGCGCATATATTGGCTGACCATTTATCTCGAATTGTTAATGAGGAGCCAATCTTTGGTGTGCCCGATGATGCTCCTGATGGGCATCTATTCCAGGTTGAAGCTAAAGTACCTTGGTATGCCGACTTGGTGAACTTCTTATGCACTACTAAATATCCGCCAGGAGCAAGCAAGAGAGAGAAGCAAAAACTGTTAGCATTGGCGAAGCACCATAGCATCATTGGGGGGCAACTCTATCGATATTTTGTTCATGAGAGCATTTATCGGAGGTGTCTCGAGGAAGAAGAAGCAAATCTAGTGTTGAGGGCTTTGCATGACGAACCTTGCGGTGGGCATTTTGCTGGTGAACTGACGGCAAGAAAGATTTTATTGGCTGGGTATTGGTGGCCAACGCTGTTCAAAGACTCACATACATACTGTAAGAAATGTGACAGATGCCAACGAATGGGAAAACCCACATTAGCACATGCTGCTCCTCTTACGCCGGTGTTGGCTCTTAAGCCGTTTGAGAAATGGGGAATTGATTTTGTGGGGCCTATTGATCCTCCCTCACGACGAAGATCCAATAGGTATATCTTGGTCTGTACTGATTATGTTACCAAGTGGGTGGAAGCCAAAGCTCTAAAGATTGACCGAGCTGTGGATGTAGCTAAATTTTTGTATGAAAAAATTATCACTCGATTCGGATGCCCGTTGGAGATAGTGAGTGATAGAGGAACACATTTTGTTAACGAATTGATCGAAGAATTAATGGAATTATATAAGATTAAACATAGAAAAAGAACTCCATATTATCCAAGGGCAAATGGACAAGTGGAGGTCACCAACAAAATTCTTGAACAGATTCTGACAAAGACAGTAGCTGTGCATAGGAGAGACTGGGATGAGAGACTTTTGGAAGCTTTGTGGGCATATCGAACATCCTACCGAGTGACGACAAAGAGCACTCCGTTCTCTCTAGTATATGGCGAGGAAGCCATCTTTCCCATCGAAAAAGAAGTTCCAACATTAAGAGTGGCCATTGAAGCCAGGTTGGACGAGGAAGAGTCATTGAAGGAAAGGTACCTACAACTGGTCAAGTTGGAATAAAAGAGACTTATTGCACAACAAAGTTTGGAAGCTATTCAGAAGAGACGTAAGGAGAGGCATGACAAGAATCTCAAAACCTATGTGATTCAAGAAGGGGATTTGGTACTAGTCTATGATAGTAAATATTATAAATTCCCGGGGAAGTTACAGACAAGATGGGCAGGACCGTTTAAGGTGGTGGAACTCAACTCTAATGGTTCCATGCAAATTCAAGATTTAGGAGAAGAATATGCTCCCGTGAAGGTTAACGCGCTTCGAGTTAAACCATATTTCAAGTGATATTAGGACGGGAGAAGCCAGATGAGATTCAAGCAGAAGGACGAAGTAGATTCCTTGTACATACATGTATAGTTATATATATATATGCGCATATGTAAGCTATGATTTGTGTGTCATCAATATTCTTCCTTGCTAGCTCAAGAATTTTGGACTTCTAATATTTTTTGTGTTATGCAGAGACTGTTAGAGCCTAAGTAACAAAATGGCAGACCGAATTACGCAACTCTACTTATACGAGCTAAGGATATATTTCTCGGACCAAACGTTCGCTCGCATGGACATAGATGTCGACGACTTTGAGATGGAATACGATGTTGAGGAAGCGCATTGGCTGGTATGCTTTATAAACCAGGGTTTGGGTGTTGCATTTTACATTGAGTGTTTTGAGGAATACCTAGCTCGACATGTAGGATGGGCGGGAGATCGATACTACTATTTTGATCCTTCTAGGGAAATGCCTAACGAGGAAAACGATATCACGTGGGCTTGGGCAGATGTGCTAATGCTAGGAAGTGATGACGGAGCTCCTGAAGCTGAGCCTGACTCGCCTTAGGGAAGTTGTCAGGATGCGAGTACGAGGTGAGACTACATGCGACATCCCAGAGACTCACATTCTAGGACACCTAGGGATAGGTATACGAGGGACTAAGGCATAGCTGGTTGTAGTTACCAAGTGAAAAGTCAAATCGATAAATACATATGTAGTGTCTGTAATTGAGAGAATGGAGTGAAAAGTGGTTGATCTGTCAAAGGCTAGAGTGTATATGTTTGCATGTCTGTGTGGGAACAGTGGGAAAAGTCCCTTTCTTCCTCTCCCTAATTCTCAGGACTTGGGTGAACTAATTAACTATGAAAAAAACGAAGAAAAGAAAAGAAAAGAAAAAATTGTGTTACTGTGATCGTACCAATGCGCTATGGTGGGCTAGTAGGTGGGTGGATTTATCCTCGCCGGGTGGTTAGGACCACGAGCCGCAGCTAGTTTCGCCATAGGCTTGGGATGTATGTGATTGTGTCTTAGCTACACGCCATAACGGGTTGGTAGGTGGGTGGAGCCATCGTGGCTGGGTAGTCACGACCATGAGCCGTATCCAGCTTCCTTAACACTCTGGGCACAAGCAATCAATTTTGCAGATAACATTCCTTAAGCCTTTAGATGTCGCCACTAGAAAAAGAAGGTTGTGTGAAACCTTATCCTCATAATCTACTTTGACCACTAAGCCATACTAAAATAAACCCAAAACCTCTTCATTTACTTTTTAAATCTATAGAAGCACATATAATAACATCCCAAATGCTATTCATAATTTGTATTACATGAAATGGAACAAACCATTACTGTTTTCCATACAGGGATTCCGATAATAATCATGTCATTGTCTAGTAGAGACATTGAGAGTAAGGTTTTTGCATACCATATTGAATACCACAAAGCATTTTCTAACTAACATTTCACAAAGATGATCCTAAACAAGCATAAAAGTTAAGCAGTATCCACACATTGGTCAAACAAGGAACCTCAACATAGATAACGATAAGCACAATTTGAAACAAACACTTAGAATTTTATTTCTATTAATTTGCTTTTTACAGTCAAGATATTGTTTACAAAAGAAAAAAGCTTCTACAATAGAATCTGATCATACGTGTCCTCAGCTTCACACATAATATCATCTTCCTTAGCTTTAAAAGTCATAGCCTATTTTTCTTCCTCTAAGATTGGCTCCTCAAGGTCAACCATGTCTCTAGGTTCATCTTCAAGTTGTGCAATAGGCTCCCTTGAACCAACTTGGAATCTTTCAGTACCTGCTATATGCTTCCTTCCTACCTCTTGGTCCTCATCTGGGCATTCATTCAACCCATTTATCCTCATTCTTATAAAGCTCATTTGAGCTTCAACTTTCTCTATAGCTATGCAATGCCTGAACATCTTTAATGAACAAGCAAGAGTCGTTCCTGAAAAGAAAGAAAAACAAATAGAGGCACATCATGTTACATGGAAAATGAAATCCACTAGAAGTACAATTACCTGTGCTAGAGATAAGATCTAGGACTTAGTCATCATCATTGGAAAACAACTCAAGAAGTTGGATAATCAATTATTGTGGCTTTTGATATGGATTTACCAATGTCTTGTCCCTAGCCACATGATGAAGTTTCTTGATAACTACAGGGAACATGAGTACATTAGAGATTCCGTTCTCTTTGCAATGTTCCTTGACCATTTGTTTACTTACTTCACCAAATACCCGAGCGTAATGCATTTAGTTGAACTTACAAACCTATTTGAAGGAGTATGGTTCACTTTTGGTTGTACCCTGCCAAAGAAAGCTATAAGTAAAATAGAGTTCATTATGCATAAATCAGAGACCAAGATTAAGCTATAAGACACTCCACAGCATGACATCTTGACTTCAAAGCACTTGATACAGAAAACAATTGGTCCCTGCTATTTAAAATAACTATCCTCCATAAAGGTGACAGAGTCAAGTCTACAAAATCAACACCATCTTGTGAATTTGTGGGTGCTTAAATGGCTCGTCATCATTAACAGAGCGAATCATTCTACACCCGTACGGTATATCTGCTATTACAAGGGAGTAATGTTTTCTAGGTACAACCATACACATATTATTTACATCAGTGCAATATAAATTGTAATATACAAGTCTAAGGGGGTTTAGAGGGTTGGAGAAACATGTCAAGTCTAAATCATCATCAAAATTGATTTCCTTAGCTTTCAGCCTAGAATTTCTTGTACCTTTCCCTTTGAATATGAGCCAGGAATGGAGGTGTGAAATTTTCATTTAGCTCTACAGACTTTGAGTTTTTTGGCTTCTACAAAACTAAGAGAAGAAGAATAATTATTAGCACACATATGATAATTTAATGTCTGGCATTGACCTATGCCAAGAGATCAATGTCTAGCATCGATTTACTGCTAATAGCCGATGCCTAGCATCAACGTTTGGCAAGAAGTTGATGCCTAACATTGATTCTTTGTTGCAACTCAAAGCCTGGCATCGAGTCTCTGTTCACATCTGTTCTCATATTCGATGCCTGGCATCCAATTCTTGCCAGACCTCGATGCCATGCATTGAATGAAATTCATTGCTAGGCATTGGCATTCACCAGAGAATTTGATGTCAGGCATCGACATTCAACACAAAGTGGATACCAGGCATAGAGCTCTTACCAAAAGTTGATGCTAGGCATCGACATTCAACAAAGAATCGATGTCAAGCATCGCTTCTTGCCAAAAGTCGATGCCAAGCATCAACTATCTAAACATTGAGTAGAGTTTGCAGCACCTACCCAATCATGAAACAATATAAAATATTCTAACAATGCTTTGTATGATGAGGTGTTTGGATACTCTGACTGCACTTCACTCTAGGAGAAGCATCCTAGCCTCTTCATCATTACCTCTTGAATCTTCATATAGACTTTATGACTACATTGCCATGGATAAAGGGGGCCCCGTGAGCTCAAAAACGAGAAAGACAGACCAAAGAAGCTTTAAGAAATTATGTACTTATTGAGCTCAATGACCATCTCGTCAAGACTTAAATCTTTAGAAATTACTCTTGATAAAGTTGATATTATCAATGTATCATGTTGGTGCATATCAAGCCTTCACACATTGGATTAGAACTTTGGAACCTTGGAAGATAAGCTTGGCCAAATGTCATCAAGGCCTCACTTAAAGGATAAGGCATAGGAACCCATACTTATGTGTTATTACCTTTTACTCATTGTAAAAAAGGTCTATATGACTTGGCATTTATTTGTATCACACCTAATTGATTAGTCGTGTTTTTTGGGTGGTATGATTGGAGAGAATATCTCCTTAATTCTAGAGTAGAGAATATAGGAGATTTGAATTTGAATTCAACTTCAAATCCCAACTCATACTCTATAAAAGCTACATTGAAAAGTCGCGGGTTGTCCATCATCATTCCCGAGACAAATACTATTGATCATAGAGTGTGTGAGTGCTACACCATAGCCTACACATCTCCAACTCATTAGGCTAGATCTATCAAGCCAATGAGATTGTATATTCATGTGAACTAATAGAAAGATTTACATCCATCATCTCTGTTATGTCTGTGTTTCCTACTCCAAGTCTGTCAACTTCCAAGGAGCATTTCTCAGTGCTCACTGAACCAAATCAAGAGTTCAATAGCTCATTGGAACCAGCTCAAGGTCTTCTACAAGCATACAAAATCTCAGAAGATTCCATTCAGCCATTTGGGAGAAATCCGCTTCGAAGTGCACACTGGTCTGTGTCTGCAGAGTTCCTAAAAAGTCGGGGGTAATCATAATTTTGCTAAACTTATTTCTTAGTGTATGGTTTATCAATTTGAGTGATTCCACTTGTAATTGGTAGCTTATTAAGGTACTTGAATACTCCCAAAAGGAATTGTTTCAATTTCAAGTGTGCTGGTCACACTGAGCATAACACTGAGCAGGTATCATTACAGGAATAGCAAGTTTTTTGGATTTGTGAAGGAACCAAATTATCTGTTTTTGGTCTGATCATTACACAAATCATTTGCAAAGTACATATATGGTTTCTTTGTGTCATTTGGAAGCTAAGCAAGTGTACTAAGCATATCTGGAATCAAAGGAGGGCAGGTGTGAAGCAGGTTTTGCAGCATCAACTCATTTCTTGAGTGCATCCAACCATCACTCTCAACAGTGGTATCAGAGCAAAGAAAGTAAACATGGGTGATGGTTTCCCTTCATTCATTGACAAATTGGACAGATACATTATCAGGCTTGGTCATTGAGAATGAAGACCTATCTACAAGGGAGAAGCCTATTTGGATACATATCAGGAGATGAGGAATTGCCCTCATTCAAGACTAGAGGACTACCCACAAAGGATGAACATGAAAGACTCAACCAATGGTGTGCAAAGGATGCTTTGGCAAGGTCTTACCTTCTAAACTCTATATCTGATTTTCTTTTACCTCTTCCAACACAAGGGCTAGGAAGAATCAATTGCGGATTGAGTTCACAACTCTTAGGAAGCAGCCCAAGCAATCAGTCTCAGAGTATGTGACAAAGATCAAAGATGTGGCAGACCAATTAGCAAGTATTGGAGAGGAGATTGAAGAGGAGCAAATAGTCAGGCAAGTAACAAATGGACTCAAGGCAGATGATAAGTGGGAAAGTTTCACCATTGCAATGGACCTCTATATGGACATGCATATCCCTGATCTCACAACACTCATGGGCCAACTATTTACACATGAAGCAAAGTTTACAAAGGCTGGAGATCAATCAAAAGGTAACAACCCCTCTGCTCTCTATACTGATAAGAAAGTTAAAGATAAAGGTAAAGGGAAGAAACAGGATGAAGAAGGCTCTACCTCTCAAGCTAATTATGCAGGGAGAGGTAGGTCATCTAGATGAAGAGGCAGAGGAGGTAAGACAGGTAGGGGGAGACCCTACAACTCATCACCATGCAACATTTGTGGATTGTCTAATCATACCACAAATGAATGCTACAAGAACTACAAGAATCAGAGAGGAAGAGGCTACTCAAGAGGTGGATACTCTCAAGGGAGAGGTAGATTCAATCAACACCAAGGCTACAATGGATACAACAGCCAATACAAAAACAACTACAACAACAAGGTGGATTCAGAAATAGAAGAGACTACAACAACTACACAGAGGAGCAAGATGACTCCCTATTGATCATGAATATGACCTCCAAGGCAGGTACAAATGATGATCATTTATTTTATATTGACTCAGGATGTTCTAACCATGTAGCTGGCAATGTGGCACTACTTTCTGATTTGGAAGAGCCCAAGGGCAAACATCAGGTACAAAGAGGTGATGACACTAAACATTCTGTTGTTAAGATTGGAAATGTGAAGACATGTGATGGTAACCAGAATCTATTGAGCAGGGTACTCTATGTACCAACCATCACTAAGAATCTAATGAGTGTTGGTCAGATTGTGGAGAAAGGTTTGCAGGTCAGATTCACACAACATGGAGCATATGTGGAGGACCCAAGACATGGATTCAGAAGGATAGCCAAAGGGGAGAAATCAGGTAGATTATTTACATTTGAGCTAGAAGATACCAAGAACATTGCTTTGTATAATTACAAGGATCAGACACTTTCAGAGTAAGAAATATGGCACAAGAGACTAGGGCACATAGGTGAAAGAACCCTAAAGCAAATGTGCAGGGATCAATGTGTACTTGGGATACCTAATGTGTCCAAGCAACACATGATTTACAAGTGTGGATCATGTCAATTTGGTAAGTCTCACAGGTTACCCTATTCAAGGAAAGGTTTCATGCATGAAGACTACCTAGACTTGGTACACACAGATGTTTGGGGACCTAGCAAGGACCCTTCTATTTCAGGTTCAAGGTATTATGTGTCCTTCATTGATGATTATAGCAGGTGGACCATTTTATACTTTATGAAGCATAAAGATGAAGTGTTTAATTGTTTCAAGAGGTATCTTGCACTTGTTGAAAATCAAACAGGAAGAAGCTTGAAGAGGCTAAGGTCAGATGGTGGAGGAGAGTACTTCTCCAATGAGTTTGAAGATTTCTTGCAGGAAAGAGGTATCAAAAGGGAGATTACTACAAGGTACTCACCTGAACAAAATGGGGTAGCAGAAAGAAGGAATAGACTTATAGTAGAAACAGCTAGGTCTATGCTTAATGAGAAAAAGTTGCCAAATTATCTTTGGGCAGAGAGTGTATCCACTGCCACCTATCTCATCAATAGGTTGCCATCCAAATCACTTGATGGCATGACACCATATGAAGCTTGGCATGGTAAGAGACCCTCTCTGGATCATTGCAAAATCTTTGGTTGTGTAGCATATGTGCATATTCCCTCACAGGTAAGGGGAAAGCTAGACCCCAAGGCTGAAAAATGTATCTTCATTAGTTATGATTTGAACCAAAAGGGATACAGATTCTACAATCCAACAAACAAAGGTTTCAAGGTAAGCAGAGATGTCATCTTTGATGAGAATGACTCTTGGTATGAAAATGAATGCAGGAAGATTAGTCTACCCTATGACATGGAAGAAGATTTTCCAAAGCTCACCAAGGAGGAACCAATTCAGCAAGAAGATTCAAGCTCAGATGATGATGATACAATAAACCTTGAAGAGTTCAAGGCTTGGAAGTCCAAAGGGAAGATGAAGATGAAGCAACTAGAAGATAAACCAGAATCTTCAACTCAAGCAATGAGGAGATCTCAGAGAGAAAAGAAGAAGCCTATCAGATTTGGGTATGACACATCACTTGTAACTAAACATTCTGTATATCTTGCAAAGGACTTGTTGAATGAAGAACCAGGTACCTATGAAGAAGCAATTACCAAACCAGAATGGAGAGAAGCCATGGATGAAGAGATGGAAGCTCTCAAGGAGAGTGATACATGGGACTTGGTACCCAAGAAAGACTCTATGAAGGTAATAGGATCCAGATGGATCTACAAACTAAAGAAGAATTCAGATGGAACAATAAACACGTACAAAGCTAGGTTGGTAGCCAAGGGTTTTGCACAAACCCAAGGCATTGATTATGAGGAGACATTTTCTCCTGTGGCCAAGATGCCCACTATCAGAATTTTGGTGAGTGTAGCTGCATCCAAGAATTGGAATATGTACCAATTAGATGTCAAGAATGCCTTCTTGAATGGATGGATATCTGAAGAAGTCTACATGTCACAACCACCTGGCTATGAAGATCCAAAAAAGGTACATTATGTTTGTAAATTGAAGAAGGCTCTGTATGGTTTAAAGCAGGCACCTAGAGCATGGAATTACAGGTTGACAACCTACCTCCAAGACCAAGGATTTGTGATGAGTAAAGCAGACACTTTTCTATTCATAAAGAGAAGTAGCACAGAGGTAATCTACTTGTGTGTTTATGTTGATGACATCATTATTACAGGCAATGATGTCAATGGGATTAGGCACATCAAAGGACAGATGATGAAAGAATTCAAGATTAGTGATCTTGGATTATTGAAGTACTTCTTAGGTCTTGAGTTAGTCTACACCAACTCAGGTATATACATCACTCAAAAGAAGTATGTACATGATATGGTCAAGAAGTTTGGTTTGCAGGATGCTAAAGTATCTACTACTCCAATGGAGGTCAACCTAAAGCTAAGTGCTCATGAAGGAGAGGAACTCCAAGACATCACAGGATACCAAAGTATGGTAGGTAGTTTGAACTATGCTACCTTGACAAGAATTGACATAGCATATGGAGTTAGTGTGCTTAGTCAATTCATGCACAAACCAAGGATACCTCACCTAGAGGCAACAAAGAAGATCTTGAAGTATCTGAAGGGAACTCAAAGTCATGGTTTGTACTTTCCTTATACATCAGATATTGACATTAAAGTTTACTCAGATGCAGATTGGGCAGGATGCAAGGATGATAGGAGAAGCACCTCAGGATACATTTGTTTTGCAGGAGATAAGCCTATTTCTTGGTCAGCCAAGAAGCAACCTACAGTGGCATTGTCATCCACTGAAGCAGAGTATAGAGGGCTTGCCAATGCAACTCAAGAAGCTATCTGGTTGAAGCTTCTATATACAGAGTTAGGCCTATATACAAGGCCACCAATTATCTTTGGAGATAACACTAGTTCTCTTCACCTTGCAGCTAATCCAATTTATCATGCCAGAACCAAACACATAGAGGTTCATTACCACTATGTGAGAGAGAAGTTACTTAGCAAAGAGATTCAATTGACATATGTGTCTACTAATATGCAATGTGTAGATTTACTTACAAAGGCATTGGATGGAAACAAGTTATGCAAATTCAAATCTATGATTGGATTGCAGGAAGTGATTGAAGAATGAAGAAGAAGACTTAAGCCAAAGTGTTTGGCTTGAGGGGGAGCTGTTGGTGCATATCAAGCCTTCACACATTGGATTGGAACTTTGGAACCTTGGAAGATATGCTTGGCCAAATGTCATCAAGGCCTCACTTAAAGGATAACGCATAGGAACCGATACTTATGTGTTATTACCTTTTACTCATTGTAAAAAAGGTCTATATGACTTGGCATTTATTTGTATCACACCTAATTGATTAGTCGTGTTTTTTGGGTGGTATGATTGGAGAGAATATCTCCTTAATTCTAGAGTAGAGAATATAGGAGATTTGAATTTGAATTCAAATTCAAATCCCAACTCATACTCTATAAAAGCTACATTGAAAAGTCGCGGGTTGTCCATCATCATTCCCGAGACAAATACTATTGATCATAGAGTGTGTGAGTGCTACACCATAGCCTACACATCTCCAACTCATTAGCCTAGATCTATCAAGCCAATGAGATTGTATATTCATGTGAACTAATAGAAAGATTTACATCCATCATCTCTGTTTTGTCTGTGTTTCCTACTCCAAGTCTGTCAACTTCCAAGGAGCATTTCTCAGTGCTCACTGAACCAAATCAAGAGTTCAATAGCTCATTGGAACCAGCTCAATGTCTTCTACAAGCATACAAAATCTCAGAAGATTCCATTCAGCCATTTGGGAGAAATCCGCTTCGAAGTGCACACTGGTCTGTGTCTGCAGAGTTCCTAAAAAGTCGGGGGTAATCATAATTTTGCTAAACTTATTTCTCAGTGTATGGTTTATCAATTTGAGTGATTCCACTTGTAGTTGGTAGCTTATTAAGGTACTTGAATACTCCCAAAAGGAATTGTTTCTATTTCAAGTGTGCTGGTCACACTGAGCATAACACTGAGCAGGTATCATTACAGGAATAGCAAGTTTTTTGGATTTGTGAAGAAACCAAATTATCTGTTTTTGGTTTGATCATTAGACAAATCATTTGCAAAGTACATATATGGTTTCTTTGTGTCATTTGGAAGCTAAGCAAGTGTACTAAGCATATCTGGAATCAAAGGAGGGCAGGTGTGAAGCAGGTTTTGCAGCATCAACTCATTTCTTGAGTGCATCCAACCATCACTCTCAACAGATCATCCTTGATCCCCTGGAGGGCTCTCCATGGTGTCAAGTTCATATCCTCAACAGCCTGTTCAATGCAAAGATCAAGCTTCTTTCCTTTTCCCTTTACATCCACATGAAGATTTGGCCTTGGTTTCCTCTATTTTTGGCCCTTAACCTCGTTATTTTCCCACATTGTAAAAATCTTGTCCTGGAGATCCCATATTTCACTTGTTCTAAATGCGAGTTGAGACCAAGGGTCAAATTTCCTCAAGGCATCTGATTTGAGTCTCTCATCCATGGATATTATCACCTCAATAAGACATTGCTTCCTTAGATTTAGATGTACTCTTCTAGCATCTTTCATTAGAGAATCTTCATACTCATAGTGGAAAAAGCGAATCCGCTTAATGGATGGAATTTTTGCTTGTAGTCATTGTCGTTATTATGGTCCCAAGCCAAAATCTTGGCCTCTTGAGTAGTAAGTCCTGCATATATCTTGCACTCTGCATACCTAAAGAAGAATTTCGTTGGATGCTCCTTCATGAGTTGTCTACGTGTCTCTGAAGAGTGTGATCCCCTAGTCACATAGTACGTGTAGTCCTAAAAAAAAGCATCATTGAAATCACTACAATATATGAGGGGCATACTGACGCCGCTTATACCGATGGTCACTCGCGGCGTCGGTATAAACGTCGGAATAAATGACTTAAAGATACCGACGGTCAAGTGACTGTCGCTATGACCGTTTTAAACGGATCGTCTGTGTGCTCCATAGCCGTCGGTATAAGCGTCGATATGAGCGTCGGTATAAACGTCGGTATAAGCATCAGTAATTTACTGGAAGTTACCGACGCCCATATCGACGTCCATACCAATGTCCATACGGAGGCCGACTTTTAAACATACCGGGAACCCGAGAGCAAAACTTCACTTTTTTGCGCGTGTTTGAGTACTGTTTGTCTTCTGTCGAACTTGCATGCGCGAAGCGAATTGCAAACTACATTGTCTTCTACACACACACACACACACACACACACACACAGATCTCTCTCTCTACACACACATACTCTCCCTTGGTTTAGATCTAAGATTTTGGCACTTAACCTCCTTATTTTCCCACATTGTAAAAATCTTGTCCTAGAGATCCCATATTTCACTTGTTCTAAATGCGAGTTGAGACCAAGGGTCAAATTTGCTCAAGGCATCTTATTTGAGTGTCTCATCCATAGGTATCCCCACCTCAATAAGACATTGCTTCCTTAGATTTGGATGTACTCTCCGAGCATCTTTCATTAGAGAATCTTCATACTCATAGTGGAAGAAGCGAATTTGCTCAATGGATGGCATTTTTTGCTTGTAGTCATTATTATTATTATGGTCTCAAGCCAAAAGCTTGGCCTCTTGAGTAGTAAGTCCTGCTTATATCTTGCACTCCACATACCTAAAGAAGAATGTCATTGGATGCCCCTTCACGATTTGTCTACGTGTCTCTGAAGAGTTTGATCCACCAGTCACATAGTAGGTGGAGTCCTAAAAAAAGCATCATTGAAATCATCTACAGAGCTGCATTCATTTGGATCCACCATGACCAGAAAAGGAACTATAGTCATGTGTCAATTTATCTTCATCTTTTTCTTTAGGTTCTGTGCATGCAGATTATGTGGCTCCCTTATCTCAAGGGGCCTTCTCCTTGTGACTAGGTCAATAGGTGGTTTGTGGATGCAAGTTCTTCACCAGGTGCCACGACCAACATCCTCTGAGTTAGAACTTGTCTCAAATGATGCTTCATCTGCTATTTTGTTCAACCTTTTTAGTGGTTTCTTCTATACAGACTGGTTATCCTTTGCCTTTATAGGGATTTTCTTCTCTTGATGTGTTGGCATTATGTTCCCTTGGATCCACGACATTAGATTCCTGATAAAATTCTGAGTGCCTGCAAAGATCTACAAGCTTCTCTTGCACACAACACTACGGGCACAAAAGGTCCATTTTGCAGATACCATTCCTTAAGCCTTTAGATGTCTCCGGTTTTGGGTTTCTTTTAGTATGACTTAGTGGTCAAATTAGATTATCAGGATAATGTTTCACATGTATATGCATGGATCATTGTAGAGTAAGTGACTTGTTAGAAATAAGTTCCACGGCTCTAAAAATCTAAATAATAAAGTTTCATATCCACTAAAAATAACTTTGCATGGCCTCAAAAGTATAAAAAAAGAGGAGCCATAGAAACATGGGATATGTCTTCGCAAAAGTTTTGTAGAGGCCTATTGTGTGTTTCTATGGATGAACTTTTTTTGTGCTTTTGAGGCCATGCAAGTTTATTTCTAGTGGATATGAAACTTTATTATTACAAATTGAAGGTCCATGAAACTCGTTATGCGCTCAACTCAATTTACCAATGGAAAAAATGAGTTTATAACCATAAATGATTTGCTCTGCACATATAGTATGTTGCCTTGAGTGCATATGATTGTGAACATATGATATAGATCAATGTGGAGTTGAGCATGTGTAAGAAAGGTTATGAAAAAGTATAATTACCAATGAGATAATTCACATTACAAAACATCTCTTCAAGAAGAATGATCACTTAGTCATATATGCTCCTATCTAGTTCTTGGGTTGCATAATTTCCCTAGAATTTGCAAGAAGTAATACTTATTTCCACCATTTGATGACCTTGGATGACCTCAAAGCACCAAAAAAGGGTTTATATCTCATGAAAGGTTTAGATTTTGGAGAAATGGATGCTACCATAACGTCCGGAACATGCAAAAACCCTAAGATTGACTATTTATTTGTCTAATGTTGACATCCAAAGCCTTGGTAACCTCAAAAAGCACCAAAAAAGGGGCAGCCACAAAAATGTGGGATAGGCCTCTGCAAAAGTTTTGCAGAGGCCTATCCCCCATTTCTGTGGCTGCCCCTTTTCTGGTGCTTTTTGAGGTTACCAAGGCTCTGGATGTCAACATTAGACAAATAAACAAGCAATCTTAGGGTTTTTGCATGTTTCGGATGTGATGGTAGCATCCATTTCTCCAAAATCTAAACCACTCATGAGATATAAACATTTTCATAGAATTTATGGTTTTACAATGGTTTTCTTTGTGTTTATGACATCACCTCCCTCTCAAAGCGATAAGTTCCACGGGAAGTAGCTATGTAACTGTGAGCTTTTTTGGAAATTGAATCTTCACAGTTATTGGTCTTTTTAGAGTTCTTTATATGTTGTACTGGAACACGATGATGATGGATATCCATGATGGTACTAGAAAGGGTTTGTAGTATATCTAGCTAAAGAATCAAGGGCATGATTCTCATGATGGATAGTACTCCTTTTCTGACTCAGATGATGATCATCTTTTGATGTGGAATGGTGATCGTGGAAGTCTTAAATCCAGCTTGTATCTTCTTCCTAGGACATTTGAATATGATGTGGCTAGTGACCTATTATATGCACAACCTAGTTGAACAATCCAAATACTAGTTTTGATACTAAGGGATTTGTTTTGCACACATACCATCTTTATGCAAGTGGATACAATTATGAACATATGATATAGATCAATGTGGACTTGAGCATGTGTAAGAAACATGATGAAAAGTAGATTATCATAATGGAAATGTGATTTTACAAAATGTATCTCTTCAACAAGAATGATTACATAATCATGTATGGTCCCATCTAGTTTCTTTGGTTGTATGGTCATCATCTTCACATGAGCTACACACAAGTCAATATCTTTCAAAATAGAAGTAAGGAATGCATCTCCTTCCTCTTGGATGGCTTGAAGTGCTGTTGATTATATCCAAAGTCTAGTGCATTATTTTTGAATCACTAAGCATCGATAACGTTTGCTCACTTTTTTGTTGCTTTTGCATTAGAAGAAACTTTAGGTTGTGCTACATATGATATATGATGTGGTTGGTAGTTCTTATTCATTTTATATCTATGGCATTGTGACACAATTTATGGCATATGTTTCTTTTCTCATATGTGGGTAGTGTTCTTTGACCTTATAGTAGTGACTTTATAGCCTGTACTTGATATGATGCTGGAATATGCATATGTTTCATGATGATTCCTTGAAGCTCTCCTTTTTTGATGACTTGGAATGGTTACTTCATGCATGTTTCATCAGCCATGTTCCATTTGGAGGTAGATTGAGTTCAAATGGTTCATCACCAATGATTAGTGGATCTATTATTCCCCTTTGTGCATGTCTTTAGAATCTTTTTATGAATGGTCACATCTGTGGCAGTTGATCTTCATCATGCTCACAAGAATGATTCTATGGATGAGGGTATGAACTATTATCAACTTCACTCTGTCATATTGAGCCACTCTATGATTGTATGGTGATCTCTATTGCATGTAGACGACTTCATCCTCTGTGATGGAGCTTCATCCAAGGTGTTCATTATGTACCTTGAGCATGGATAGGATATACCACAAAAACTTGTTAGCATAAAATAATCAATGATGCCTCTTATGTAACTTGAGTTCCAAGTTGAACCCTAAAACACTTTTTGTGCATGACATTGATCATGATGCAAAGAACTTGCTGATAACCTCCAATTTTCACTTGCAATGTTGTGTTGTAATTTCATGAAAACATTTCTAATAGTCAAACTCTTGCAAAAGTTGTTTGAAGAAAAGCAAGTGAGTATTATTCCAACTAGTCAACATGCATAGAACCACTAATGTGACATGTACTTTTTAAGAAATTACTATTAGATCTATAGTGGGAATTTTCCATCACTACTGTACTAGAATCTTGACTGATAAAAATCGGTACATCAAAATTCTCCATATGACATGTAAGCCACCGGATTGGCAATTGTAAATCTTTCCATTTTCGTATTCCGCACGAACCGAAAGGTCGTTGCGAAGAGATGTAACCATTTATAATCTAATGAAAGGATGCTTCGGCGACGACCAGAAGAATCTCCAGACTGTCTGTCTGGGCGATACGTTCTGTGGAGTTTTCGTTGTGTTATGTTGGAGAATTCTGAGTAGTACTGTGTTATTCTGCTTTTGTTTGATTATCTTCAATTGTGTTTAACACTGTTCCAGTAAGTAAGTCTTGTGAGTCTGTATTACGGTAATGAATAGCTTCTACGCTGTGTGATGAGAACGTATCAACCAGAGTATAATCGGTAAGGTTGTGGAAGAACTAGCAATAGTCTGAGTACAGATAGTAATACAGTGAGAGAACGAATCAGAGTCTGAAGATTAATTCGTATTAACAGAGATTTAAACATTAAGGTACTGTGGTGTGAGTGATTAATTGGGAAAATCAAGTATAGGGCCTCTGATTATTCAGACCCCTTCCACTCCCAAGAACCCGAAAAGAGCTTAGACGCGTCTCTGACGGCAACGCGCGTTTAACACTGGTGCCGTCTGTGGGAAGGTGGCAACACAGTGTTGCAAAGTGATTGTGGGAACGTGACCATAGATTGTGAATCGACAATAAGGTAGAGTAGTACGTAAAGTGTTGCAAAGGTGATATATGCCGGTTACTCGATCCGGCGAGTCGTATCCAAAGTACAGACGAGACCGACAGCCTTGGGTAGTATCAAATTTGTTAAGAACTCCCCCAAGAGGCAGAAGCATAGATCGGGTCGTCGAAGAAACGAAGCACATTAGTAGTGATTCCGGTAGCATTCCGGTAGAACATACTGCAATTCCAGCAGATTCCGGTGAAATTTGAGCACAGTTTGCAGAAGATACAGTAACTTCGGAGTCTACACGGACGCAATGTGTAGTTGATCCGACACCGTCTGGTCAGGATTCGAACCCGTCTGAGGATAGAGGTGTCTTGCCCAGAGAGGTCATTGAAGGTGAAAGAATACTCTGGGTTGGGGAAAGTTCCACTAATTCCGGTGGCAGTTCGGTCCTAGTTGCAGAGAATTTACAAGTTTCCGGTGACAGTGTTATACTTCCCGGTGAATCTTCATTCAGGACACCACTGTTCGGGGTAAGCTTGCCTACGTTCGATACCACAAAAGAGTATAGGCTATTCGAATTAGAAATTCGTAAGAGGTTGAGCGCTATTTTCGAACCGGAAGGTGAGCAGTCTGATCATACAAACTCTGAAGGACAAGAAACACATCCTCAGAACTCAGGAAATAGTAACAGTACCGCCACTAGTCCCATGAGTGGGCAACAACAACAACAACACCACCACCACCAACAACAACAACAACAACAACAACAACAACAACAACAACAACAACAACAACAGCAACAGCAACAGCCAATTCCACTCTAGCCGGTTCCAATAGGAGTAACTTACACCAAGTTCGGCGGATTTCCAGGTGATGATCCTGATGCTCATGTACGTACCTTTGAAATAAGTTATGCAGTACTAAACCATCCACCTAATCCGGCATACAAGGCCATAGTATTCCAGTCAACATTAGTTAATGAAGCAGCGAGGTGGCTTACAGAATATGATATCAACCATTTCGGCACCTATGAAGCAGTAAGGGATGCGTTTTTACAGAGGTTCCGGCTGAAGAAGGACCCTGCCGATATTTTGGATTACTTGCAGAACATTAGACAGAAGCTAAACGAGACTGTGCAGGAATATGCCACCCTGTTTAGAACTCATTTGAGACAACTACAGCCGGCCCATGCCAACCTGCCGGATGATGTCATCACTCAGTGGTTTATTAATGGGTTAACTCCACAACTAAGACATATTATGATCATCCGTTATGTGGGAGCTATGACACTAGATGCGGTTATTGCAATGGCTTTGCAGCTCGAGCATAAGGTTGGAGGCTTTACCGAAGACCTGGAGTGCTTGAAAGCCAGTACAACTGTTGCAGAGGATCCGGCTAAACAGATGTACTGCACTAAGTGTAAGAATCCAGGGCATACCAGTGCCGCATGTGCCCTTAATCAGATATTGCGCTATCTGCAATACAACCGGACATTCCACCGATTGTACATGAAGCACCGGATTCATCATCCTCTTCACCTAATTATTCTCCACCCAATTCCCATCAACTCCAAACAGCTTCTTCATCTCAACCACATCCTTCTCTTCCTGTTCCTTCGATTCCTATGATTACTGAGCTAGCATCCATGGGTCATATGTTGATCCACCTATCGCAACAACTACCACAGCAAATGAAGGAGATTACTGATAATCTCAGACATGAACTACAACATAAAGTTGATGTTTTAGAAGCGGATATCATTTCGTTGCAGGAAGAGGTAGATGTAGTGAAGGCAGAGAATCATAATCTGTACTTCCAGATTAAACAACTTCAAGCACACCTTGCTGAACAGGAAACAGTGATCAGTCAAAGAGATGCTGCATTGGCTGAAGTAACAGCCAAAGATGATTTATTATGTGCTGCTGATGTAGAAATTCTTCAGTTACAGCAGTTAGTTAAGAATAAAGAGGATGCTCGTATAGCATTGGGAAATTTGTTAGAAGAAACTAGAGTACAGTTGGATGAAGCCGTGCAGAAAGAACAGGAACTATCAAATTTACTCAAGCAAACCAATACAGAGCTCCAGCTCACAAATGCAAACCTGCTTGAATCAAATTCTACTCTTAAAACGCAGATGATGTTAACCGCTCAGCTCTAGAAAGAGATTCCAGCAATTCGAAGAGCGCGATGCTTATTACCGGACCATCCAATTTCAGAATCAAGAATTGGAGAGAAGAGAGAACCAATTGGGTGCTCAAGCAAAAAGATTATCTAGAGTTGATAAACAAATTCAAGACATGAAAGTGAACCGGGATGTAGCTTTGGCAAATGACTTTTATCTGCACGAAGCCTTTCTGCAAACACAGGCCGAACTTTTGATGACACAAGTAATTACAGCTAGCTCTGTTCGTACTGACGCTCAGTTAGTTGAACCAGAAATTTTGAAGAAAATGCTGGATAGCATGAAGAAAAAAATTGCCAAAACGTTTAAATTAGCTAGAACAATGTATCTGCAGAGTATAATAGATGAGCCATAAAATTTTGTATCTCTACGGGTTCAAGTCCACCATGCGTGCCAGTGTAAGCCGTCGGATTGGCAATTGTAAATCTTTCCATTTTCGTATTCCGCAACAAACCGAAAGGTCGCTGCGAAGAGATATAACCATTTATAATCTAATGAAAGGACGCTTCGGCGACGACCAGAAGAATCGCTAGACTGTCTGTCTGGGCGATACGTTCTGTGGAGTTTCCGTTGTGTTATGTTGGAGAATTCCGAGTAGTATTGTGTTATTCCGCTTTTGTTTGATTATCTTCAATTGTGCTGTTCTAGTAAGTAAGTCTTGTGAGTCTGTATTACGGTAATGAATAGCTTCTACGCTGTGTGATGAGAACGTATCAACCAGAGTATAATCGGTAAGGTTGTGGAAGAACTAGCAATAGTCTGAGTACAGATAGTAATACGGTGAGAGAACGAATCAGAGTCTGAAGATTAATTCGTATTAATAGAGATTTAAACATTAAGGTACTGTGGTGTGAGTGATTAATTGGGAAAATCAAGTATAGGGCCTCTGATTATTCAGACCCCTTCCACTCCCAAGAACCCGAAAAGAGCTTAAATGCGTCTCTGACGGCAACGCACGTTTAACAGACAATACAACATGTAATATTTCAATGAATAAAATGAGCACAATTTAAAGAAACAAACAACATATGAATGTAGAATGTACCTTACCTTTCACTATTCCAAGTCATTGATGATTAGTATCTTTAATATGAATTTGAGCCTATCACCACAACATGTAGTAAAAAGATAAACATATATAAAATCAAATTCAAAAGGGATATGAAAAGAAAATTAGTAGAGGTAGATTTTATTCTAGAAGAAGAACATTGATTTTTGAAGTCTCTATAGATTAAAAATTTATTTATTTATTGTTTTGTACAAACAGAAGCATATGTATATGAGTTCTTCATAAACTAAGGATATGATTTCTTCATTGACTCCTTAGTCATGGTTGCATGCTAAACATACCTAGGCATATTTTCTTTTATGTGTAAGTACCATGTGGCAATATCAATCATGTCCTCTTTATAATTCATGTTCCTAATGAATAACTTCTATAATCATGAAGAAATGCTTCCACACACATTTTCCTATCCATACTGTGTAATATTGGTGTCATTCTTTTGAAAAGAAGGAGAAGTAAGAGAAACTATTAACAATTTAAAGTGATTCTTTGCTGTTGATGAAGCACTTATTTCTTAGATGAATTACCTATGCAAAGGAAATATTGGTTTAATTCTTTTGCAAATATGAGAATCAAGAAAAATATATACCTCAGTAGAAGAATATGGTGTCTGTGTCCTCCCACTCCACATGAAAGAGCTTCTAATGATGGTATTGTGTGCTTTTCCTCCTGAAAAATAGTAGATGAATACTGGAAAGTAAAATGAATAGTACATCTTTGATCACAAAGAAAGAATGAACCACCTACTTGGACATGAATATTGTCATCTAATGGGAGAAAAATTTCTTTGTGAGTGATTCTATTATTGTTACATCTTCTCCTTGAAGGAAATTGTTCGAGTACCCCATGGCTACTAGAATTCAAGAGGTAAGAGAGAGAAAGAACAGAATCAAAATAACATGTATAATGGACTAAGAAGTATCTGTACATAGAGAAAATTACTTTTTTGATATGTGTATGGGTCAAGGTGAGGTTTTCCATTCTATGTGAGTGAAAATGATAAAAATTTGAAAAACTCATTTTTTGAGGTAGGGAAAGTTACAAGTTTGATGATGTGGCACTTTACTTTTGGAGCACTTTGAAAAAAGAACTATTCTGAGTGATTTTATTAAAAAATCCATAAAAAAAAGTAACTTCTAACATGTATATTAAGAAATGGGCCCTTTTTAGTAAGCAATAACTAACTGTGTGACTTTTCAAAAAAAAAATCATTTTTTTATTTACAAAGATGGACGGATTTAATGATGTGTAAAGTGGAATCTCTCTCTCTTTCTTTTACAGAAGAGAGAGATGACCCTACTTGGGCCTAAAAAAAAGCCTAGTCTTGCCTACTAAAAAGTGCTCTACTAAATGCACTTTGTTCCCTCAAGCAAGAACAAGATTAGGCTTAATCCCTTAAAATTAGAAATCCTTACAAGGTCCATGCAAGGTTCATTTTTTCCCCTAATGGGATGCTTCTACTAGAGTGAAGTTCAGTCAGAGTATCCAAACACCTCATCATACAAAGCATTCTTAGAATATTTTATATTGTTTCATGATTGGGCACGTGCTATAAACTCCACTCAGTGTTCAGATAGTCGATGCTTGGCATGGACTTTTTGCAAGAAGCGATGCTTGGCATCGATTCTTTGCTGAATGTCGATGCCTAGCATCAACTTTTGGGAAGAGCTCTATGCCTGGTATTGACTCTCTGTTGAATGTCGATGGTTGGCATCAAGTTCTCTGGTGAATTCTTTATTCAATGCATGGCATCGAGGTCTGGCAAGAATTTCGAATGCGAGAAGAGATGTGAATAGAGGCATTGAGTTGCAACAAAGAATCAATGTTAAGCATTGACTTCTTGCCAAAAGTTGATGCTAGGCATCGGCTATTAGCACCGAATCAATGCTAGACATTGAACTCTTTCTTGGCATAGGTCAATGCCAGGCATCCAATTATCATATGTGTGCCAATAATTCTTCTTCTTCTCTTATTTTTGTAGAAGCCAAAAAACTCAAAGTCTGTAGAGCTAAATGAAAATTGCTCACCTCCATTCCTGCTTCACATTCAAAGGGAAAGGCACAAGAAGTCTTGGCTGAAAGCTAAGGAAATCAATTTTGATGATGAGTTAGACTTGAAGTGTTTCTCCAACCTTCTAAACCCCCTTAGACCTGTATATTACAATTTATATTGCACTGATGTAAATAATATGTGTATGGTTATACCTAGAAAACATTACTCCCTTGTAATAGCAAATATACCCTATGGGTTTAGGACAATTGGCTCTGTTAATGATGACGAGCCATTTAAGCACCCACAGATTTGCAAGATGGTGCTGATTTTGCAGACTTGACTATGTCTCCTTTATGAAGGATAGTTATTTTAAATAGCAAGGACCAATTGTTTTCTCTATCAACTGCTTTGAAGTCAAGATGTCATGTTGTGGAGTGTCTTATATGGTAAACTATTTTCATTTTGGTCTCTGAGTTATGCATAATGAACTCTATTTTACTTATAGCTTTCTTTGGTAGGGTAAAGCCAAAAGTGAACCATACTCCTTCAAATAGGTTTTTAAGTTCAACTAAATGCATTACACTCGCGTATTATGATGAAGTAAGTAAACAAAGGGTCAAGGAACATTGCAATGAGAATGGAATCTCCAATGTACTCATGTTCCCTGTAGTTACAAAGAAACTTTGTCATGTGGCTGGGGACAAGACATTGGTAAATCCATATCAAAAGCCACAAAAATTGATTATGCAACTTCTTTAGTTGTTTTCCAATGATGATGACTGATTCCTAGATCTTTTCTCTAGCACAGGTAGTTGTACTTCTAATGGATTTCATTTTCCATGTAACATGATGTGCCTCTATTTGTTTTGCTTTCTTTTCAGGAATGACTCTTGCTTGTTCATTAAAGATGTTCAGGCATTGCATAGCTATAGAGAAAGATGAAGCTCAAGTGAGGTTCATAAGAATGAGGATAAATGGGTTGAATGAATGCCCAGATGAGGACCAAGAGGTAGGAAGGAAGCACATAGCAGGTACTGAAAGATTCCAAGCTACTTCAAGGGAGCTTGTTCCACCCCTTGAAGATGAACCTAGAGACATGGCTGACCTTGAGGAGCCAATCTTGGAGCAAGAAAAATAGGCTACGACTTTTAAAGCTAAGGACGATGATATTATGTGTGAAGTTGAGGACACATATGATCAAATTCTATTGTAGAAGCTTTGTATTTTTGTAAACAATATGTTGACTGTAAAAAGAAAATTAATAGAAATACAATTCTAAGTGTTTGTTTGAAATTGTGCCCATCGTTATCTATGCTGAGGTTCCTTGTCTGATCAATGTGTAAATACTGCTTCACATTTATGATTGTTTAGGATCATCTTTGTGAAATGTTAGTTAGAAAATGCTTTGTGGTATTCAATATGGTATGCAAAAACCTTACTCTCAATGTCTCTACTAGACAATGACATGATTATTATCAAAATTTCCGTATGGAAAACAGTAATGGTTTGTTCCATTTCATGTAATGCAAATTATGAATAGCATTTGGGATGTTATTATATGTGCTTCTATAGATTTAAAAAGTAAATGAAGAGGTTTCACTTATTATTATTTGTCTTGAATTTTGTTTTTCTATACTAGAAGTTTATGATTTGGGGTACTTGATCGTAAACTTGAGCTCTTCTTGATCCCAAGCAAATTATTCTATCTAGTTAAGACTTCCAAATTTATAGAATCAAGGTTCTTTCTATTGTTTTTGAGCAAGAGACAAGTGGTTTTGACTAAAGGTTGTGAAATGGACCCTTTTTCGCATGATTTCATGATGTTTAGGTTCAAATTAAAAGAGAACATGTCTTTGTTCTCCTTTGTTTTGACTCAGTGTTCAGCCATGATCTTTAGTTAATGTAAAGATTTCAATACTCTGATGTGCGTGGAATTGGATTCAACTATACATCTATGAATGTGATATGAGCACAAAGAGATGCTTTTTCCTTCCTCTGCCATGTGTTTCATTGGATAAGTGAATCTCTTCATGAAAAAAGCATGTTTTTTTCCTTTTTTAAAAATTATAAGATGAAAGTATCATATATGATGGCTCGAAATAAGGAAATTTTAGCTAAAGTTTACTACTCATAAACTTAGAATGTTTCTTAAACGATTTGCATGTTTTGGGTTTCTTATAAAAATCTATGTATAATCCTACAAAGAGTTTTGAAAAACTATGAAAGGAAGTGTCTATTTTTTTAATATATTTATATTTTTATTACCTTTTTCTCGCTGTTTATGGCAAGGTTTTAAACATCTTGATATTTTTTTTGTAAATGGTTATTTTAATATTTTTATTACCTCCTAATAAAATTTATAAATGCCGATGAACTATCCAAACCAGAATGCTCATCCCTATTGTTCTCAAAGCGAAAAAAGAAAATATCAATCTTCCCATTTTCGCAACGTCAACTCAAACATACAATGGTAAATATCTCAAGAGTAGCTCCCTAAAGAGATAGAACATTCATCCTAAGAAGCATGCATGTATCACTGAAGCATTCACTTATAAATAGAAAAATCCAAATGTTTGATACCATGCCATCCATATCTAAAATTTCCTTGAAGATTTTAGATGCCATGCGGACGTCGTTATAGATTACCTTTGAATATGAATATTTACGCATATTTTCTATAACATACCAAAGATAGCTTAACTAAAACAGGAAATATCTCTTGAATGTATTGGTTTATCCAAATTCAACCTTTCCATACACTTTTTTTGGGCTTTTAGGCCTTTCCATTATGTTCACACGTCTTGCTTTGTGTTGGATCACTTTGACAAAACAAAAGAATCGGTCAAATGTATTACATAATTTCTTGCAAATCGGCTCAACAATGCACATATGAACATCTCTAGTCAATTATGAGACTTGTAGAAATCATTTTCCAAGAGCTAAAGAGAATTGAAAGCCCTTATTATTCATTGCCCTCGATACGATCAAAGTTATAACATCTCATTCAATCAAATCTTAACGAAATAGTTTAGTTACAGATATCCTGCAAGATAGGTTTCCTTCAAGAATCCTTTCAATCCTCGTGATTCCAAAACTACATGTGGTGCTTTGCTAAACGTGTAAAAAAATTTGGAATACATGTACTAGTAGGAAAAGAACCGAAAAATAAATCACAAAAGGACAAGATGTTTCTGCAAGGTGGCTATGATAATATGATCAATGCGAAACGCGTTTGAACTGAATTTTTTTCTAGAAAAAACTTTTGAATATCATTTTTAATATAGATCATTTTTATTATCATTTCCCTCAGGCTACATTAAAAGGTTACATGTAAATTCTTTCGAAACATGCAATCATTGCTAGAATAGTAAATCATGATTAAAGGAAAAGGAAATTAATTTCGAAATTGAAGATCAAATTTATTTGCTTACACATAAAATGTTTACGAAGTCGACGAGAACTGAAAAGAAACCTGTTTTATCAATGCAAGGACGTTCCTATAGCAAGACATCTGAGAAACAATAAGTCTAGTAAAAACATGCCCATCAATACAACGATTTAGTATGGGTTATTGTGGAATGACAAGTTCTAGTGTATTAAGGACTCGAAAACTAAATAAGTTATCTGTTGAGGAGCTAAATAAATTATCTAAATAAAAGTTTGAAATCCTTATTCCATGCTAGATGATCTTAAAATATTTTCTGAATTTTATTCTGAAGCATGATTTGATATTACCAAAATGATGAAATACTAGCGTCTTCTGACCCACCTACGATTCATACTACCTTCGTCCCATGATAAATAAGAGTTGCCGAGCCGTAGTGAGCTCATTGTTCGCGTTAGTAGAGAAGAAGTCGAAAAACGTGTATCGCGCGTTCTTCAGCTTCCGATTTCGAATATCCATACGTCATCGAAAGCCCTCCATTTGTTTCACACACAGGCACACCCACATACACACACACACCCGCCCTCCATTTGTTTCACACACAGACACACGCGTGGAAGAGCTGTACATGGCGTCATATAGACTATAAATGCGGATTCAAATTTCGTTACTGTCGGAGGAGAGCCGCTTCGATATAATTGTATCCAATAAGTTGGGGAAGCTTCGACCTATAATTATAAAACATTGGCCATTTCTAGCATATAATTAACATTATTTTATGTATAAATATAAAGTATTCATTAGAATAGAACATAGGGCTAGCCTTATCGAGATTCAAGAAGCTTCGTGGAACAAGAGAGATAGAGAAACTGTAAGTCAAGAGAGTGGTTGGTACACGAAGAAAAAAATGTTTATGTGACGTTGGGAGCCTGACCCCATGTCCTCGTTCATGATGATACCTTTTAAGGATCCACCCAACAAAAAGAAAAAAAATCTAAGGATGTGTAAATTTCCTACAAGGAAAACCACTATTTCTTTTAAGCACTTGGTTGAGATGCGCCACACATGGACCAAAGTGGTCACCAACATGGAAGAACTCGTCAATGCCTCCAAGGATCGCCAAGGGCTACCAAAGACAACGGTGGATGTTTGCAGAAAGAGAGGAAGAAAGAGTATGGGGGAGGGGGTGCACTGTAGAATTGCTAATAGAAATAGAAAATGCTTTGAAATCATGAAGAAGAAGATGAAAATATCTATCATTCCAATAAACAACTACCATCATGAAGAATGTGCTGAAATGACCTCCAGAAACAACGCCAAGATCTCCACCTGACGCGTTCATACCATGTCTAGAGTACACATGTCGATGGAAAATCTAAAACAAGTGGCCACAGAGCAAACACTTGAAAATTCATTAGATTGATTAGACCATGCAATGGGAAAAATCAAATCTAGAGCATTTAAGCTTACTATGAGTATTAAGTGCATTCTTAAGCTTCGAATTAAGTACAAAAGTGATGAGAGACTCTCATTGTAGAGGAAAATGTTTTGAAGGGATCCCGAGCACGTTCTCTCAATGTAGATCGAATGTAGCATAATTCTCCTTGAGCGAAGATGACTACAAACATAGATGGTACATGGAAAGAATCCCATAAAGGAATTAAGAAATACAGAATGGAGATACTCTCATAGATATTTGCGACAAATAGATAAATAGATGGAAATGTCGAAAAGTAGGAGATCATTTCTTCAAATTTTCTTCTCTCTCTCTCTCGCGCGCGCGCGCGCTCCGCCATCCCCTCTCTCTCTCTCACTCTAGATGCATTACATTCACACAGACACAAACACACACACACACATATATATATATATATATATATATATATATATATATATATATATATATATGTGTGTCTGTGTGAATGTAATGCATCTAAAATTATATATAAAATATAATATCATTGTAGAGGAAAATGTTTTGAAGGGATCTTTAAAATTTACCAAATATTTAGCATATGCATTGTTGAGAAATGTACTTGAAAGAGACTAACCAAACTAATCTGGTGCTTATCTATAGGTATAAACTTACACATGTCATTTTGGTATTGAATAAACTAAGAGTAACCTTTTTTAATCTACTTTGGCAAAAATGAACCCAAACAGCATCGCTCTAGGTATCTCAAAGTTGAGTTATTGGTTGAATTTTCTCTGTAAGCACTTCAAGGAAAGGACCCCACAAGTGAAACTATTTCTAGAAATGATACAAGTACTGGTGGGTATCACCATACGGATAGTACTGTTGAAATATTTAAGTAAATATGAGCAACAACACACTAGGACCCCCGGGCCACTTTTTTACCTCTTTAGGAGGTTTTTTCCCCTGCGTCTATATATGCTTATCGATCTCCAACATTCCATATCAGAGCAACTCGCTACTTCACCTAGGGCATCCTCAACACTTTTTGGATCAAAGTTTGAAAATCACACAAAATTTGGTGTGCATGCTTATTTTGACCTTCGAACACACTATGGTAGTGCTTGCATCTCAAAGTTTGCTACATGTTTAGCAGAACTTGATAGGGTAGTTTTGTTCAACTTTTTGAGATACAGTCAAATTTATGCATTAGGGTATTTTAGTCAATGGCCATGGCAAAATGCAGTGATGTATTATGCATGTTGGGTGTTGAGGATCAGTTGTGTTGGTGCAAATGCCAAGCCTCACCCCATGTCCTCATTCCTGATGATAACTTTTAAGGATCCACCAAACAGAAAGAAAAAAAATCTAAGGATGTGTAAGTTTCCTACAAAAAAAACCACTATTTCTTTTTAAGCACTTCGTTGAGATGCATCACACATGGACCAAATTAGTGTTCATCAACATGGAAGAACTAGTCAATGCCTCCAAGGATCACCAAGGGCCACCAAAGACAACGGTGGATGTTTAGCGAAAGAGAGGAAGAAAGAGTATGGGGGGAGCGGAGGCAGGGTAGAATTGCTAATAGAAATAGAAAATGCTTTGAAATCATGAAGAAGTAGATGAAAGTATCTATCATTCCAATAAAGAACTAGCATCATGAAGAATGTGCTGAAATGACCTCCAAAACCAACGCCAAGATCTTTACCTGATGCTCTCATACCATGTCTAGAGTACAGATATTATGGCAAATCTAAAACAAGTGGCCACAAAACAAACACTTGAAAATTCATTAGATTGATTAGAACATGCAATGGGAAAATTCATATCTAGAGCATTTGAGCCTACTATGAGTATTAAGTGCATTGTTAAGCTTCTATTTAAGTAGAAAAGTGATGAGGGAATCTCCTTGTATAGATCTCGAGCACGTTCTCGTAGATTGAATGTAGCATAATTCTCCTTGAGTGAAGATGAGTACAAACATAGATGGCACATGGAAAGAATCCCATAAAGGAAGTAAGAAACATAGAATGGAGATACTATTGACATATTTAGGTACTGATGTGTTTGAAGACTCTAAGACCGTTGGGGCACTTTTTTCCCTCTTTAGGAGGTATTTTTCCCGTGGCTTGTATATACGCCTATTTCCCTAATGGGCTACTTATTGTGTGTTGTGCTCCAAGCTTCTTCTTATTCCTTGTGTTGTTCTTCTTATTCCTTGTGTTGTTTCGCGTGCTTCTATAGACGTCTAACTCCAACAATTGGTATTAGAGCAGGTCTTCGCTTCATCTAGGTCATCATCGACACCTCTCCAATTGTAGTCTCAAAATCACATGAATTTTGGTGATCATACTCAGAGTGTTTTGGAGATCAAAAGATTTTGGTGAGAATATAGATGATTTTGGTGATCATACTCAGCAAAAATCGTGATCTGAGCTTGTTTTAGCCTCTGAACGCACTATCATAGTGCTTGTGCTAGCTATTTTGTCTTTTTGTTTCAAAGGTATATACCAGTTTTGGTTTGCCATTATAAGAATCTTGAAGTCTACTTTAGGTTTAGCAGAATTCGTTTGGGCAGTTTTGTTCAACTTTCTGAGATATAGTAAATTTTTGCATCAAGGTACTTTAATCACGGGCATGGCTAAAAGTAGTTATGTATTACGTATGTTGGCTCTTGAGGATAAGTTTTATGGTACCAACTACCCGTTGTGGGCTTATATGATGCGACATGTATTGATTGCAAAAGGACTGTGGAACATTGTGCAAGGTGTTGAAAAACGTCCTATCACACATGCAACTGTTACGACTGTAGGTGCGAAAGCTGATGCAGAAGCTATCGAAGATGATGATATTCTGCATATTCCTGTTCGTGGTTATGATAATATGATCAATGTGAAACGCGTATGAACTGAATTTTTTTCTAGAGAAAAATTTTCAATATCATTTTTAATATAGATCATCTTAAAAATCTTTGTACGGTTTTGTAGCAATCTAAAAATGTAAATGGGACGTGTGGAAATTGTGCGCTAGGGAGCAAGGACATGATTTGATTGCCAGATGGCTAAAATGGAACTCGAGATGTGTGGAACTAGATGGCTAAAATGGAACCCGAGATGTTTTGTATCAATCTAAGAATGTAAATGAGATGTGTGGAAATTGTGCGATAGGGAGCGAGAACATTATTTGATTGCGAGATGGCTAAAATGGAACTCGAGAAACTTGAAAGTAATACAAGTAATGATGGAGCGGTTTAGCATGTGGAAAGCACCTTCTCTAGAACAGCATAAAACGATCTAAATCCTGTTATGTATAGAACTGGGTATGATCTAACATATATTTAATTTTTTTGGGCCAAATGCTCTTACCTTTTGTCCTTAGATCCTCACAAAATGTATTTATTGCCTAGATCAATATAATTATATCCAATAAGTTGGGGAAGCTTCGACCTATAATTATAAAACATTGGCCATTTCTAGCATATAATTAACATTATTTTATGTATAAATATAAAGTATTCATTAGAATAGGACATAGGGCTAGCCTTATCGAGATTCAAGAAGCTTCGTGGAACAAGAGAGATAGAGAAACTGTAAGTCAAGAGAGTGGTTGGTACACGAAGAAAAAGATGTTTATGTGACGTTGGGAGCCTCACCCCATGTCCTCGTTCATGATGATAACTTTTAAGGATCCACCCAACAAAAAGAAAAAAAATCTAAGGATGTGTAAATTTCCTACAAGAAAAACCACTTCTCTCTCTCTCTCTCTCTCCTGGCAAGCTCACCTATGTAAAAATAGCTCTTCCAGAAATCATCTGTATGGAAAGTTCTAGATCTTTATCTTACTCTCTCCATCTCTCTCTATGTGCATTTGCATCAAGATCCTCAATGTGTTATTCAATCTGAACGCTAACTTTTTTTGTTTGGATATGAGCTAAAGAAAAAGCCTTTCTACTATATTGAATATAATTAAACTACTACTGAAAATAAGCAAGATTACAAGACTTGAATTACTTTTGCAAGAAGACATCAATGCCTCACAGTCTCCTCTCGTTGCAAACAGCAGAAAAAAGGTTTCCTTTATTGGAGACTCTCAAAAAAATTAGCTCTTGGAAAAAACCTAAACAAATCTTATATATAATAAATGAATATAGATGAAAGCCACATAGCTAAAGAAAGCTTATGATTTATCTGAAGACATAAAAGAAGAGAGAGAGAGACGAGAGAGAGAGACGAGAGAGAGAGTGTGTCTATATATATATATATATATATATATATATATATATATATATATATATATATATATATATATATATATACATATATATATATATATATCTGTGTGTGTATGTGTATATATATATATATATATATCTGTGTGTGTATGTATCTGTATGTGTGTATAAATATATATGTGTGTATGTATGTATATATCTATGTGTGTGTCTATGTATGTATATGTGTGTGTATGGCATGTCTATCCCTCTCTCTTTCTCTCTCTATATATATATAAATATATATATATACACACACACACACACACACACATATATATATATATATATATATATATATATATATATATATATATATATATATATATATATATATATATATATATATATATATATACACACACCCATATATATATATATATATATATATATATATATATATATATATATATATATATATATATATATATATATATATATATATATATATATATATATATATATATATATATATATACATATGTGTGTGTGTATGGGTGTCTGTGTGAATTTAATGCATCTAAAATTATATTACATGAAAGCAATGGGTGAGTAGTATGTTCCACAAAAACATCATCACGGCTAACCAAAATGCGTTTAGTTTGTGGATGATACAAATGATAGCCTTTACTTTCAGAATTGTACCCAACAAAAACGCATTTAACTACTTTATCATTGAATTTTCTGCAATGTTGTTCAGGTACTAATGCATATGCCAAACAACCAAAAATACACAGATGAACAAAAGAGGGCTTGCTATCATACCAAGCCTCATATGGAGTGATAGACTGCACCGCTTTAGTGGGACACCTATTAGGTACATATGTTGCTCTCATGGAAACCACAAGCCAAAAACTATGTGGTAAAGCCTCACTCTTGACCATACACCTCGCCATCTCCATGAGTGACCGGTTCTTTTATTTAGGAACTCCATTCTATTGAGTTATATATGGCACTGTACGCTGGTGTTTTATCCCAGGTTCAGCCAGGAATGCATTAAAATGAGAAGACATATATTCCCCATCTCGATCAGAATGGAGGCTGCCCATTTTACATGCTGACAGATTTTGAGCCAAAACCAAAAACTGTTTGAAGCACATGAACTCTTCGGACTTTGCCTTCAATGGATATACCCATGCATGCCTGGAAAAATCATCGATGAAAGTCACGAAGTAAAGATAATTTCCAAAAGAAGGTGTTTGCATGGGACCACAGACATCAGTATGTACAAGCTCCAATTTTTGAATAGCCCATACTAAACCATCTTTTGGAAAGGAGGAACGCTGCATTTTGCCCAAAATACAACGTTCACAAACATCTTTTTCAGGTGCCTCAAGTTTGGGCAAATAGGACACCATTTTAGATTTCTATAGGCATAGCGAATTAGTAAAATTTAGATGAACAAAGTATGCATGCAAAAGCTTTGCATCTGACGTTGCCTGAGAATCATATACTAAACATGCCGAATCATTTACAGAATTTTCATAGTCTATGAGCTTATAGAGCCCACAACGTAAAATGCCAGAAGCAATAATCACGTCACCATGTGAAAAATCATGAAGTGTACATCTATCATCAACAAATTTCAGAACTAAGCCAATCTTGGCTAATGCAAAAAGAAATAACAGATTTTTCTTGATCCCTGGCACAAAAAAAAAGCATCTGACAAAGTGAAAGAAGTACCATCAGTAGTAGTCAAAATGATCTTACCAACTCCCATAATAGGATAAGAGGAGTTGTTGGTGCATGTAAGTATTCGCTATAGGGCAGGCTCGAGTAAAGAGAAGAAACTGCACTATGTTTGATCACCCCACTGTCAAAGTACCAAACATCTAAGTCTACTGCACACATGCACTCCACATGAGAAGATGGGTCAAAACTGCAAACAGTAGTAAACACCCATTCTTCTTCGTGCACAAGATTAGGAGACTCTGTTTTTGGTGTAGAGGCCTCTACAACAACCATTCTAGCCTCTTTCTTCTTTGCCTCTTTAATAGCAGTGAGTTTTGGATAGTTCTTTATTATAGGATTATTTCCTTTACAGTAATTGCAAAAAAAAATCAGCTTTTCTGATTTCTTTTCATCTTTGTCTTCCCCTCTTCGATTGTGCAGAATTAGTAGATTTCTGCTTACTAGTTGAAGGGGTCCATTTTCCTTTTCCCTTCTAACTAGCTAGGAAAGCTTGATCTGCAACATGCATAATGGACCTTTTCTACCTGGACTGATCCTCCTTTAATAGAACAGAGACTAACTCCTCAAATGACAAGGCATTTGGATTGCCTTTCATCATCAATCGAAGAGTATAAGAAAAACTCTAATATGAATCAAGAAGACCATTCAGAATGTTCTGCACAAGTGAGCTATCTGGTATAACCTCATCAGTAGAAATCAATTGTTCCTTCAAGTCTTTAATCTTTGTTAGAAAACTATCCATAGAATCACATTCATTGATGTGCTCACTCTCCAACTCTTTTTGGAGGTAAGCAACACGAGCCTCATTCCTATCTTGGTACAATGTGGTAAGTGTATCCCAAGCATCCTTAGCTGTTCTGCAAGAGCGAATGTGAGAACTAATGGCATGTTTCATAGACAAAGCTATCAATGCATGTGCCTGGGCATCTCTGCCATCCAAACGAATTTGATCTATAGTAGGTGCAACAAAAACCGCACCACAAACAGGAATATGCAGAATATCATCATCTCCGATAGCTTCTGCATCACCTTTAGTACCTGCAGTTATAACAGTTGCAGGTGTGATAGGACGTTTTTCAACACCTTGCACAATGTTCCACAGTCCTTTTGCAACCAATACATGTCGCATCATATAAGCCCACAACGGGTAGTTGGTACCATAAAACTTATCCTCAAGAGCCAACATACGTAATACATCACTACTTTGAGCCATGATCCACGACTAAAATACCATGATGCAAAAATTTACTATATCTCAGAAAGTTGAACAAAACTACCCACACGAATTCTACTAAACCTAAAGCAGACTTCAAGATTCTTAAAATGGCAAACCAAAACTGGTATATACCTTTGAAACAAAAAGACAAAATAGCCGGCACAAGCACTCTGATAGTGCATTCAGAGGCTAAAACAAGCTCAGATCGCGATTTCCGCTGAGTATGATCACCAAAATCATCTATATTCTCACCAAAATCTTTTGATCTCCAAAACACTCTGAGTATGATCACCAAAATTCATGCGATTTTGAGACTACAATTGGAGAGGTGTCAATGATGCCCTAGATGAAGCGAAGACCTGCTCTAATACCAATTGTTGGAGCTAGATGTCTACAGAAGCACGCAAAGCAGCACAAGGAATAAGAAGAAGCGTGAAGCACAACACACAATAATGAATGTATTACCACTAGATTGTATAAAGATAAGTAGCCCATTAGGGAAATAGACGTATATACAAGCCACGGGAAAAATACCTCCTAAAGAGGGAAAAAAGTGCCCCTACGGTCTTAGAGTGTTCCCACACATCAATACCTAAATATATCAATAGTATCTCCATTCTCTGTTTCTTACTTCCTTTATGGGATTCTTTCCATGTACCATCTATGTTTGTACTCATCTTCACTCAAGGAGAATTATGCTACATTCAATCTACGAGAACGTGCTCGAGATCTATACAAGGAGATTCCCTCATCACTTTTCTACTTGAATAGAAGCTTAACAATGCACTTAATACTCATAGTAGGCTCAAATGCTCTAGATATGAATTTTCGCATTGCATGTTCTAATCAATCTAATGAATTTTCAAGTGTTTGTTTTGTGGCCACTTGTTTTAGATTTTCCATCGATATCTGTACTCTAGACATGGTATGAGAACATCAGCTGAAGATCTTGGCGTTGGTTTTGGAGGTCATTTCAGCAAATTCTTCGTGATGGTAGTTCTTTATTGAAATGATAGATATTTTCATCTACTTCTTCATGATTTCAAAGCATTTTCTATTTCTATTCTACTTCTTCATGATTTCAAAGCATTTTCTATTTCATCTACTTCTTCATGATTTCAAAGCATATATTTTCATCTACTTCTTCATGATTTCAAAGCATTCTCATTTATAGATATTTTCATCTACTTCTTCATGATTTCAAAGCATTTTCTATTTCTATTAGCAATTCTACCCTGCCTCCGCTCCCCCCATACTCTTTCTTCCTCTCTTTCCCCAAACATCCACCGTTGTCTTTGGTGGCCCTTGGTGATCCTTGGAGGCATTGACTAGTTCTTCCATGTTGATGAACACTTTGGTCCATGTGTGATGCATCTCAACGAGGTGCTTAAAAAGAAATAGTGGTTTTCCTTGTAGGAAACTTACACATCCTTAGAGTACATGTGAATGAGTACATGGGGTGAGGCTTGGCATTTGCACCAACACAACTTATCCTCAACACCCAACATACAACATACATAATACACCACTGCATTTTGCCATGGCCATTGACTAAAATACCCTAATGCAGAAAATTGATTGTATCTCAAAAAGCTGAACAAAACTACCCTATCAAGTTCTACTAAACCTGTAGCAAACTTTGAGATGCAAGCACTACCATAGTGTGTTCAAAGGTCAAAATAAGAATGCACACCAAATTTTGTTTGATTTTCAGACTTTGATCCAAGAAGTGTTGAGGATGCCCTAGGTGAAGTAGCGACTTGCTCTGATATGGAATGTTGGAGATCGAGGTCCGCGGAAGCATGTGAACAACACAAGGAAGACGAAGAGCCTTGGAGCACAACACACAATATGTAATTTATTACCACTAGTATGTACAATGATAAGTAACCCATTATGAAAATAAGCATATATAGACCCGCGGGAAAAAACCTCCTAAAGAGGTAAAAAAGTGCTCCGGGGTCCTAGACTGTTTTCGCTCATATTTACTTAAATATTTCAACAGTACTATCCGTATGGTGATACCCACCAGTACATGTGTCATTTCTAGAAATAGTTTCACTTGTGGGGTCCTTTCCTTAAAGTGCTTACAGAGGGAATTCAACCAATAACTCAACTTTGAGATACCAAGAGCAATGCTGTTTGGGTTCATTTTTACCAAAGTAGATTAAAACGGGTTACTCTTAGTTTATTCAATACCTAAATGACATGTGTAAGTTTATACCTATAGGTAAGCACTAGATTAGTTTGGTTAGTCTCTTTCAAGTACATTTCTCAACAATGCATATGCTAAATATTTGGTAAATTTTAAAGATCCCTTCAAGACATTTTCCTCTACAATGATATTATATTTTATATATTAATTTAGATGCATTACATTCACAGACACACACACACACACATATATATATATATATATATATATATATATATATATATATATATATATATATATATATGTGTGTGTGTGTGTGTATATATATATATGTATATATATATATATATATATATATATATATATATATATATATATATATATATATATATATATATATATATATATATATGTGTGTGTGTGTGTGTGTGTGTGTGTGCGTGCGTGTGTGTATGTGTGTATATATATATATATATATATATATATATATATATATATATATATATATATATATATATATATATATATATATATATATATATATATATATATATATATATATATATATATATATAGAGAGAGAGAGAGAGAGAGAGAGAGAGAGAGAGAAAGAGAGAGGGATAGACATGCCATACACACACATATACATACATAGACACACACATAGATATATACATACATACACAAACACACATATATATTTATACACACATATACATACATAGACACACACATAGATATATACATACATACACAAACACACATATATATTTATACACACATACAGATACATATATACACACACACACACACACACATATATATATATATATATATGTATATATATATATATATATATATATATATACACTCTCTCTGTGTCTCTCTCTTTTTTTATGTCTTCAGATAAAGCATAAGCTTTCTTTAGCTATGTGGCTTTCATCTATATTCATTTATTATAAATAAGATTTGTTTAGGTTTTTTCCAAGAGCTATTTTTTTTGAGAGTCTCCAATAAAGGAAACCTTTTTTCTGCTGTTAACGAGAAGAGACTGTGAGGCATTGATGTCTTCTTGGAGAGTAATTCAAGTCTTGTAATCTTGCTTATTTTCAAAAAGTGACCAATTTTAGTAGTTTAATTATAATCAATATAGTAGAAAGGCTTTTTCTTTATCTCATATCCAAACAAAAAAAGTTAGCGTTCAGATTGAATAACACATTGAGGATCTTGATGCAAATGCACATAGAGAGAGATGGAGAGAGTAAGATAAAGATCTAGAACTTTCCATACATGGAAGAGCTATTTTTTCATAGGTCAGCTTGCTAGGAGAGATGAGAGAGAGAGAGAGTTGGTACCATAAAACTTATCCGTAAGAGCCAACATACGAAATACATCACTACTTTCAGCCATGACCCCTGACTAAAATACCTTGATGCAGAAAATTGACTGTATCTCAGAAAGTTGAACAAAACTGCCCAAACGAATTTTGCTAAACCTATAGCAGACTTCAAGATTCTTATACTGGCAAACCAAAACTGCTATATACCTTTGAAACAAAAAGACGAAATAGCGTGCACAAGCACTATGATAGTGCGTTCAGAGGCTAAAACAAGCTCTGATCCTGATTTCCGCTGAGTATGGTCACCAAAATCATATGTATGCTCACCAAAATGTTTTGATTTCCAAAACACTCTGAGTATGATCACCAATATTCATGCGATTTTGAGACTACAACTGGAGAGGTGTCGATGATGCCCTAGATGAAGCGACGACCTGCTCTGATACCAATTGTTGGAGTTAAACGTCTGCAGAAGCACGCGAAACAGCACAAGGAATAAGAAGAAGCTTGGAGCACAACACACAATAATGAATGTATTACCACTAGACTGTATAAAGATAAGTAGTCCATTAGGGCAATAGGCATATATACAAGCCACGGGAAAAATACCTCCTAAAGAGGGAAAAAAATGCCCCAACGGTCTTAGAGTCTTCAAACACATCAGTACCTAAATATGTCAATAGTATCTCCATTCTATGTTTCTTACTTCCTTTATGGGATTCTTTCCATGTGCCATCTATGTTTGTACTCATCTTCACTCAAGGAGAATTATGCTACATTCAATCTACGAGAACGTGCTCGAGATCTATACAAGGAGATTCTCTCATCACTTTTGTACTTAATTAGAAGCTTAACAATGCACTTGATACTCATAGTAGGCTCAAATGCTCTAGATATGAATTTTCCCATTGCATGTTCTAATCAATCTAATGAATTTTCAAGTGTTTGCTTTGTGGCCACTTGTTTTAGATTTTCTAGACATGGTATGAGAGCATGAGGTGGAGATCTTGGCGTTGTTTTTGGAGGTCATTTCAGCACATTCTTCAATATGGTAGTTCTGTATTGGAATGATAGATATTTTCATCTTCTTCTTCATGATTTCAAAGCATTTTCTATTTCTATTAGCATTTCTACCCTGCCCCCCCTCCCCCCATACTCTTTCTTCCTCTCTGTCCGAAAACATCCACCGTTATCTTTGGTGGCGCTTGGCGATCCTTGGAGGCATTGACGAGTTCTTCCATGTTGGTGAACACTTTGGTCCATGTGTGATGCATCTCAACGAAGTGCTTAAAAAGAAATTGTGGTTTTTATTGTAGGAAACTTACACATCCTTAGATTTTTTTTCTTTTTGTTGGGTGGATCCTTAAAAGTTATCATCACGAATAAGGACGTGGGGTGAGGCTTGGCATTTGCACCAACACAACTTATCCTCAACACCCAACATACATAATACATCACTGCATTTTGCCATGGCCATTGACTAAAATCCCTTAATGCAGAAAATTGACTGTATCTCAAAAAGTTGAACCCTATCAAGTTTTGTTAAACCTTTAGCAAACTTTGAGATGCTTATACTAATGAATTAAAACTTGTATATATGTTTGGCACAAAAAGACCAAATTGCCTATGAAAGCGCTACCATAGTGTGTTCCAACGTCAAAATAAGCATGCGCACCAAATTTTGTGTGATTTTTAGACTTTGATCTAAGAAGTGTTTAGGATGCCCTAGGTGAAGTAGCGACTTGCTCTGATATGGAATGTTCGAGATCGAGGTCTGCGGAAGCACGTGAACAACACAAAGAAGACGAAGAGCATTGGAGCACAACACACAAAATGTAATTTATTACCACTAGAATGTACAATGATAAGTAACCCATTATGACAATAAGCATATATAGATGCCAGGGAAAAAACCTCCTAAAGAGGTAAAAAGTGCCTTGGGGGTCCTAGTGTGTTCTCGCGCATATTTACTTAAATATTTCCACAATACTATCCATATGGCGATACCCACCAGTACTTGTGTCATTTCTAGAAATAGTTTCACTTGTGGGGTCCTTTCCTTAAAGTGCATATAGAAGGAATTCAACCAATAACTCAACTTTGAGATACCAAGAGCAATGTCGTTTGGGTTCATTTTTGCCAAAGTAGATTAAAACGGGTTACTCTTAGTTTATTCAATACCAAATGACATGTGTAAGTTTATACCTATAGGTAAGCACCAGATTAGTTTGGTTAGTCTCTTTCAAGTACATTTCTCAACAATGCATATGCTAAATATTTGGTAAATTTTAAAGATCCCTTCAAGATATTTTCCTCTACAATGATGTTATATTTTAAGGGGACATTTAACAGCTCCAAAGACATGTATGATACTTTGATGCCTCTTTTTACAGGTGGATAGTCTAGTGCTGGTCTAATGAGGCAACTTCTAAG
The DNA here is from genome assembly GCA_020310875.1 of Ceratopteris richardii. Classification (NCBI taxonomy): domain Eukaryota; kingdom Viridiplantae; phylum Streptophyta; class Polypodiopsida; order Polypodiales; family Pteridaceae; genus Ceratopteris; species Ceratopteris richardii. The sequence continues at coordinate 13,291,510 of CM035416.1, forward strand.
CCTTTGCAGGTTTCATGTGATGATGTAGATCATCCCATTTCTCATGCAGATTTACATAATGCACTTCATGATGAGAGAGCTGATATCGAGGAGGCAAAAACTATGCCAAAATGGCTGGTGTAGACTTTGTGTGACAGCAAATTAGATGCACGTCTGTCATATCATACTTGATCAGTCTCTCATAGTGCCTCTTTTGCATCACATTGCTATGCTATGGTTGCATCTAGTCTCTCTGATAAGATCGAGCCTGTTTCGATTGATGAAGGAAGAAATTTTGAAAATTGGATGGCTGCTATGCAATCTGAATATGATGCTATAATGAAGAATGATACTTGGTCTTTATGTGACTTGCCTCCTAGCAAGAAGGCCATTGGCACTAAGTGGGTATACAAGCTAAAGCATAAACTTGATGGTACATTTGACAAGTATAAGGCTAGGCTTGTTGCAAAGGGTTATGCGCAGGAAAGAGGCATTGATTTTGATGAAACCTTTGCTCCTACTTGCCGAATGACTACTCTTCGTAGCATATGTGCACTTGCGGCTCATCATGGTTGAAATGTACATCACTTGGACATTTAAGGAGCATTTTTGAATGGTGACTTGCATGAAGAAGTGTATGTTTTTCAGCCCCATGGCTTTGTGCAGAAAGGGTATGAAAACCAAGTAAGCATGCTAAAGAAGGCATTATATGGTTTAAAGCAAGCACCACATGCTTGGTATGACAAGATACATGCCTATCTAATTGCAAATGGTTTTGAGAAGATTCCAATGGAGAGAACCTTATATGTTAAGCATGCTAATAATGTGCTTTTGATCATCATTGTCTATGTTGATGACATGTTGCTCACTAGTCCTATTGAGAGGCATATTGCTGATTTTAAGGCTGATTTGCATGCCTCATTTGAGATGTCTGATTGGGGCATTTGCATCACTATTTCGGCATTCAATTTATGCAAGTTGATGGTGGAGTGGCTTTGTTTCAAACGAGATATATTGACACATTATTCTAGCCTCTTGGCCTTGAAGACAGTAAGCCTATTGCTACTCCTATGGAGACAGGTTTACAATTGAGTCTTCATGATGTCAGAGATGCATTTGATGATGTCCTCTATCACCAAGTTGTTGGATGCCTGATTTACTTATGCATTACTCAGCAAGATATTCAGTTTGGTGTCTCACAGATGAGCAGGTTTATGCATTTCCCAAGTGTCTAGCATTGGCAGGTAGTTAAGCACATCTTTCTCTACTTGAGTGGTACTCGACTACATGGGTTGTTTTTTCCCAAGGAGGATCACTACCGCCAAATTTGCATGCTTTTTCTAACTCAGACTGGGCTCGTTTCTATGAAACTCGTGTGTCCAGTAGTGGCTTTTGCTTCATGGTTGGTAGCTCATGTATATCTTGGTTGAGCAAGAAGCAGCCTACTGTGGCCACTTCTAGTTCTGAGGCTGAGAATAGGGCAGCTTTCATAGCGACTATTGAGTGTGTGTGGCTCAAACGCCTTATGGCTGATTTGGGTGTTGATCAGTCTTCTACCACGACCTTCTTCACTAATAGTCAGAATGCATTGGTAGTTGGGAGGAAGCCTATGTTCCATGCTCACACTAAGCACATTGAGGTGCATTATCATTATGTCAGGGAAAGGCTCTCTGTTGGGGAGATCAGCTTGGCATATGTGCCCATGCAAAAGAACATTGCACACCTTTTCACGAAGGCTCTGCCTAGGGAGAGGTTTGAAGCGTTCTACAAAGCTTTGGGCTTACTTCATTTTAAGGAGTGATTTCCACATAGCTTGGCACTTCCTTATACATGAGTGCCAACTACTTGTTCACTGCACCTCCTAGGGGGGATTTGCCGATATATTTAGGTAGTCATGTGTGTGAACACTCTAGGACTGCTGGGGCACTTTTTTCCCTCTTGAGGAGGTCTTTTTCCCCGGCTTGTATATATGCCTATTGCCCTAATCGGCTACTCATCTTTGTACATTCTGGTGGTAATACATTCAGTATTGTGTGTTGTGCTCCAAGCTTCTTCTTCTTCCTTATGTTGTTTGCATGCTTCTACAGACGTCTAACTCCAACAGATACTCTCATAGACATGTGCGACAAATAGATAAATAGATGGAAATGTCAAAAAGTAGGAGATCATTTCTTCAAATTTTCTTTAATCTCTTTCTCTCTCTCTCTCTATCTATCTCTCTCTTGCTCCCCCTCCCCTCTCTCTCTAATAAAGTGATAGGTTGGAGATGTTTGAACCACACCCTTGAAAAATAGGAGATGGTTGAACTACACCCTAAGAGAGAGGATTAGGAAGTAATCCTCAACCATGGCTTTTGGGGCAAGTGGTTAGCCCATCACATTCCTAACCAAGAGGTTGTGAGTTCAATTTCTTACATTGGTATCAGAGCCTAGGAAGTAGGCTTGGGCAAGGTGGAATGATCCAATGGCCTCTAAAAAAGGCGCTTGAGCATCCTCTATGTGAAAGGTTAGGAATTGTGGAGGCGGC
>CM035416.1:13299014-13304658 GCA_020310875.1 Ceratopteris richardii
TGATTCAACATGTGTAGTACATGATTGTCATGATATGTCAGATGCAAAGCTTTGGCATTCACACTTTGATCATCTTAATTTTGCTTGTTTAATATGCCTGCAGAAAATATGAAATGGTTTCCTCTCTACCCAAACTTCAGGTTCCTCGTAAACATGTCTGTGAAGGCTATACTTTGGGCAGAATGGGAGGTTCCTCATTTCCAAAAGATGGTTGAGTTCGAGCTACTCACATATTGTAGCTTGTTCATAATGATCATTGTGCTACATAGTGCAGACACCCTCTTTTGGAGACTATCTTTACTTTCTGATGTGCAATGATGATTTTTTCTAGGCATGCATTGATATATCCATTAAAAGAAAAGTCCAAATTGTTTATATTTTTCAAACAATTTTTGGTTTTGCCTAAAAATTTTTCAGCATGTGAAATGGCCACCCTCTATTCTGATCTAGTGGGAATATATGTCTTTTGAACTTAATATATTTCTTGCTGAACATGGAAAAAACATCAATGTATAGTGTTGTATACACCTCAACATAATGGAGTTGCTGAATGAAAGAACACATCATTCATGGAGATGGCGAGGTGTATGGTCAAGAGTCATGCTTTACGATATAGTTTTTGGCTTGAGGCTCTCATGTGTGTAGTATATGCACTTAACAGGTGTCCCACTAAAGCATTGCAATCTATCACTCCATACAAAGCTTGGCATGGTCATAAGCCACTGTTGCTCACCCACATGTTTGTAGTTGTCTGACATATGCATTCATGCATGAACAACAATGCAAGAAATTGGATGATAAAGCAATGAAATGTATTTTTCCTTGGTATAATTCTCAACATAAAGGCTATCTTTTGTATCATCCACAAATTAAACACATTCTGGTTAGATGTGATGTTGCTTTTGTGGAAAGTGCTATTTAGCCATTACTTTCATGTACTAAGGAGACATCTGGTAGCTTGAAAGATATGTATGATACTTTGTTGGCATTTTTCATAGGTGGGAAGTCTAATGTTGGTCCTTATGAGGCAACTTCTCAGCCTTTACAAGTTTCATGTGATGATGTAGATCATCCTATTTCTGATGCAGAAGTACATGATGCACTTGTTGATGAGAGAGCTGATATTGATGAGTCAAAGACTATGCCAAAATTGGTGGTGCAAACTTTGCATGATAGCACATTAGATGCACCTTTGTCATATCACACACATTCAAGCTATCATAGTGCTTGTTTTGCATCAATTTCTATGCTATGGCTTCTTTTAGTCTCTATGATGAAAATAAGTCTATTTGGTTTGATGAAGTGCAAAATTCAAAAAATTGAATGGCTGCTATGCAACCTGAATATGATGTTATAATGAAGAATGGTACATGGTCATTATGTGACTTGCCTCCTTGCAAGAAGGCCATTGGCACTAAGTGGGTATACAAGCTAAAGCATAATGTTGATGGAAAAAATGACAAGTATAAGGCTACACTTGTTGCAAAGGGTTATGCTCAGGAAAGAGGCATTGATTTTTATGACACTTTTGCTCCTACATGCTGAATGGCTACTATTCATAGCATCTAGGCACTTGCAGCTCATCATGGTTGGAATGTGCATCAATTGGACATTTAAACTACATTTCTAAATGGTAACTTGCATGAAGATGTGTATGTTTTCCAGCCGTGTGCCTTTGTGCAAAAAGGGTATGAGAACAAAGTGTGCAGGTTGAAGGAGGCATTATGTGGTTTAAAGCAAGCACCACATGCTTCCAATGGAAAGATGTGCCTATTTATTTGCACATGGTTCTGAGAATAGTCGAAGTGAAAGCACCTTATATGTGAAGCATGCAAATGATGTGCTTCTATGTTCTTTTGACATGCTGCTCATCGGTCCTCATGAGAAGCATTTTGTTGATTTTAAGGCTGATTTGCATGCCTCATTTGAGATGTCATATTTGGGGCATTTTCATCCTTATTTGGGCATTTACTTTATGGAAGTTGATGGAAGAATAGCTTTGTCTCAAATAAAATATATTGACACATTATTGCAATGTTTTGGACATAAAGACTACAAATCTATTGCCACTCATATGGAGACAAGTTTATGATTGACTCTTCACGATGGTGGAGATGCATTTGGTGTTGTTCTCTATCAGCACCTTGTTTGATGCTTGATTTACTTATGCATTACTCAGCTAAATATTCACTTTTCTATCTCGCAAATGAACATGTTTATGCAGTGCCCAAGTGCCAAGCATTGGGAGGCGATCAAGTGCATCTTTTGCTACTTTAATGGTACCCGACTACTTGGAGTGTTTTATCCCATGGGGGGATCATTGTCACCAGATTTACATGGATTTTGTAACTCTTACTAGGCTGGTTGCTATGACACTTGTGTGTCCACTAGTGGTTTTTGCCGCATGCTTCATAGCTCATGTATACCTTGGTTGAGCAAGCAGCCTACTATGGCCACTTCCAGTTGTGGGGCTGAGTAAGGCAACTTCCATAGTGACTTCTAAGTATGTGTGGCTCATATGTCTTTTGGCTGATTTGGGTGTTGTTTAGTCTTGCCACCACCATCTTCACTGACAGTTAGAGCACATTGGGAGTTTCGAGGAAGCCCGTGTTCCATGCTCGCACAGAGCACATTGAGGTGCATTATCATTATGTCAAGGGGTGGTTCTGTGCTACAGAGATCAGCTTGGCATATGTGCCCATGCAAGAGAACATTGCAGATCTTTTCATGAAGGCTTTGCCTAGGGAGAATATTGAAGGTTTTCGCAAAGCTTTCAACTTATTTAGTTTTATGGATTGATTTCACATAGGTTTGGCACTTCCTTATACATCAATGCCAGCTCTTTGTTCAGTGCATCACTGAAAGGGGGAATTTGTAGATATATTTAGGTAGTGATTTGTGAGAAAACACTAGGACCACCGGGGCACTTTTTCCCCTCCTTAGGAGGTTTTTTTCCCCGAGCTTGTATATAGGCCTATTGCCCTAATGCGTTACTTATTTTTGTATATTCTAGTCGTAATACATTTAGTATAATGTGTTGTTCTCCAAGCTTCTTCTTCTTCCTTGTGTTGTTCACGTGCTTCCACAGACCTCGATCTCTAACAAGTACTTCGAATATCTTGTTCTCTAGTAGATCAAGGCGGTATCTAGAAGCCATTATCTTCAACTAATGTAAAGATTTCAATACTCTCTTGTGGTTATCTCTTCTAGGAATTGGATTGAATATAGATCTATTAATGGGATATGTGCACAAAGAGATGTTTTTTCTTGCTTTTCCTATGTGTTTTATTGAGCAAGTGATTCTCTCTAGGAAGAGATATGTTCTTTTTTCCTTATTGAAAATTATAAGAGGAAATTATTATATATGATGTTTTGAAATAAGCAAACTTTAGCTGAATTTTACTACTCACAAACGTGGCAATTGTACGAAAAAACTTGCATATTTTTGGCTTGTTTTTGAGATCTATGTATAATCCTATAAGAGTTTTTGAAACACTATCTATTTTTTGAAATTGGTAATATTTTTATGAATGTTTTATCGTTTTTCATGACTAATTTTTAAACATCTTGATAGTTTTTGTATAAGTGGCTATTTCAAATTTTCTATTATCTCGTAATAAAAATTTATAATTGTCCATGAACTAGCAAAAACAGAATGCTTCTGCCTATTGTTCTACAAGGGAAGAAAGAAAATATCAGGCCTCACATTTTCCCAATGTCATCTTAAACAAACAATGGTACATCTTTCAAGAGTGGGCCCCTCAAGAGATAGAATATTCATCCTAAAAAGAATGCATGTATGACTGAAGTATTCACTTAGAAATAGAAAAGTCCAACACGAGATCATGTATATGCTAAGAAATTCAAGATTTGAGGAAAAGAAAATTATTTTGAAGATTCAACATCAAATTTATTTCTTTCATATGAAATATTTTCCAAGTCAAAGAGATGTGACAAGAAATCTATTTTATGAATGCAAGGGCGTTCCTATTGCATGACATTGGAGAAACAATAAGACTTAAAGTCTTGTAGAGACATGCTCATAAATACAGTGATTTTGTATGAGTTATTGTGGAGTGGATCATAAAGATAGATTGGTGTATGCCAAGTTATAGTGTATTCAGGACCCAAAAACTAAAGAGATTATCTATTGAAAAGCTATATGGATTAAAGGACTCCAATATACCATAATTTTAGGTAGATACATAAATATTTCTAAACATCTCTAGAAAGAAATTTTAAAACTAGATACACAAATGCCTCAGGTAGATACACCAATTTTTCCAGCTCTCTACCCATAAAATAACCACAATGATTTTCTATACTGTTTTACGGTTATGAGTTCTACGTATAATTAGTGGATTGATTGTGTAGAATGTTCTCAGCTTTTAAAGTTCCGCATAGGATATTGACACTGATTGGGAGGTATAATCAAGAATAATCAAGCCGACCATTTTCTTAGTGAATACTATGAATCATTTTTGTTGACCTTTAGTTCTAAATTAGATCGTTGTATGTGATTCTAATAGAAGCCGAGTGATTCCAAGGAGCCAAATACTTTCTTAATGACATGAGATATAAGTTAAAACTAGAACATGAAGAACTTAGAGAGCACACGATCATGCTTGACAATGACATGAAACCTTAAGAGAACCTCAGGATAGGTAAGAAACCTTACGGAAACCACAACAACCTGCTTAGGTTTATGCTGATCGAAAAAAATGACAAGTTTTGCTAAGCATTGGAGATCATCACTAATTGAATGTCCATGAGAAGAGAGAAGCAGTTAAGGTTTGTTCTTGCTAAAGCTCTGGTATTGTAATCCTTTAATTATTCTTAGAGAAATTCAGATAATACAGTTGGTCGTCCATCTGAAAAGACATAAGAAAATTCAATAATTTTAATGGGTTGTATAACCGATATAATTTTGAAAATCTAATCCAAGTTCCGATTTACTCCACACTCAAAGAAAGCATAGAAGTAGTGATGTTTACAAGGACTTCATATTAAAGTAGAATGATGATAAAAAGGAAAGCACAGCATGGGAATAAGCCAAAACTTTCTAATATTAATTTCGTTCCAATGAATGTTGTAGGGGCGCCATTGAAGTTACTGAGGAGATTTCGTTCCAAATGAATAGGATAGAACGCAAACCATGTGTTAGGACTTATTCCAAAAGGTGTATGTTTTGTTTTCAAATGGAAGCTATGCAATAGCCTACTCTCCCATAATTTAATCAAAAGAACGAACAAGTCTTACAGGAGAGCGTATGTAGAATCCATGGGACCCTCGAATCCCACGAAGTAGGATGTCTCTTAAAGCTTGCTCGAAAGCATTACGAATAAGGTTGATAAAACTTTCCTCCCCCTCATGGGGGACCCACTTGGTTTTAATCTTGTTGCTCAAAAACAGAAACACTCTATGGTGTCCTTAAAGGAGGGGGGCTTCTTACTTTTGTAAATTCCTTTACCTTAAAGGAAAAGGGACTTTTTGAATTGACCTTTCATTAGAAGGGTTTTTAAAGTTGGCACAACATCTCTCTTTCCAATCTTATAGAGGTTTCCTCATCTCTTATCGCATTCAACAATTTGAGAAACATCAATGGACTCACCCAATAGAGCTTGCTTCTAGTTGATTTCCATGT
>CM035416.1:13329658-13332158 GCA_020310875.1 Ceratopteris richardii
TCATCATAGCATCATATTCAGATTGCATAGTAGCCATCCAATTTTTTGAATTTTGTGCTTCATCAAACGAAACAGGCTCATTCTCATCACAGAGACTAGATGCAGCCATAGCATAACAATTTGATGCAAAAGAGGCACTATGAGAACCTGAATGAGTACGATATGATAGAGGTGCATCTAATTTGCTGTCATGCAAAGTCTGCACTAACCATTTTGGCATAGTTTTTGCCTGCTCTGCATAATGTAAATCTGCATCAGAAATGGAATGATCTACATCATCACATGAAACCTGCAAAGGCTAAGAAGTTGCCTCATTGGGACCAGCACTAGACTGTCCACCTGTAAAAAGAGGCAGCAAAGTATCATACATGTCTTTGGAGCTAATAGATTTCTCCTTAATACATGAAAGCAATGGCTGAATAACATCTTTCACAAAAACAATATCACGGCTAACCAGAATGCATTTAGTCTCTGGATGATACAGACGATAGCCTTTACTTTCGGAACTATACCCAACAAAAATATTTTTTATTGCTTTATCATCCAATTTCCTACAATGTTGTTCAAGCACTAATGCATATGCCAAACAACCAAAAACACGTAGATGAGAAACAGATGGCTCGCCATCATGCCAAGCCTCATATGGAGTGATAGACTGCAGTGCTTTAGTGGGACACCTGTTTAGTACATATGCTGCACACATGACAGCCTCAAGCTAGAAACTATGTGGTAAAGCCAGACTCTTGACCATACACCTCGCCATCTCCATGAGTGCCCAAAATACAACCTTCACAAAAATGTTTTCCCGGTGCCTCAAGTTTGGGCAAAGAGGACACCATTTAAGATTTCTGCAGGCGTAGCAAACTAGCAAAATCAGATGACCAAAGCATGCATGCCAAAGCTTTGCATCTGACATAGCTTGAGAATCATGTACTTCACATGCTGAATCATTCACAGATCTTTCATAGTCTATGAGCTTATACAACCCATGACATAAAATGCCAGAAGCAATAATCATAGCGCCATTTGAAAGATCATGAACTGTACACCTGTCATCAACAAATTTCACAACCAAGCCAATCTTGGCTAGTGCAAAAACTGATAACATGTTCTTTTTGATCCCTGGCACAGATAAAGCATCTGACAAAGTTAAAGAACTACCATTAGTAGTAGTCAAAATGATCTTACCGACTCCCATAACAAGATAAGACGAGTTGTTGGCACATGTAACAGTATTCCCTGTAGGGGCAGACTCGAGTGAAGAGAAGAAATTGTGCTGCGAGGTAATATGTTTGGTTGCCCCACTATCAAAATACCAAACATCTGAGTCTATTGCAAACATGCACTGCTCATGAGAAGATGGGTCAAAATTGTAGACAGTAGTAAACACCCATTCTTCTTCCTGCACAAGATTAGCAGGCTCTGTTTTTGGTGTAGAGGCCACTGCTACAACCATCCCAGCCTCTTTCTTCTTTGCCTCTTTAGCAGCTAGTTTTGGACAGTTCTTTATGATATGATCATTCCCTTTACATTACTTACAAAACAATTTCTGCTCTTCTGATTTCTTCTCGTCTTTATCTTCCTTCTTCGAATGTGCAGAATTAGCAGATTTCTGCTTACTACTTGAAGAGATCCATTTTCCTTTGCCCTTCTGACTAGCCAAGAAAGCTTGATTTGCAACTCGCATAATAGACCTGTTGTGCCTCGAGTGTACCTTCTACATCAGCTCTAGTACCTGCAGTTGTAACAGTTGCAGGTGTGATAAGACGTTTTTTGACACCCTACATAATGTTCCACAGTCCTTTTGCAACCACTCGCATCATATAAGTCCATAATGGGTAGTTGGTACCATCCAACATATCCTCAACAGCCAACATATGGAATACATCAGTGCTTTCAGCCATGGCCGGTGACTAAAATACCTTCATGCAAAAAATTAACTGTATCATTTAGAAATGCATTTCTAAATGGTTGGATAAATGAAGAGGTATACATGTCACAACCTCCACATTTTGAAAACCCTAATCATACATCTTATGTTTGCAGACTTAAGAAAGCATTATATGGATTGAAAAAAGTTCCTAGAGCCTAGAATTATAGGTTGGTTACATACATTCAAGATCAAGGGTTGAGACTTAGCAATTTAGATCCATCTTTATTCATCAAAAGGGATCACAATGAGGCTACCTATGAGAGAGAGAAAGAGAGAGAGAGAGTGAGAGTGAGAGAGTGAGAGTGAGAAACTAAGAGTGAGAGAGAGAAGGTAGATAGATAGATAGATAGATAGATAGATAGATAGATAGATAGATAGATAGATAGATAGATAGATAGATAGATAGATAGATAGATAGATAGATAGATTGATAGATAGATAAATAGATAGATAAATAGATAGATCGATAGATAGATTCATTGATAGATAGATAGATAGATAGATAGATAGATAGATAGATAGATGGATAGATAGATAGATAGATAGATAGATAGATAGATAGATAGA
>CM035416.1:13337158-13467158 GCA_020310875.1 Ceratopteris richardii
GTACTACGTGCATATTCATGGGCATACTCAGAGAACGAAGTGCTTACTATGTGCTTTTTTTTTTCTTTATTTGCTGCTTGAAAATATACTACAATTGAAAGGTCTATGTGCTCATTCGTGGGCTACGTGAGGCATACATTTTCCTGTATTGAGCTGGATGTGGAATTGGCTTGGTCGAGAGAGAGAGAGAGAGAGAGAGAGAGAGAGAGAGAGAGAGATGACTTCTAGCACAATGTCTTTAAAGAGCGATTGTATTGCAGAAGACGAACGAGCACTTTTCTGTTTCATGAGGCTGAGAGTCAACCCGTCAGAGTAGTAGTTTGGAACTACCATCCGTAAGACGAAGAAGCTCGACATAGGGTTCCGACACAAGAGAGACCTATCTCATCCATCCGGAGTGGCAGGATAAGTTCTTTGGAGGTAGTGATGGGGTCTGCCATAGCTAGAAGACAGTTCAATAGACTGCTTCTCGCTGCGCTCGCCTCGTTGTTGTTGATTATAATCAGCAGTGTCGATCCTGTCAGGGCTGCCAACGATGGAGACGACGGAGCAGGGGACGATGATTGGCTAAATAGGATGGCAAAGACTTCAAGTGACGAGAGCTCGCAGCCAAAACCCTTCAACACGGACCACGGTCGAAGACTACTGGCCGCTGATGACGATGATGGGGCGGGTAACGATGATTGGCTGGACAGGATGGCGAAGACTTCAAGTAAAGAGGACGAGCAGCCTGGACAATTCAACACTGAACATAACCCAGGGCGCGGCACTCTGGAGGTCGACGTGGGCGCTACCGCTGCGTCGGCTGCGTCGCCCAAAACAATCATTGTAGCAAAGGATGGTTCCGGCCACTTCGAAACTGTGCAGGCTGCCGTCAACAGCATTCCCAAGTCCAATAACCAGCGCGTCATCATCTCCATCAAGGCGGGCATCTACAAGTCAGATCTCTCTCTCTCTCTCTCTCTCTCTCTCTCTCTCACACACACACACACACACACACTCACTACACACAGACACACACATACGAATAGAGGGTAGCCTATACGTCTGATGACGAAACAAGAACATACGGTTTTAAGTTAGCACAAGAGGATTGCTGAGCTCTGTCGTAGAATGAAGGCATCCCTCTATACGAGTCGCCTCAAACAGTGCTATCAATCCGCTATGTTGCTTTCCGAATGCCCTTCTCCTTTTTTTTTATAGAAAACAACACGAAATGGATCTTTAGATCTTCTCTTCGTCATAGCTTGAATTGATTTGGAAGTACAATAAAGAGCATATCGATTGGCTATGGAGAACGGCAGGAAATAGATTACTTTTGAAGCACTGATGATTTACCGTCGTTGTCGCAAATCTTTATTGTTTCTGTAGGGAGAAAGTTCAAGTTGATGCATCATGGGTCACATTCCAGGGAGCGGGTCCAAGATTAACCGAGATCCAATGGGGTGACACGGCGTCTACGAAAGGACCTGACGGTCAATTAGGCACCTTCAAGTCCGCATCCGTCGCAATCAACGGTGACCATTTTACAGCAAGAGACATCTCCTTTCGGGTAATCGATGCTTAATCTAACGCCGATCCTTTTGACAGATGATTTCTTTCTTCTTTCTTAGATTTTAATCCGAAGTCCCGTTTTTAGTGTATGCGTGCATTTTCGTTGCTTGAACTATGTGGATTCCTCCTTCCAATACAAAGACAAGAGGTTGTAAAACTGTTTTTCCTGCGCAATGAACGAATACAAAGTTCAAAGTTTCCTTAACAAAGAAATTGTCATTACTGTTTAATGTTCCGAAGAGTCCCCCTTTCTTTTGTAATATGCGAGATCCGACAAGCACAACTCTAATCCAAGCGAATCCAAGTTCATGTCTGTATATATGCACTATGTTCTGTAGATGCCTGGTCATTAGAAGTAGATCATTAATACCAGATGTGGGCCAACTGCATGTCTGTATATATGCTTTATGTCCTAAATATAAGCTCTGCTCATGAATATTGCATGAACTGCACTGACTCTTATATGAACTAATTCATTCAAGCTTCTTGTATATAGAATACAGCCCCTCCTCCACCTGGAGGCGCCGTTGGAAAGCAAGCGGTGGCATTGAGAATAAGTGGAGATATGGCAGCATTCTTCAATGTTAACTTCTACGGTGCCCAAGATACACTTTATGATCATAAAGGCCGTCATTACTTTTACAGATGCTATATTGAAGGATCCATTGATTTCATTTTCGGCAACGGCAGATCTTTGTACCTGGTAAAGCTCCTAAAAGAACACTTTATGTTCTATGTCGAAATCATAATACGCCATTAAAACTATAAATTGCACAGCTTAAAATTGAACAGGCGCAAGCCAGGGATTGCTCCTATATGTACTCTCGGACTCTAGTATAAATCATTTGGCTTTACTCGTAACAAAATATATAATCTAGACAGATTCAAACACGCTATACAAAATAATGATGTGTTCCTTTTTTGGCCAGCATTGTCGGCTCAACTCCATCGCCAGCCCTTCAGGATCATTAACGGCGCAGAAAAGACTAAGCACAAAGGAGAACACCGGTTTCTCATTTCTCAAATGTGTAGTTACAGGGACGGGCAGTATTTATCTCGGCCGTGCTTGGGGCCCGGCCTCTCGTGTTGTATTCTCATTCACGTACTTTGCTGATATCATTCGACCAGAGGGTTGGTTCGATTGGGGTGAATCTAAGAGACAAAAGTACGTAAAATATATTAACTTTATTTATACTTTTCTCGGAAACAGAGAAAAATATTTGTTTAACGCAAATATTTATAGGCATATAAATAACCATTGGACGTTGCTCTTGAAACAGGACTGTGTTCTATGCTGAGTACAAATGCTATGGGCCTGGATCAAACAGAGATGGGCGTGTACCATGGTCTCGTGTTCTAACCGATTCGCAAGCCAAACCCTTCCTACACACAGGATTCATCAATGGGGAGCAATGGCTAAACTCAGCATGATTCCCTTCACCTGGAAATCTATGTTGTTTGAAAAAATAAACCGCTCCCACTGAAAATAAAGTGGATGAACGACGAAATATTGCAAGTCGCTGCTCTTGTAAAATATATTGTACGCAATAAAATAATATGAATTCTTTCTTGCAGTACTTCCTGTATATTGATTTCTTTTATAGTATTTTGACTTCTGATAAATCTTCCCACAACACGCACCCGTGAGACTTTATTGACTTTCACTAAAAGAATTTCCATACTATATATGTATCCGTGTGCTCCTCTATATAACTCGTAAAATAGATACATAAATGTGAAAAGATATCTGTGTGCGCGGTTACATATGTTCGTATAAATGTGTGCGTGAATGTCGGCATACATGTCTATGTATTTATACATGAATGTATTCATACATTCATGTACTGACATATGTATGTTTGTATTTATGAATGCATGTATTTATCTATGTATGGATGTATGTATGTATGCATGCACGAATGTATCTATCTATCTTTGTATATATTAATGTATCTATTTATGTGTTTATTTATGTATGTTTATATTTATATATGCATGTATCTATTTATGAATGTACGTATCTATATATGTGTGTATGTATGTATGCATGGATGCATGTATGTTTGTATTCATGCATGTGTTTGTGCACGTACATATTTATGCATTCATGTATGTATGCATATATGTATGTATGAATGTATGTTTGCATGTACATACATATACCTATGTATGTACGGACACACACACACATATATATATATATATATATATATATATATATATATATATATATATATATATATATATATATATATATATATATATATATAATATGAGGGACATTACTTATGTATGCACGTATGCGTGTACGTTTTTCTTTTATGTTATTCTATCACAAGAACAGAACAGATAGTTTCGTGAGCTGAACCTCTTTGAAACACCAAACTCATGTTATTCTATCACATGAACAAAACAAATAGTTTCGTGAGATGAACCTCTTTGAAACGCCAAACTCGTAGAGTTGGAGGACTATTAAAGCACACAAAAAAGACAAGGAAATAAGAATTTTGGAATACAACATTGAATTTATTACCGAGTGAATGCAGAAGATATTTGGCATGTTAAGGTTATAGGCATATATAAAGTTCATGTTCTAGTTCTAATCTTATGCCTTGTTCCAGTCTTGTCTAGTCTAGTATCTTGGACATCCTATTGTGTCCTATTGTAATCTCATAGCACGAGATCTTGTCGAGTTAATTCTTGTATCTAGTTTATTGCCTTGAAGGGAGTTCTTGTAATCTAGATATCTTGTTTCATACCTATGATCCCAGGTTATGGGATCTCATTTATCATCTCTGGTCAAGTTATCCATACCTATCAATCCTAGGTTGTGGGACTTCTTGTATCAGCTACATAATCTTGTATTATTTCCCCTATGTGGGTGTAATTGAAAGTATAATTCTAAAATCGTAACTAGTCTAATTAGAGGGCACAATCTAGTGCTCCCCTCACATTTTGGCAAGAATAGCTTATATCCAAGATGAAGCATCATGGAGAACACGTCTGAACAGATTGTGGCATCACTTCAGAGTCTCGAGTGACAAACTCAGGACCTAAATCATGGACATACACAAGTTCAGATTGAACATCTAGTACATGTAGGCACACTCGTCCTTGAACTACAAGAACGAGTCAAGAATCTTCAAGAAAATCAAGGAAACATTCAAGTGAACCAACATCCTAGTTCATCCTTCATGAAGGAACCCAAGATTTGCATGCCAAAAAAGTTTGATGGTGATCTCACAAAGTTCCATGGGTTCTTGCAACAAGTAAACTGTACATCCATATGTAGCCTGATAGATACCCTGATGATGCATCCAAGGTCGGTTGTATTGGAACATTGCTTTATGTTCAAGCATCATCATGGTTCGCACTGATCTTGGAGAAGGATATGGCAATACTTCATGACTATGAGGGGTTTCTTCGAGAGCTCACCACCACATTTAGAGATGCAAACACGAGTTGAGTGGTAGAAAGAAAACTTTAGAAGCTACATCAAGGTAACCGCCTTGCCTCTACCGATGCATTAGAATTTAGGCAATTGATATGAGATCTCACTTGGAATGAAGATTATTTCATAATCCAATTTAGATGGGGTCTAAGAGATGATGTGAAGGACCTTCTAATCCTGATGCTGGAGGCTAAGACATTGAACGAATACATCACCCAAGCCATTTAATGTGATAACCACCTTTTTGAAGGTAAATAAGAAAAACAAGTAGAAGGAAGACTTCACGAATGGAAGCCCTTCCAACCCACTCCTAGAGAAGAGCCTATGCCTGAACCTATGTAGATAGATGTAGGTAGGTTCCAACCTCTAAGCCCACAAGAAAAAGAGAGAAGGAGAGATAAAAAGTTATTCCTCTATTATGGAGACCTTGGACATATTGCACTTAATTGTCCTCGAGTAGGGAAACGAGGAAGTTGAATATAAGAGAGACTGTACAACTCGACCATGATATAAGAAAGGGTCTCATAATTCTAGCAACACCCATAGAGGCATGTCTTTCCCCTATCAAGTTAATCATGCCTAAGAAGACCCTTTCCCTTATAGCCCTAGTAGATTCAAGATCCTATCATGTTTCATTGATGAAGGATTGGTTAAGAAACACAAGATTACAGTACTTGAGAAGAAAAAATGAGTGGTGGTTGAAGTAGTAGATGCATGACCTCTAGCATCTAGCAGTATTAGAATGAAAACCACACCATTAAGAGTACACCTTGTTGACCACAATTCCCACATATGTTTCAATGTAATATGAAGTCCAACAAATCCTATTATCATTGGAATGCCTTGGCTAAAGAAACATAATCAAGACATTAGTTTGGCGAAGAATAAGACTACAAATCGAGATATCCATAAAATCCCAACATATGTAGGAGCCAAAGCCCTCATGCATGCAGTAAGAAAGGAACCAACATATATGATCTATGCCATACTAGCTCAAGAATCCAAGAAAGATGATCCAGTACAACTACCCAATCCCTACCAAGGCTTTGAAGATGTTTTTGAGGAGAAGAATGAATATATCCTCCTAGAGCATAGACTGTATGATTGCACCATAGAACTTCAAGAGGGAGCATAACCACCCTCTTGATAAATCAATAGACTATCCCAAGAGGAGATTATAGAATTACGCAAGTGTGAGGAGATGGTGTGTAGATTCCATTAATGAGGTGTTGCTACAAGAAACGTGCTCTACACCTTCCAATCTAGCTTCAAGTATGCTTAGTATGCTTTCTTAGCTTCACAATGGCACATACAAAACTCCCAAGTCCTTTGGAGTATCAGTCTCAAAGTTATGCATCAAAACAGATAACTTCTACATGCAAGAAAGAAGAAAAATCTTCTATTTTGGGAAGGGAAGGTCTCAATATTATGCTTAGAGCTCACAACTTGGTATGAACTGATCAGAGAGCTTTTTCACAAAACTAATTGAAGTGTATACCTGCCTAGATCAAGTTATTTCATGAATTTAGCTACACATACAAGGAGAAAGAATTTAGCAAGTCAAGGAGTTCACCTTGACTTTTCAGGATTTAGAAGATGTGCAAACATACTCATCTTCCTTGCTTCATATCTCAAGATCTATTGAACCAAACTTAATAAAATTTAATAGATGAATACTATAAAATTTACTCTAACTATCCCAAATTAAAGTATAGCAATGAGTTCACATAGAGAAATCTATTCTACAAGTTCAATATAATGATGGAGATGTTGGAGCATATAGTATACAGAAATGTACTCAATGTGATGTATCAAAATATAAATGCTATTGCACATATAGTATAGAGAGACTGTAAAGATGACACATAGATTATGTGAGCTTAATGTATGCTCATTGGAGTAGCTTAAAACCTCTCAAAAGTGCTCTCATATCCCACAACTAAAATCATGTGTATTTATACACATTGTTTGAACTTGAATTTTGAATCTTCTCACCTAAAAGTGATCCTATACTTTAGGGATGAATTAATTTGATTCTTCCTACCACATAGTCCTGGGTTTAACTTCTTGAATTCATGAGGATCTTTTTTATTTTTGACATTTACCATTATCCAAGATAAATACAATGAGATTGACAAGCATAGGTTCATAAGTAGGTCTCTATGTGAGAGAAGAACTAATGTGTGATGTCCTTAAGTTTTAGCAAAGCAACTAGGCTTGCTAAATGTACCAACACCCACCCTCAAGCCTACGATACTTGAGTCTTTAATCCTTCAACATTTACTACAATCTAATTATTGATTTGAATCTTTTTAATTTGGTTCCATCCAAGGCCTTTGTCATCATATATGCACATTGTTGATGAGTTGACACATATGAGAGTTGAATCTCTTTGCTCATAATATTCTCTCTAACATAATGATAATGAACTTCTATATGTTTAGCCTTCGCATGATAGATTGGGTTAGCAACAAGATGCAATGAGCTAATATTATCTCCAAATATATGTTGAGTGGTAGTGTTCAACCTTAAATCAGAGTATATGTTATAATCCACATAGCTTCCTGTGTAGCATTTGCAAGTCCTCTATATTCAGCTTGTGTTGATGAAAGAGCAACTATGGGTTGCTTCTTTGAAGACCATGAGATCCATTTTGTATCTCCAAAAGTAACGTATCCAGATGTGCTTATCCTATCATCTTTAGAGCCTGTTGAATTTTCATTAGAGAAGAGTTTAACATCTGTATCAGATGTATATGGATAGTATAGTCCATTGATTGTGTCTGTCAAACACTTCCATGTGAGGCTTCCTTGGAGTATGCATGAACTGAATTAACACAGTTACTCCATAACAAAAATCTACTCTAGTGAATGCATAGTTTAAGCTTCTAGCTAGACTTTGATACATAAGGGAGAAAAGATGAACCCTACATGGGCCTTTTAGATTAAAGGGTGATTACTAATGGACCAATGAGAGGAGGTTGGTGGCCACATTCTAGTAGCTTAATCACCTAGGATAGGCATAGGCTTCCCTTGTTTTTGTTTGGTAAAATACGAGAAAAACAACCAGAAGAGGTGGTTTTGTTCACTTGAATGGTTTTGAAAGCCTATAGAATGAATTTTTACCCTTGGATTGGCTCCAAAATCTAATGGATGAGAGTGAATTGAAAAAGCCAAGGAATCCATGCTTTTGGACCCTTGGATTAGCAAGATATTAAATGGCTAGGATGAGATAGAGACGGAAAAAGGCACCTTTGTATAATAGCCATTGGATTGGCTCTCCCACCTGACGACAGAGATTGAATCTTAAAAAAAATAGGTGCCTTGAATGATAGCCATTGGATCCAACCACCATCCAAGGGTGGAGTTTCAAGCAATGCCCTCCACCATTAGATGATCTCTCCATCTAACAGCTCAAATGTGTGTGCAAAAGTAGACGAGCCCCAGCTGTAGACTTCTGTATGATTTGTCCTTGATATGAGGGTGAAGAATTGTGGAGAGAGTTTGCATTTGGCATATGCAAATAAAGCCAAACCCACATGAATCTCTGACATTATCTCTCTAAAAGTCATTGATCTTTAATCTCAACCATTGAATTTAAGCATCCAGAGGCTCTAAAGCATTACATTTCATAATTCAAACATAAAAAATATAGAATACTATTTTATTTGGGAAAAACAACGATGGCTTTGTTTAGCTCCTTAATCAAGAGGATTAAGCATTTTAATTCCTAAAAATTAGGCATCTTTACAAGGCCCATGCAAGGCTCACTTTTTCCCCTAATGAGCTAGTTACTTCTTCACTTAGCTCACCTTCATGAGCACTTTACTTCAAGTTTACCTCCATGGGAATTTAGAGAATTAAGAGAGCATATCTCTAATGTTTTCCTTTGTGTGAGGAACATTCATTTCTTTGTATATATGACTTCCAACCCTAAGAAGTATGTGAGCAAATGAAGATCACTGATCTTGAACTCCTCCTTCATTTGAGGTTTAAATCTTTGTGTTTCATTCTACATCATTTCCTGTAATGATTATATCATCTACATATACACATAGGTATATGAACTCTGAACAATGGAGCCACACATTCCAATGGAAAGGTAGACTGAGAAGAAGATTATTAGTGAATAACGTTGTACAAGAAGCAAATGCAAGGATCAAAGAGATGATCAAGGTGATTCATTCGTAGAGATGGATAGTAGATGTGAAGAATGCTTTGAAAATATGGAGAATTTAAGTGTAAAGAGCTCAAACAAAATGATGCATAGGCTCATTTTAGCCACTTAATAGAGAAGAAGATCAACATGAGAAAATTATTCCATTCAAAGGTTAACATATGACTCTTTCATTGCCAGCTATTATGAATACACAAGTCAACTAGTTGCATGTGTACATAATTGTTTTGAGAACTCATGAAGCATGAAGAATTCAACCAAGCCATGCAAGAAGAAGTCAACACATTGAAGGAGAACCAAACTTGATCATTGATTCCCAAGAGCAAGGATGTTAGATGATAGACAAAAAATGGATATATAAAGTAAAGATGAGATCAAATGCAACATATCTAGTATAAAGCTAGAATCATGGCCAAGAGCTTTGCTCAAACCCATGTCACCAAAATAAAGGAAACTTTGAACTCTCTAAAATTATAGAAAGAACTCTCATTTTAATTGAAGCCTCAAAGGCTTGATAGATTCACGAACTAGAAGTTAAGAATGCTTTCTTGAATGATGACCTACAAGAGACTATCCTCATGGATTAACCTAAAGGGTTTGAAGATAAGAGGTATCCTCATCATGTGTGTAGGTTAAAGAAGGATCGTTTTATTCTCATGAAACCCCAATGTCTTTTAACCAAAGGCTAGTGAAATATGTAGCCAAATGTGACTAAAAGCAAAGTGATGTAAACTCTTCATTGTAAATGAAGAATGTGATCTTGTTTTCTACACTTGCATTTATATCAATGATCTTATTCTTAAAGGGAAGGATGAAGGGACCATTAGAGAGATCAAGAAAAAGCTTAGAGAATAGTGTTAGGATGTTTGATCTTGAAGAATTGAATACTTATTAGGCACATAACTAAAATACAAGAAGGATGGCATATATCTCATGCAAAAGGAAGCATATTCGACTTTATCTACTTGCAAAATATGGCATATCTAGTCACAAATGAATTGCAAATACATTAGAGCTGAATGTAAATCTTAGTGCAAATGAGGGGGAAGATATTGAATATTTTAGTTTGTAGAAATGCATTGTAGGAACTTTGAACAATGCAAATTCTACATGGATAGACATCAAGCATGTAGTAGGAGCTCACTTATGGTTTATGAAAACTCTTAAATCACAACGTTGAATGGTATTCAAGAGGGTTCTTAAAGACAATGTATTGAAATTTAGATTGATCATGCTCAAAGGATGAAAGAAGGACTACAAGTGGCTATGTAATCTTGATTTGAATGATGAATATCTGATGGAGCTCCAAGAAGTAGCTAGTAGTAGCCCTATCTTCAATTGAAGGTAAATATAGATCTTTAGAAATTTTCACTTGTGAACTTATCTAGCAAAAAATCTCTTTAAATATTTAAACTTGAAGTAAAGACAAATTCACTATCATATGCAATAATGTTAGTGTACATCTAGCCTAGAATCCAACTCTCCATGCTAAGTCCAAGAACATTGAGGTAAACTGCCACTTTATTAGAGAGAATGTGATTGAAAATGAGGTTAAGGTGTATCATGTGAGTACCAACAATCAATTTTAAGAAATAGGTTTACAAAATGATTGGAAGAATAAAAGCTTTTGAAATCCGAGAGAAGCATTGGTATGACATATTTAAATTCAAGGCTTGAGGGGAGGTTTCAAAAAGTTTCAAAAATCAAGCCTAAAAAATTAGCTCAAATCTCAAGGGCATGAAAGAAAAGTGGGCCTATCATTTGGAGGCTTATGTAATGAATTTAACCTACCAATAAGTTTCAAGCACTTTCCTAGTTCATATGTCATAAAAATGTGAAGTGGTGATTGACACATTCCTCCTAAATTGAAGGAGCACTTTTTTGACAACCTATATATGTATGAAAAAAACTCGTGCAAGAAATTCCAAGAACACTACTCTATTTCTAAGTTAGCATTGTGGAGGTGATCGCAATCCGGGTGGATCGGGTCTGGTTGCGACACACACAGAGTGTACGCAACTAGTGAGTGTTGGAAGGTTTATGTGACAATAATTGTGAAGATGAAGATGAAGTTGGCTATGGGGAGGAGAGATGTCATGATTTGATTATGAAATGGAAACATATGGACGTATGCATGATGAGAACAAAAAGAAAACCACACACTTGAATCAATCTTTGAAAGGAAGAATGGTCCAAGAATGGAGCTTCTTATACACTTTCAAAAATTAATTCATATGCATGGGTTCTTTTGGATGTATGCAGATAAGATAAAAAAGAAAACCACACACATGAATCAATTTTTGAAAGGAAGAATGGTCCAAGAATGGAGCTTCTCATACACTTTCAAAACCGAATCATATGCATGGGTTTTTGTGGGTGGTATGCATGCATGTGGATCATAATGTATAAATGAAGAGAATATTTTTCTCTCAATCTCAATGGATCATCCTCACTGGTTCAACGCATGACTATGGAGCCTTCTCACACATAGAAAGAGATAAAAGGGGACATGTAAAAACATATAAGAGACTAAGAGACCACAGACAAGAGACATGAATTATAAGATATTGTTATGACATACATAAACATGAATGTTGTGAAACACCAACCTAAGCATTCTACTCCTCAAAGGTGGTCCGCACGACCCTCTCACCATGACAATTCAACCGAATGTCACACGTAAGAGGATAGGTTTCACTTCATTGAACCTATGTCTTTCTAGGATTCTAATGAGTTTCTAAAGAAGTCTAAGACTCATAAAACCAGCTCTAACTCACTCACACGTTCCATTGAGGGTGAGCAAAGAAAGAGAAACTAGGTTTATGAGCCTATCCTAGATTAGAAGTCTAAAAAATTGATTCTAGGAACTATGCTCTAACTAGCCCACCTTCGATCCTCACACACTCAGTTGAGGGTGATCGTCTCAAGGAACCTATGTGCTAGCAAGTTTCCTATGGATGGCTAAAAATGATGTTCTAGGAGTTTGGAGGGGGGTTTATATAGTTTTTTGAATGAATTCGGGCCCTTAGATCTAGAGAAATCAACTCTCAACCCTATGATCAACTGCTTTTGATTACAACCATTGGATTTATCAAATGGATGGCCAAGATTGGTTCTTTATATGTTATTTAGGGCAAAGGGGTGACAATTAGGAGCATCCATTCTCCACCATTGGATTTGGGGCTGATCTGGACCGTCAAATTAGTGCTGATATCAATTTGGATATGATAAGCTGGTATTTTTGGACAAACTTTGCATTATTGATCTTTGACCATCAAAAGAGACTTATCTGATGAAAAAAAACTTGTGGATCCTCCTTCCTTTAAGCTTTACTGCATCTCCACCCTTGAATATGAGCTCATAGTGATCGTACATGGTTCAATCATTGTTTGCCATGTGGCAGTCCTTCAAGCCTTCAATTTTCTTATTCTAGGAAACGACGGTGACCTTGAAAACTGGATTTTGTGCTCTTTGACCCTTCAAGTATCCTTTCATGAAGATGAAAATTTGTATGGATATGTTTTTAAAGGTCTCCTTTAGGAATATGTAAAAAAATGACTCCCATCTGAATCTCCCTTATACAAGTTTGACTACATTTGGAAGTTTGCAAGGTGGTATTAAGGGTTTTAGGAAGCTCTGATAGCCTTGAAAATTTGTAGAAATATGTAGCCACATATGATATTTATACATGTCAAACCATATCGCTAAGAAAAATTTCTATACAAGATTTTATAGGATCTAAGTGGAAAAATTACATTTTTTTACAAAATACGCATGGCATATCAATGTGCTAGAAAATCCATTTTCATGTGAAATTCAGGCTATAGACTTCCTTTTATAGGATTTACAAGTATAGGAGTTTTCATGTGATTTGGAGACATTGAAATTTTTGCCCTAATTTCCAAAAATGAGCAGCTTTGATTGCTACCCTGGATTTGCTTGATTTCTTCCAAAGTTTGCATGTGAACTCCCTTTGACATCCTTGATGCATCTTGGACTTCTTAGGGAATTCTAGCTACCTTCACCGAATGTGTTTGCTCTAGGCCTACATCAGTGAGAGAGGAGAGAAAATCTCAATGACATTCGCCCCCACTAAACTTGCAATTCCTCCGGAAGCGCTGAGGAGATGGTTAGATACACTCCAGAAATGAGCTGGTGCTGCACAAATCCTGCTCTACATCTACCAATGTTACTTCATATTACCTTATTAGACACCTTTAGCCTCCCAAATATGCAATTGGACCCATAATGTGATTTGGAGCATCATCTTCAAACAGTTGCATCAAAACAGACTAACTCCAATGTTGAAGAGTTGTAGAAACGTGTTATTTATGGATTGTAACCTGCTCAGTGTTTCATTTAGTGCTCACTCATTGATTACAATTGACCCAAGAACTTTTAGCCATATCTAATTCGATCCCTAAGCTTGCTATAAGAAGTTATTTCACTAATTTAGGATGAGTATATGCTGAGAAATAATCTTAAGAAGTTAGGGGCATAATCCCAACATTTTAGGAGAATGACAGACAACACACATAGGCAGATTGTAATGAACATATCTCATAGATCCCTAAAGCAAATGATGTGAAACTTTACAACATAAAACTAGATGGTCTAAGTTACATGTACCAAGTGAAATCACAGTAAAAGAATAAGTATACAGAGAGGACTCTTAAAAAAAAACTCACTAAAATTGAGAGTCTAGCAGCAGGTAATATTGAACATGAGATAGTTGCATAATCTGAAACAAATGTGTAATGTATTGAATGTATGATACAAAGCAGATGATGTAGGATTACTCATACATGTGTGGGCTAAGTGTGCCCACAACCTTGAAACTCAATGTTTCCTTCTTCTGCTCTCTATCCCGCGACTAAAAGTCATGAGCTTTTATGGATGAATTTAGAGTTGAATTTGGAATCTATCACCTAAAACTGATCCTATCTTTTAGGCTCCTAAGTAATTTGATTCCAATCACTTGGTTGGTGTGAATTAAAATTCCTAAAGCTACAAGATTCTCTCAAACTTTGATGTTTACATTTATCTTGAGTTAAATGCAAGATATTTACAAGAGGTGTTCACATAGGACTTATGAATATTCATGCTCAAGATATGAAGTAAATCTTTGATCTTTTGGTCAAGCATCAAGGCTTGCCAAATGTATCAAAAGCTCCCCCTCAAGCCTAAGATGCTTGAGTCTTCAATACATAGGTATCTCTTGCATTCTAATGATTGATTTGAACCTGTTGAGTTGTCTTCCATCAAGTGCTTTGGTCATCATATCTGCACTTTGCATCTGAGTGGACACATAATATAATTGTATTTCTTTGCTTGCTATTTTCTCTCTAACAAAGTGATGATGGATTCTATATGCTTAGTCCTGGCATGAAAGATAGGATTAGCAGCTAAATGCAAAGAACTTATGCTGTCTTCAAATATGTATGGAGTACCAAAATCTAACCCTAAATCTGTATAAAGGGTTCTTGATCCACATTGCTGCTTGAGTTGCATTTTCCAATCCTTTATATTCAGCTTCAGTTGAAGAGAGTGCTACTGTGGGTTGTTTCTCGGAAGACCAAGAAATGAGCTTTGCACCTGCAAAGGATAAATATCCAGATGTGCTTCTTCTATCATCTTTTGATCCTGCCCAATCTGCATTAGTGAATAGCTTTACACTTAAATCAGATGTATAAGGATAATACAATCCTTCATTCATAGTTCCCTTCAGATATTTCAATATCCTTTTTGTTGCATCCATGTGAGGTTTTCTAGGAGTGTGCATAAATTGGCAAAGCATACTTACACCATAGTAGATATCTACCCTAGTTAGGGTTGCATAATTCAAGCTTTCAACTAAGCTTTGGTAACTTGTAATGTCTTCAATGGGTTCCCCTTCACGAGCACTTAATTTGTGATTGACTTCCATGGGAGTACTTGCAACCTTAGCATCCTCCATCTTGAACTTTGCAATTACATCTTTAACATACTTCCTTTGGGTAAGGAAGATCCTTTTATCTATAAAGACAACTTCTAATCCAAGAAAATAAGTGAGCAATCCTAGGTCACTTATCTTCAATTCTTCCTTCATTTGGGCTTTGATCTTCTTCATTCCATCTACATCATTACCTATAAGAATAATATCATCTACGTACACACATAGATATATAACTTCAGAGTTACTCTTCTTAGTGAAGAGTGAAGAATCAGTTTTGCTCATCTTGAATCCTTTGTCCTGCAAAAATGTAACCAATGTATGATTCCAAGCTCTAGGAGCTTGTTTGAGACCATAGAGAGCTTTCTGGAGTTTGCACACATACTCAAGATGTACATCATCAACAAATCTAGGAGGTTGTGCCATGTATACCTCCTTTGAAATCCAACCATTTAAAAATGCATTTTTTACATCTAATTGATAGATGTTCCAATCCTTGAAGCAGCTATGCTTAAGAGAACTCTGATTGTTGGCATCTTTTCCACAGGAGAGAAGGTCTCCTCATAATCAATCCCTTGGGTGTGAGAAAACCCTTTATCCAGAAGTCTTGCTTTGTACCTGTTCATTGATCCATCAGAATTCTTTTTTACCTTATAGATCCATATAGACCCAATGATCTTCATGGACTGGTTCTTCAAAACTAAGTCCCAAGTCTGATTTTCTTGAAGTGCTTGTATCTCTTCCTCCATTGCTTCCTTCCATTCAGATTTCTTGTTTGCTTCTTCAAAGGTTGATGGTTCTTCTGAGTTGATATCCTGAGCAATAAAGATTGAGTGTTTAGTGACTAGAGAGGTGTCATATCCATACCTTTCTGGTTTCTTCTTTTCCCTAGTTGATCTCCTTATTGTTTGTTGAGAGGATTCTGCAATATCCCTCAAGTCTTGCATCTTCTCTTTACCTTTGTTGCTCCATACCTTGAAGTTCCTCCTTAGTGTTTTCTGATCGTCATCAGAATTACTTGAGTCTTCACATTGTTGATTAGTTGCCTTCTGAATTGTAGGAAAGTCTTCTTCTAGGTCATAAGGTAGCTCGACTTTTCTACAATCATCTTCAAATCACGAGTTGTTTTCATCAAAGACAACATCTCTGCTAACAATAAAACCTTTAGTACTTGGATTATACAACCTGTACCCCTTTTGATTAAGATCATAACCTATGAACACACATTTTTCTGGCTAAAGATCCATTTTACCTCTCACCTATCATGGAACATGTGCATATGCTATGCACCCAAAAATTTTGCAATGATCTAGGCTAGGCGTTCTTCCATTCCAAGCTTCATAAGGTGTCATCCCATCCAATGCTTTTGATGGGAGTCTGTTGATAAGATAGGTGGCTATGGATAGAGCCTCTGCCCATAGATAGTTGGGAAATTTCTTCTCATTGATCATGGACCTTGCTGCCTCCACAATGGTCCTATTCCTTCTTTCTGCTACTCCATTTTGTTATGGAGTATATCTGGTGGTGATTTCTCTTTTGATGCCTTTATCTTGGAGATATGCATCAAACTCATGGGAGAAGTATTCTCCCCCTCCATCTGACCTTAGCCTCTTTAATGTTTTCCCTGTCTGATTTTCAACAAGAGCAATGTATTTTTTGAAACAATTGAGTACTTCATCTTTGTGCTTCATAGAATAAAGTATGGTCCATCTGCTACAATCATCAATGAATGATACATAATACCTGGATCTTGAAATTGAAGGGTCTTTGCTAGGTCCCCAAACATCTGTGTGGACTAGCTCCAATAGATCACCATAAATGTAACCTTTCTTCATAAATGGTTGTCTATGAGACTTCCCAAATTGACATGGACTGCATTTGTATATCATATGTTGCTTGGATATATTTGAAATTCAAGCACACTCTGATCCCTACATATTTTCTTTAAACTTCTTTCTCCTATGTGAGCTAATCTTTTGTGCCACATTTCTAATTCTGATAAGGTTTGTCTTCCATAATTGAAAAGTGCTATATTTCTAGTATCTTGTACTTCAAATGTAAAGAGTCTACCTGTCTTTTCTCCTTTGGCTATCTTCTTCAATCCTTGTTGAGGATCTTCAACAAATGCTCCATTTCTTGTAAACCTTACCTGCAAGCCTTTTTCTACAATTTGTCCAACACTTATCAAGTTCTTTGGTTATGGTAGGTACATACAATAGCTTACTGAGTAGATTCATGTTTCCATATGGGGTCTTCAAATTTCCAATCTTTTCAATTGAGTGCCTTGTATCATCTCCTGTCTAAACCTCATGCTTGTTCCTTGGATCCACCAAGTCAGATAGCAATGCCACATTTCCTGCTACATGATTTCAATAACCAGAATCTATATAAAACACATGCTCATCTACTTTACCTTGCCTCATGGTCATGTTTATTAACAAAAGTGAGTCTTCTTGTGCCTGCGCTTCAGTATAATTGTTGTAGTCTCTTCTTCCTCTATAGCCTCCTTGGTTATTGTAGTTGTTGTTATAGTTGTTGAAGTTGTTTGATCTTCATCTTCCATAGATTCCTCTGTTGAAGCCTCTTCCTCTCTGATTTCTAGGGTTCTTGAAACAATTCTCAGTTATGTGGTTAGTCAATCCACATATGACACATGGAGAGGTGCTTTGGAATCTCCCCCTGCCTTGTCTTCCTCCTCTGCCTCTTCCTCTTGTACCTCTACCCCTTCCTGCAAAGTTAGCTTGGGAGGTACTAGCTTCATCATCATATTTCTTGCCTTTACCTTTAACATGCTTACTCTTGTTCTTATGAGTGTATAAGGCAGAGGATTGATTACCTTTTGAGTTTTCATTGCTCTTCACAAGCTTGGCTTCATGAGTAAACAATTGTCCCATTAGACTATTGAAGTCAAGTACCTGCATGTCCATGTATAGATCCATTGCAGTAGTGAATGCTTCCCACTTGTCATCTGCTTTGATTCCATTGATCACTTGTCTCACAGTTTGCTCCTCATCAATGACTTCTCCAATGCTTCCAAGTTGATCAGCTAAGTCCTTCATTTGAGTGACATAGAGTCATTTTGTTTGGGCATCTTTTTGAGTGTTGTGAACTCCATTCACAGTTGATTCTTTCTTGCTCTAGTGCTTGAAGAAAAGAATGCTTCAAGTGCATTCCAGGTTTCTTGTGATGTGTTACAATTCCTAATATGTGGGAGTAAGAAATCAAAAACTGAGTTGAGAAGGTATGACCTATCCAATGCATCCTTTGAGCACCATGTTGATAACTTTTCTTGTTCTTCTTGAGTGGGTTGCCCTTTGCTTCTAAGTATTGGCATTGACTCATCTCTAGATATGTGACCATAAAGATTTCTACCTTGTAGTTATGCTTCCATTCTAATAGACCAAGCACAGTAATTACCTCGATCCAATTTGTCAATTGATGATGGGAATCCATCTCCCATTTTGAGTTGATGATTGCTCTGATACCCCTGAGAGGAGATGGTTGGATACACTCCAGAAATGAGCTAGTGTTGCACAAATCTTGCTCTACACCTGCCAATGTTACTTCAGATTACCTTAGTAAACACATTTAGCTTCCCAAATATGCATTTGTACCCATAATGTGCTTTCGAGCATCATCTTCAAACAGTTGCATCAAAATAGACTACCTCCAATGTTGAAGAGTTGTAAAAACTTGCTATTTATGGACTGTAACTTGCTGAGTGTTTTATTCAGTGCTCACTCACTGATTACAATCAACTCGAGAGCTTTTAGCCATATCTAATTGGACCCCTAAGCTTTTGATAGGAAGTTATCACACTAATTTAGGATGAGTATATGCTGAGAAACAATCTTACGAAGTTAGGGGTGTAATCCCGACATTTTAGGAGAATGACAGACAACAGATATAGGTAGATTGTACTGAACATATCTCGTAGATCCCTGAGCCAAATGATGTGAAAATTTATAGCATAGAACTAGAAGGTCTAAGCTACATGTAGCAAGTTGAATCACAGTAAAAGAATAAGTATACACAGAGAACACCTCAAAACAAACTCACTGAAATTGAGAGTGTAGCAGCATGTAATAGTGAACATGAGATAGTTGCATAATCTGAAACAAATGTGTAATTTATTGAATGTACGATACAAAGGAGATGCTGCAGGTGTACTCATGCATGTGTGGGCTAAGTGTGCCTACAACCTTGAAGCTCAATGTGTCCTTCTTCTGCTCTCTATCCCGCGACTAAAATTCATGAGCTTTTGTAGATGAATTTAAATTTGAATTTGGAATCAGCCACCTGAAAGTGATCCTATCTTTTAGGCTCCTAATTAATTTGATTCCAATCACTTTGTTGTTGTGAATTACAACTCTTAATGCTACAAGATTCTCTCAAACTTTTCCTTTTACATTTATCTTGAGTTAAACTCAAGATATTTACAAGAGGTGTTCACATATGACTTATGAATATTCATGCTCAAGACATGAAGTAAACCTTTGATCTTTTGGTCAAGCATCAATGCTGGCCAAATGTATCAAGCGCCACTCTAGTCTCTTTGAAAAACAAAAAGTTTGAGGCATCAAATTTTTTTATAGGAAACATAAGAAACATGGAAGAAAAAATTGATCATATGCATGAATGATTAGACAACATGACATGAAGCAAAATTTGCATGAAAGAAAGAATTGAAACAAACAACATGAATATGCATGAAAAAATAGGCAAAATATATGCAAATGAACAGGCAATATTGGCAACATGTAAAGAAAGAAAACAAACAATCATAAATATGAAGTGGAAGTGGATGTATTGAGTCATTGTGGGCATCAGTTGCTCTCATCTTGAAGAAAAATTTGTACCTTTTTCATAAAGCAATCTATGTTAAATACGATTATAAACAAAGATTTAGTATTTTAAAGAGACATCTTTCATCTTTAGCTTATTTTAGATCAACTTCTTTCCTACATAAATATGAATATGCTCTTTCTCTAATAACATGTAAGGAAATCTAACTAAACTCCACTAATGCATAAATCTGCCTATATAGCCCGTGTTGAATGAAGTTAATCCTTTATGGCCTGCCCATACTGTCTCATGCATTTACTTCATTACTTGAAACTAACGACCTCGTTTTCCTAGGACTCTTTGTGGATTCTTAACCTTACCCTTAGCATGTCTACAAAGATTACCGTTACGTAGGGAAAAATTGTAAGCTCATTTCCTAATGTTACAGAATCTATTCATAGTCCAGCTAGGTAATGGTTGCAATGTATGCAAATACTTTCCTATCTCTTTCCATTCATCTTCGTACTCATACTTATGAAATTGCTCATACTCTTATATATGTGGAACATAGTCAACTAAGTTCAAATTCTTTATTAGATCAGTTTCAAGATCATCATCAAATCTAGCTCTCGATAACATATCGACAACTGAATTCGACTTACCTGAAATATATACTAAGTCAGGATTTATGAACTTAATATATGAGATCCATCTAAGCATAGATATATCAGGAGATGAACAATTGGCTATCATTCTACTGAGAGGAAAACAATCAGTCTCAACTTTGACATTTGCTCCAATGAAATATTCTTTATCTGTTTTTAAAGTTGTTACCATACCCCATAGTTCTCTTTTGATTTGTGGATATTTTTGTTGTGTTTCATGTAAAATTTTATCCCCAAACCTGATTGCATATCTATTACCTTCACTATCATCTTGACTTATGACCCAAACTATACAATTAGGAATAGTATCAAAAGTCAATATAATAGGTTTGTTAACAGAATAGTCTACACGCTTAAGGATGGGAGCTTTCGGCAAACATTTCTTCAATTTCTGCATGGCTTGTATGTGTTTTTGTTTCTTCCTCAATAAGTCATAGAGACAATCAGCAACATGAGCAAAGTGTGGGATCCAAATAACATAAAAGATAGAAGCACCAAGAATCTACATACCTCACTCACATTGTTACATGTTTGAGCTATCTTTCTTATGGCATCAATTTTTTGTGGGTAATGCTTTTGACCATAATTACCACATAAATGGCCAACAATAAGAACCTCGTTGACACCAAAAATAGATTTTTCTATGGAAAATGTGAGACCTACCTCTTCAAATCATTGAAATATCTGTTCACAATCAGAGATATGATCAAGAACAAATTTCAGACATCCAGATGAATCTAAAGTAATGTCCTTTTCATGTTCCTCACTCCCTTTAATTGGAATATCATCAATGAATGGCATGGTTATATGAGGGATAAAATCATGTAAGACCATATTCATAGCACTCATCATATGAGCCACATAATTAGTCGCTCCTTGAGGTAAAACATTCACATTAAACCTAAAGGAGTTTTCATTGTGGTTATGTCACCATTATCAATTGCTAATTGGAATTGATCATATCTAGAATATAAATCACCAATTTAATAGATAGAATATCTTGAAAATGATTCAGCAAACTCATCAGCTATGGGTTCTGTTCCTACATTCCTTATGGTGACTTTATTGATAGGTTGGACATCTTGAATAAAACGTGGTTTCCAATTCTTTTTAGGCACAATGAACCATCTATTTGAGTAAGGTGCAAAAGATGGCTCTAAAATTCTCATGTTTATCTTCTCCTTAAGGAGTTTCATTAGCTCAGGAAAGTGAACCTTTGGAACTAGTATAGGGTGAAGATTCCATGGAATATGTGGAATAGTAAAGATTATCATCGGTGCAACTAGGTTAGGATCTACGAAACCAATCTCATGAGGATACATAGTAAAGGCTTTTCCAGGGCTATGCATGACTCTGTCAAATTTATCTCTCTCTGCTCGCAAAAGAAAGTCATCATCTCCACCGATTTTCACCTATTTGATTGTCTCATCTGTGAATGTATGTCCTATGTTTTTCTTATCCCAAAGAATTGGATCGTTTTTCACATCCATACTTTTTTCATTACTTGCTTGGGATAATTGTTGAGCTATGGGTTTGTTTTTTTTTGTCTACAATTTTGTACTTTGTTTCAACTAAGGCATCATGTGTTTGGTTAAATTTTGAGCACTTGTGAATATTGAGAGCATATTCTTGGATAAGGGCATACTCATTAAGAGAAGAAAGAAGAATAATATGGGAATTAGAATTTTGTTGAAGACATAACTCCAACTCCTCAAAAGTAGAGAAACAATGAGATGTCTCAATCACATGCTCAATGTTCTCATCATGTTCCATGATTTTGTCGGTTTTATAATTTTTTGGGGTTTTTGGATAAAAGACTTGGACAATTGACTCTTATGAAGAAAATCTAATTTAGAATGTGGAAACAAAGTGAAAAATTATTATACACATTGGTTGGTTGCAAGATGTCAAACCAATATCCAAAATTTTGGTCATATGTAGCACCAAAAAAGATCGAGGTGCACAATCACTACAAGCATGCTCATGACCCTGAGTAACAATAGGTTTCTTTCGAATTCACAATCGATTCCTAGGATGATTCACTCCTATTGTCACGACTTGAAGTGATTGCATTCCATCCGTAGACTTAATTCTAGCATAGGTAGACCCATCATCCATGGCGTTAGTTTCCATCCGACTCTCACAAATAAAGGGTTGACCTAAGAGAACTTAATAGGAGAAATTATCTTGAATAAAAAAGTGAAACTCTTATGTGATTCCTCCTATGGATATGGGCACACTAGCACAAGCTCCATACAGGGTACCGACACCATTATCTGCCCTTCTCATACGCTGTGGTCACGATTCAAAGTTGAAGCTTGCAAATCTTTTGGAACAACCGCGACCAAATTCTATCTCCAAAGCGCACCTCTCAATATCACCTCACCCATTAAGTGAGGATGAAATGGGTTTTGGATGATGTGAATGCAAAGATGAGATAGGAAGTAAAGGTCGGTACAAACGAGAAGGGAAGGCCAACATGGAAGATGGGGGGAAAATACATGAAATTTTCAGGAAGGAATCAAAGAGAAAAAGGGTGTGTGATCCTGTTGTAAACGGAGATCGTCATATTTGACAGATGGGGAAGGAATTCCACTTAGATCTCCATAGACGCAGGACTTTGAGAACCAAAATTAGGATATTAGCTCGTGGTCATCGGTACAATGGTTCCCATCGTAGATGGCCAAGTTTTTTTCTGATGGATAACTATCACATAACAGAACAGGAGAGTTTCCAGTTTGGGCATTTGCAGGTCAGATGCAGGTTTTCCTCTACAATCATGTTATGTCTTTGGCATCCCAAGTCGTCCATCATGAGTGTAGCTCAGGTGCGAATCGGTTGGTAGAAAAGTGGTTTGCAGACTACGTATACAGGCCTGGGGATACCATCGTGTTCTTCATAGGGCTATCTTCTATTTGCTTCTCGCTCATCGCGCAACTTCCACAATTCATCAGCAACATTCTCCGTGGTTTCATCTTCAGCGGCTTACGGGTGATACGCTGAATGTGTTAGGATGCATACATTCAGGAGACACGCTGAAGACACTAATAATCACTGCAGGATCTAAAGAAAAAGAACATTTGGCTAAAGGAGAAACAAAAAGTGGCTCAGAATTTGTGAAAAGATTGTTGCTGAGCAGAGGTGTTAAAGTTGGAGCATGCATGAGGAACACATCTAGAGATGCTTTGTGGAGGCATAGAAGCCTGATTATCAGTCCTTGGATTGAGGAGAGATTTGCAGCCATAGATTCTAATGCTGTTATAACTTTGCTTTTTTGGAACACATGAATTAGCACTCGAAGGATCTTGAGGGACATGAGAGTTTTGTGATATGCTAGTGCAAGAAACTATCTCTGCAAGAAACTATCTCTGCAAAATTTTTTGTGAGACTGAGATCAAAACCTTGAACAGGCATGGCAGTTTTGTCGTAGTGCATTGCTGATGTGTCTCCGGTTATTTTGTCTGCTAATGATGCTATGGAGGGCTTAGAATTTCGATTGTCTGTGATATAACTCACAACTTCCAAAGGCACACTATCACAGGAGATGGTGCAATATCCGTGGATATGTCTTGAGTGAGTTCATGTTTAGGCATACATGAATAGTTGCACGTAATGCTTGATGTAGAAATTCAATGAAGCGTTAGAACTGGCGATGATAAGATTTGCCTGTTTAAACCTTGAATGTTCAAACTATCTACAAAGCGTTTGGATTTTGGTAACATCGAAGTACCTCTCTTTGACTCAATGAATACGTATACATGCTCATTATAGGAGATAGTAGAATTGAATGAATGCATTGTATGTTGCATATGTTGCAAAGGTATGTGCTCCAAATGATGTAATTTCTTTGCTTCATTTTATGAAACCAAACGCATTCTAGAACGAGTTCACTTACGTTATGTGATGTTAATGGTTTGCTATGATCATTTGATTGATATGATGACACTTTGAATGTTGTCTTGTCATTAAATAGGAAAGAAAGGAACTTATTGTGAAATCAAACGTGTTACATCGATTGTTTATCACCATTCAACATAAGAGGTCTAAAGAAGGAACAACATATTCGCTGAAAAGTGGGAAAGCTTGAGTTCCAGGACACCAAGAGGCACTACAAGAAAAAGGGGGGCGTAGCGACGCCCCCAAATTGAAAAACAAAACGGGAAGAGTCCCTTATGCGACGTGGTCGTCGCATAAGCGACGGTCAGAATTTTGAATTTTTTTTCTCGACTCTCGTCACATAAGCGATGCTAGCGTCGCTTATGCGACGAATTAAAGAGCGTTGCTAATTTCGTCGCTGCCTAGCAACGGTGGGAGCAACGTTGGCAAACTGCAGAGCGTCACTTATGCGATGCTCTGGAATGTAAAAAAAAAAAATTGATTTCTCCCGGCACATTTGTGCCGGGACTTGGATGCGAGCAAGAAGAGACCGAGAGAGAGAGAGAGTGAGAGAGAGAGAGAGAGCGCCTGAGAAAGAGAGAGGGCGGCACAAACTAACAGCAAGCAGGTATGCGCAGACACACACACTTACATACACATACATATGTACACACACACATATACACACATAGACACACACACATACACATACACACACACATACACACAAATACACACACATATACACACATACACAAATAAGGTTGCATACACACATGCACACATAATGCATACACATGCACACACATATACACATACATATACACAAACATACACAGACACATACACACACACACACACACATACACACACACATATACACACACATACACACACATACACACACACATACACACATACACACACATATATGCATACACACACACATAGAGAGAGACATGCACACACATACACATACATACATACATAATGCATATGCATATGTGTACATCCATACATACTTACATGCATACACACACATATGCATACATAATGCATATGCATATGCGTACATACATACATACTTACATGCATACACACACATATGCATGCATAATTCACATGCATACATACACATACATAATGCATATGCATACATACACATACATAACACATACACACACATATGCATACATAATGCATACACACACATACACACATATGCATACATACACACATAGACACATACACACATAGACACATACACACATACACACACATAAACACACATAAACACACATAAACACATACACACTCATAGACACACACACATACACATAGACGCGCAGACACATACACACACATATACACACACATACACACATACACACATACACACATACACACATACACACATAGACACATACACACATAATGATGCATTCACACACATACACATGCATACACACATAGACACACATATAAACACACACATAGACACACATATACACACACATATACACATATACATACATAATGATGCATTCAGACACATACACATGCATACACATAGAAACACATATACACTTACACATCCAAACATACACACTCATAGACACACATTCATACACACACACATCCAAACATACACACTCATAGACACACACACATACACACATACGAGCACACACATACACACACATATACACACACACATACACACATAATGATGCATTCACACACATACACATGCATACACACATAGACGCACATATATACACACACATACACACATACACACATACACACATACACACATACACATATACACACACATATATGCATACACACACACACACATAGAGAGACATACACACACATACACATACATGCATACATATGCATACATAATGCATATGCACATACACACACATAGACACATACACACATAAACACATACACACCCATAGATGTGTAGCGACACATACACATAGACACACACACATACACACACATATACACAAACACATACACACATAGACACATACACACATACACACATAATGATGCATACACACACATACACATGCATACACATGCATATGCATACATACATGCATACACATACACACATAAACACATACACACACATAGACACATACACACATACACACTCATAGATACACACACATACACATAGACACACATGCATACACACACATAGACACACACACATGCACACATACACACATACACATGCATACACACACATACACATGCATACACACACATACACATGCATACACACATACAGACACATATACACACACATACACACATACACACACATATATGCATACACACACACATAGAGAGGCATACACACATAAACACATACATTCATACATATGCATACATAATGCATATGCATATGCATACAATGTACATACATACTTATATGCATACATAATGCACATGCATAGATACATACACACACACAGACACATACACACATAGACACATACACACACACAAACACATACATACTCATAGATACACACACATACACATACACACACACATACACACACATATACACACACATATACACACACATACACACATAATGATGCATACACACACATACACATGCATACACACATACAGACACATGTACACACACATTCACACACATATATGCATACACACACATACAGAGACATACACACACATACACATACATGCATACATACATACTTACATGCATACATAATGCACATGCTTACATACACATACATAATGCATACACACACATACACACATATGCATACATAATGCATATGCATATGCATACATAATGCATATGCAAATGCATACATAATGCATACATAATGCATACGCATATGCATACATACATACTTATATGCATACATAATGCACATGCTTACATACACGTACATAATGCATACACACACATACACACATAGACACATACACACATAATGATGCATACACACACATACATATGTATACACACACATATGCATACATACATGCATACACATACACACACATAGATACATACACATAAACACATACACACTCATAGACACACACACATACACATAGACACACACACATATACACACACACATACACACATAGACACATACACACGTAATGATGCATACACACATACACATGCCTACATAAACACACATAATGATGCATACACACACATACATATGCATACACACACATATGCATACATACATGCATACACATACACACATAGACACATACACACACATAGATACATACATACACATAAACACATACACACTCATAGACACACACACACACACATACACACATAGACACATACACACATAATGATGCATACACACACATACATATGCATACACACACATATGCATACCATTAGGAAAAAAAGTGAACCCTGCATGGGCCTTGTAAGGATTCCTAATTTTTAGGGATTAAGCTTAATCTTGTACTTTGTTAAGGGGACAAAGTGCATTTAATAGAGCACTTTTTGGTAGGCTGAAGTAGGCTTTTTTTTAGGCTGAGCTAGGACCTTCTCTCTCTTCTGCACATAGAGAGAGAGAAAAACCACTTTCCACCTCATCAAATCCGTCCATCTTTATGAATAAAAAAATGAGTTTTCTGAAAAAGTCTCTTTTTCAGCTATTCTTTATTCAAAATGGCCCATACTTTTATGTATATGTCAGAACTTAATTTTTTTAGACTTATTTTTATAAAAAATACTTAAAAAACATACTTTTCAAAATCCCTCCAAAAGTTAAGTGCCACATCATCAAACTCGTAACTTTGGTTGCCCCAAAACATAAATTTTTGAAAAAAAACTCATTTTCCCTCTAACATACTGAAAAAAGTCATTTTGACCTATCCACATACCAAAACACACTTTTTTTCTTGCACATAGCTACTGTACTAGCCATTCCAGCCATCTGTGTGCTTCTTCCCATTCAGTGCTGGAGTTTTGGAACATCATGGTGCTCACATGTATTACGAACATGACACCGGCACCAGCGCGTGCTCCTCACTCAAAGAGTGTACATGTTCGTGTTCCTACAGAATTTGCACCAACAACTAGAGGTAGCAATGACATAGATTCTCAAAATGCACGACGTGCAGCTGGAGAGAAGAATATTGATCTTTGGGTCCATGGTGCTTTGTATCCCTTGGATCCAATGGCTAATGTTCATCCTAGATTCCATACTATCTGCACATTTCTACAATTCCTTGGTTCCGGTGAAGATGGACTCCTAGGCTATTGCAAGCGATTGTCTAACCATTCTACATCTATAGCAAATTATTGGATGCAACAATGTCATCACAACCATTTCAAGATACACAGTTTAGAGAGTGCTATACACACTTTAGAAAGTGCTATCAAATCTTTGGATGAGCACAATAATAGTCTCAAACAAGATGTGGAAGAAAAGGAGAGCACAATTACAAAGTTGAAAGCCAATCTTACACAACTAAAAGAGACTCCACTTGGGATGAGATTTAGGAAACGACCATTATCATCCTTTCAAGCTCTTTCAACTGGTGGTGGAGCACGGAAGCGACGTGTTTACGCACTTAGGTATGTATTTCCTTTGTTTAGTTATGTTAAAAGACTTTTAGATTGAGATTCTTATTGTGCAGATCATTTGTTGAAGATGCGAGTGCTTCCTCAACAATGGAGGATCAATTGAAGTTTCTGAATTCTTGTCTTAGCAACAAACATGTGCTTATGATCTTGGAGTCACCAATAGGAAATCACATCAAAACCCAAGTGATTAAAGATTTTGCAGGCAACTTAGAAGATATTATTAGTCCTAGTGAGGTACAGATGGTATGTGATGAAGCAGGTGTTAGTACTAGAGCGTACACTGCATTGTACAATCTTTTGAAGCAGGCTCTACAAAACAAAGGTATTTTCCAGAGCATTTTTCCATGCCCTTACAAGGTATCTGTGAGGAAGAAGATAACCAATGAGGATGTAGCCAATACTCTTGGCAATTACCTGCATATAGAAGATGTTATGCCTGCATCCATTTATCATTCATCTACATCAAAGAAAGAGTTGAAAAACACATCTAGACAGGGATTCATCTACACAAAGTACAACAACATATTTGTCAATTTGGAGAGGCTCCAAAAGGAAATGGTTAAATTTTACAAATCCACACTTCAAGGTATATCCATTGTTTTGATAATGACATTCATAGTATTTTTAATAATATAATGTTTGTTATTTGATGTAGATTGTGGTTCCAAACTCAAGTTTGTATTGAAGCTAGACGAATGTCAAATCATAAAGGGACGCCGTATGGAGAGACTTAGTGTGACACTCATGAACGAAGCTATGGCCCATGCTATTATTGATGATAGTGAAGAATCTACCCATCACTTTACATATAGTGTCCAATCAGAGAAAGATATATGGTGGTTAGGTGCTATTGAAGTACCTAAAGAATCCAATGATGTTCTTACATGGATTTTCAATAGGATCCCATGGATCACAGAGGTGATAACTTCTCAAATTCATGGTGCCAAAATCAATGTAGAAAGCCTTGGTGATTTTGAAGTAGAGTGGCACTTAGGTGGAGACTTAAAGACTATCAAATGCATGTTAGGGTGCAAACAAGGTGCATCTACTCTCTATCCTTGTCCATATTGTACACGAGGTTATAAACGAACAAAGAGAAAACAAAACAACATAGATGATTTAGTTGATGACACAGATGCAACTCCATCTGCTGAATGGGATACACCTTTAATGAGGTGTCCCATGTTAGGTACACCTAATCGTGACATGTCAGATAAGGATTGGAATCCCATTATTCCATTCCCTTTAGTCAATGTCCACTTTTGCACCTTGCATGCCTTCATGAGAATTTTTGATAGACTATTGAAGCTCCATATAGAATACGCATTTGCCATGAAGCCAGTTGATAAATCTATTCAAGCTATAAAGAAATTGGAGGAACTTCTTAATTCAATTGGTTGTCATGGTGGAAATGTAACCCTAGTTGTTAAGAAAGTTGGAGAATCTCAAGATAGCTTGCAACAAGTGTCAATGACAGGGAATAAAGCAAGACATTTTTTTAGAAGAGGTACTAGCACTCAAAATAATGAACGTTATGAGCTGTGGAAAGACCTATGCATGATCACAACAGACAATGACTCTCAAGTTGATCTTTGTAATAAGAGAAAGAAAGTTTGGTCGAGCTTTGATAAGGTTGTAGGCTTAATGGGTCTGACTAGGTCTAGTGATATTCAACGTCAAATGTTTCAAGAAACATTAGTGGAGTTCACCAAGTGTTTCATTCAATGTTGGGGAGAGAGCAATATAACACACTACATTGTAAGTGTAATCTTCTTCTACAAGTGTTCATTGCACTTACCTTTTTCCAATGTACTTAACAATTTTTAGCATATTTTGTTTGCACATGGAGCTTTTTTCATGCATCGATATGGGTCATTAGAGATTTTCAGTACCCAAGGAATGGAAAAGTCACACTACAAAGCGAGGGGTGTCTACTTCAAAAACACCCGACATGGTGGTGGCCCAATGCAATCAAACTACATGGAGGAGATGTTTAATTGGTTTTACTGCACTACATTCTCGAGAAAGTTTTTTGTGGAACGACTTAGGGATTCAAAATTGGCAAAACTTGCAAGAAAGATGCAACACAACATTGCCAGTGAGAAATGGAAGTCATCGTTAGGTCCTCTTCATCATGCTCAGTGGCGTGCAAGGAGACAACGAGAAGGCTCAGCTTGGAAGTAAAGTGAATTCGCTATTTCCCATTATGTGGTAATACATATGATTATTGTAATCTTGATTTCAATGTGTTATTATTTAATATATAATATTCTGTATGGTTTTAAACAGGTTTTGTCCGTTCTAGTGTGAACAAACAGTTTTTTAAAAAACTCTATAAATAGAGAGAACTCACTTCATTTCACACTTTTTGCAACTCAAGAGAATGGCACGCACCAAGCAAACTGCAAGGAAAGATCGCGTCTTCTTTCCTAGCCCTCATCTAGGGACACAACGCCCACCATGGTTGCAACCTCCCCAAAGGCCTCGAAGTCGTTCCCAGAGCACATCTGTGCCTGTGTCACATGATGGCACACCACTTGGGAGCAATTCAGTGCGAGAAAATGAAGTTTCCAATAGACAAGATTATTACACTCCAGGACGATCAGAGGCCATTTCAGATGATGAGCCACCAACAAGGACACCCATCAAATCAAGACCCAAACAGAAGTTGATCAGAAGGAGTGTACCAGAGAGCGACGAAGAGTCATCCCCATATGAGGAAAGCAACAATCAACCACCATGGAATGATATGCAAATACCAACGAGCCATAGGGTGACACATGGAGGTAAGACACTTCCACAAGGACAAGGGCAAATACCAACAGAGGAGGAAAGAGAGCAAAGTCAACAACCACATCAACAACAAAATGTGCAAGATGAAGCTGGGCCCTCACATCGTGTACATCGGAGAAAAAAAAACTATCAACCTCGACGTCGACCTCAACGCCAGCCAAACATACCTCCCAACCCAAGAGCTCCACAAAGACGAAGGAAGCACTACAGGGCTTTTGCAGAGATACGACACTACCAAAAGTCCGTTGAACTACTCATACCACGAAGAGCTTTTGCAAGGGTAGTGAAAGAGGAACTACAAAGCTACCAAGGAGGTCTAAGAATACAAGGGATAGCACTTGAAGCACTTCAAGAGGCAGCTAAGGCCTACCTCATCTCCATGCTTGAGGACTCTAACCTCTGTGCTATCCATGCCAAGAGAGTAACCATACAACCGAAGGACATTCAGCTAGCAAGAAGAATTAGAGGAAATAACCCATGATGTGTATATTATACCCTATGATAGGCTACTTTGCGATGTAATACAATTGGATAATAGAAAATTTTGTTTTGACTTATATTCTTTGTCTCTTTTTTCTCTCTCACTCTCTCTCTCTCTCTCTCTCTCTTTCAGTCAGTTATATATGGATTTAGTTAAACATGCATGCACTTGCCTATTGTTTTATGACTAGATATGTTCCTTTTCTACATACTGGTGTGCAACATGTCCTTTTCATACCAAAAAACCCCCAGCCACAGAAACGCGCGATTCAGCCCTGCAAAATTTTTGCAGGGCTGAATCCCGCGTTTCTGTGGCTGGGGTTTTTTTTTGCAATATTTGGTCTTTGGTAAGCATAAGACATATGGTAGAGATGCAATGGTCTAGGTATTAAGAGGTTATACCCTATAGGAAATGAGATCTTTAGCTACTAAAGGCTGAGTTTATACCCTACTGAAAACTTCTGGTCCTGATAATACCAAAACCAATTGAAAATATGAAATTACATAGTTTCCTATGTATTGTAGCACCTAAAAACACTAGATAAGGCCAAAAAAGCCCCAGCCACAGAAACGCGGGAAACAGCCCTGCAAAAATTTTGCAGGGCTGTTTCCCGCGTTTCTGTGGCTGGGGCTTTTTTGGCCTTTTTTAAGCATATAATCATACAGAGGACCAAAGCACAATACAAAGACCCCCAATTAGATACAATTTGTGGAGAGAAGATAAGTTCAATTTTTTAGCACATTCATATACAGAAGTAAACAAATGATGAAAAAAAAAGTTTGTATTATCAAGACATTACATCATTTCTCAGCTGCCTTCAATTTCTCCACAACTTTCTTTCTCCTTTGGAGAGATTGAGGCAGCTGGTAAGTCAATACAGATCTTGATATTACATGGGGGTCTTGCATTCCAAGACTCATGGCGATACCTATTTGCCCTAATACTTTTCCTCTAAAATTAAGTCCTAAAGTAGTTACAACTAAGGATTTCCTAACCAAAATGACACAATTAGTGCCTTGGGTAATTGTACATAAACACAAAATCTTGCTAAGGGCCTTCAAGCACCAAGTGATGAAGTGCCCATCGGGACTGTAGTCTTTGTGTATGATAACAAAATCATCCTTTGA
This sequence comes from Ceratopteris richardii, assembly GCA_020310875.1. NCBI lineage: Eukaryota > Viridiplantae > Streptophyta > Polypodiopsida > Polypodiales > Pteridaceae > Ceratopteris > Ceratopteris richardii. Next base: position 13,370,641 of record CM035416.1, read on the forward strand.
CAACTTTCCCATGTAGTTTGCCAAGGATGCACCACTCCCACGAGAAGCTCGATCCCCACCAGACCTTGCTGCGAACTTGTCGAGCTCAATTGCTTCCTGTTAAGAACAAATGAGAATTCAAGCTCTTACAATGTTAACTTAAAATTATCGATTTATTTAATTCAATTACCACTTACATCATGAAGCTTGTCTTCTTCCTCCCCTCTTCCAGGGGCATCAAGATCAATGCTAGAGTGGGCCATGCCACTCTGCTCTGCTACATGGGATGTAGGAATTTTTTGCTTCAGTATCCTCTCCTGTGCTGCACTGAACTCCTCCTCTGTAGTAGAATTGTTGTCATCATTTAAAATATCAGCACACACCATTGATATGGTGTCTGCCACAGAATCCCCAAGTGGGATGGACTTCTTTTCAAGTATGTCAGATGTGTTGTCAAGTGGAACATCTGACATTGTGGAGAAAATACTCAAGCATTCATCTAGACGTAGACCGAATGCCTTCTCAATGTCATGGAGTAAAATAAATTCCTCTCCATCCACAACGATGCAGGAGAGATATTCAAGTTCCACCTCTGGTAATGTGGGCTCAGAGGGGTTGAGATTTGAAGGGGGGGCCTCCTCCATGCTTGATTGCACATGTAGTTTATCCTCAACACCACCAGGGAATTCTTGGTGGATTGTAATGCTTTCTTTGGAAAAATTTATGGCCTCTGGTTGAGGCTCATTCTTCTCCTTAACAAAACCCCCAGTGGCAAGGTTGGGGAGCTCAACAGGTGTAGGTTCCGGCTCCTCATTAATAATAAAATATGTTGTTGCAGTGTAGGATAGGTACTTTGTACCCATCCTCTTCTTTTTGTTAAGTTTTTTTACTAATGGCACAGAGTCATCTAGTAAGTGCCCAGCAGTTTCCGCAATTGCCATGAAGCGCTTAAGGCGCTTCATGAAGGCTTCATCGCCTCTATGTATGTAGAGTAGAAGGTCACATGGAACCCATTTACCCTCATAAGGCGGTATTTCTATAGAAAAACGCAAGATGTAGTACTCAAGGAACTCTATGATTTCCTTGAGCACATCAGAGTTCAGTTGAATTGTTTTGTCTAGATCAGGGATCACCCTAGACAGTAGGTCATACAAGTGGTTCTGACCTTTGAACTCAATTGATTCCAAGAACTCATTGAAGAGTTCACGTGGACGTTTGAGTTGCAGGGTACTGGAGGATGCGGCAGCCATTGCGCGTGATGCTAGCTTGTGTGCGTACTCTGCTAGTGATTGTAGCTCTTCTTGGTTGCAAAAGTGAGAAATGAGAGAATAAGTGTTGCTTTTATAGTAGTTTCAAAATTTTAAAGTGAGTGGGACCCATTTTAAAACTAAAACTGATACCTTCAAATAAAACAATCATGCACAGAACTCTCAGAAAAAAAACTTTTGCTCATAAAAAGATTGAACAGAATCATTAACCAGAATAAGATACACGACAACACAATAGAAAAAAAAAACTCTCAGAACTTTAAAATTATAATAAATTGCCATTGGAAAAACCAAAGATTTGGCAAATTTTACATCATATTGAGATCAAAAAATTTTACATGCTACATGTCTTGCATGTTAAATACATTGTTGCAGATGTAGGATTATAAATGGAACATAGGTGTGTGTACACTGTAGCACTCAAATAGTCCTTGAGCTATGACAATGAAAGTTGAGTTCCATCCACACTCCATTCAAGGAGGACTTTAATTTTATCCTCCAACCTCTTACCAATCTGCAGACAAATAGAAAACTTTAAATGAACATATTTGAGTGTAAGAATTTGTATAAACAAAAGAAGAAATACCATATGCTACTTACCTTATGCCCTTGTATTCTGAACTTTGATTGATCCAGATCCTCAAATCCCATGATTACTAGATGTTCTCTCACGTTGGCAAGAGTCCAATAATGATTTACTGAAATAACTTCCATTTCATTGTTGGGTAGATTTATCTTAATTTCAAATGAAATTAAAACACCCTCAGAACTTTGTAATGGTATCCATTCACCAAGTTTACACATCCAACGATCATAATAGAATCTAATGTACAATGAAGTACGATGTTTCAAGTATCGAAATCCTATGCCTCTTGCACCAATTTTACAAATGTATCTATCCCCTTTGGTGCATCCTTCTACAAGTCCCCATTTTTCACCTAGCAAACACTCTACCTGCTCATACGTGATATCTTTTAACATGAACATTGTTGACGTCTCTAGAATTGTGAATATCTGAAATAAATGTACAAAACAATGAACAGGAACACACCAATGTAATCCTATAGATCTTGAAACTCTTGTAAATTTCAAAGAGTTGTGTATGTCCATCACCATCTTATGCTTCAAAGATGTTAATGTCCATACATCAGGTTGCGGCCACTCAAGCTTTAAGAGAGAATCTACCTTAATCATCTCTAACTTGCCAAAATCATTTGATGAAGAGGGTACAACATATGTATGTGTGTAAAAGAAAACTCTCTCACATAATAGCTGAGCAGGACGGGCTTGTGGAAAGACTATCGACCCAACATCTGCATGCAATGCTTGGAAAGTACCTGTAAGACTATGAAGTGGTTGTTCTTCCACCAAGGTAGAAGGAAATATGTCTACAACAAAAAAATACACAACTTAGCTAGGTATATTCTGAAATTTGGACAAAAGTCAATGAGTAATACTTACAGTTGATAGGATATCTCATTTTGTTTGAGTTTTCCAATTTCATGGTTGACATTGTGAACACATGTTGTACAATGGCAACAGTTTCACCATTTTTGAGCTTTTTGAAGCCTAGTAACTTCCCTTTCCAATGAATATCCAAGTTTCCACGATCTCTCACACGGTGAGGACCAACACCAGAGGGTTGCATGTACACCCATGCACCTTTGCAAAACTCCTGTCCTAACCAAAATCCTTCTGGAGCCTTGATATTGTGACATTTTATCGCGATAACCTCATCTTTTGGACGTCTATGAGATTTAGGTTTCTCCATTGGAGATCAGGCTATGGAAATGACAGTAGGAATTCAAAGAAGATGATGCATAGAGAAAGAAATGGAGATGCAGGAGCTGCAATGGTGTGCTAGGGAGAGAAACTAGTGGAAAGAGATGACTTTTTGGGACCTGGGTATGAAAATGGGAGGTTTTGGAGGGAGAAAGTTGCATTTTGAGTTATTTTTGAAAAAGTCACTTTTTTCACTTCAGTTCATGCACGGATTTTGATTTAGAACCCAAAAATAGCACTTTTGATCCTAAAAAGTGGTTGGGGGACCATTAAATGGTGTTATGATGAGTTTTATAACTTTTTGAAAATTTTGAATTTTTGGGCCCAGGTAAGTTACGAGATTCCTTTCTCTCTCTAGAGGCAAAACCTGAACATAGGGGAATCCTGTCCCCTCATCCCCCTTCAGCCTAGTGATTTATAGGCTATAGACTGTGTCCACCACCCTCCTCTCATTGGTCCATCACTAATCACTCCTTAATCCAAAAGGCCCATGCAGGGTTCATTTTTTTCCCTAATGCATACATGCATACACATACATACACATAGATACATACACATAAACACATACACACTAATAGACACACACACATACACATAGACACACACACATATACACACACACATACACACATAGACACATACACACGTAATGATGCATACACACATACACATGCATACATAGACACACATAATGATGCATACACACACATACATATGCATACACACACATATGCATACATACATGCATACACATACACACATAGACACATACACACACATAGATACATACATACACATAAACACTGATAGACACACACACACACATACACACATAGACACATACACACATAATGATGCATACACACACATACATATGCATACACACACATATGCATACACACACATATGCATACACACACATATGCATACATACATGTATACACCTACACACACATAGATACATACACATAAACACATACACACTCATAGACACACACATATACACATAGACACACACACATATACACACACACATACACACATAGACACATACACACGTAATGATGCTCACACACATACACATGCATACATAGACACACGTAATAATGCATACACACGCATATGCATACATACATGTATACACATACACACATAGACACATACACACACATAGATACATACATACACATAAACACATACACACTCATAGACACACACACACATACACACATAGACACATACACACATAATGATGCATACACACATACACATGCATACATAGACACACATAATGATGCATACACACACATACATATGCATACACACACATATGCATACATACATGCATACACATACACACATAGACACATACATACACATAGATACATACATACACATCAACACTCATAGATACACACACATACACATAGATACACACACACGTATACACACACATACACACATAGACACATACACACATAATGATGCATACACACACATACACATGCATACACACACATATGCATACATATATGCATACACATACACACATAGACACATACACACACATAGATACATACATACACATAAACACATACACACTCATAGACACACACACATACACATAGACACACACACACACACACACATATACACACACAAACACACATAGACACTTACACGCATAATGATGCATACACACACATACACATGCATACACACATACAAACACATATACACACACACATACACACATACACACATATATGCATACATACACACATATATGCATACACACACATAGAGAGACATACTCACACATACACATACATGCATATATATACATACATAATGCATATGCATATGCATACATACATACATACATACATGCATACACACACACACATATACACATACATACACACACACATATACACACACATAGACACATAGATACATATACACATAATGATGCATACACACACATACACATGCATACACACATACACACATACACACACATACATACACACACATGCATAAATACACATACTTAATGCATACACACTTACATATGTACACGTATATATATATTGATTTCTAACCATTTTGTTTTATATGTTAGGTATTATGGATCCCAGTAGAGAGAGAAAGGCGAAACTCACTCTCATAAAAAGTCTTATGAGAGCAAGAGTTCCGTCTGATACTCTTGGGGCCATAATGCGTGATTACTCAGAGATGTCTGATGAGGAGCTGGATTATACGATCAAGATGCTTACCCAGCAATCAGACGAGGGCTCTTCTGTGGCTCCACATGCAGGAAGAGAGCTAGCTGCTCATAGGTATGTTTTGTTTTCATAAACTTTTTTAATGATATTATAACACATATTTTTATTTATTTCTATCTATCTATTTTCAAGACACCTATACCACCTCCAACGCGTGATAGCAGAGCAGAGTTGCCTATGAGGACATACATAGGCACCTTAGGATTAGAGTGCGACATAGAGCCAGAGGGGAACATTGTGTATATAGGGAATGGGTTCGAGTTCAAGAAGAATGCGGGCACTATGCGACTCTTACCTGCGCTTTATCCACTTACCGTGGAAGTAAGTAAAAGTTTTACATATAAATTGAAATATATATCTTATGTTTTATTTACATTATGTTTTTTATTTTTGTAGTGAGCATGATGAGAGGGATAAGAAATATGTGCTTAGTTCACTTGAGACAGAGTTTGGGACAGGATGGTCCCTTAAGTGGTGTTTAAAAGAGATGCGGACACTTATGGCTCATCATTGCGACAATGCACGGTATGCACTGCTTTTATGTATATATATGTGGATATGAGTATGTGTGTTTATGCATGTATGTATGTATATGAGAGAGAGAGAGAGAGAGAGAGAGAGAGAGAGAGAGAGAGAGAGAGAGAGAGAGAGAGAGAGAGAGAGAGACTAGAGGTATAAATACATGCATACACACACATGCATATATACACACAAAACACATGCATATGCACATATAGATACACATACATACACAACACATGCATACGCATAAATAAATAAATAAATTAATAAATCCTATTTCAAAAATCCTAAATTGAAAACACTAATTTCGATATTAGGGTTTTGAAATCCCTAATTTAAAAACTCTAATTCAACTTTTAAGCCATATGTTTGAAGTATATGTACACCTCCGACGTCCTACTAGAGAGATGTCTCTCCTCCCAACCTTATGCCTCTATATATAGCTACTCGAATCAACGAGGATCATAATATATGTAAAGATATATACACATCATGTAGATAGGATACATAAATATAAAATGGAGTAGATATATTACGCATCACACATACATGCCTAAATGCACACATAAATATATATATATATATACATACTAACATATTTACATGTACACATTTACACATAGACATATATACATATATACATGTACACATCACATATACATGCCTACATGCACACATAAACATATATATACATGCATACATATTTACATGTACATATTTACACATAGACACATATACATATATACATGTGCACAATTATAAACACTTGCATATATTACATGAATACATGAATATTTTACATAAATGCATATGCATATATACACATATGCATATTTAACACATGTATACATATATCACACACATGCAAACACATACATATACATGAAATACATATATATATGCATACTAACATATGTATACACATAATACACATGAATACACACACATATGCATACATACATGATAAAAATTTGCTCCTCAAAGATAAAGCTATATATAAAATAATTAGGCATAACCCCGAGCTTCATGTTCTAACTTAGAAGAACATGATTTCATCTCTCTAATAGGATTCATCGTTATTCAAGTTAATAAAAAAAACCTATTATCTGATATCCATTCAGAAGCTTCAAGTTATTGATCGATAACTAGAGTACAATTTACTATCTAATCTGCTCATATGTTTTCATTATTGCCATCATTTTGGTAAGACATCAATATAGTCTCATCTTCATTATCCTTATTGATTTCATTTATTTCTTCTATTGTTAAATCTATGTTCTCATGAATCACATCATCTATTGATGGATTAATATCTATTTCTGGTAATTCCTCTTCCTCATCAATAGAATCAACATGTAGAGAATTATCCTCTTCATCAAAAAGATTAGTATCATTATCACGTATAATGATTCTAATTTCTATTTCAGATGTTGATGTATCAGTATCTGATGCTGAATCATCAAGAGGACTTTCTTCGATCTCTCTAACAATAAACTGTTCAAACAATGACCTACCTCTAGGTTGCACATGAATGACTTGCCACCAAGGATGAGCATCTGGGTTTTTATAAAAAAATGCTTGTTCAATATGCCTAGGAAGAATATATGGTTCTTTAGTAGATCGCATTACCTTGGAAGAATCAATTGCCAAAAACCCAGATAATTCCTTTCTTAATGTAGAATTACTACCTTTATACTCCGCTCGAAACGAGTCAACCTTCAAAATGACCTATCAAAATATATAACAACAAAAACCCATTATTAGGTGCTTAAAAAAAATAACTAACTCTAAATAAAATATATATACTTGTTTCTACCTGTTTGAATGTACGAAATGAAATTTCGTAGATACCAACAATAGTTCCTACGTAACCAAGTTCGCTATCTATAAGGTTCGTGTCTTTTGAGCTAGCACGTGATAGTTGCTTGAAAGAAGCAACAATACTAGAATCCTCTGTTTTATGTAAAGAATCAATGGCTTTGATTCTAATATGCTGTCCAAAAGCCCACATATTAGTAAACATTCATATTAGTAAATAGAAACTAACATTCATATTTGAAAAAAATAAAATATTATTTTAATAAGATTACCTTTCATTCACAACCTATCATTAACTCTCTTTGCTCATATGAGATTTCTTCATTATTTGCGTTGGTGCGTTGCAAACGACTATATAGCCAATCCGTGAAAGAAGGTATATCTGTAATCTCATTATCATCGAGATTACGTCTAAATCTTTTGTTTTTTCGCCTTTTACTTCGGAGACTTTGAAGTTCTTCGTATTCGCTAAGGAATGCTTGCATGCATTTGCTATTATATGCTGCAAAAGTAGAAACATCATTTTTTTCTTGAAATGTAAATAAGAATGGAACCCCCTTACCTAATAATACCTGATCTGTTATTTTTGAAGAAGACTCGTTGGTCCATGCACGTGGAGCTTCTTCATGAACTCTTTCAAGGTATTCACGAACGTAATACATGCACTCTTCGAGCATCCAACCCTTTGCCATGGATCCTTCTGGTTTTGCTCTTTGTCGCACATAACCTTTTAGTATTCCCATAAATTGCTCGACCCAAAACATCCATCGAGTGTTGAGAACACCTGCAATCTCTATCTCATCTACAAGATGGACTAATAAATGAACCTGAATATCAAAAAATGAAGTAGGAAGTTCTTTTTCCATCAAACATAGTAGCTCTTTGCATTCACGTTTTTTTTGTGGGATCGAATTTTTATCGATCTCTTTGGATGTAATCCACCTATACATATCATAAAAACAATTATAAAGAAGTTAATTAAAAAATAAAAGATATCCAATATTCATACATATTAAATATAAAAGTATCATAATTACCTTATAAGTGATCCAAGACGATAGATCACATCTCGTACTCCTTTTGTTGTACATCCATCGATAACCAAAGGTAAAATATGTTTCAAAAAGTTATGCCAGTCATGGGTCTTTAACCCAGATAAGCTCTTAACATCCATAGTAGACATGTTTTGAAACGATGCTCCATATCCTGTAGGAGTCTTAATCAATTGAATTCTATTGTTGATAGTCTGTATCTCTTTTGTTGTAAGTACCCAAGGAGCAGATGCATAAGTCGTTTCTTTTCGATGTCTATCAAAAACTGGCCATAACTTTGGTTTGGATTTTTGATCTTTCAAATCATTCCTTGATGCTGTGGTATCTTTTAGTCCAAGAAGATGCTGCCATAGTGAATAATCAATATTTTTGAATATATGCATAGGATCAAGAAGATGACATACTTTTAACTCTTTCCAATACTCCAAAGAATACCATATTGATATGTTCTCAGCAAGTGCCAATTTTCGTTTACCTCTGTTCACATACTCATTATCTAAATCATCATTGAAGATTTTTGCTTCTGGATCTATCAGAGGTCCATCTGTCCATTTTTTATACCAATCCATAGGCGTCATAGGTTTTGGATACTGGCCTGTTTCAAGCTTTCCATTAAAATGTATCGCTTCTCTTTTAGATCTTAATGGATGATCATCAGGCAAGAATCGTGGATGTCGAAGATAAATATTTTTGTTGAGATTCTTACTATAGATTGATCTCAACCAATCACCACAATATGGACAAGCTTTATAACCCTTAGTAGATATTCCTGCATCATGAAAAATGATAAAAATGTAATTAGATTAAATCATATTTATTTACATGCATATTGAATAAAATAATTACATCAATACCTGAACAAACGCCATATCCAAGAAAATCGTGAATAGTCCAAGCCACAATACCACGAACCGTAATACATCAATGACATTAATACCTCTCCATAACTCTTGAAGATCGTCAATGAGAAGAGCAAGATATACATTCATATCTTTAACTTGTCTTTTGCCTGGGATTAAAAGTGAAAGCATTAAATGTTCCTTTTTAATGCTAAGATATGGCGGAAGATTGTAGTTTATGACTACCACTGGCCATGTTGACCATTTACTGGATTTCATGGAGAATGGATTAACCCCATCTAATGCAACTCCTAACTTTAGATTCTGTGGATTTTGTGCAAATTCAGGCCATGTAGAATCAATATGTTGAAAAGCAACACTATCATGAGGAATTCTGATTATTCCATCAGTACTTTTGTGATCATGTCCCCAAGTCAAAAGCTTTGATAATTCGGGGCTTTGAAACATATGTCTAATCCGTGGAGCCAATGGAAAATGTCTCAATACCTTTTTTGGGATTTTACCTTCTTCACCCTTATATCGAGGAGATTGACATTTGGGACATGTCAAAGAGTCTGCATATTCACCTCTATATAAAATACAATCCTTAGGACATGCATGTATACATTGATAATCTATACCAAGACTGTTGATTATCTTCTTCATTTCATCATGTGAGGTAGGAAGAATATTCTGACTTGGTAAAAACTTTTCAGATAATAACCTGTAAGTTTATAAAAAAAAGATATATTAAAAAAGGAAAATAAATAAATATACATATATACATGTAGGTTTTTATTCTTACTTTAGATAAGGTAAGAACAAGAACTTGAATTGAATGGACACTTTTTATCCGCACATCTTTTAAAACTATTAATGCATCTTTCAAAATATTTACACAAAATTTGATTGTTTTGGATGGCAAGATACGATTGTTTGTTTTGGACACATGAAGTATGTACCTTCATTGAATGATTTGTCGATTCACACTTTCAAACTGAACATATGTGTGAATCTACAAATCATTCATATCCTCCAAAACAAACAATCGTATCCTGCCATCCAGACAATCATATCCTACCATCCAAACAATTGTATCCTGCCATCCAAACAATCGTATCCATTCAGATCAAGTTCTTCTTCTTATCTTATCTAAAGTAAGAATAAAAACCTGCATGTATTTATATATATATATATATATATATATATATATATATATATATATTTGTATATATATATTTGTATATATATATAAATAGATAGAAAAATGAAAATTATACCTTAATAGTGTCGAAACAAATACATTACTCCATCCAAAATGATTTTGAAGGTTGAGAATAAGTAAGCTCGCACTTAGTCGTGTCAAACGACTTCCTTCATATACATGCTTTAGACATTCCTCTCGAAGATATTTCTCATTTTTAGAAATATCAATGCTCTCACTGTCATTTTGATACCAATCCTCAATAAAATCTACCATGCCATCATCTTCATCATTGTCACACAAATCTTGTACTTTATCGTCTTTTGAATATAGATCTTTCAACTTTGCATATTGCACATGATTAGTTTTGCGTAGCCTCCTCATGGAAGCTTCTGATAATCGTGGTCTTACTGGTAATTGTGAATGCTGTGGACGAATATCATCAACATCATACGTTGGAATCTACACATATAAATAAAACCCTGATGTATTTGAGGAGCTTGGGGAGAAGCATGTGGTACTTGAGGTGCAAGAGGAACGTCCATAGTATATGGTTGATGATTTTGAAACTTTTGATTTTGAGGATTTTGAAAAGTTGTTTTAGAAGCTTGAGGATATATGTTTTGATACATTTGAGGATTTTGCACATGAGGATGAGGATTTTGCATTGAAGGATTATGCATTGGAGGAACTTGATATGCTTGAGTAGGAGCTACTTGTGGATTTTGATTGGGAGCTATAACATGTTGATTAGGCCCTTGAAAAGACATTGGGTTCATTTGATTTTGGAAAGTTTTGATGTAAATAGATTGTAAAGCATCTACAGTCTTGGCCAAATTGGATTGTGTAGCAATAAGACTTTCCATTCTCTTAGTGAAAATTTCCACTTGAGATTGGTCAACTACACTTTTTTCCGGATCTACTTTAAAACCCTGACTAGGCTCCATCATTTGAGGAATAGGAGTAGAGTCAAAAAACATAGCATGGGATTGTTCTCTAACTTTCTCCTTAGCTTATGGAAGGGTAGCTTGAGGAAGACTAGTTTGCTCATCCGGGGCCCTCGACACTTTCATCCGCTGTTTCATGAACCCATCGATCAAAGATAAGCATTGATTGTCTTTGATGTCTATGGGCTATAACCTCTACTAGTTTATGCACTTTTTACCAATTGTCAGTAAGACCATAGTGCTTATCTGACTCTTCTAATCGCCGTTCAACTTTCCTACCAGTTTTAGGATGAAGAAGCTTACCAAAATCGATCACAAGTTCAGGTTCCAAAGTTATCTTATCCTCATCAAGAAGTTGTTCATAGCGTCTAATATACTCATTTTGTAAGTGAGTAATAGAGCTACTAGGCTTTGGGGAATTGACCCATTGTAAGAATCCATACCGATTATGTTGGCTATAATCCTCAAGATAGAATTCTTTGAGCATCTCCTTTTTTAAATCACTCCAGAGAATAGTATCATATTGAGTGACATGGTTTATGATAGAGCTATCAAAAATTCGTTCAAAGATGTTATCAAAAGATCTTTGGGAAGACCAAAAATCATAGCTTGCTCTTTAAAAAAATCTAAGTAGCTTGTAATGTTGATGCCATTGAATTTTCCCTTCTCTCTCAACATAGAAGAGACTATTATTTGGCCTTGTTTCTCAACAATAGGGGATTTGAACCCTTCCTCCATATTATGTGAATAAGCAAGTGATACACGATGTTCTAGTTGGAAGTCTAAAAAAATGATCATAGGAACTATGCTCTTACTAGCCCGCCTTCGATCCTCACACGCTCAAGTAAGGGTGATCATCTCAAGGAAACCATGTGCTAGCAAGGGTCCTATGGATGGATAAAAATGATGTTCTAGGAGTTTGGAGGGGGGTTTATATAGTATTTTGAATGAATTTGGGCCCTCGGATCTAGAAAAATCAACTCTCAACCCTAGGGTCAACTAATTTTGATTACAACCATTGGATTTATCAAATGGATGGCTAAGATTGGATCTTTATATGATATCTAGGGCAAAGGCGTATAAAATAGGTGCATCCATTCTTCACCATTGGATTTGGGGCTGATCTGGACCGTCGAATCAGTGCTGACATCAATTTGGATAAGATAAGCTGCTTTTTTTGGACAAACTTTGCATTATTGATCTTTGACCATCAAAAAAGGCTTATCCGATGAAAAAAGCTCGTGGATCCTCCTTCCTTTAAACGTTAGTGCATTTGGACCCTTGAGTATGAGCTCATCCTAACCGTACAACATGGTTCAATCATTGTTTGCCATGGGGCAGCCCCTCCAGCCTTCAATTTTCTTATTCTAGGAAACCGCAGTGACCTTGAAAACTGGATTTTGTGCTCTTTGACCCTTCAAATATCCTTTGATGAAGATGAAAATTTGTACGGTTTTCTTTTGAATCTGATAGCCTTGAGAATTTGTAGAAATATGTAGCCACATATGATCTTTATACATGTCAAACCATATGGCTAACAAAAATTCTTATACAAGATTTTATAGGGTCTAAGTGGAAAAATTACATTTTTTACAAAATGCACATAGCATATCAATGTGCTAGAAAATCCATTTACATGTGAAATTGAGGCTATATAGTGCCTTTGATAGGCTTTACAAGTATATGAATTTTCATGTGATTTGGAGACATTGAAAATTTTTCCCTAATTTCTAGAATTTGACCAGCTTTGACTGCTACCCTGGAGTTGCTTGATTTCTTCCAAAGTATGCATGTGAACTCCCTTTGACATCCTTGATGCATCTTGGACTTCTCAGGGAATTCTCGCTACCTTCACCGAATGTGTTTCTTGTAGGCCTTCATGAGTGAGAGAGGAGAGAAAATCTCGATGACAGCGTAGAGTGCTAAGACGATGCTATATACTATTGTGAAAGTAGGAGTCTCTCAACAAACAAAAGACTCACAATAGTCTCTATAGATTTATGTTTTTACCTTTTTTTTCTATACTATTGTGAGAGTAAGAGTGAAAATAAATCGAACACACAATAGCTCTTACAATATTTTTAACATTTTTTATTCATGGTTTTTTGAGAGTAAGATTCATCATGAATCAATCATTTTTAATATTTCCTATAATTTTTTTAATATTTATTATCTATACTATCGTGAGAATAAGTATTTAATAATTGAAAGAGTATTTGATAAAAAAACGTTTTCACTAAAAGAAAGAATACTTTTCAACAAAATCCATTTTCTGTTCAAAATTATGTTAAAAAATACAATTTTTCATGCATGGTTTCATAAAATTCTATTATTTTGTCGAATAGAGCTAATTTAATTATGTAATGTACAATTTTTCTTTTTTAAAAGGGGTGTCTTAGATCTTATTAAACTTAAAATTCATCAATCGAGAAAAGGGACACCGTTTGAGCTCAATTGAGGGATAACAAGGTGGTTAAAGTACGAGCATGCATAGGCGTTACTACACAAGGCATTGTGGTTGAGATCCAAGTCCAATTCCAAAATCAAGAAGAACACACCATATGAGGATGGCATTCAAACAATATCAAATTAAACAATGAAAGAAAATCGTGATGATTTCTACCTTAAAAATGATTTCCATTGTATGTTTTATGATGTATTTATCATCTGAGGTGATTGATTTTCAGGACAATAATTGGTTTTTTTTTTTTTTGTTGCAAATTTCATGTGCTTTCATAGAAATTAGTGATTATGTGAATATGAGTATGCAGTATGCATATATGTTATGTGTCTATTGGTTTATTTAGTGTATGTGTCTTCAAGTCTAATGTTGCATGTATAACTAGACGTGCATGTATGTGCGTTGGTCGATGGATGATTGTGTTGCTATATGGTATGTACGTGCATATACATGACTGTGTAATGTGAAATCATCAAGTGTGTGCTATTTTCTTATGTGTGTGACATTATTCTCTTTTGTTTGATCGTGAAAGTATGACAAGATTGTGAAAGTATGATCATGGATAGGCATTACTACACAAAGCTTTGTGGTTGAGATCCAAAACAAATTCCAAAATCAAAGAGAACCCACCAAATGAAGATGGCATTCAAATAATATCAAAGTAAACAGTGAAAGAAAATCGTGGTGATTTCTACCCTGAAAAATAATTTCCATTGCATGTTTTATGATGTATATATCCTCTCATGTGATTGTTTTTTTGGACAATAATTGCTTTTTTTTTTGTAGCAACTCTCATGTGCTTGAATAAAACTTAGTGAGTATGTGGATATGAATGCGTAGTATGCATATGTGTTATGTGTGTATTGGTTTATTTTGTGTAGGTGTCTGGAAGTCCGATGTTGCATGTATAAATAGATGTACATGTATGTCTGTTGGTAGATGGATGTTTGTGTTGTTATATGGTATGTATGTGCATATACATTAGTGTGTAATGTGAACTAATCAAGTGTGTGATATGTTCTTATGTGTGTGACATTATTCTCTTTTGTTTGATCTTATGTGTGTATATATATAGGTACGCCATATATGTAGGTATATAATGTCATCAAGGCATCCGAATTTGAAATTAGTGACTAGCTAGTGTATAGTACAATGTAGTTCATGATGTGGATAATTCCATGCAAATCAAGAATTTCTGCTTCTTTTGCAAGTCTCTCTGTGTTAGTAGTCTCGAGGGCTACGTGGAACACATGGTTTTGGAGGAAAAGAGTTTGTTCTATAAGTGAGGGCGATGAAGAGATAGATTGAGAAAACAAAGAAGCCAAGTTAGCGTCATAAGAACAAAAAGGGGGTATTTTTGGATATATATGACATGAGACAAAAGTCAGCCGTATGATGAGGTTTGGATATTTTGTCAGGGAGTCTTATTTGTTTTTCGCTCAGACGTGGGATCAAGGGAGAGTTGTGCAAACTGAAGGTGAATCACCTCCAATTACACCGAATACTAGAAGCAATGGGGGATCATCCAGAACTCTGGAAGGTCTATTGCGCTGGATATTGGTGTTTGAGGTCATATAACAGAATCAGTTGTTATTCAGGAACTGTTCCAGATGAACAAGTCTGGGAATAAGGCATTGTATTGAAGAATGCAACGCTCTTCCAACAACATATCGAGAACATTGATGAGGAGGCGAAATGCTGATCATAACTTCGTCCATGATAAAGATGAGAACTCTATTCCTTCTCTTGGAACAATAGGAAATACATTTTCGCTCAGATGCAGGTTTCCAAATCACTGTCGTTCTACCTCACACATAAGAAATCAATGGCACTATCTTCAAAAGCAAATTGAAGTTTTTTACAGAGCAAAAACAAAGGAATGAGCATGTTGGATCCTCTTCTAAGCAAGCTTATGCCCATTTCCTGAAAGAGTTAAGGACTCTGTTTGGTACATCTGCACCATAATTTGTTGTTATTTATCATTTAGCTTCTGAGAGTTTGACTATTCGACCGAGTGCTCTTTCTTGTCTCATTAATTTCATATACAGTGAATTTCTTGGAGAAGCGATATCATTGTTTATTTGCATTTGAAGTATTTAGAGCATTCTGCAAGGATGTTCCAAGTTTGAAACACTCTGCTTTGGACAAATGAGAACGTGAGTGCACATATGCGATGATTGCGCAACCATGATCAAACTTATGCAGACAAGTTATGATAAGAAATATAAGGAACAAAGAAGCTTACGTTTTGATTCAGAGTACTACGTGATGTCCATAAATTGACAAGACGATATGAAAATTTGAAACATCATGAGGGTTTGCAACATCGATATCGAAATGAGCGAAAACATTCAGGGATATTGATGTGTGTAATATAGGTTGAACCAAGTGATTGAGCTATTGCTAAAACATATGCGTTTAGATCACCTTTGAAGCTTACCTTTCTTAGAGAGAAATGGTTACAGATATTCTTCACCAGATAAAAATTTGAATGAATGTTTCCATACTTGTGAAACATAAAAGTTCATGAATAAAGACTTCTTTGCAAAATTTTTCCCATTCAACTTTAGTAAATGTGTATTTCTCCTCTCTTACGTGAGAACACTCACACTCTCTAACATTGAGCACCACTCTTGTCATTCCACCATACACGTATTATTGTTCTTTAGTGTGGACGGCAATTGTTGATGTTTTCTAAGTGGAGAATACATCTCAGAAACTTATACTAAGTCTCTAGTCATATTTGATACTGAAATTTTCTCTTCCTCATTTATGCTCTTACAAACTGATTTATCTTGAGGACTACATGATGAATTCTGTTGGTGCAAAGTCCAATCTCACACATTTGGCTTGAAGTTCATAAACACATGAAGCTCCATGGAAACCATTGCTAGGAGAAATTTGTCCTTTTACATTTGTAAAAGTCCTTTTTGACTTGAGAGAATATTTGTAATCACCTACCAAAAACTCGTGGACTTGTTAGATAGAAAAGTAACTACTTCATTGAGGGAATATTTCCTAGATTGAAGGACTACTTTTAGAGAGAGCCAAAAGTTGAATTCAAATTCAAATTTGAATGAAACACTTATAAAATGTAGCATGTAAAAGTCGCGGGTAGAACAATCAATCTCCGAGTTCTCCATTGCCATTTGGTAAGAGTGTGAGGTCTACATTGTAGCCTACACTACTCTCCATCATTAGGCTATGATTTTCAAGCCTATGATCTTGTACAACATTGTTCATTAATAGAATACATCTACATTGTTCATCTATGATCTCTCTGTTATAGTCATTCATAACTGTCAACTTGTGCTGCTCATATCTCAGTCCATTCCCCACCATTTTCAATGATCTATAGCTTCTTGGAATCAGCTCCAAGTTATCTACAGGCTCACAAATTTTTAAGGAAATCCATTCAGCCAATTTGGAGAAAAGTACATCGAAGCACTCACTGGTCAAACTCTTCAAAGGTCCTAAAAAATCAAGGGTAATGATTCAATTGTTAAATTGATTTCTCTGTGTATAGTGCATCATTTCAAGTGATTCCACTTGGAATCCTTATCTTAATAAGCTAATTAGATACCTCTAAAAGGAATGTTTCTAATTCGTACTATACTGATAGCACTGAGCATAACAAGTAGTAGGTGTGTGATAAAAAATAGAAGGTTTTCATTGATCCTTCTATTTGGAAGTAATCTGTTTTGATTCAACCTTTTCTCAATCATTTCCAAAGTACATTGGCACTTATATAGTGTCATTGAAAAGCTAAGAGGTCCCACAACTCAACTCTAAAGCTACAAGGGGCTGGTACTAAGCAGGATTTAGCAGTACCTACTCATTTCTTGGAGTGTCCATCCATCTATCCCAATAGTGGTATCAGAGCAAAGCTAAGGTAAAATGGGAGATGGTTTTCCTTCTTTCATTGATAAATTGGACAGGAACTACTATCAAGCATGGTGTTTGAGGATGAAGATATACTTATAAGGAAGGAGCCTCTATGGATACATCTCAAGAGATGAGGAAATGCCCATATTCAGAAGCAAAGGACAACCTACAAGAGAGAAGCATGAAAGAATCAACACATGGTGTGCCAAGGATGCATTAGCAAGGTCCTACTTACTTAAATCAATCTCTGATTTTCTTCTTCCTCATATTAGGAGCTCTAAGACATCCCAAGAGACTTGGGAAACATTGTCTTCTTATTTCTCTTCCAACACAAGGGCTAGGAAGAACCAATTGTGGATTGAGTTTACCACTCAAAGAAAGCAACCTAAGCAACATATCTCAGAGTATGTGACCAAAGTCAAAGATGTAGCACATCAATTAGCAAGCATAGGAGAAGAAATTGAAGAGGAGGATATTGTAATACAAGTGATCAATGGTATTAAAGCTGATGACAAATGGGAGAGCTTCACAAGTGCCATGGACTTGTACATGGACATGCAGATTCCAGACCTCACCACACTCATGGGACAACTATTTACCCACGAATCCAAGCTCAACAAGAATGGAGATTCATCAAGAGGTAATAACTCTTCTTCCCTATACACTGATAAAAGTAAATCCAACGAGAAAGGTAAGAAGAAAAAGGTTGACAATAAAGGAACTACCTCCCAAGCCAACTATGCAGGGAGAGGTAGAACCTCAAGAGGAAGGGGCAAAGGAGGTAAGCAAAGTCGGGGGAGACCTTATAACTCCTCACCATGCAATATTTGTGGATTGTCAAATCATACTATAGATGAGTGTTTTAGGAACTTCAAGAATCTGAGAGGAAGAGGATGTCAAAGAGGTGGATATACACAATCAAGAGGAAGATTCAATCACCAGCCAGGATACAACAGCAATTACAACAACAATTACAATAGCAAATACCAAGGAGGATACAAATCTAGAAAAGATTACAACAACTACACAAAGAAGCAAGAAGATTCTCTTTTGATCATAAACATGACTTCAAAACCAGGTATAAATGATGATCATCTTTTCTACATTGACTCAGGATGCTCAAACCATGTGGCAGGTAATGTAACTCTTCTCTCTAATCTTGAGGAACCAAAGGGTAAGCATCAGATACAAACAGGTGATGACATCAAGCACTCCGTGATTAAAGTAGGGAATGTTAAGACCTCTGATGAAAATAAGAATCTGTTGAGTAGGGTCCTATATGTACCTACAATTACCAAGAATTTGATGAGTGTTCCACAGTTTGTGGAAAAGGGTTTGCAGGTTAGATTCAACCAATATGGAACATTTGTGGAGGATCCCCAACATGGGTTCAAAAGAATTTCCAAAGTAGAAAAGACAAGTAGATTATTCACTTTTGAACTTGAAGATACAAGGAACATTGCACTTTATACTTATAAAGATCAAACATTATCAGAACTTGAAATTTGGCATAAAAGATTAGGGCATGTTGGTGAAAGAAGATTGAAACAAATATGTAGAGATCAATGTGTGCTTGGGATACCTAACGTATCCAAGCAACACATGGTTTATAAATGTGGTGCTTGTCAGTTTGGAAATTCTCACAGGTTACCCTTCTCAAGGGAAGGCTACATGATTGAGGACTACCTAGAGCTTGTCCATACAAATGTATGGGGACCAAGTAAGGATCCCTCAATCTCTGGATCAAGGTGTTATGTATCTTTGATTGATGATTACAGTAGGTGGACTGTATTGTACTTTATGAAGCACAAAGATGAAGTATTCAACTACTTTAAAAAGTATCTTGCACTTGTTGAGAATTTAATAGGGAGAAACCTAAAAAGACTAAAGTCAGATGGAGGAGGTGAGTACTTCTCAAATGAGTTTGATGCATTCTTGCAGGATAGAGGAATCAAGAGAGAAATTACATGCCGTTGGTATCCATGGAAAATGTGAAGTAGATTATCCAAAAACTTCTGTTTGAATCTACCAGAATGACAAACTTATTGGGAAAGGATGAATGACAAAGGATTCCATCTAATGAGGGGGTCTTTGAGAATTAATTCATATCCAAGAAAACCTCAAAGGGGCCTATTAATAAGGAAATAGGGCTTTGATTCGATGTCTCCATGGTCTATTGAACATAGATGGCCTCTTGGACGACTTGGCTAAAAGTGACCTTTTTTCTGCGGTTCATTCACTATGAGTTTTGTTTTCCTTTCTCTCTTTCATAACTATAATCAAGTACCTCCAAATAAATATCTATAAAACCTTTTCTATCACTCGGTTTAAAGAATATATAAATAGAGTATTATGCAAAGATCCTTCATCGTTTATAAAGATCAAAATATATCTACGAATGATACATGGTATGACAGACATATAATATCAACTTGAGAATTTGTAAAACTCAAACTACTAATCTTAATGATTTCTTATAATAGAGTATGTTCTTAAAAATTCTTACTACGTTCTATAAGTGTATGAAAGTCAATATCTCATGTGGATAAGGATATGATCATTTAAGAATCCATTAGAGCATCTACAAAATTGATTAAAATAATTTTATCACTTTCTTTTGATTGTTAGGAAAATGAGATTTCCCAAGTAATTGTTGGATAAGTGCAATAAAGACTACTCAATCCATCATGCAAAAGGCCAAAAAGGAAGTACAAAGAAAAAACAAAAAGAAAAAAAAGAAGAAAGAGGTTCTATAGGAATCTTGCACACTTGGAAGATGAAGCTACCAAGGGCAAACTACATCTACAAAATGGTTTGCTCAAAACTACGAGGGAATTGAGATTCAAATAAGAAAGTAAAAGAAATAAGCTCCATCTTCTTTCTAGATAAAGGTGGGGAGTTAAAATGGACAAATCAACAAAAGAGATTTGGAAGATTTTGAAGAAAGCAAAGATCAAATAGTTCCTTCCCACAATGATGAATAAGAAGGATTTTGTTTGAGGATGAAACCAATGACTTCATTGTTGGACAATTTTATGAGCTCCTTGTGTTTATTCCCCTCTATGCAAAGACATGGCTATATGGCCATTATTTCTAGAGTTAGAACCGAGAAAATTCCCCAATACATAGCTCAATGATTCATATTCGGTTGACCAATAGCAAGATCAAGGAGATGATAAATGTTCTTACTTTAGGGAAAGTCATAGCCTCTATAGTTGCACCACAAAGATCTTTAAATTTTTAAGCATTACGTCACTAGACCTCCTAGATATTGTTGTAGATATTTTGTCTCCTCTCTCAGTTGTGAAGGCCTACAGGAGGCACATTTGGTGAAGGTAGCCAGAATTTCACAAGAAGTCCAAGCTACATCAAGGATGTTAAAGGGAGTTCACATGAGAAGTTTGGAAGAGATCAAGAAAGTCCATGGTAGCAATCAAAGATGGTCGAGTTTTGGAAATTAGGGCAAAAGATTCACTTTCACTAAATCAAATGAAAACTCGTATAGTTGTAAAGACCATGAAAGACACTCTATATCCTAAAATTCACTTGTAAATGGATTTTCTAACACATTGATATGCCCGTGTGCATTGTGTAAAAAATAACTTATAAAGATCATATGAGACAACATATTCGTACAAAGTTTCAAGGCCATTAGAGCTCTTTATACACCTTAATGCCACCTTGCAAACTTCTAAATGTAGTCAAAATTGTATAAGGGATATTTGGATAGAGTTTTTGATGCATATGCTTGAAGAAGAGGTCTCAAAAGATAGCCCTAAAGCGTTTCATCTTCATCAAAACATACTTTAAGGGCCGAAGATCACAAAAGCTAGTTTTTAGGGTCACCATAGTTTGTTAGATAAAGCAAATTGAAGGCTTGAAGGGTTTCCACAAGGCCTAATTTGCTATCTCACAAAGTTTGCACTAGCGATTTAGGCATAGTCTTTGCCTCCTCTATATTAGTACTCTCATCAATAAGCGCATCATGTAAATCTACATCAGAAATGGAATGATATGCATCATCAAGTGAAACTTTTAAAGGCTAACAAATTACCTTATTTGGACCAACACTAGATTGTCCACTTGTAAAAAGAGGCACCAAAGTGTCATACACATCTTTGGAGCTAAGTAATATCTCCTTAGTACATGAAAGTAATGGCTGAATAACATCTTATACAAAAACAACATCACAACTAACCAAAATGCGTTTACTTTGTGGATGATATACTCGACAGCCTTTGCTTTCATAATTGTACCCAACAAAAATACATTTCAGTGCTTTATCATCCAATTTCTTGCATTGTCATTTAGGCACTAATGCATATTCCAAACAACCAAAGATATGCAAGTGAGCAAGAGATGGCTTGGGACCATGCTGAGCCTCATATGGAGTGATAGACTACAATGCTTTTGTATGACACCTATTAAGTACATGTGTTGCATAAATAACAGCCTCAAGCTAGAACCTATGTGGTAGAGCTTGTATGCCACTATACACCAATGTATTATCCCACATTCATCTAGAAATACTTTACAATTAGAAGACATATATCCCCCCCTCGATCAGAATGGAGGGTGCCCATTTTACACGATGACAGATCTTGAGCAAAAACGAGAAGCTATTCGAAGAACATAAACACTTATGAATTTTCTTTGAATGGATATACCCATGCATGCCTTGAAAAATCATCAATGAAAGTCACAAAGTAAAGGTAGTTCCCAAAAGAAGGTGTTTGCATAGGACCACAAACATCACTATGAACAAGCTACGATTTGTGAGTAGCTCATGTTGAACCATCTTTTGCGAAGGAGGAACACTTCATTTTGCCCAAATTTCTCTCTACCTCTCTTCTTCTATCTCTTTTTCTCTAGCTCTCTCATTTTTTTCATCTCTTTATATCTCTCTTTTCTCTTTCTTTCTCTTTCTCCTTCTCTTTCTTTCTTTCTCTTTCTCTCTTTCCTTCTTCTCTTTCTCTTTCTTTCTCTTTCCTTCTCCTTCCTTCTCTTTCTCCTTCTGTTTCTTTATTTCTCTCTCTTTATTTCTCCTTCTTTTCTTTCTCTTTCCTTCTCTTTCTTCTTCTCTTTTGTTCTTTCTCTTTCTCTCTCTTTCTTTCTCTTTCTCTGTATCTCTACTTCTTCTCTTTCTTTCTTTCTCTTTCTTTCTCTCTACTTTTCTATTTCTCTCTCTTCAATCTCTTCTTCTCTCTCTAACTATATCTCTCTTTCTTTCTTTTTCTGTTTCTACTCTTTCTTCTCTATCTTTCATCTGTACGTCTCTCTATTTGTTAAACGTACGCAACATCAATACGAAATATATTTTATCTCTACGCAATAGAGACTACAAAGCAACATTGGTTGAGTGGTTACCCAAAGGTCATGGGTTCAATACCCAAAGGTCATGGGTTCAATACCCAGAAGTGGTAGTAGAGCTGTGGATAGTGTCATCTATGAAATTTGAAGAGAATATTTCACCTTTTGTTGTTGTGATGGTGACACAAGCCCTCAAAGATGTGCTTGATTCCATTTCTTCCTAAAAGCTTAGCCAAATTCGCGTTTTCGGTTCCTCCTTGCTCGACCTACTAATCCGGTGCCATCCATGAAGATGATGATCCCCAAAAGAACATGAAATCTTTTCTCAAGATCTACTCGCTTAAGAATTCTCCATCTCCTTGCCCAAGGTCTCTCTCCCCCTAAGGCTCTGATACCAAATGTGAGAAGTGCAGAATGACATGCGTGGGACTCACCTCCAGCCTATTTATAGCCTTAGCGTAGTCACCATTCAGATTTCTCTCTAAGGTCTCTCTAGTCATGTGGCCATCATGAGTAGGTACCTCGTATGAACTCTCTGGCTTTTGGCCTTGGGTATCCCCGGAGCAAGGAACTTCTCGTTCCTCCAAGCATGTACATCTCTGGAATATAACAAATTGTTGGAGTTTGAGGTCTATGGAAGCATGCAAATAGCACAAGGATGAAGAAGAAGCTTGGAGCACATTACACAATACTGAATGTATTACCAAGAGAGATGAACAAAGATAAGTAATCCGTAAGGGTTATAGGCAAATATACAAACTAGGGGGAAAAGTCCTCCTAAATAGGGGAAAAAAGTGCCCCAATGGTCCTAGTGTGCTCACACACATCACTATCAAAATATATCAACAATTACGCTAATTCAAACAAAGAAAGAAAAAACAAGATTGAAAAGTGGTGAACCATCATTATGCTTCAAATCGGCTGCAAGATCTAAGCTAATGTTATTGCGAATTGCATTATCCTCCATCTATGCTCATGGATCAATGAGAAATAAGAAGGTTTCATAAAGGGTAGATCCATCTTGGAGGCGATTATTGATGTGTGGGAGTGCCCATATTTTTTTAAGGAATCATAATCTTCCCAAGATGTCCTCTTCATCAAGATAGGGTTTGACAAAGCATATGATCACCTAGAGTGGGATTTCAGTCTAGGATCCCTAAATGACATCTCTTATGGAGCCAAATTCATCAAGAGGATATCTATGCTTATGGGGAATGCCTCGACTAGAATTTATATCAATGGTGGAATCTCTCAAGAAATTAGGCTAAAGTGCTCTATTAGACAAGGTTGTCCTTTGGCTCCCCTTCTTTTTGTTGTTGCCATCAATGGCTTTAGCTACTCAGTTAAGGTGGATTATGAGAGCAACAAAAGATCATTAAACCTCTAAGTAACTCTCTTTGAATCCTTTGTCACTTGTGGAATCTTAGGTTTTCTCCCAGTTTTGGATCATCATAGTGGGATACAAGATCCCAAGGGCACTAAGCTCTTCAGTGTACTATTATTCTTTCATCAATTCAAGCATGTGAGAGTAGGTCTTTGGCCAATTCCTTTTGAAAAAGAAAGAAAAAAAAACATTTATTAATGGCATTAAGGAGCACTATTTTTCTTTTCTAGATCAAAGACAATAAAAATCTCATAACCCATGTGAACCTAAATTGGTGGTGTTCAAGGTCTGTGGAAGCACACAAACAAGACTAGGAAGAATAGGAATCTTGGAGCACAACATAGTAAAAAATATATTACCAAATGAATGTATAAAGATAGGTGACTCATTAGGTTTATAGACATATATACAAACGGGGGGGACATCCTAAAGTGGGGAAAAGATGCCTGATAGTCCTAAGTGTCTTCAAATACATCACTTCCAAAATATATCAATAAATTCTCTATGGGATTTATGTGATGAACAAGTAGCTAGTAGTCATGTATAAGGAAGTGTCAAGCTATGTGGAAATAGGTCAATCCACAAAAGGAAGTAATCCCAAAGCTTTTCAAAAAGCTTCCATTTGATTCCTAGGTAGAGCCATTGTGAAAATGTTTGTAACATTATCATGTCAAGGCACATAATCCAAACTGATCTTTCTAGTAGAGAACCTCTCCCTCACATAATGATATTGCACCTAAATGTGCTTTGTGCGGCATGGAACACAATGTTCTTTGTAACTACCAATGGGTTCTGATTCTCAATAAGGATGGGCGTGGCAAAAAATTGAACAACACCCAAATCAGTCAAAAGACGTCTGAGCCACACACACTCGATAGTCACTGTGAAAGCTTCTCTTTACGCAGCCTCACAACTAGAAGTGGACACAATAGGATGCTTCTTGCTCAATCAAGATATGCATGAGCTACCAAGAATGAAGCAAAAACCATTAGTGAACACACAAGTGTTATAGCAATGATCAAACTTTGAGTTAAAAAAAGCATGTAAATCTGGAAGTAATGATCATTCATTGGTATAATACAATCTCAGTAGTCGGGTACGAATCAACTAGTGAAAGATGTGCTTAGTTGCCTACTAATGCTTGACACCTCTACAACACATAAACCTAGTTATCTGAGAGACAACAAATTGAGTATTATGTTGAATTATGCATAAGTAAAATAGGCATCCAAAAAACTACTAATAGAGAACAACATAAAATGCTTCTCCAACATCATGAGACTCAATCAAAATATATATTTTTTCATGGGAGTGTCAATAGGTTTACAATCCTCTAGGCCAAAACATTATATTAATGTTTCAATATATTTTGTTTTACGCAAAGTTATTCCCACATCAACTTGCATTGGTCAGAACTCTTCTCATTCTGAGGGTCTGAGATGGCGCAATCAGAATTGCCTTGAGAAAATTCCAAGATTGAAGAAGGATCTATATATGAAAGTCATATTATTAAAATAAACCTCCAAATCGTCATGCTGTATCTTTTCATAATCCTAAAGAAGAATAATGTGGGAAAAAGTGTTTTGCTAAAGACATAACTCTACCTCCTAGAGATTAGAGAAAGAATGAAATGTCTCAATCCCATGCTCAATGTTCTCATCATGTTCCATGATTTTGTTGGATTTATAATTTTTTTTTCACATTTATTGGATAAAGATTCGGATA
Organism: Ceratopteris richardii; assembly: GCA_020310875.1. Classification (NCBI taxonomy): domain Eukaryota; kingdom Viridiplantae; phylum Streptophyta; class Polypodiopsida; order Polypodiales; family Pteridaceae; genus Ceratopteris; species Ceratopteris richardii. Next base: position 13,397,105 of record CM035416.1, read on the forward strand.
CTTGATTCTTACGAAGGAAGTCTAATCTAGAACATGGAAAACAAGGTGACAAACTATTGTACATGTTGGTTGGTTGCAAGATGTCAAAACAATCTCCACTCTTGTCTCGCTCAACAATGGATTCTCTCTAAAATTTTGATTGTATGTGGCTCCAAACATGAATCAATGTGCACAATCACTACAAACATGCCAATCACTTTGAGTAACAATAGGCTTCTTTCTAATTGACAATGGATTCCTAGGATGATTTACTTCTATGATCATGACGTGAAGTGATTGCATTAAACTTAATTGTAGCATAGGTAGACCCATCATCCATGCATTTAGTTTCCATAGGACTCTCTTAAATAAAAATCTTACCTAAGAGAACTTCATAGGAGCAAATATCTTCAATAAAGAAGTGAAATTATTTTGTGATGCCTCCTATGAATATAGACACACTAGTGCAAGCTCCATACAAGGCACCCACACCATTATCTACAATTCTCATATGCCATCCACAATATTTATATATGGGCCATCAAAACATATCATAGACATCCCTTGAGATCACATTGATCTCAGAGTCAGAATCTACTAATGCATCAACAATGATAGCATTCTTATCATTGTCTATTTTAACATGCATCACTCATGTACCTCTTGACAAAATTTTTCTTATAAGTGACTTTCATGATTGTTTTCATGATTCTCATGGTCAGGTTCAATAGGTCCTAAGGCATTTTTATTCACATTTACTTCATCATCATCAAGGTCCTCTTCATAAGCTTCATCAAAGTTTAAGGCTTCATTCATAGCTTGATCTTGATCTAGAGAATCTTACATCTTAGTATCTAGATTAAGCGAAAACCTCTTCCTTTTAATTAGACCAATAAAGTTGTCTTTAGAAAAAAGATTTGCAATAGAGAAAAATTGTTTTAAAGACATGGTCACTTGAATCTTAAACATAATATCATCTAAAATCTCCATAGGATCTATTTTTCTCTTAATTACTAAAATCAAGATGGCTTTTGGTTTTCTCTTTGGTTTATTTTGTTTTTGCTTATAATATTTTCTTTTCACCTTCTTGTGTTTATCTTGAGTTTGTTTTAATTGTTCTCGTTTCTTTGAAGCCTTTGGTTCTATTTGTTTGGCTATTTTCTTCTTACCTTTTTGTTTCTCCTCTTTTTTTTTCATTCATTGGGTTATCTTGGTTTGCAAGGTTTTCCCTTGCTCTATGATGGTTTCTATTCCCTTTGAAGTTTGTTTTTGAGTCATTTTCTTTAACTAGCCTCCATTTCATCCCTTTTTCATTTTTCTTCTACATTGAATATGTGAAAAATAAGAGATTGATCCTCTATTGGTGACTCCCAAGCCATTATTCTCCTCATCTCATCTCATGATCTTACTGAAGCCACTATGAAAATACCAATTTCCTTTGTGGGTTTACTTGATTCTTCTTATTGTTCAGCAAGAGCTTCTACTTTCACTCATCTAGTTCCTACATATGTCATGGTTCTATTTTCATAGTGTTTCTTCATTCCTCCCTTATCGTAATTTCCTTGCAAAGCTAGCCTAGAATGATAGTCACATATTTTTGTATATATGTCTATTACTATTCACTGATCCTTGGCAAATTTCAATAGCTCACAATCTCTCAAAAAGTGCTATGGCAAATATTACCAAGGACACCAATGAGGACCATAGACAAAACCATCTAGATTTTGAGGATTTTGATTAACTTATTGTGGGAAATTTTGAAACGAAGGATTTTTTTGGTAAAGTATTTCTTGAGTAGGCTAAGTAGGATTTTGATAAGGTAGTTGATGCATTTGAGGAGCTTGGAGAGAAATATTTTTCACTTGAGGTGCAAGAGGAGCTTCCATATATATCTTTGATGATTTTGAAAATTTCGAATTTGAGGATTTGGAAAAGTTCTTTGAGAAGCTCGAGGATACATGTTTTGATACATTTTAGGATTTTTCATATGAGGATGAGCATTTTGCATTCAAGGGTTATGCATTGGAGGAACTTGATATGCTTGAGTGGGAGCTACTTGTGGGTTTTGATTGGGAGGTACAACATGTTGATTACCCTCTTGAAAAGACATTGGGTTTATTTGATTTTGGAAAGTTTTAGATTGTATCTCATCTACATTGTTGTCCAAATTGCTCGCTAACTTGCTTCTTAACTTGTGGAAGACTAGAGTGTAGCAATAATACTTTCCATTTTCTTACTGAGAATTTCCACTTGAGATTATTAAGTGAAACTTTTATTTGTCTCTACTTCAAAAGCTTGAGTAGGCTTGATCATTTGAGGAATAGGAGTAGAGTCAAAAAGCAAAGCTTGTAATTTTTCTCTAATTTCCTCCTTAGATTGTAGAATACTAGCTTGAGGAAGACTAGTTTGCTCATAAAAGATGGATTTTCTTTTATGTCTATGGGCTAAAACCTCTATTATGCTACACACTTTTTTTCCAATTGTCAGTAAGACCATAGCATTTATCCAGCTCTTTCAGTTGCCATTCAACTTCTCTATGAGTTTCAGGATCAATAAGCTTCAGAAAATTGATCACAATATCATGTTCCAAAGTTATCGTATCCTCATTACGAAGTTTTTCAGTGTCTTATACATTCATTTTGTAAGTGACTGATAGAGCTACTAGGCCTTGGGGACTTAACCCACTCTAAGAATCCTTCCTAATTATGTTGGCTATAGTCCTAAAGATAGAATTGTTTGAGCATATCCTTTCAAAAATCACTCCAAGAAAGACTATCATATTGAGTGACATGGTTCATGATAGAGCTATCAACAATTTGTTCAAAGAATGTTATCAAAAGATGTTTTGGAAGACTCAAATTCAGAACTTTCTCTTCACAAAATTCTAAGTATCTTGTAAGTTTCATGCCATTGAAATTTTCCCTTCTCTCGCAACATAGAAGAGACTATTCTTTGGTCTTTTTTCTTAACAATGAGGGATATCTATCTAAAGACGTTTAAGATAAGTAAACCCAACTCTAACCCACACACTTCAATGAGGGTGAGCAAAGAGAGAGAAATCATTGATCTTATAAGTGAATCCTAGTTTGGAAGTCTAACTTAAATTTGAATCTAGGAAGTATGCTCTTACTATCCCACCTTGGATCCTTACATGCTTAATTGAAGGTGATTGTCACAAGGAAACCATGTAGTAGCAAGGCCCTATGTATTCCTTATAATGATTCTGCATGATTTGGAGAGGGTTTTCATAGTTTTTTGAGTGAATCTAGGGCCTTGGGTCATTGAGAAATCAACTATCAACCCAAGGATACACTACTTTTGATTACAACAGTTGGATTCATCAAATAAATGGCTAGGATTGGTTCTTCTTATCAAATCCACGTCAAAGGAGGAGAAAAGAATGCCTTCATTCTCAAAATTTTGTGACTTTTATATATGATTGTACAAGGATGACTTGAATATATTATTTGAGACATAAATCAGATGTATTTTATTATTTCAAGAAGTTCAAGGTTATGGTTGAAAGGGATTGTGAGACGTACATCAAGTGTATTAGGTTAGATGGGGGGAGATAATTCTTGTCTCATGATTTTTCTAATCTCTTGGAAACCAATGGGATTAAAAGGAAAATCACATGTAGGTATATACCACAACAAAATGGTGTAGCAAAAAGGAACAAAAGATATATTGCACAATGTGCCATGACAATGATGAAGGAGATGAGTATGCATAATTGTTATTGGGTTGATGCAGCAACCAAAGCTATTTACATCATGAATAGTGAGCACAAGATTTATAAGTGTTAAAACCATACAATAAAGGAATTAGAAGTATTAAGAGATGTTAGATCCGATGAATTTGTTACCTTGGTATGCCTCGAATGTATCTATGCATGATAGTGAAGTTGAAGAGAAGAAGAAAACAAGGGATGAACCAAAAATCATGGTTCTTAGTGGACCAAAAGAGTCGAGTTCTCAGGTATCATGGGATAGAAGCAGCCCTACATCAAGTCAATTTAGTGATGCAAGAAGCAAAGGCAAAGAAAAAATCACAGAAATATGAGAAGGTGAAGGCCTATGGATTGAGCTCAACTCAAATCATCATGAGAAGAAGAGGGAGAGCTCAAAGATTTAAAAAAATCCAAATCAATGGAATGGTGAGATAAGGAAATCCAATAGGGTAAGCTATCCAATTAAAAGACTTACCTATGATTCATTTATGGCTAGACATTATGCTTATATGAGAAAGGTTATTGAAGAACTCACATTTTTGAAGAAGCTAACACATGCAAGGAGTGGAAAGAAGCTATGTAGGAGGAGATCAAGGATTTTGCTGAAAATAACACTTGGTCTCTTGTACCAAGGAAGAAAGATATGAAGGTAATTGAAAACAAGTGGGATTATTAAGTAAAGAAACATTCAGATGGAAGTACTGCTAGATATAAAGCTAATCCTTTAGAAAAAGGATTTTCTCAGACTTATGGATTGGACTATGAGGAGAACTTAAGCCCTATGGCTAAGATGATTGCTATCTGAGCCATAATTGCAATTGTTGCAAGCAAGAATTGGAAGATGTACCAACAACCATTAGGACTTGAAGATAAATTCAAGGATGGCTATGTTTGCAAGTTGAAGAAAGCATTATTGTCTCAAGCAAGGCCCAAGGACATGGAATCAAATCATTGTGGAGTATATAATCAAATGTGGATACAATCAAAGCAAAGCAAATCCATCATTACTTTACAGGAAGAAAGGTGAACTATCTGTCTACTTGTTTGTATATGTAGTTGACCTAATCATTACAAGAAATCATGAAGAATGTATCAAGGAGATCAAAAGGAAGCTTGGGAAAGATTTTAAGATCTGAGGCCTTAGACATCTTAGGTACTTTCTAGGTACTCAAGTAATATAGAAGACAACAACATTTGGCTTATGTAGAGGAAGTACATTTTGGGTGTTTTGAAGAAGTGTAGACTTACAAGATGTAAACCATTGAGAAATCCTATGGAGCTGAGTATAAAATTTACTTCAATGGAAGGTAATGAGGTACAAGATCCAATCCTATACAAGTCTATGGTTGGCTCATTAAACTATGCCACATTACTAGACCAAATCTAGCATATACAGTTGGTGTGCTTCCCGAATTCATGCACACATGAGCTCCACATTTACTTGCAACAAAGAGAGTACTAAGATTTCTCAAGGATACACTCAATGAAGGTTTAATTTATCCTTTTGAAGATGAAATGTAGGTAAAATCCTACACTGATGTTGATTGGGCTAGATCCACAGAGGATAGAAGAAGCACAAGTGGATATGAAGTGATGCTTGGCAAGAAAATCATCTCTTGGATGACAAAGAAGCAACCCACCGTTGTCCTCTCATCCACTGAAGTTGAATTTAGGGCATTAGCTCGAGTGACTTGTGAGCTTATGTGGCTCAAGAAGCTAGTGCTTGAGTTGAACTTGCAGGTTAATCGATTTCCAATCTTGTGACAATATGAGTAGTGTGTACCTATCTGCCAATCCCATGTTCCATGCTAGAAGCAAAAACATAGAGGTACACTATCATTCCATCAGAGAGAAGATGCTAGCTAAAGAAGCTTTGTGTAACATATAATTACAAAGGATCAATGTGATGACATGTTCACCAAAGCTTTGGGCTCATTCATGTTAGCAAACTTCAAGAACGGGATTTGATTGTAGGATCTAGGATGAAGAATTGAATCTTGAAGCTTGAGGGGGAGTACTGAAATACAAGCTTCAACCTTATTGTAATTTGGACCATCAGATGGATGCTACTTGGAGCCTCATAAATCAGGCATTCCAACATGCGGAATCAAAAATAAAATTTGAATTTGAATCCTCCCGTCAACAACCAAAATTTGAATCACACTGTGTGAATAATTGCTATAATCTAGGAAACGTAATTCCTAACTTATAGGGAATCTTTTTATTTCTATATCTACACACACTCATCTTTGAATTCAAGAGATCCCGCATATTTGTGTGCTAAGCTGGCCCCCTGAGCTCACGCTCCAACCCAAGTAGCATGGGGCACGCGAAATCCCGTTAACACATAGAGTTCTATGTGAGCACTATAGATTGCTCTGAGTGTTAAGGATTTCTCATTAGTCATAACTCACTCAATTCTTGTAATCTTTAGCTTATTAGAAATCTAATCAAGTCATCTTAATTTGGTTAAAGTGACAGATCATTTCTCTGCATATTCTGAGAGAACCAAGTTGAAGAGTGAACAAGCTTCTATTTTTGTATACCTAGGGGAGAACAAACTTAGTCTGCCTAGAAGGTATTGGTTCTCCTAGTAAGCATAACCAATTTTAAAGAAATAAGTTGCATTGGCAAGGCCTCAAAGTCTATTTTATGTATGAAAAAGGTTTTGGCTTCCATCCACATATTCTCAATATTCAATCATTTCATTAAGTAGAGGTTCTATGAAGTTGCATGTGAGGACACCATAGCTTCAAGGTTGCATAGGGAAGTTGAAAATTGTCCCAACAATATATTTTTCATACCATGTATATATTTATAAAGCTCCTCAAATGTATCATTTATAGATATATTTTGATCTTTATACATGATTAAACATATTTGCAAAATACTCTGTTGATATGTTCTTAAAAGAGACTGATAGAAAAGGTTGTATATAGCTTGATTTAGAGATTCTTGATTATACTAATGAGAGAGGAAAAAAATAATAGTGAATGAAACGGTTCAAAAAGGCCACTTTTATCCGAATCATTCCAAGAGGTCTTCCATGTTGAATAGAAGATGGAGACATAGAATCAAAGTTCAATTTCCTTATTAATATGGTCTTTTGAGGTTCTCTTGGATATGATTTAATTCTCAAAGACCTCCTCATTAGATGAAATCCTTTGCCATTCATTCTTTCCAAATAATTTTATCATTAGGGTAGGTTCAAATTGAATTTTTTGGATAATATACTTCACCTTTTCCATGAATATCAAGGGCACCATTTTTGTGATAGAATTCATCATGTACTCCTCAAGATAAATCAGTTTGTAAGAGTATAAATCAACAAGAGAAAAGTTCAGTGTCAAATATGGGTAAAAACTTAGTATAGATGTATTCTCCACATAGAAAACATTGAGGTTCACCTCTTAGATTGAAGAACAATGATCAGTGTGTGATGGAATGACAAGAGTGGTGCTCAATGTCATAGAGTGTGAGTGTTCTCATGGAAGAGAGGAGAACTACACATTTACTAAAGCTAAATGGGGAGAATTCTGCAAAGAAGTCTTTTAGGATGCAACATGTTCATTCCTTTTCTGATCTCTAAAAGGTTCAATATGCTTTTCAAGTTTCTGCCATTGAGTTCCTCTTTGTGAGCCCAACCTCAGTAATACTAGAACCTACATCAGCATCGAAAATGTATTTCCTATTGTTTCAAGAGAACGAAGAGAATTCTCATCTTCATCATTGAAGGAATTATGATCAGCATAAGTAGGGACATTTAACAACATTTCTTCTCCTCATCGATGTTCTCCATATGTTGTTAGAAGAGCGTCACATTTTCCACTAGAATGCCTTATTCCCAGACTTCTTCATGTGGAACAATTCCTCATTAACAATTGATTTGGTTATGTGATCTCAAACACCAATATTCCACCCAATACACCTTTAAGAGATCTTGGCGGTGCTCTCCTCAATAGGGATCGATCATACGGACCACCACTACATGCAGCACCCATGAACAGATCGAATCTAGCTCATCTGCCATTGCTTCTAGTTGCACAACTCTCCATTGATCCCATGTCTAAAAGAAAAAAGAGAAGACTCCCTTGAAAAATATCCTACCCTCCTTATACGGCTGACTTCTGTCTCACGTGAGATATATCCAACATTAAAAGCCCCCCCCCCTTTGTTCTTGTGATGCCAACTAGGCTTCTTTCCCTTGTCGATCTATCTCTTCATCCCCACACTTACAAAACAAACTCTTTTCCTCCAAAACCATGTGTTCGACATAGCCCTTGAGGCTACTAACATAGACAGACTCGCAAAAGAAGTAGAAATTCCTCATTTGCATGGAATTATCCACATCATGAAATACAATGTACTATACACTTCCTAGTGACTCATTTCAAATTTGGATGTGTTGAATTAGTGAAAAAACTCCTCATTTAAGACATTATTTTCACGCATTATTGCATAAAATATAAGTTGTGGATAGCAAATTGTAACTTGGCCATTAATAAGTTCGTTTTTCTCTCCATTGACGACATCTAGACCATCTTCATGCACAATATTTTTCTTAGAAAAAAACTACGTGACGGATCTCCTTTTAGATTGGAAGGTGATCTTTAACACGAGCAGCTTCTCAACCTTCCTTATATCCTGCAATAAGCTTTTCCCATTTATCTTTACACTGTTAGCCATCCCTTGATACGTCTGTCTTCTCAGAGGCTTGTGCAATCTCCTCCCATGGAGCACCTTTCTGATCAATGGTGACTCCAAAAGTTTAAGACCAATGGTTCGAGAAGCAAAAGTAGGTCTGCGAAGGGCACAAAAGCCTTTGCATATACATATACCATTATGCACACATACACACATAACTATGAACATACATACAATTACAAATGTGAACATTGTTACACTTATGTGTTCCTCGAGTAGCTTTGATATGAACCTTTTCCCTATACATGGGCACTTTTCACTCTAGTGCTGGCTAAAGGTTTTTTCCCCATGTTACCACATACTTGATACTCTCATATGTGGTGGTACTTTGTACTTAGGGATATTATTCAGCTCTTACTTCAGTTCAATTCATCGATCAATAGAGTGAGCTATTCTAGCCATCGTCTTCTCCGTGTGTCTTGCTACATTTGTGCTCCTTGTGTGTGCTTCTTGTGTGTCTCTTGCACTTCTACACTCACCCAATAGTGGTATCAGAGTAGGTTAAGCTTCTTCTCAAGTTTCGGTTTTTCGCGTCGCGGCGCGCGCGCGCACTTTAATAGTGCAAATCGACTTCGGAGCATAGGAGTGTGAATTTCAGCAGCCCAAAAACATTTCAGCCAGGTGTGCTGGGGTTTTACCCCCATTTCAAAGCCATTTGTGCACTCAGAATCGCCATCAGAGTGACGGTTTGTGAGCTGAAATTTCAGCACTCATTTTAGTTTTCATCGAAGTGAAGATTTTGTCACATTCTTGTTCCTTAGTGAAATGGCAGGCAGTAATGACTTGTTTGGCATGCTTCAAGCTGAAGATAAGCTTGATGGGACCAACTATCTGATGTGGTCTTACATATGAAGCATGTTCTTGTTGCAAAACAACTTTGGAACATAGTGGCAGATGTAGATCGAAGACCAGCAGGTGCTTCTACTTCACAGTCTACTGTCATAGATGGAGCTTCTTCTTCGAGTACAGTGGTTTCTCCTTCTCCACCTACACAGGAGCAGCTTAGATGGGATGGAAAAGATGCTCGAGCTCATGCTTTGATTGCGCTTTCAGTGAAGCGTCATATAGTTCCACACATTCGGTCATGTTCTACATCGAGACAGGCATGGGACACTCTTGCTTCTTTGTATGCCGTGCGTAATGAAGCACGTGTTGCATACTTGAGGAAGCAACTTGAGGAAGCAACTTGAGGAAGCAACTTGAGGATGTATGTATGGCTGAAAATGAGTCGGTGGATGTGTATATGACACGCATCAAGGACTTGAAAGAGCAACTGGCAAACATAGATGAGATCATTCCGGATGCATCACTCATTTCTACATTGTTGAAAGGATTATCGGAATCTTTTCGAAGCTTTGCTACTACACTCCATTTGGTTGCAAAAGGAAATCCTAACATGTATGCATTTGATGAGATTGTGTCTCTTCTTTTGCAAGAATAGCAAATCTAGAGTGAATAAGAGTGGTTTGATTGAGGGAATGCAAGCACTTGCTATCTCACAAAAGGGGAAAAGCAAGTATGGTTCAGCTTTGGGTTCATCAAAACCAAAGCCTCAAGCTTCCTCTTCCACTCATTCCTCTAATGATGGTGATTTGCAAAAGAAGAAGAGATGCAAAATATTGCCGGAAGGCTGGTCATACTATTGATGAGTGTAGAAAGCTTGCTAAACACAATGAAAAGAAGAAGGAATCCGGCATGTCTATTGCTGAAAATTCAGCAAATGCAAAGAATGATGAAGCTAACATGGCTCAAGATTTTTGGGCATGTGTAGTTACATGTCATTATGATGCTTCTTTACATTCTAAATGTATGGTTGGTAGTGAGGTTGATTCCAATTGGTTCTTTGATAGTGGTGCTTCAAAGCACATAACATCATGCAAAAGATTTTTTGCCTCTTTGAAAGATGCATCTAAAGGAGGACATGTGGTATGTGCAAACAATGCCTCTTATCCTATCATTGGAGTAGGAGAAATTGAGCTTACGGCTGCAAATGGAGGTGTGATTCTCTTGAAAAATGCATTGTATGTGCCTGGTATCAAGAAGAACTTAATTTCTGTTCCGTTGATTGCCAAAGTTGGAATTCATGTACACTTTGTTGATGATAAGTGTATGGTTCATGATTTCAACAATGGCGATGTTATCGTGATGTCTGGTACATTATGTAATGGTTTGTATCGCATGGATACATACAAGAGGGCTGCCTCGAATGCCTTAATTGCTCATACTTCTTCCATGGCTGAAATGGAGCTTTGGCATGCTCGTTTTGGTCACTTGAACTTCAATAGTTTGCTCTACTTGCAAAAGAAGGACATGGTTATTGGCTTGCCTACACTTGAGTCCATTGAAAAGCATGCATATGAAGGTTGCATTCTTGGAAAAATGCATCGTGCTTCTTTTCCAAAAGATAGTCATACACACACTACAAGAAAATTGCAACTTGTTCATAGTGATGTATGTGGTCCGGTCAAGACTCCATCTTTTGGGAAGCATGTATATTTTGTTACCTTCATTGATGATGCTACTCGCCATACATGGGTGTATCCTATGAAAGCAAAGAATGAGGTATTTTCTTGCTTCAAAGCATTTTTAGCTATGGCTGAAAATTTTTCTTCACAAAAGCTTTTGACTCTACGCACGGATCGTGGTGGTGAATACATGTCACATGAGTTTAATGCTTTTCTTCGTGAAAGAGGTATTTCACACCAATGTACAGTGCCATACACACCTCAACAAAATGGTGTTGCCGAGCGTAAAAATAGAACTCTACTTGAAATGGCACGATGTATGGTTAAAGGAAAGCATCTTCCTCATAAGTTTTGGATGGAAGCGGCCATGTGTGCAAATTATGTGTTGAATCACTGCCCTACAAAAGCATTGAGAGTCATCACTCCTTATGAGGCTTAGAATGGTCATAAGCCCATGGTTAGTCATATGCATGTGTTTGGTTGTTTGGCATATGCTCTTGTGCCATCACAACAACGTCACAAACTTGATGACAAGGCAAAGAAATGTATAATTGTTGGTTATAGTGCTGAAAGTAAGGGATATCAATTGTACCATCCATTGACGAACACAATTATTGTGAGTCGAGATGTGGTATTTGCTGAAAATTTAGTTTTCCCTCTACTTGAATGTAAAAAACTGCCAACAGTTAGCTCACAAGATGTGTCTGATACACTCATGCCTTTGTTCCAAAATGGTGCACTTGACTATGGCCATGTAGATCAGCCAGCTGAGGTTCAAAGGGCTGAAAAATTCCAGCCAAATAGGGCTGAAAATGCTGAGAATTTCCAGCCAAACATGGCTGAAAAATTTCAGCCAAAATTTGCCAAAACTGTTGGAAATTTCCAGCCACATATGGTTGAACATTTGCGTCAAAATATGACTAAAAATGAGCATGAAATTCAGCCCACGCATGATGTACATATTGAAGATGTATTACATAATGAACGCATGTCTATCAAGAGTGCACAATCCATGCCAAAGTGGCTGAAACAAACTTTGCAGGACAACAAATTGAGTGCACCTTTACTTGGTAGAACAAGATCAAGCTCTCACCATGCATTAAGTAATTTTGTGGATTATTCTCTTATTGCTACAGCATGTAATGAAGAGCCACTTTCTTTTGAAGATGCATGTGACGATCCACAATGGATGAGTGCTATGCAATCAGAAATGGATTCCATACATAGGAATGGTACTTGGGAGTTATGTGAATTGCCAAAAGGAAAGAATACCATTGGTACAAAGTGGGTTTACAAGATTAAGAGAAAATCTGATGGTGTCATTGATCGCTACAAAGCTAGATTGGTTGCCAAAGGATATGCGCAACAATATGGCATTGAATATGAGGAAACTTTTGCACCTACTTCATGCATGACTACCATTCGTACCCTGGTTGCATTGGCAGCCCATTGAGGTTGGAAAGTGCATCAGTTGGACATAAAAACAGCCTTCTTGAATGGTGATTTGCAAGAAGAGGTTTATGTGAAGCAACCTCCTGGATTTGCTATGAAAGGGAAAGAGCATATGGTTTGTCGCTTGCATAAAGCCTTGTATGGTCTCAAGCAAGCTCCACGTGCATGGTATGACAAAATACATAAGCACTTGATTGCTCTTGGCTTCACATGTAGTCCGATTGAAAGCACACTCTATGTACGCAAAAATGGGGCTGACCTTATAGTGCTTGTTCTTTATGTCGATGGCATACTCTTGACTGGGTCATGTGATGCAAAACTTGACATTCTTATGGCTGATTTTCAGCATACTTTTGATGTCACTTATCTTGGTCTTTTGAGCTACTATCTTGGCATCCAATTTGTATCTGTTGAGGGGGGAATCGTTATGCATCAAGCAAAGTATGTTGAAAAACTACTTCAGCATTTTGACTTTGAGGATTGCAAGCGAGTTTCCACACCAGTTGAGATAGGATTCAGGTTCTCAGTTGAGGATTCCAGTGATGCATTTGACACTTCTCTTTATCAGCAGGCTGTGGGATGTCTTATATATGCATGCAACACAAGATCGGATATACAATATGCAGTTTCCCAGTTGAGTCGATTCATGCATAGCCCTCGCACTAAGCATTGGCAAGCGGTGAAACGTGTGTTTAGATATCTTCGAGGCACTTTGAGCTTAGGTCTCTTTTATGGCAGAGATGTTAAGCCATGCTTGCATGCTTTTACAGATAGTGATTGGGCTGGTTGTTATGATACTCGCGTGTCCACTAGTGGTAATTGCTTTTTCCTTGGAGGCTCATGCATATCTTGGTTGAGTAAGAAGCAACCTAGAGTGGCGACATCGAGTTGTGAAGCTGAGTATAGGGTAGTTTTCACAGCTACAATGGAGTGTATATGGCTGAGAGGCCTATTGATGGATCTTTGCATGGAGATTGATGTTGCTACGCATATTCTCCCTGATAGTCAGAGTGCTTTGGCTGTTGCACGAAACCCAGTGTTTCATGCACGGACCAAACATATTGAGGTGCATTACCACTATGTGAGAGAGCGCCTTCATGCAGGAGATATTGATTTGCTATATGTGCCTACACAAGATAATGTGGCAGACATATTCAACAAAGTTCTTCCACGGGAAAAGTTTGAAGCTTTTCGCAAAGCTTTAGGCTTGTTACCTTGTGGGGGCTGATCTGTCACTCCCTGTATGTGTTCACGTCATTCGCTCCAGGGGGGTTTGTTACACTTATGTGTTCCTCGAGTAGCTTTGATGTGAACCTTTTCCCTATACATGGGCACTTTTTACTCTAGTGTTGGCTAGAGGTTTTTTCCCCATGTTACCACATACTTGATACTCTCATATGTGGTGGTACTTTGTACTTAGGGATATTATTCAGCTCTTACTTCAGTTCAGTTCATCGATCAATAGAGTGAGCTATTCCAGCCATCATCTTCTCCATGTGTCTTGCTGCGTTTGTGCTCCTTGTGTGTGCTTCCTGTGTGTCTCTCACACTTCTACACTCACCCAAAAAACATTGAGAGCCATACATATATATACTTATGTGCATTTTTTCATTGCATTTATGTTTATAAATTTGCAACAAATGCATTGCACACACAAAACGCATATTCACACCCACATCTCAACACACATGCACTTAAATAATTACACACGTATTTGCACACATGAATGCACATCAAGGCACATGTATTCACATACATGGATACAAATATACATATATATGTAGAAAGATGCACACTCACAACACAACACATAAAAACATATTCACAATATACATACACATTATGTGTTTATGCACATTCATTGACAAGCATACTCATATGGATTTATGCACATTGATACGCTTTATCATGCATCCGATCCACAATACACACATGCATGTTAAAGCAACATCATAAATGCACACATATATGGCATACGTATATATATACACACACACATAAGATCAAACAAAAGAGAATAATGCCACACACATAAGAACATATCACACACTTGATTACTTCACATTACACACTAATGTATATGCACATACATACCATATAGCAACACAAACATCCATCTACCAACAGACATACATGTACATCTATTTATACATGCAACATCGGACTTCCAGACACATACACAAAATAAACCAATACACACGTAGCACATATGCATTCTTTTCTCCAGTGATGAATTTATATTGATAAATTTTAAGCTTTATAAGATCTAAGGTACCCATTTGGAAACGAAAAATAGTAGATTTCATGGTTAAATTAGATCTATTCAGCCAGATGATAGGGTTTTGTGAAATCATGCATGAATTTTGCTCAAAAGAATTCTTTCTTTTGGTAAAAATGTATATTATCAAATAGTCTTTCAATTGAAAGTGCATTTGATTGAACGCACTTTCCGCAAAAAGGATATTGACCGGAAAGCTCATTTATATGCCATATAAGCTTTTGTTTATTTGTAATTTGAATTCGATAAGTCTCTTCTTACGATATATCTTTCTTAAATTTTTTTTTTTGTGGTGCATTCTTTCCAATCTTAGTGTGTTTTAAGTTTATTTTTTTATTAATAGTTAGTTCATATATATCTATAATTCATAAAATCATTTCTTACTTGTATATGATTCTTTTCAATATTAATGTATTACTTGTATATGAGTCATGAAAGTTTTTTCTACTTGAATACTAATATAGGATACGTTTAGTCACTATTGTGATTGTGTATCACGATTTTGATTCACATTACTTTAATAATATTTAAAAGTGTAGAAAATATTTTGTTTTCTTGAATTGCAACTTACATTCTTACTCTTTGAATGTCATTAAGAGTGTTCAAGGACGATTTTCAGTATTCTATTCATTCAAAACCTTATAATCACGATAGTAAAGATAGTACATGTCAAAAACTTTATAGAAAATATTACAAATAAATGATTCATTATGAATCTTCCTCTCAAAAAACCATGGATAATATATATTAAAGCTATTATACGAACTATTGTGTGCTCGATTCATTTCCACTCTTACTCTCAAAATAGTAAAGACAACAAAGGTAAAAAAATAAATCTATAGAGACTATTGTGAGTTTTTGATTGATTGAGAGAGTCTTACTTGCATTATAGTATATAGAATCTTCTTAGCACTCTATGCGAACTTAGAAATAAAGTAGTGGTCCTCGACTGGATTCCATGACTTTTTTTCCACACATATATAGGTTGTCAAAAGTTTTTTTTTTTCTTTGTATCTCCATTTTGGCCTTTTGCATGATGGATTGAGTAGCCTTTATTGCATTGTCCTAACAATCAAAAGAAAGTGATAAAATTATTTTAATCAGTTTTGTAGATGCTATAATGGATTCGTAAATGATCATATCTTCATCCACATGAGATAATGACTTTCATCCACTTACAGAACGTAGTAAGACTTTGTAAGAACATACAATTATTAGAAATCATTACAATTAGTAGTCTAAGTTTTATAAATTCTCAAGTTGATATTATATTTTTGTCATACCATGTATCATTCGTAGATATATTTTGATCTTTATATCCGATCAAGGATCTTTGCATAATACGCTGTTGATAGGGCCCTCTTTCCTTATTAATAGGGCCCTTTGAGGTTTTCCTGGATATGACTTAATTCTCAAAGACCTCCTCATTAGATGAAATCCTTGGCCGTTTATCCTTTCCCAATAGGTTTGTCATTCGGAAAGATTCAATTGGAAGTTTTTGGATAATCTACTTCATCTTTTCCATGGATACCAAGGGCACCATTTTTGTGAGAGAATTCATCATGTACTCCTCAAGATAAATCCGTTTGTTACAGCATAAATAAACAAGAGAAATGTTCAGTATCAAATATGAGTAGAGGCTTAGTATAAGTTTCCGAGATGTATTCTCTACATAGAAAACATTAACGTTCGCCTCCCACACAGAAGGTCCATGATTAGTGTATGATGGAATGACAAGAGTGGTGCTCAATGTCAGAGAGTGTGAGGGTTCTCACGGAAGAGAGGAGAACTACATGTTTACTGAAACTGAATGGAGGAATTTTGCAAAGAAGTCTCTATTCATGAATTTTTATGTTTCACAAGTATGGAAACATCCATTCAAACTTTCTTCTGGTCAAGAATATCTGTAAGAATGTTTGTCTAAGAAAATTAAGCTTCAAAGATAAAAACATTTCTCCAAAGACGAGTGTTTCAAACTTGTAACATCCTTGCAGAATGCTCAAAAAGCTTCAAATGCGCATAAACAATGATATCGTTTCTCCAAAAAATTTACTGTATATGAAATTGATGAGAAACCTGTGGACTCCATGACGAGAAAGAGCAAATGATAAATAACAACAAATTATGGTGCACATGCACCAAACAGAGTGCTTAACTCTTTCAGAAAATGGGCATAAACTTGCTTAGAAGAGTATCCAACGTGCTCATTCCCTTTTCTTGCTCTGTAAAAAATTCAATATGATTTTGAAGATTGTGCCATTGAGTTCTTCTTTGTGAGCACAATGTCACTAATTTTGGAACCTGCATCGGCATTGAAAATGCATTTTTCCTATTGTTTCAAGAGAACGAAGAGAATTGTCATCTTCATCATTTACGATTTTTTTTTCTAAATAAAGGAAGTTCGGCCTTAGCCTACTCTCTGGGACTTGAATTAATTAAAAGAAAAGTACAAGAGAAGGGGACTAGTGCCCATGGGATCCCCCAAATCCCACAGAGTGGGGGTAGCTTTTACAAAGTTTAGATGGCATTACAAAGACGGTTAGTCACCCTCTCATCACCCTGATGTAGGGCCCACATGGGTTGAATCTTGTTGTAGTGACACTTGATGGTGCCTAAAAGGGGGGGAGTTCTTACAATTAGCGATCCTTTTGCCAAGGAGGAATAGTGATTTCTCAATCGACCACACTATGGGGGAGTCACCAAAGTTGCACACCTTTCCCCCTAGATCTTCCATAGGGTCTCCCCTCTGATGGCGTTCCAGAGAGGCGGAGCAACTAAACGCTTCTCGCAGTAGAGCATGCATCCAAGCGAAATGTTTCTCAAGTCTGATTTTCTTTTCAACAAACTACGTGAGCCTTATGGTGGACCTTACAAAGCTTACATGAAGTTATAAAGGAGGTTGCTAAACCTCGCATCCCCATCATGCGGAAACCACTTGGTTTTAAGCTTATTATTGACATACTGAAGCTCTTTGTGATGTCTAGAGGGGGGGTTTCTTACAGTTAGCAATTCTTTTGCCGAGAAGGAATAGGGACTTCTCGATCGACCACTCCTTCAGGGTGTTGCCAAAGTTGTGAGTGCATCTTTCCCACCTAATCTTCCAAAGGATTTCTACCCTGATCGCATTCCACAATGTCGCAGAGCAACCGATCGCTTCACCAATGAGGGCTTGCTTCTAATTGATTTGTTCTTGGAGTCCGAGAGAACAACCAAGGATCCTCCATAACCGAAGGGATTTAGGGCAAGCAAAGAACAGGTGACCAATATCCTCTTTCCTATGGCAACATCGCTTGCACCAGGGCAGAACACCATAGATCTTGTTAGCTTTTGCATTGGTCCATATTCCACGGTGTAAAATTTGCCATAGGAGGACCAACTTTTTGTTTTCAATGAGAGGGTGTGAGATAGATAGAAATTTCATATCCCATCAAAGTCGCATCTAGTTGAGACACCATTTCTTGTTGAGACTGATGTGAATGTCATTGCGAACTTCGACATAAGGAAGCTTAGAGAGGCGATTACCATTAAAACACTTAAGGCCCATTAGGTCCAGAGCGTTCTGTCCCATTAGTAGTCAGATTTTAGAGCAGTCCCAAGCATGGCGTCTGCTCAATAAAACATTCCATTCCTCATATGTGAGCGCAGCACTAGGGTCAAGGTCCTCAAATTCAACCCATGTGTTTGTGTTCTGTTTCCATAGGTGCTTCCATTGTTTGAATCCCTTATTCCAGAGTCTCCTGGCACTTAAGACATTCCAAGGCTCCACATTTCTCATGCCTTGGATTGGGAACCAAATAGAGTCATTTTGTCTTATACCTGCAGCCCACTTCCAATCTTCATTGATTCTGATGTGAGGTTTGAATTTGTTCCAGCTCAACCACAAGGACCTTACCAGGATCGATCCTTTGGGTGAGACTGGAATCAGAGAGAATAAGAGGGTGAGGATGTGGAGGTTTTTCCATCCAGGGTAGCCCACCGGAGTAATCGCGATCGTGTTTCTAAAAATTAATGTGGCCAAAGAGGAATCTCTATTGCACGAGGCCTTAGTCATTCACTTTGTCGCCAGTTTATTGGCCATGCTTCCAATGTCCATAATGCCCAAACCTCCACTCTCCTTTTGGCTAGTGCATATGGACCATTTGATTTTAGGCACTCCCCTCTTGTTATGTTCCTTAGTCGAAAGAAAATTCCTACAAGTGCTTTCCAATTTGGCTAATTCTTGATCCTTCGGTCTCCAGTAAGAAAGAAAGTATATGATTGAGGATATGAGGAATGTGCTAATCACCATGGCCCGGCCAGCAAGATTTATTTGCAAAACCCTCCAATAGTTAAGTTTATTATTAAGTCTAGTAAGGACCAAAGCCCACTTTTGCTCTAGAGTAACACCGAATCCCATGGGGATATCAAGAATGCGAACGACCTGACCCGATTGAATGCTTTGGCATCCCTACAGAGTGAGGAGATTGGGTTGAGTCCCTTTGATAGCCTTGAATGCTGTCTTTGAGTGGTTAATTCTGGACCCAAAGGCCACACAAAAGGTGTCAAAGCACCACCAAAAGGTTTCCAGGCTAGTATCTTCATTGTGAACAAACGCATTTGTGTCATCCGCAAATAGCCTCATGGTCATTTGCCTAGAGTTATGTGGCAACATGATGCCTCTTCAAGTCACTCAGTGGCGAACATTAGCGGGGCCAATGAGCAACCTTGCCTGATCGATCACTTTGATTGCCTTTGAAAGTTGCCCGTTGACATTCACTTTGGTCGAAGCATTACCAAGGAGAGTGGAGATCAAAGTCAGAATCTACATTTCGCAAAATCTCCTCCATCAATGGGGCCCTCCCACCCTAACGCAACATATCGACCTCACCATCTAAGATCATTACCCAATGCTGATCATTTACAAAATTATGATCAACATTTCTTCTCCTCATCAATGTTCTCTCTATGTTGTTGGAATGGCCTCACATTTTTCAGTAGAATGCCTTATTCCCAGAGTTCTTCAAGTGGAACAGTTTCCTAATCCACCTTCTAGATTTCTTGGTGGTGCTCTCCTCAAAGGCGCAGCAACGAGCAACCACTGAGGTGACTCTCTAGTGATCCCCCATTGCTTCCTATATTTGGTGTAGTTGGAGATGACTCACCTTCAGTTTTCACAACTCTCCATTGATCCCATGTCTAAGCGAAAAAGAAGAAGATTACCTATCCCATGGCTGAGTTCTTTCTTGTGTCAGATATAGCCAACATTAAAAGACCTCCTCTTTTGTTCTTGTGATGCCAGTTAGACTTCTTTCGCTTCTTGATCTATCTCTTCATCCCCCCACTTAGAAAGCAAACTCTTTCTCTCCAAAGCCATTTGCTCCACGTAGCCCTCCAGACGACTAAAACAGAGTGACTTGCTAAAGAAGCAGAAATTCTCCAAAGTTGCATGGAATCATCCACATCAAGAGCCACAGTCGGCCCAAATGTACGTACATTGTAATTGTACACTTCCTAGTGACTCATTTCAAATTTGGATGCCTTGAAGTAGTGAACAAATTCCTCATTTGGAACATTATTTTAACGAATTATTGCATAAAATCTAAGTAGTGGATAGCGGAATGTAACATGGCCATTAAGGAGTTCCTTTTTTTCTCCTTTGATGAAATCTCGACCATCTTGATGCATAGTATTTTTCTTTAAAGCAAAGTATTTGATGGATCTCCTTGTAGAATGGAAGGTGATCTTTTCCATTGGCACCTTCTCAAACTTCCTTATATCCTGTAACAAGATTTCCTCACTTGTCTTCACACTCTTACCCATCCCTTGATACATCTGTCTTCTAAAAGGTTTGTGCAATCTCCTCCCATAGAGCAGCGTTGTCGTCACTCAAAGTCTTTCTGAGAACTATTTCTTGAACTCCCATCAACTTCTTGAGAAAACATCTAAACCTCAACCGTAATAATAACATCTCAAATATGGTCAAAGGAAATATGGCGACTGTAGAAGTTTAAGACCAACGGTTGAAGAAGCCAAAGTAGGCGTGCAAAGGGCACAAAGCCTTTGCACATACATATACCATCATGCACACATACACACATAACTATGAACATACATACAATTACATATATGCACATGCGGAACCATACATATATATAATTATATGCATTTGTTCATTGCATTTATGTTTACAAATTTTCAAGTACAAAGGCTTTGCATACGCATAACTCATATTCACACCCACATCTGAACACACATGCACTCAAATAATTACACACATAGTTGCACACATGAATGCACACCAAGACACATGTATTCACATACATGGATAAAAATACACATATATTTAGGAAGATGCACACTCACAACGCAACACATATACACACATTCACGCTTTACATACACATGAGTCTTGTAGATGCTAAATGGATTCTTAAATGATCCACATATTGACTTTCATCCACTTAGAAAACGTAACAAGAATTTGTAAGGACATAATCTTTTATAAGAAATCATTACAATTAGTAGTTTGATTTATTTAAATGATCAATATGATATTATATGTTTGTCATACCATGTAGATATTTACAAAACTCCTCAAATGTATCATGCGTAGATATATTTTGATCTTTATATAAGATCAAGGATTTTTGCATTATAATCTATTGATATTCTCTTAGAAAGGGGTGATAGAAAAGGTTCGATGTAGCTTGATTTGAAATTACCTGATTATATCCATGAAAGACAAAAAAAAAAACAAAATTCATAGTGAATGAAACGGTAGAAAAAAGGTCACTTTTAGTCGAATCGTTCCACGAGGTCTTCCATGTTCAATAGAAGATGGAGACATAGAATCAAAGTCCTATTTCCTTATTAATAGGCCCCTTTTAGGTTCTCTTGGATATGATTGATTCTCAAAGACCTCCACATTAGTTGAAATCCTTTGCCATTCATCCTTTGCCAATAAGTCTGTCATTGGGAAAGATTCAAATGGAAGTTTTTGGATAATCTACTTCATCTAGTTTTCCATGCATACCAAAGGCACCATTTTTGTGATAGAAGTCATCATGTACTCCTCAAGATAAATCAGTTTGTAAGAGCATAAATGAAGAAAAGAAAAGTCAGGTATCAAATATGAGTAGACGCTTAGTATAAATTGCCGAGATGTATTCTCCACATAGAAAGCATTATCATTCGCCTCCCACACTGAAGAACAATGATAGGTGTATGGTGGAATGACAAGAGTGGTGCTCAATGTCAGAGAGTGTGAGCGTCCTCACGGAAGAGAGGAGAACTACACATTTCCTAAAGTTCAGTGGGAGAATTTCGCAAAGAAGTCTCTATCCATGAGCGTTTATGTCTCACAAGTATGGAAACATTCATTCAAACTTTCACCTGGTGAAGAAAGGTAAGCTTCAAAGATGATCTAAACGCATATGTTTTAGCAATAGCTCAATCACTTGGTTCAACCTATATTACACGCATCAATATCCCTGAATGTTTTCGCTCATTTCGATATCGATGTTGCAAACCCTCATAATGTTTCAATTTTTCATATCGGTTTCTCAATTTATGGACATCGCGTAGTACTCGGAATCAAAACGCAAGCTTCTTAGTTCCTTTTATTTCTTATCAAAACTTGTTTGCATAAGTTTGATCATGGTTGCACAATTATCCCATATATGCACTCACGCTCTCATTTGTCCAAAGGAGAGTGTTTCAAGCTTGTAACATCCTTGTAGAATGCTCCAAATGCGTATAAACAATGATATCACTCATCCAAAAAATTTAGTGTATATGAAATTAATGAGAAAACTGTAGACAGAAATGTTGATGCAAAAGAGTCCAAGCCTACATACTTGGAAAATTAGAATTTATTTCATAAAGTCACATATGACTATTCCCTTGTAAAAATCAATTTACTTTTATCATTCTAAAGTGGATTTAGGAGGAATCAAATCTCGAATTACTTGGTAGTTGATTGATGAGAAAGTAAGTCCTAAAGTTTAGGATTCACTTTGTGTTAAGAGCTTGAATTGGAATTCAAAAGTTGGCTCCAACTCCAAGCTATAAAAATGGATCAAAATCTCACATGAAATATAGCACCATTTGGAGATCATTTTGAAAGGGGTTTTCTATGACTAGTGAGTTCCTTCTATAGCTCCATCACTAACCTCACATTGTGCAATTACACATTGCCAATGTCATTGTAATTCTACATGATTTATTATATATACATTGATCACATCTCTACTCCACTTCTCTCCTAAGTTCATCTCAGAATAGTGATCTTCTCAGACTTGGTTCACAATGCATAGTTGATGATTTGATGTGACTTAAAGGGGTATAATCTCAATATATTGTCTATTTCATAGCTACAAAGTTTCATTGCGATTGCTTTTCTCAATCTTGAGATATCTTCACAACTTTGCTCCCTCATCTGCATATTGTTGAAGCCCGAAATTGTCGGGATGGTCTATTGATTTTCTAAACACGATTCTCACAGTAAACTTGATCATTTCAAGAGAAGTAACTTGTGAATGGTAGCTATCTAAGTTAATTAGATACTCGCAAAAGGAATTTAATCAATTCCTAGCAAGTTGAGGGCACTCTTCAATTTACTAAACATATGTAGAGACCAAAATAACAATTCTTAGCTCAAGAGGGTGTGCCTCATAGAAATCAAAAAATATGTCCTCCTATGGAAAATTCTTCATCGTGGGATCTAGAACAACCTTAAGGCTAGCAAATTTTGTGGGATACCTCCCTGGTGCAAACGCTGCTACCTGTCTATCAAAGATGTTTCTCACATCTTCTTTACTTGTCCCAATTCCAACAGGCTCTGGTAGATTGTCGGATAAAGAATTAATCTTCAAAAACAAATAAGTTGGAAGCAAGCATTGTCCGATAAAGAATTAATCTTTAAAAACATATAAGTTGGAAGCAACCTTTTGCTGGGAGAAGCGATCGGCTGCTCCGCGGCTCTCTGGAACACCATCAGAGAGGAGGTCCTATGGAAAATCTAGTGGGAAAGATGTGCTTTTAACTTTCGCGACTCCCCCAAAGAGTGGTCCATTGAGAAATCATTGTTCCTCCTTGGCAAAAGGATCGTTAATTGTAAGAAATCCCCACCCTCCCCCCTTCAGGCATCATCAAGTGCTCCTTTTGATCAACAACAAGCTTAAACCCAAGTGGGCGCCACATGAGGGTGATGAGAGGGTGATTAACCTTCTTTATAATGCTATCTAAACTATGTAAAAGCTATCCCTACTCTGTGGGATTTGGGGGGTCTCGTGGGCACTAGTCCCCTTCTCTTGTACTTTTTCTTTAATTAATTCAAGTCAGAGAGAGTAGGCTAAGGCCGAACTTCCTTTATTTAAAAAAAAAGTTTTAGCTCATAGCTGAATTTTCTACTCATCAATTTTGATCCATTGATAAGAGGATCATGCTCCAAAACACAGGTGATTATTTGTGATTTTTGGGAAGCTCAAAGGGTCTAGTCTACTCTCCACAACTTGTTCTTGGCTGTTGTGGAGCAAGATTTTGTAGCACCACTTCATCTCTGGAATCTATCCACCATCTCCTCAATAGTGGTGTCAGAGCAAGATCAAGAAAAATGGGAGATGGATTTCCATCATTCATTGACAAATTGGATAGAAGCAACTATTCAGCATGGTCCCTAAGGATGCAAGCTTATGTCCAAGGAAGAAGATTATATGGATACATCTCTAGGGATGAGGAAATGCCAATATTCAGAAGCAAACATCAACCTACAAGAGAAGAGCAAGAAAGGCTAACTATATGGTGTGCAAAGGATGCTCTAGCTAGGTCTTATATACTTAACTCAATATCTGATTTCTTATTACCTCACGTTAGGATTTGCAAGACCTCCCAAGAGACTTGGGAAGTACTTTCTTCATACTTCTCTTCAAATAAAAGGGATAGGAAGAACCAACTTCGGATGGAGTTCACAACCTTGAAGAAGCAACCAAAGCAAAGTGTGGTTGACTATGTGACCAAGATGAAGGATGTAGCTTACCAACTTGGGAGCATTGGAGAAGAATTAGAAGAGGATCAGATAGTAAGGCGGATCATAAATGGCATCAAGGCGGATGATAAGCGGGAGTCCTTTACCATAGCAATGGACATATATATGGACATGTAGATACCTAACCTCAACACATTGATGGGAAAACTCTTCACACATGAGACAAAGCTCAACAATAATAGAGAAAACTCGAGAGGTAATCAATCTTCTGCCCTTTACACAGATAGAAATAAGAGTTAAAATAAAGGCAAATGTAACAAGAATGAAGAAGATGCAAGTATCTCTCAACTAAGCTTCAGAGATAGAGGAAGAGGTACTAGAGGAAGGGGAAGAGGAGGAAAGCAGGGCAGGGGGAGATCATACAACTCTTCACCTTGCAATATATGTGGTTTGAGCAATCACACTACAGATGAGTGTTTGAAGAACACAAAGAATCACAAAGGAAGAGGATTCCACAGAGGAGGCTATGGACAATCTAGAGGCAGGTTCAACAATGGAGGAAGCAACTATCATCACAACTACAAACAAGGATACAACTATCAAGGAGGTTTTAGAGGTAGAAGATATTATAACAACTATATAGAAGATGAGGAGGATTCTCTGATGCTCATGAACATGACATCCAAGAAAGGTAAAGATGATGAGCATCTATTCTATATTGATCTTGCTTGTTCCAATCATGTGGCTAGAAATGTAGCATTGCTATCTGATCTTGAAGAACCTGACAGGAAGCATGAAGTCTAGATAGGTGATGACTCTAGGCACTTTGTTAAGAAGATTGGAAATGTTAAAGCATTTGATCGTAATATGAACCTTTTAAGTAAGGTATTATATGTGCCAACCATAACGGAAAACCTAATCAGTGTTTTGCAGATTGTTGAGAAGGGCTTACAAGTTAGATTCATAAGGCATGGAGCATGTGCGGAGGACCCTCAACAACGCTTCAAGAGGATTACAAAAGGTGAGAAATCTAGTAGACTCTTTACACTTGAAGTTGAAGATACTAGAAACATTTCCATCTTCAATTACAAAGATCAAAACCTATCTGAACTAGAGATATTGCATAAGAGACTAGGTCATATAGGTGAGAGAACACTAAAACAAATATGCAAGGATCATAGTGCGCTTGACATTCCAAATGTGTCCAAGCAACACATGATTTACAAATGTGGAGCATGCCAATTGGGAAAATCACACAAGCAACCATTCAACAAAAGAGGATACATGTATGAAGACTACTTGGAGCTTGTGCACACAAATGTGTGGGATCCTATCAGAGAGCCATCAATCTCACAATCAAAGTACTATGTTTCATTCATAGATGACTATAGTAGATGGACAATTCTTTACTTCATGAAGCATAAAGATGAAGTCCTCACTTGTTTCAAGAAATATTTGGCATTGGTTGAGAACCAAATAGGTAGAAGCTTGAAGAGGCATGGATCTAATTAGAGGTTACAACAAGATACACTCCTGAAGAGAATGGAGTGGTAGAGAGAAGGAATAGACTAATAGGAGAGGTTGCAAGATCAATGTTGAATGAAAATAATCTTCCAAACTACTTATGGGTAGAGGCTGTTTCCAGAGCCACATACTTAATTGATAGGCTTCCATCCAAGTACCTGGATGGAATGACACCTTATGAAGCATGGAATCGTAGGCGACCTCCCCTAGACGATTGTAAAGTCTTTGGGTGCATTGCTTACGCACATATACCCTCACATATTAGAGGAAATCTTGATCCAAAAAATGTGTATATTCATTGGTTATGATCAAAATAAGAAAGGATATAGGTTGTACAATCCCACTAAAAAAGGATTTAGAGTTACTCGGGATGTGGTGTTTCATGAAAATAACTCCTAGTTTGAAGATGATTGCAAGAAAATAAAGCTACCCTATGACTTG
The DNA here is from genome assembly GCA_020310875.1 of Ceratopteris richardii. NCBI lineage: Eukaryota > Viridiplantae > Streptophyta > Polypodiopsida > Polypodiales > Pteridaceae > Ceratopteris > Ceratopteris richardii. The sequence continues at coordinate 13,423,642 of CM035416.1, forward strand.
GAAAGTGATTTTCCAACTTTGGCTCAAGAAGAACCAAATATATCAGAAGGATTCAACTCAGAAGATGAAGAAAAAATTGACCACAAAGCTTAGAAGTCCAAGGGCAAGACAAAATTCAAGCAATTGGAAGACATTCCAAAGTCATCCAATCAAGCACTTAGAAGATCTCAAAGGGATCACAACCACAACATCTGTGTAGTAATGGCTATGCATGATCGTACTTTAACCACGTTGTCATCCTTCAATTGAACTCAAACGGTGTTCGTTTTATCTATTGACGAATTTGTATGGATGAATTTTAAGTTTTATAGGATCGAAGATACTTATTTATAGAAGAATAATAGTATATTACATAGTTAAGTTCGATTTAATCGGCCAAATCATGGAATCATGCATGAAAAATTGTATTTTTTAACATAATTTTGAACAGAAATAGGATTTTGTTCAGCAGAATTCTTGATTCTCGTAAAAACGGTTTTTATCAAATACTTTTTCATTTGAGAGTGCATTTGATTGAACGCACTTTCCGGAAATAGGATATTGACCGGAAAGCTCATTTATATGTCATATGAAGCGTTTGTTTATTTCTGATTTGAATTCAATAAGTCTCTTCTTTTGATAATCTTTCTTTCCATTTTTTTGTTCATTTTTTTCATGTTAGTGTATTTTGAGTTTATTCTTTATTAACAGTTAATTCATATATATCTCTATACTTCATAAAACCATTTCTTACTTGTATATGATTTTTTTTTTTAATATTAAGGTATTCCAAGTGTGCATATTATGAATCATGAAAGCGTTTCCTACTTGAATGCCAATATAGAATAGGTTTAGTCATGCTCATGAGAATAAGAAGATCTTCTTGTATTGGATCATTAGTGCAGTCGTAGTTTCCTATTCTTTTGTAGCCACCTTGATAATTGTAACTCTCGCCATAATTGTTATTGTATCTGCGTTAAGGAGCTCCATATCCTCCTTTATTGTATCCTCTTCCACTATGGCTCCTTGGGTTCTTGAACCAATGGTCAGTGATATATTTGTCAGTGTGCATATGGCACAAGGTGAGGAGCTTTGAGATATCCCTCTGACTTTTCTACCTCCTCTACCTCTTCCTCTTTAACTTTTACCTCTACCCGCTATCATGGGCATCCAGGCCTAGAGTTGTAGTGTTTCTTTTTCTGCAGGAAAAAAATGCTAACACTTGCATTCAAGACTCTAATTATAATGTGGAAAATTGCGCTTTCTTTTTAGTGGAAGAAGTTTCATACAAACATGTCGAAGTAAATATTTCAAATATAAAGATCAAGGTCGTGATGGGATCACAAGGAATAGAAAATTTCCTTCACGCTGGATCTTCACATATAATTCACTCATATGAAGAAACAGACTCTTCGTCCATTCTTTGTTCTTTGGGTATAGAAATATGCTTCCACTAAAATTTGCAATCACAAAACTAGCACTCATCAGCACAAAGTGAGAGGCCACCTATTGATGTTTCTTCACTCATTTAGAGCATGATGCGAAACCTATGGATGTTGCTAAAAAGTAAGCATCATGCAAGCTTTAAACATATCTGAAAACAACTTTTTAGCCCTAAAACGAATCCAAAGTATTGCAACATGAACCATATGCATCCTAGAATGATCATGTTCGTCTCTTCTAAACCATATCGTATTAAAAGAAAGTATTTCTCACGCTTAATCAATGAAGCACATGTCTTATAAAACATATAAGAAAAAGGTTGACCTCTTTCTGTTTTTGTAAGTTCTTGAGCAATAGTTTTGGAAGACTATAGATATTTGACAGACTGCACACAATCAAAATTATGCATTTGACTTAACCATCGAGCCATAAATAGTTCAGTTCTCATACAACAAATGCGTTGGTTTAAGTATGTCATGCAAATAATGGTTAAATTGGAACTTGTGAAACTAAAGTTGCACCAGTATCTAGGTTTCAAAATAGCCCATACACGAATGTTCTATGAATCAAGTTTCAACTCCTCCTTGGCTATTACACCATACCCGATTCTTATAGCTCTCACTGTATCATCCAACTTAATTGTTCCGACACATAGAAATGAAGATATGTAGTTGAGATTACTCTTTTGAGTAGTTCCAATGTTATAACCTAATTGATTTCTGATGGTGAAATCACGACATTTCAAAATATTAGCCTAGTTGACAACGCTAAGGATTTTGATAAGGCAATTGATGCATTTGAGGAGCTTGGGGAGCAACATGTGGCACTTGAGGTGCAAGAGGTATATGGTTGATGATTTTGAAAAATTTAATTATGATGATTTGGAAAAGCTATTTGAGAAGCTTGACGATACATTTTTGGATAAATTTGAAGATTTTGCACATGAGGATTAGCATTTCGCATTGAAGGATTATGCATTGGAGGAACTTGATATGCTTAAGTGGGAGCTACTTGTGGATTATGAATGGGAGCTACAACATGATGACTAGGTTCTTGAAAAGACATTAGGTTCATTTGATTTTGGAAAGTTCTTATGTTATTAGATTGTATGCAATCTAGAGTCTTGACCAAATTGGATTGTCTAGTAATAAGACTTTTCATTCGCTTAGTAATAAGAGGCATTGATTTTGATGAGACCTTTGCTCCTACATGCCAAATGACTACTGTTCATAGCATTTGTGCACTTGCAGCTCATCATGGTTGGAATGCCCATTTCTCAATGCAGACTTGCATGAAGAAGTGTATGTTTTTCAGCCCCTTGGGTTTTTGCAAAAAGGGCATGGAAACAAAGTGTGCACATTGAAAAAGGCATCGTATGGTTTGAAGAAAGCATGATGTGCTTGGTATGAAAAGACACATGCCTACTTGATTGCACATGATTTTGGGAGCAGTCCAACTAAGGGCACCTTATATGTTAAGCATGCAAACTATGTGCTTCTGATCATTGTTGTCCATGTTGATGACATGGTGCTCACTGGTCTTGATGAGAAGCATATTGCTTATTTTAAGGTTGATTCTCATGCCTCATTTGAGATATCAAAATCGGGGCATTTGCATTAAGCATTCAGCTTATGCAAGTTGATGGTGGAATAGCTTCGTGTCAAACAAAATATGTTGACACAGTATTGCAGCATTTTGGCCTTAAAGACTAAAAACCTATCGCCACTCCAATGGAAACAGGATTGCATTTGAGTTTTCATGATGCTAGAGATGCATTTGATGTTATTCTCTATCAACAAGCTCTTGGCTACTTGATTCACGTATGCATTATTCAGCTAGATATTTAGTTTGATATCTCGGAGATGAGCAAGTTTATGCATTGCCTAGGTGTCAAGCATTGGCAAGCTATTAAGTGCATATTTTGCTACTTTAGTGGTACCTAGCTACTTGGATTGTTTTATCCTAAGAAGGGATCACTACTGTTGAATTTCATGCTTTTTTTTAACTGTGACTGGGTTGGTTTCTATGACACTCATGTGTCCACCAGTGGCCTTTGCTTCATGCTTGGTAGCTCATGCATATCTTGGTTGAACAAGAAGTAGCCTACTATGGCTAGCTTGAGTTGTGAGGCTGAGTATAGGGCAACTTTCACAATGACTTTTGAGTGTGTGTGGCTTAGATGCCTTATGGCATATTTGGGATTTGTTCAATCTTCTGCCACCACCATCTTTACTAATAGTTAGAGCACATTGGCAGTTGCAAAGAACCCTATGTTCCATGCTCCCTCTAAGCACATTGAGGTGAACTATCGTTATGTTAGGGAGAGGTTCTCTACTAGAGAGAGCAGTTTGGCATATGTGCACACACACAAGAACATTGCAAACTTTTTCTCAAAGGTTATGCCTAGGGAGAACTTTGAAGCTTTTCACAAAGCTTTGGGCTTATTTCCTTTTGTGGATTGATTCCAGGTAGCTTGGAACTTCCTTATACATGAGTCATAACTCCTTGTTCACGGCATCACTCCCAGTGGGCATTTGTTGATATATTTTGGTAGTGATGTGTGTGAACACACTAGGACTGTCACCGCACTTTTTTTTCCCACTTGAGCAGGTGTTTTTCCCTTGGCTTATATATATGCCTATAACCCTAACAGGTTACTTATCTTTGTACATCTCCGACACATAGAAATGAAGATATGTAGTTGAGATTACTCTTTTGAGTAGTTCCAATGTTATAACCTAATTGATTTCTGATGGTGAAATCACGACATTTCAAAATATTAGCCTAGTTGACAACGCTAAGGATTTTGATAAGGCAATTGATGCATTTGAGGAGCTTGGGGAGCAACATGTGGCACTTGAGGTGCAAGAGGTATATGGTTGATGATTTTGAAAAATTTAATTATGATGATTTGGAAAAGCTATTTGAGAAGCTTGACGATACATTTTTGGATAAATTTGAAGATTTTGCACATGAGGATTAGCATTTCGCATTGAAGGATTATGCATTGGAGGAACTTGATATGCTTAAGTGGGAGCTACTTGTGGATTATGAATGGGAGCTACAACATGATGACTAGGTTCTTGAAAAGACATTAGGTTCATTTGATTTTGGAAAGTTCTTATGTTATTAGATTGTATGCAATCTAGAGTCTTGACCAAATTGGATTGTCTAGTAATAAGACTTTTCATTCGCTTAGTAATAAGAGGCATTGATTTTGATGAGACCTTTGCTCCTACATGCCAAATGACTACTGTTCATAGCATTTGTGCACTTGCAGCTCATCATGGTTGGAATGCCCATTTCTCAATGCAGACTTGCATGAAGAAGTGTATGTTTTTCAGCCCCTTGGGTTTTTGCAAAAAGGGCATGGAAACAAAGTGTGCACATTGAAAAAGGCATCGTATGGTTTGAAGAAAGCATGATGTGCTTGGTATGAAAAGACACATGCCTACTTGATTGCACATGATTTTGGGAGCAGTCCAACTAAGGGCACCTTATATGTTAAGCATGCAAACTATGTGCTTCTGATCATTGTTGTCCATGTTGATGACATGGTGCTCACTGGTCTTGATGAGAAGCATATTGCTTATTTTAAGGTTGATTCTCATGCCTCATTTGAGATATCAAAATCGGGGCATTTGCATTAAGCATTCCGCTTATGCAAGTTGATGGTGGAATAGCTTCGTGTCAAACAAAATATGTTGACACAGTATTGCAGCATTTTGGCCTTAAAGACTAAAAACCTATCGCCACTCCAATGGAAACAGGATTGCATTTGAGTTTTCATGATGCTAGAGATGCATTTGATGTTATTCTCTATCAACAAGCTCTTGGCTACTTGATTCACGTATGCATTATTCAGCTAGATATTTAGTTTGATATCTCGGAGATGAGCAAGTTTATGCATTGCCTAGGTGTCAAGCATTGGCAAGCTATTAAGTGCATATTTTGCTACTTTAGTGGTACCTAGCTACTTGGATTGTTTTATCCTAAGAAGGGATCACTACTGTTGAATTTCATGCTTTTTTTTAACTGTGACTGGGTTGGTTTCTATGACACTCATGTGTCCACCAGTGGCCTTTGCTTCATGCTTGGTAGCTCATGCATATCTTGGTTGAACAAGAAGTAGCCTACTATGGCTAGCTTGAGTTGTGAGGCTGAGTATAGGGCAACTTTCACAATGACTTTTGAGTGTGTGTGGCTTAGATGCCTTATGGCATATTTGGGATTTGTTCAATCTTCTGCCACCACCATCTTTACTAATAGTTAGAGCACATTGGCAGTTGCAAAGAACCCTATGTTCCATGCTCCCTCTAAGCACATTGAGGTGAACTATCGTTATGTTAGGGAGAGGTTCTCTACTAGAGAGAGCAGTTTGGCATATGTGCACACACACAAGAACATTGCAAACTTTTTCTCAAAGGTTATGCCTAGGGAGAACTTTGAAGCTTTTCACAAAGCTTTGGGCTTATTTCCTTTTGTGGATTGATTCCAGGTAGCTTGGAACTTCCTTATACATGAGTCATAACTCCTTGTTCACGGCATCACTCCCAGTGGGCATTTGTTGATATATTTTGGTAGTGATGTGTGTGAACACACTAGGACTGTCACCGCACTTTTTTTTCCCACTTGAGCAGGTGTTTTTCCCTTGGCTTATATATATGCCTATAACCCTAACAGGTTACTTATCTTTGTACATCTCCGACACATAGAAATGAAGATATGTAGTTGAGATTACTCTTTTGAGTAGTTCCAATGTTATAACCTAATTGATTTCTGATGGTGAAATCACGACATTTCAAAATATTAGCCTAGTTGACAACGCTAAGGATTTTGATAAGGCAATTGATGCATTTGAGGAGCTTGGGGAGCAACATGTGGCACTTGAGGTGCAAGAGGTATATGGTTGATGATTTTGAAAATTTTAATTATGATGATTTGGAAAAGCTATTTGAGAAGCTTGACGATACATTTTTGGATAAATTTGAAGATTTTGCACATGAGGATTAGCATTTCGCATTGAAGGATTATGCATTGGAGGAACTTGATATGCTTAAGTGGGAGCTACTTGTGGATTATGAATGGGAGCTACAACATGATGACTAGGTTCTTGAAAAGACATTAGGTTCATTTGATTTTGGAAAGTTCTTATGTTATTAGATTGTATGCAATCTAGAGTCTTGACCAAATTGGATTGTCTAGTAATAAGACTTTTCATTCGCTTAGTAATAAGAGGCATTGATTTTGATGAGACCTTTGCTCCTACATGCCAAATGACTACTGTTCATAGCATTTGTGCACTTGCAGCTCATCATGGTTGGAATGCCCATTTCTCAATGCAGACTTGCATGAAGAAGTGTATGTTTTTCAGCCCCTTGGGTTTTTGCAAAAAGGGCATGGAAACAAAGTGTGCACATTGAAAAAGGCATCGTATGGTTTGAAGAAAGCATGATGTGCTTGGTATGAAAAGACACATGCCTACTTGATTGCACATGATTTTGGGAACAGTCCAACTAAGGGCACCTTATATGTTAAGCATGCAAACTATGTGCTTCTGATCATTGTTGTCAATGTTGATGACATGGTGCTCACTGGTCTTGATGAGAAGCATATTGCTTATTTTAAGGTTGATTCTCATGCCTCATTTGAGATATCAAAATCGGGGCATTTGCATTAAGCATTCAGCTTATGCAAGTTGATGGTGGAATAGCTTCGTGTCAAACAAAATATGTTGACACAGTATTGCAGCATTTTGGCCTTAAAGACTAAAAACCTATCGCCACTCCAATGGAAACAGGATTGCATTTGAGTTTTCATGATGCTAGAGATGCATTTGATGTTATTCTCTATCAACAAGCTCTTGGCTACTTGATTCACGTATGCATTATTCAGCTAGATATTTAGTTTGATATCTCGGAGATGAGCAAGTTTATGCATTGCCTAGGTGTCAAGCATTGGCAAGCTATTAAGTGCATATTTTGCTACTTTAGTGGTACCTAGCTACTTGGATTGTTTTATCCTAAGAAGGGATCACTACTGTTGAATTTCATGCTTTTTTTTAACTGTGACTGGGTTGGTTTCTATGACACTCATGTGTCCACCAGTGGCCTTTGCTTCATGCTTGGTAGCTCATGCATATCTTGGTTGAACAAGAAGTAGCCTACTATGGCTAGCTTGAGTTGTGAGGCTGAGTATAGGGCAACTTTCACAATGACTTTTGAGTGTGTGTGGCTTAGATGCCTTATGGCATATTTGGGATTTGTTCAATCTTCTGCCACCACCATCTTTACTAATAGTTAGAGCACATTGGCAGTTGCAAAGAACCCTATGTTCCATGCTCCCTCTAAGCACATTGAGGTGAACTATCGTTATGTAAGGGAGAGGTTCCTACTAGAGAGAGCAGTTTGGCATATGTGCACACACACAAGAACATTGCAAACTTTTTCTCAAAGGTTATGCCTAGGGAGAACTTTGAAGCTTTTCACAAAGCTTTGGGCTTATTTCCTTTTGTGGATTGATTCCAGGTAGCTTGGAACTTCCTTATACATGAGTCATAACTCCTTGTTCACCGCATCACTCCCAGTGGGCATTTGTTGATATATTTTGGTAGTGATGTGTGTGAACACACTAGGACTGTCACCGCACTTTTTTTTCCCACTTGAGCAGGTGTTTTTCCCTTGGCTTATATATATGCCTATAACCCTAACAGGTTACTTATCTTTGTACATCTCTCTTTGTACATCTCCGACACATAGAAATGAAGATATGTAGTTGAGATTACTCTTTTGAGTAGTTCCAATGTTATAACCTAATTGATTTCTGATGGTGAAATCACGACATTTCAAAATATTAGCCTAGTTGACAACGCTAAGGATTTTGATAAGGCAATTGATGCATTTGAGGAGCTTGGGGAGCAACATGTGGCACTTGAGGTGCAAGAGGTATATGGTTGATGATTTTGAAAAATTTAATTATGATGATTTGGAAAAGCTATTTGAGAAGCTTGACGATACATTTTTGGATAAATTTGAAGATTTTGCACATGAGGATTAGCATTTCGCATTGAAGGATTATGCATTGGAGGAACTTGATATGCTTAAGTGGGAGCTACTTGTGGATTATGAATGGGAGCTACAACATGATGACTAGGTTCTTGAAAAGACATTAGGTTCATTTGATTTTGGAAAGTTCTTATGTTATTAGATTGTATGCAATCTAGAGTCTTGACCAAATTGGATTGTCTAGTAATAAGACTTTTCATTCGCTTAGTAATAAGAGGCATTGATTTTGATGAGACCTTTGCTCCTACATGCCAAATGACTACTGTTCATAGCATTTGTGCACTTGCAGCTCATCATGGTTGGAATGCCCATTTCTCAATGCAGACTTGCATGAAGAAGTGTATGTTTTTCAGCCCCTTGGGTTTTTGCAAAAAGGGCATGGAAACAAAGTGTGCACATTGAAAAAGGCATCGTATGGTTTGAAGAAAGCACCATGTGCTTGGTATGAAAAGACACATGCCTACTTGATTGCACATGATTTTGAGAACAGTCCAACTAAGGGCACCTTATATGTTAAGCATGCAAACTATGTGCTTCTGATCATTGTTGTCCATGTTGATGACATGGTGCTCACTGGTCTTGATGAGAAGCATATTGCTTATTTTAAGGTTGATTCTCATGCCTCATTTGAGATATCAAAATCAGGGCATTTGCATTAAGCATTCAGCTTATGCAAGTTGATGGTGGAATAGCTTCGTGTCAAACAAAATATGTTGACACAGTATTGCAGCATTTTGGCCTTAAAGACTAAAAACCTATCGCCACTCCAATGGAAACAGGATTGCATTTGAGTTTTCATGATGCTAGAGATGCATTTGATGTTATTCTCTATCAACAAGCTCTTGGCTACTTGATTCACATATGCATTATTCAGCTAGATATTTAGTTTGATATCTCGGAGATGAGCAAGTTTATGCATTGCCTAGGTGTCAAGCATTGGCAAGCTATTAAGTGCATATTTTGCTACTTTAGTGGTACCTAGCTACTTGGATTGTTTTATCCTAAGAAGGGATCACTACTGTTGAATTTCATGCTTTTTTTTAACTGTGACTGGGTTGGTTTCTATGACACTCATGTGTCCACCAGTGGCCTTTGCTTCATGCTTGGTAGCTCATGCATATCTTGGTTGAACAAGAAGTAGCCTACTATGGCTAGCTTGAGTTGTGAGGCTGAGTATAGGGCAACTTTCACAATGACTTTTGAGTGTGTGTGGCTTAGATGCCTTATGGCATATTTGGGATTTGTTCAATCTTCTGCCACCACCATCTTTACTAATAGTTAGAGCACATTGGCAGTTGCAAAGAACCCTATGTTCCATGCTCCCTCTAAGCACATTGAGGTGAACTATCGTTATGTTAGGGAGAGGTTCTCTACTAGAGAGAGCAGTTTGGCATATGTGCACACACACAAGAACATTGCAAACTTTTTCTCAAAGGTTATGCCTAGGGAGAACTTTGAAGCTTTTCACAAAGCTTTGGGCTTATTTCCTTTTGTGGATTGATTCCAGGTAGCTTGGAACTTCCTTATCCATGAGTCATAACTCCTTGTTCACCGCATCACTCCCAGTGGGCATTTGTTGATATATTTTGGTAGTGATGTGTGTGAACACACTAGGACTGTCACCGCACTTTTTTTTCCCACTTGAGCAGGTGTTTTTCCCTTGGCTTATATATATGCCTATAACCCTAACAGGTTACTTATCTTTGTACATCTCTCTTTGTACATCTCCGACACTTAGAAATGAAGATATGTAGTTGAGATTACTCTTTTGAGTAGTTCCAATGTTATAACCTAATTGATTTCTGATGGTGAAATCACGACATTTCAAAATATTAGCCTAGTTGACAACGCTAAGGATTTTGATAAGGCAATTGATGCATTTGAGGAGCTTGGGGAGCAACATGTGGCACTTGAGGTGCAAGAGGTATATGGTTGATGATTTTGAAAAATTTAATTATGATGATTTGGAAAAGCTATTTGAGAAGCTTGAGGATACATTTTTGGATAAATTTGAAGATTTTGCACATGAGGATTAGCATTTCGCATTGAAGGATTATGCATTGGAGGAACTTGATATGCTTAAGTGGGAGCTACTTTTGGATTATGAATGGGAGCTACAACATGATGACTAGGTTCTTGAAAAGACATTAGGTTCATTTGATTTTGGAAAGTTCTTATGTTATTAGATTGTATGCAATCTAGAGTCTTGACCAAATTGGATTGTCTAGTAATAAGACTCTTCATTCGCTTAGTAATAAGAGGCATTGATTTTGATGAGACCTTTGCTCCTACATGCCAAATGACTACTGTTCATAGCATTTGTGCACTTGCAGCTCATCATGGTTGGAATGCCCATTTCTCAATGCAGACTTGCATGAAGAAGTGTATGTTTTTCAGCCCCTTGGGTTTTTGCAAAAAGGGCATGGAAACAAAGTGTGCACATTGAAAAAGGCATTGTATGGTTTGAAGAAAGCACCATGTGCTTGGTATGAAAAGACACATGCCTACTTGATTGCACATGATTTTGGGAACAGTCCAACTAAGGGCACCTTATATGTTAAGCATGCAAACTATGTGCTTCTGATCATTGTTGTCCATGTTGATGACATGGTGCTCACTGGTCTTGATGAGAAGCATATTGCTTATTTTAAGGTTGATTCTCATGCCTCATTTGAGATATCAAAATCGGGGCATTTGCATTAAGCATTGAGCTTATGCAAGTTGATGGTAGAATAGCTTCGTGTCAAACAAAATATGTTGACACAGTATTGCAGCATTTTGGCCTTAAAGACTAAAAACCTATCGCCACTCCAATGGAAACAGGATTGCATTTGAGTTTTCATGATGCTAGAGATGCATTTGATGTTATTCTCTATCAACAAGCTCTTGGCTACTTGATTCACGTATGCATTATTCAGCTAGATATTTAGTTTGATATCTCGGAGATGAGCAAGTTTATGCATTGCCTAGGTGTCAAGCATTGGCAAGCTATTAAGTGCATATTTTGCTACTTTAGTGGTACCTAGCTACTTGGATTGTTTTATCCTAAGAAGGGATCACTACTGTTGAATTTCATGCTTTTTTTTAACTGTGACTGGGTTGGTTTCTATGACACTCATGTGTCCACCAGTGGCCTTTGCTTCATGCTTGGTAGCTCATGCATATCTTGGTTGAACAAGAAGTAGCCTACTATGGCTAGCTTGAGTTGTGAGGCTGAGTATAGGGCAACTTTCACAATGACTTTTGAGTGTGTGTGGCTTAGATGCCTTATGGCATATTTGGGATTTGTTCAATCTTCTGCCACCACCATCTTTACTAATAGTTAGAGCACATTGGCAGTTGCAAAGAACCCTATGTTCCATGCTCCCTCTAAGCACATTGAGGTGAACTATCGTTATGTTAGGGAGAGGTTCTCTACTAGAGAGAGCAGTTTGGCATATGTGCACACACACAAGAACATTGCAAACTTTTTCTCAAAGGTTATGCCTAGGGAGAACTTTGAAGCTTTTCACAAAGCTTTGGGCTTATTTCCTTTTGTGGATTGATTCCAGGTAGCTTGGAACTTCCTTATACATGAGTCATAACTCCTTGTTCACCGCATCACTCCCAGTGGGCATTTGTTGATATATTTTGGTAGTGATGTGTGTGAACACACTAGGACTGTCACCGCACTTTTTTTTCCCACTTGAGCAGGTGTTTTTCCCTTGGCTTATATATATGCCTATAACCCTAACAGGTTACTTATCTTTGTACATCTCTCTTTGTACATCTCCGACACATAGAAATGAAGATATGTAGTTGAGATTACTCTTTTGAGTAGTTCCAATGTTATAACCTAATTGATTTCTGATGGTGAAATCACGACATTTCAAAATATTAGCCTAGTTGACAACGCTAAGGATTTGGATAAGGCAATTGATGCATTTGAGGAGCTTGGGGAGCAACATGTGGCACTTGAGGTGCAAGAGGTATATGGTTGATGATTTTGAAAAATTTAATTATGATGATTTGGAAAAGCTATTTGAGAAGCTTGACGATACATTTTTGGATAAATTTGAAGATTTTGCACATGAGGATTAGCATTTCGCATTGAAGGATTATGCATTGGAGGAACTTGATATGCTTAAGTGGGAGCTACTTGTGGATTATGAATGGGAGCTACAACATGATGACTAGGTTCTTGAAAAGACATTAGGTTCATTTGATTTTGGAAAGTTCTTATGTTATTAGATTGTATGCAATCTAGAGTCTTGACCAAATTGGATTGTCTAGTAATAAGACTTTTCATTCGCTTAGTAATAAGAGGCATTGATTTTGATAAACCTTTGCTCCTACATGCCAAATGACTACTGTTCATAGCATTTGTGCACTTGCAGCTCATCATGGTTGGAATGCCCATTTCTCAATGCAGACTTGCATGAAGAAGTGTATGTTTTTCAGCCCCTTGGGTTTTTGCAAAAAGGGCATGGAAACAAAGTGTGCACATTGAAAAAGGCATCGTATGGTTTGAAGAAAGCACCATGTGCTTGGTATGAAAAGACACATGCCTACTTGATTGCACATGATTTTGAGAACAGTCCAACTAAGGGCACCTTATATGTTAAGCATGCAAACTATGTGCTTCTGATCATTGTTGTCCATGTTGATGACATGGTGCTCACTGGTCTTGATGAGAAGCATATTGCTTATTTTAAGGTTGATTCTCATGCCTCATTTGAGATATCAAAATCGGGGCATTTGCATTAAGCATTCAGCTTATGCAAGTTGATGGTGGAATAGCTTCGTGTCAAACAAAATATTGTTGACACAGTATTGCAGCATTTTGGCCTTAAAGACTAAAAACCTATCGCCACTCCAATGGAAACAGGATTGCATTTGAGTTTTCATGATGCTAGAGATGCATTTGATGTTATTCTCTATCAACAAGCTCTTGGCTACTTGATTCACGTATGCATTATTCAGCTAGATATTTAGTTTGATATCTCGGAGATGAGCAAGTTTATGCATTGCCTAGGTGCCAAGCATTGGCAAGCTATTAAGTGCATATTTTGCTACTTTAGTGGTACCTAGCTACTTGGATTGTTTTATCCTAAGAAGGGATCACTACTGTTGAATTTCATGCTTTTTTTTAACTGTGACTGGGTTGGTTTCTATGACACTCATGTGTCCACCAGTGGCCTTTGCTTCATGCTTGGTAGCTCATGCATATCTTGGTTGAACAAGAAGTAGCCTACTATGGCTAGCTTGAGTTGTGAGGCTGAGTATAGGGCAACTTTCACAATGACTTTTGAGTGTGTGTGGCTTAGATGCCTTATGGCATATTTGGGATTTGTTCAATCTTCTGCCACCACCATCTTTACTAATAGTTAGAGCACATTGGCAGTTGCAAAGAACCCTATGTTCCATGCTCCCTCTAAGCACATTGAGGTGAACTATCATTATGTTAGGGAGAGGTTCTCTACTAGAGAGAGCAGTTTGGCATATGTGCACACACACAAGAACATTGCAAACTTTTTCTCAAAGGTTATGCCTAGGGAGAACTTTGAAGCTTTTCACAAAGCTTTGGGCTTATTTCCTTTTGTGGATTGATTCCAGGTAGCTTGGAACTTCCTTATACATGAGTCATAACTCCTTGTTCACCGCATCACTCCCAGTGGGCATTTGTTGATATATTTTGGTAGTGATGTGTGTGAACACACTAGGACTGTCACCGCACTTTTTTTTCCCACTTGAGCAGGTGTTTTTCCCTTGGCTTATATATATGCCTATAACCCTAACAGGTTACTTATCTTTGTACATCTCTCTTTGTACATCTCCGACACATAGAAATGAAGATATGTAGTTGAGATTACTCTTTTGAGTAGTTCCAATGTTATAACCTAATTGATTTCTGATGGTGAAATCACGACATTTCAAAATATTAGCCTAGTTGACAACGCGAAGGATTTTGATAAGGCAATTGATGCATTTGAGGAGCTTGTGGAGGAACATGTGGCACTTGAGGTGCAAGAGGTATATGGTTGATGATTTTGAAAAATTTAATTATGATGATTTGGAAAAGCTATTTGAGAAGCTTGACGATACATTTTTGGATAAATTTGAAGATTTTGCACATGAGGATTAGCATTTCGCATTGAAGGATTATGCATTGGAGGAACTTGATATGCTTAAGTGGGAGCTACTTGTGGATTATGAATGGGAGCTACAACATGATGACTAGGTTCTTGAAAAGACATTAGGTTCATTTGATTTTGGAAAGTTCTTATGTTATTAGATTGTATGCAATCTAGAGTCTTGACCAAATTGGATTGTCTAGTAATAAGACTTTTCATTCGCTTAGTAATAAGAGGCATTGATTTTGATGAGACCTTTGCTCCTACATGCCAAATGACTACTGTTCATAGCATTTGTGCACTTGCAGCTCATCATGGTTCGAATGCCCATTTCTCAATGCAGACTTGCATGAAGAAGTGTATGTTTTTCAGCCCCTTGGGTTTTTGCAAAAAGGACATGGAAACAAAGTGTGCACATTGAAAAAGGCATCGTATGGTTTGAAGAAAGCACCATGTGCTTGGTATGAAAAGACACATGCCTACTTGATTGCACATGATTTTGAGAACAGTCCAACTAAGGGCACCTTATATGTTAAGCATGCAAACTATGTGCTTCTGATCATTGTTGTCCATGTTGATGACATGGTGCTCACTGGTCTTGATGAGAAGCATATTGCTTATTTTAAGGTTGATTCTCATGCCTCATTTGAGATATCAAAATCGGGGCATTTGCATTAAGCATTCAGCTTATGCAAGTTGATGGTGGAATAGCTTCGTGTCAAACAAAATATGTTGACACAGTATTGCAGCATTTTGGCCTTAAAGACTAAAAACCTATCGCCACTCCAATGGAAACAGGATTGCATTTGAGTTTTCATGATGCTAGAGATGCATTTGATGTTATTCTCTATCAACAAGCTCTTGGCTACTTGATTCACATATGCATTATTCAGCTAGATATTTAGTTTGATATCTCGGAGATGAGCAAGTTTATGCATTGCCTAGGTGTCAAGCATTGGCAAGCTATTAAGTGCATATTTTGCTACTTTAGTGGTACCTAGCTACTTGGATTGTTTTATCCTAAGAAGGGATCACTACTGTTGAATTTCATGCTTTATTTTAACTGTGACTGGGTTGGTTTCTATGACACTCATGTGTCCACCAGTGGCCTTTGCTTCATGCTTGGTAGCTCATGCATATCTTGGTTGAACAAGAAGTAGCCTACTATGGCTAGCTTGAGTTGTGAGGCTGAGTATAGGGCAACTTTCACATTGACTTTTGAGTGTGTGTGGCTTAGATGCCTTATGGCATATTTGGGATTTGTTCAATCTTCTACCACCACCATCTTTACTAATAGTTAGAGCACATTGGCAGTTGCAAAGAACCCTATGTTCCATGCTCCCTCTAAGCACATTGAGGTGAACTATCGTTATGTTAGGGAGAGGTTCTCTACTAGAGAGAGCAGTTTGGCATATGTGCACACACACAAGAACATTGCAAACTTTTTCTCAAAGGTTATGCCTAGGGAGAACTTTGAAGCTTTTCACAAAGCTTTGGGGGTATTTCCTTTTGTGGATTGATTCCAGGTAGCTTAGAACTTCCTTATACATGAGTCATAACTCCTTGTTCACCGCATCACTCCCAGTGGGCATTTGTTGATATATTTTGGTAGTGATGTGTGTGAACACACTAGGACTGTCACCGCACTTTTTTTTGCCCACTTGAGGAGGTGTTTTTCCCTTGGCTTATATTTATGCCTATAACCCTAACAGGTTACTTATCTTTGTACATCTCCGACACATAGAAATGAAGATATGTAGTTGAGATTACTCTTTTGAGTAGTTCCAATGTTATAACCTAATTGATTTCTGATGGTGAAATCACGACATTTCAAAATATTAGCCTAGTTGACAACGCTAAGGATTTTGATAAGGCAATTGATGCATTTGAGGAGCTTGGGGAGCAACATGTGGCACTTGAGGTGCAAGAGGTATATGGTTGATGATTTTGAAAAATTTAATTATGATGATTTGGAAAAGCTATTTGAGAAGCTTGACGATACATTTTTGGATAAATTTGAAGATTTTGCACATGAGGATTAGCATTTCGCATTGAAGGATTATGCATTGGAGGAACTTGATATGCTTAAGTGGGAGCTACTTGTGGATTATGAATGGGAGCTACAACATGATGACTAGGTTCTTGAAAAGACATTAGGTTCATTTGATTTTGGAAAGTTCTTATGTTATTAGATTGTATGCAATCTAGAGTCTTGACCAAATTGGATTGTCTAGTAATAAGACTTTTCATTCGCTTAGTAATAAGAGGCATTGATTTTGATGAGACCTTTGCTCCTACATGCCAAATGACTACTGTTCATAGCATTTGTGCACTTGCAGCTCATCATGGTTGGAATGCCCATTTCTCAATGCAGACTTGCATGAAGAAGTGTATGTTTTTCAGCCCCTTGGGTTTTTGCAAAAAGGGCATGGAAACAAAGTGTGCACATTGAAAAAGGCATCGTATGGTTTGAAGAAAGCATGATGTGCTTGGTATGAAAAGACACATGCCTACTTGATTGCACATGATTTTGGGAGCAGTCCAACTAAGGGCACCTTATATGTTAAGCATGCAAACTATGTGCTTCTGATCATTGTTGTCCATGTTGATGACATGGTGCTCACTGGTCTTGATGAGAAGCATATTGCTTATTTTAAGGTTGATTCTCATGCCTCATTTGAGATATCAAAATCGGGGCATTTGCATTAAGCATTCAGCTTATGCAAGTTGATGGTGGAATAGCTTCGTGTCAAACAAAATATGTTGACACAGTATTGCAGCATTTTGGCCTTAAAGACTAAAAACCTATCGCCACTCCAATGGAAACAGGATTGCATTTGAGTTTTCATGATGCTAGAGATGCATTTGATGTTATTCTCTATCAACAAGCTCTTGGCTACTTGATTCACGTATGCATTATTCAGCTAGATATTTAGTTTGATATCTCGCAGATGAGCAAGTTTATGCATTGCCTAGGTGTCAAGCATTGGCAAGCTATTAAGTGCATATTTTGCTACTTTAGTGGTACCTAGCTACTTGGATTGTTTTATCCTAAGAAGGGATCACTACTGTTGAATTTCATGCTTTTTTTTAACTGTGACTGGGTTGGTTTCTATGACACTCATGTGTCCACCAGTGGCCTTTGCTTCATGCTTGGTAGCTCATGCATATCTTGGTTGAACAAGAAGTAGCCTACTATGGCTAGCTTGAGTTGTGAGGCTGAGTATAGGGCAACTTTCACAATGACTTTTGAGTGTGTGTGGCTTAGATGCCTTATGGCATATTTGGGATTTGTTCAATCTTCTGCCACCACCATCTTTACTAATAGTTAGAGCACATTGGCAGTTGCAAAGAACCCTATGTTCCATGCTCCCTCTAAGCACATTGAGGTGAACTATCGTTATGTTAGGGAGAGGCTCTCTACTAGAGAGAGCAGTTTGGCATATGTGCACACACACAAGAACATTGCAAACTTTTTCTCAAAGGTTATGCCTAGGGAGAACTTTGAAGCTTTTCACAAAGCTTTGGGCTTATTTCCTTTTGTGGATTGATTCCAGGTAGCTTGGAACTTCCTTATACATGAGTCATAACTCCTTGTTCACCGCATCACTCCCAGTGGGCATTTGTTGATATATTTTGGTAGTGATGTGTGTGAACACACTAGGACTGTCACCGCACTTTTTTTTCCCACTTGAGCAGGTGTTTTTCCCTTGGCTTATATATATGCCTATAACCCTAACAGGTTACTTATCTTTGTACATCTCTCTTTGTACATCTCCGACACATAGAAATGAAGATATGTAGTTGAGATTACTCTTTTGAGTAGTTCCAATGTTATAACCTAATTGATTTCTGATGGTGAAATCACGACATTTCAAAATATTAGCCTAGTTGACAACGCTAAGGATTTTGATAAGGCAATTGATGCATTTGAGGAGCTTGGGGAGCAACATGTGGCACTTGAGGTGCAAGAGGTATATGGTTGATGATTTTGAAAAATTTAATTATGATGATTTGGAAAAGCTATTTGAGAAGCTTGACGATACATTTTTGGATAAATTTGAAGATTTTGCACATGAGGATTAGCATTTCACATTGAAGGATTATGCATTGGAGGAACTTGATATGCTTAAGTGGGAGCTACTTGTGGATTATGAATGGGAGCTACAACATGATGACTAGGTTCTTGAAAAGACATTAGGTTCATTTGATTTTGGAAAGTTCTTATGTTATTAGATTGTATGCAATCTAGAGTCTTGACCAAATTGGATTGTCTAGTAATAAGACTTTTCATTCGCTTAGTAATAAGAGGCATTGATTTTGATGAGACCTTTGCTCCTACATGCCAAATGACTACTGTTCATAGCATTTGTGCACTTGCAGCTCATCATGGTTGGAATGCCCATTTCTCAATGCAGACTTGCATGAAGAAGTGTATGTTTTTCAGCCCCTTGGGTTTTTACAAAAAGGGCATGGAAACAAAGTGTGCACATTGAAAAAGGCATCGTATGGTTTGAAGAAAGCACCATGTGCTTGGTATGAAAAGACACATGCCTACTTGATTGCACATGATTTTGAGAACAGTCCAACTAAGGGCACCTTATATGTTAAGCATGCAAACTATGTGCTTCTGATCATTGTTGTCCATGTTGATGACATGGTGCTCACTGGTCTTGATGAGAAGCATATTGCTTATTTTAAGGTTGATTCTCATGCCTCATTTGAGATATCAAAATCGGGGCATTCGCATTAAGCATTCAGCTTATGCAAGTTGATGGTGGAATAGCTTCGTGTCAAACAAAATATGTTGACACAGTATTGCAGCATTTTGGCCTTAAAGACTAAAAACCTATCGCCACTCCAATGGAAACAGGATTGCATTTGAGTTTTCATGATGCTAGAGATGCATTTGATGTTATTCTCTATCAACAAGCTCTTGGCTACTTGATTCACGTATGCATTATTCAGCTAGATATTTAGTTTGATATCTCGGAGATGAGCAAGTTTATGCATTGCCTAGGTGTCAAGCATTGGCAAGCTATTAAGTGCATATTTTGCTACTTTAGTGGTACCTAGCTACTTGGATTGTTTTATCCTAAGAAGGGATCACTACTGTTGAATTTCATGCTTTTTTTTAACTGTGACTGGGTTGGTTTCTATGACACTCATGTGTCCACCAGTGGCCTTTGCTTCATGCTTGGTAGCTCATGCATATCTTGGTTGAACAAGAAGTAGCCTACTATGGCTAGCTTGAGTTGTGAGGCTGAGTATAGGGCAACTTTCACAATGACTTTTGAGTGTGTGTGGCTTAGATGCCTTATGGCATATTTGGGATTTGTTCAATCTTCTGCCACCACCATCTTTACTAATAGTTAGAGCACATTGGCAGTTGCAAAGAACCCTATGTTCCATGCTCCCTCTAAGCACATTGAGGTGAACTATCGTTATGTTAGGGAGAGGTTCTCTACTAGAGAGAGCAGTTTGGCATATGTGCACACACACAAGAACATTGCAAACTTTTTCTCAAAGGTTATGCCTAGGGAGAACTTTGAAGCTTTTCACAAAGCTTTGGGCTTATTTCCTTTTGTGGATTGATTCCAGGTAGCTTGGAACTTTCTTATACATGAGTCATAACTCCTTGTTCACCGCATCACTCCCAGTGGGCATTTGTTGATATATTTTGGTAGTGATGTGTGTGAACACACTAGGACTGTCACCGCACTTTTTTTTCCCACTTGAGCAGGTGTTTTTCCCTTGGCTTATATATATGCCTATAACCCTAACAGGTTACTTATCTTTGTACATCTCTCTTGGTAATACATTCAGCATTGTGTGTTTCCAAGCTTATTCTTCTTCCATGTGTTGTGTGTGTGCTTCCGTAAACCTCAAACTCCAACATTAATTACCCCCTCATTAAGAAAGTTAGGCAGAACACCAAAGTATAAGGCCTCCTACCACACCAAAAGTAGTGGTTTCACAATGTGATTCCTCAAAGTCTTGAAGAACTCATTGGTGAGACCATCAAGACAAGAGCTTTTACCACTACGTAGAGTGTCAATAACTTCAAGAATCCTCTCTTGATGAAAGGGGAGTTGAGAATATGCACAATGTTTTGAGGAAACCTTTCGGATTTGAGTCTAAAGTGAAGTGATTGTTTGTTAACTTAATATTCTGTTTCTCATAAGTGCATTTAAAATTGTGGTTATCTATCATGTAAGGGAGCTCTCCTTGAGTTTCGCCTTCTTCAAGAGCTTACACATCTCTTTCCTCATTTTCTCTACTTTTCCTTCCCACTAATCTTTAAAGTAAATATTCATGTTTCTGCTTTGAATTTGCTCTTTGTATCTTAGTATGCTTCTAATTTTGGAGAGTCCATGTTGGATTCCCGAGCTACCCTTATTGATTTCCCTCTCTAGATGCTAGAGCCGATGACAAATATTTTTGCATCTCACTCGTCGAATGTTAAGAATTTCTTTTTGGGTCTTGACAAGGAGAACTTTGGATTGCTTAACCTCCATCTTCTAGCACTTAGCTAGAGAGGTATAACCTCTAAAGGCCTCGCTCAAGGATGTGGAGATCCCTTGTTGAACAAAAGGAAGGGAAAGAGTTCAGGGATGAGCATGAAATGAGGGAGCCTTCCTATGTCTAAGATGTTGTTTGAAGGTGAGAATCATTGGGTAATGGTCATCTAAGACTAAGACCACACATTGAGAAAGGGATCTAATACCATGTTTATCAATAATATTCTACAAGATATAGCTTCTATCAAGTATAGCTTTCTATGAATATTTTCTGGATTGGGGGTTTGATGAAGATAAACCATGTGTCCTTGATTTCAACTAGATCCTAGTGTAGCTTAACCTTCTTCAAGGCATTTTTCTCAATTCCATCAATAACTTGCCCTTTGGTCCCATCTATCAAACAAGACTTCCACATATTAAAGCCCCCATAGAGGATGGACTCCAATGGTAGAGACTCTAGAGAGTGCCAAGTATCCAATTTTTATGTTTCTGGATTTAGAGCATAGACCAAAGCAATGTTAAGCATAAGAGAGCCTCTAAAATATGAGGTAATCCATCGATGGTTCCGATCAAATTATGGTATTCATCAAGAATGATTTCCATATTGTTTTGAGGCCAATAGTTACACCACTTCTCCCACATTGGTTGCATGTTGATCCACACATGAGATACCACGTCTTTTGTAATTCAAGTCCATCAATTTTGATCTCTTGAAAACATATAAATTCTGGTTTGACATTTATATCTCAAAGCCATTGACCAAATATGGTCACTTTTGAGGGATCAGAAAGGCTTGTACAAAACAACAATCATTTACAATGGCACGTAACCTTGTTGATCAGGATTTAACCCTTTTTTATGTCTTTATCTTCCTCTCTTCTTCGTGCCGTTGATGGACCTTGCCACACGGTATGATCTTTGAGGGGCTCTTCCGCCAATAAATGATTTGAAACGGATATCTTTGAGATTAACTAATATTTATAAATCCTTCATGATTTTAAAATTTCTCCACGGACACAGTTTTTTATAAAGAACTTACCCTATCTTAGAAATGCCTTTTCCTTTGAATCTCAATATAACTTGCAAGATAACCCAATCTAAGGACACGCAAACTACTTGATTATTTGAGAAAGTATATGCTGTATAAGAATGTGAATTCGGAAACGGAATTTGTAAAATGGATTTAAGTATCATGTGCATGCTTCAATCATTTTTTGCCTCGTTTATTTCTTGGTTTCATGCAATATATACAAAGGTCTTTGGCGTAACTTTCTTTTTGTATAATATGCATACACCTAAAGTTCAGAAGATTTACAATTATGTATCACTTCACTAAAAAAGTATCATGTTTATTAAGTTGTAAATATAGCTCTATTATTATGTTTTTATAATGGTGGGAAGCTTGTTTGATTCAATTACCATTGCAATGCTCAAAATCATCTTTTGAAATCTACACGAATTCCCTGAGATCGTATGTTATGTCTTTCTAAACAAACTTTCAGCTATCAAGAGGGAAGAAATACAAGATGAATAGCGAGAATTACCAAGAAATTATAACACCTTTTCGTCCCCCTCATGGGGGCCGTCTTGCTTTTTATCCCTTTTTTTTTTTTTACAAGAAACACAATATGGTGTCTAAAGGGCAAGGACTTCATACAATTTTTTAATTGATCTTATGTGAAGATAGTAGTCTGGATGCTCATGAAGGTAATTATTGGGAGACACTCTAGGTCTTCACACTTAAGTGATGTTTTAGGAGTAGAAATTGTTTGAATATTTGAGCCTTGAGGTAAGAGAACGATTTCTTATGGATTCAAACATCTCTTGTACACTCATACCTACACCATTAATTACATCATGTGCCATGTCTACATCAAACCTGGTTCTTTACAAATATATTTCATAATATATTTTTTTTATTACCTCAAATCTCTAAAGATTAAGCATATAATCGATAGTTTAGCTATTTTTGTTAAGGAAGTTCGTCCGAGGCCTAATCTCCCTTGCTTGAATTCGTTAAATCCATAGCTAGAGCTAAACTATATTGATAGAAACTCCAAGATAATCAATAAACACTGAATGAAATGATGAAGAACCATCTATTCAAGGCACTAGAATACGCCTGCATATAGAATTTGTACATACGTTCATTCGTGTGAAATTTTGGAACTGGATGAGATACGGTGCTTTAGGATGAAAGTAGGATTTTACTCCTAAATGTGATCACACTAACAACACTAAGGAGAAAATTGAAAAATAATACATGAGGGATGAGAAAAAGCATTTTCACCATCGCCATTCATCTGTGACACAATTTTTTTGGTTTTTGTCCTCATTGTTGATAGTATGCTTTGGTTTGGACCCCTCAATAGGTGGCAATCAAGTGTCTCGTCACATGTGAGCTAGTCACCTAGAGTGAGTCTCAAGTGGGTCACCTCCTCATTCGAGTCTATAATTAGTGCACATGGGATGTCTTGTGGTACAATCTTTGCATGAGGAACTTGGACATTACTATAAACTAAATGATCTAGATATTCCTAAGCGGACGCGTACATATCTGTACACATACATACCTGCACATACAAAGACCTGCTCGGTTCATATATACATACATGATACCTACACATAAATATATACACACACATAAAAATACCATCACATAAATATATATACACACACATAAATATGCGCACACTTGCAAAGCTGCTCACGTGCACACGTGAACATCAAAACTACAGATTGAATTCACTAGGTATTCAACAAAAAAGCCTTCAATTGGACTGCCCACTCCTTAGTTAATATGAAGTATCAACAAACGTGCCTCAAATATGTATGCAAAAAGCAATTCTATATAGTTGCTCAATTCTATATAGTTGCTCATAACGATTCCTTACACTACTATTTCTCCTTTGAATTCAAGTGATATATCTATTGTTCAATGGCTATTTCTCACATGCACATATAGATACATGCACATCATATGACATACATGTGAACACATGGATATACACACCTAGATAGCTTCTTACATGCACATATAGATACATGCACATCATCATATGACATACATGTTGACGCATGGATACACATGTTCAAATACACTTGCAAACTCAAACACACATACTATATACATTTAAACACCCAAATATGAACAAACGCATACGTAAAAAGGTGCATTCATACGTATTATATAACTACCGAAATGAACAATTTCGGCCCCAAAATGACATAAAGCGGGAAAAGAAAGCTCAAAAACCTATTCCAAATGCCGATGCCGAATGGAGGCTAGGTTGTTCAGTTAAAACCATACTTGGCACGTCAATAACCAACCAATATTACACATAGACATAAATAGACACACAAAACCACACATATACATACGTATACACAAAATACGACATATATTTACATTAGTGTGTATATATATATATATATAATACAAACACATGCACGCGCGCGCGCGCACACACACACATATATATATATATAATACAAACACATGCACGCGCGCGCGCGCACACACACACATATATATATATATATATATATATATATATATATATATATATATATATATATATATATATATATATATATATATATATGTGCGTGTGTGTGTCCACGCACACCTACGTGTGTTCACATGTGTGTATGCTCACATATAAATTCAATATTATATTGTAACATATATGTACAGAGATACACGCTTACACACACGCACACACACACACACACACACATATATATATATATATATATATATATATATATATATATATATATATATATATATATATATATATATATATATATATATATAAGTGTATGTATATGTGTGCATAGACACACAAACCTCCCACACACATATATATATATGTATATATATATATATATATATATATATATATATATATATATATATATATATTATAGAATATATAATATACGCATACACATAAATACATAGTTCAATATTTTATACAGTATAGATTATATATTATAGTATATGTAAGCGTGAATAGTATATAGTATATTATATAGACACACAAACCTCCCCCACACACACACACACACATATATATATATATATATATATATATATATATATATATATATATATATATATATATATATATATATATTATAGAATATATAATATACACATACACATAAATACATAGTTCAATATTTTATACAATATAGATTATATATTATAGTATATGTAAGCGTGAATATATCTATGTGTGAAAGTGTATGCATGTATGTGTGCATATATATATTTATGATTGTCTATGTATGCACGACATTGTATATACGTGTGCATATGTGAATGTTTATATGGTATTATATGTTGATATAATAGTACATATTTTATACATTATAATATATATTAAGTATCACTACATCATATGAGCCTTATACTGGCTCTTATGGTGGTGCAAATACAAGGGGTAAATTTTTCCATGGCATGGATATATGTGATAGTATAAACGTCGATGTAGGAATATCGATATGAACATCGGTATGGATGTTGGTATATGCATCAGTATGTCCTAGTACCATCAGTATAAGAGTCGATATGAACCTCGGTATATTTTTGCCATTATGAGTTTTAATATTTACTGCAATGGATGATATGAGCATAGGTACATGCGTTGGTATCAAAGTCACCGGTATAATTGCCGGTATGTCTCTAGGCAAAACCATCAGTATAAGCATCCGTAGGGCCCTAGGCATACGGATGCTCATACCAACACCTATATCGATGACCATATCTACAAAATTTGTATTGGGCAGAGTGTGTTGTCTCTTGTTGCAGCAACATGATAATGTTGTTTTGTACAAAATAACAATACACTACGAAAAAAAACTGAGTACATGTGACATGTACTCTATTGCTTGCTAATTTAGGGTTTAGATGACTAGAAGCCAAAACTAGATTCGATAAATCAAAACAAGTTGTCAAACATAAAAGAGATATGTAGGAGAAGAATGAAAAATGAACCATGTACAAAAGAGATATTCCATAAATGAACCATGTACAAAAGTGTGGCAATCCACTACCATATATGAACCAAATACAAAATGTGTCTAACCATTGCCATATATGAACCAAGTACAAAATTGTGGTGCACCACTGCCATATATGATCCAAATACAAAACTGTGGCACATCACTGCCATACACATGCCCAAAGAGATAAGAGTGGAGGTCAAGCAATGTATTCAAAGGATAAGAAGAAGAATAGCAAAGGCAAGCAACAACCAAATCAAGATGAAGGTACAACTAGTCAAGCCAACTTCCTAAGAGGAAGAGGAGGTGGCAAAGATAGAGGAAGAGGCAGAAGCAATAAAGATGGAGCCAAAGCTTGCTGGATTTCTGATAAGACAAATCATTTAGCTCATGATTGTTGACATAATAATCAGAATAATGGAGGATATAATCAGAATTTTAATTCAAGAGGAAGAGGCAGAAATCAAAGAGGTAATTTCAGAGGTAGAGGTAGTAGAGGTTACTTTGGAAGAAATGCAGGTAGAGGTTTCCAAATTCAATCCTACAACAATACCTACTAGAATTATGCTTCAGATCAGAAGGAGGATTCAACCTTGATTATGAATGCAACTTGTGAAAGACAAAGTGAAGATCAAAGAGTCTTCTACATTGACTCAGGGTGTAGCAATCACCTGAGTGGTAACATAGCTTTGACAATTGATTTGGAGAATAAGGTAACTAATCATGTAGTTCAAATAGGTGACAATACAAAGCACAATGTGAAGTCAATCGGATCAGTGAAGGCCAAGGATGGAAGTACTCTCTTGAGTAAGGTCTTGTATGTTCCTACAATTCCAAAGAATCTGATAAATGTAGGACAAATTATTGAAAAAGGTTATGAAGTAAGGTTCACTAATGATGGAGTTTTTGTGGAAGACCTTAGCAATGGGTATAAACAAAAATTGTTTCAGGGAAGAAAGAAGGAAGACCCTTCACATTGAAGATTCAAGGTAATGTTGGTCATGCCTTGTTCACTTATGGAGGACATAAGATCTCTGAGTTATATATTTGGCACAAAAGGCTTGGACATTTCAATAAAAGAGGTATTAAGGATATGGTTAACAATGGTTCAGTGCTTGGATTTCCTAACATTGCAGGTCAACATATGACATACAAATGTCAGGCATCTCAATTAGGTAAGGCTCATAAGCAATCATACAATAAGCATGGATTTATGTATCCAGAGAAGCTTGAATTGGTACACACAGATGTGTGGGGACCATCGAAGGATTTCAGTATAAATGGTTCAAGATATTATGTGATTTATGTTGATGATGCTACTAGGTGGATCACTATCTATGTGATCAAAGATAAATCAGAGGTATTTAATACATTCAAACATTATCATGTGTATGCAGAAAGAATTACAGGTCAAAAGTTGAAGAGACTAAGGTGAGATGGAGGGGGAGAGTATTTCTCTAATGAGTTGAGTGATTACTTATGGACTAGTGGCTGGAGTGTTCTCAACCACTGCTTTACTACCTTCCACTAGAGTCCACTAGTGGTTGTTGTACTCGCCTCTCGAGTTAAGTCCACTAGACTCAAGTTAACTCATGTTGGCTTGAGTTAGAAGGCTCTAGAGATCCTTGGGCAAAACTCTCTCCCCATGCTCCCCATGGGAGTTGAACCCAAGACCTCCTCCTTCACAACCATGAGACTTAACCACTAGGCTAAGTGGATCACTTGAATATGAGAGCACATGAACTTATGCTTGAGTCCATTCTTGAGATCTTTGGACCTACAGAGGAGTGACCAAACGGTGTCCAATTTTAGATCTGTCTGAAGCACTTGGATCTCTAGACCATAGACTTACTTTATTACACCATGTCTATAAGGTGCTTTATGAGAAGGAGAACTACCAGAGACTAAGTCTATGCTATGGTCAAAGGATCCTTAGGATGGTGGTAGTTCAGAGGGATACTCGTACATAAAACAATCCTTACAAGTAGTCATGAAAGGTTTATGTGCATTAGGAAGTGTATGAGTATAATCGTTGATGGCATTGACAAAAACAATGCATGAATTGAATCCTTTCCTAAATGCATATTTTACTTGAGTATGAGTAATGAATGGAAATGGGTGGAAATCATGTTGTGTAGACAAAGTAATGATTTGACCTTTAAATTCAAAGTTAAAGGTATGTGCATGGTAGTCAATGTGTGGGTTGTAATGATGACTAAAAGGCATACCTAGTAAAGCATCGTAAGATTGCAAAGGTGCAATTAAAAATGTTCGTGAATCAACATATGGGCCTATGCTAATTGTAACATCTTGCACTTCTCGTGTTACATTATAGCGATTACCTTGATATGCAGCTTTTACTTTATACTGTTGGAGTTAGACATCTGTGGACGCATGCAAACAACACAAGGAAGAAGAAGAAGCTTGGAGCACAACACACAATACTAAATGTATTACTAGAGAATGTACAAAGATAAGTAGCCCATTAGGGCAATAGGCATATATACAAGACGGGGGAAAAAACCTCCTAAAGAGGGAAAAATTTGCCCTAGTAGTCCTAGTGTGGTCACACACATCACTACCTAAATTTATCAACAAATCCTCCCTGGGAGTGATGTGGTGAACAAGGAGCTAGCACTCATGTATACGGAAGTGCCAAGCTATGTGGAAATCACTCCACAAAAGGAAGTAAGCCCAAAGCTTTGCGGAAAGCTTCAAACTTCTCCCTAGGCAGAACCTTCGTCAAAAGGTCTGCAATGTTCTCCTGCATGGGCACATATGCCAAGCTGATCTCCCCAGCAGAGAACCTCTCCCTGACATAGTGATAATGCACCTCAATGTGCTTAGTGCGAGCATGGAACACAGGGTTCTTCGCAAATGCCAATGCACTCTAAGTGTTAGTGAAGATAGTGGTGGCAGAAGTCTGACCAACACCCAAATCAGCCATAAGGCATCTGAGCCACACACACTCAACAATCGCTATGAAATTGCACTATACTCAGCCTCACAACTGGAAGTGGCCACAATAGGCTGCTTCTTGCTCAACCAAGATATACATGAGCTACTAAGCATGAAGTAAAAGCCACTAGTGGACATATGAGTCTCATAGCAACCAGCCCAATCAGAGTCAGAAAAAGCATGCAAATCTGGCGATAGTGATCTCCCCTTGGGATAAAACAACCCAAGTAGCCGAGTACCACTCAAATAGTGAAAGATGCACTTAACTGCCTGCTAATGCTTGAATCCTGGGCAATGCATAAACCTGCTCATCTGTGAGACAAAAAACTGAATATCTGGCCGAGTAATGCATAAGTAAATCAAGCATCCAACAGCCTGCTTATAGAGAACAACATCAAATGCATCTCCAGCATCATGATGACTCAATTGTAAACCTGTCTCCATAGGAGTGGCAATATGCTTACAGTCATCTAGGCCAAAACGCTGCAATAATGTGTCAATATATTTCCTTTGACGCAAAGCCATTCCACCATCAACTTGCATAAATTGAATGCCCAAATAGTGATGCAAATGGCCCAAATCAGACATCTCAAATGAGGCATGCAAATCAGCCTTAAAATCAGCAATATGCTTCTCAATAGAACCAGTGAGCAGCATGTCGTCAACATAGAAAACAATGATCAGAAGCACATCATTAGCATGCTTAACATATAAGGTGCTTTTCAGTTGGACTGTTCTCAGAACCATGTGCAATCACATAGGCATGTATCTTCTCATACCAATCACATGGTGCTTGCTTTAAACCATATAATGCCTTCTTTGACCTGCACACCTGGTTTTCATGCCCTTTTTGCACAAAGCCACGCGGCTAAAAAACATACACTTCTTCATGCAACTCACCATGCATAAATGTTGTTTTAATGTCCAACTGATGTACATTCCAACCATGATGAGCTTCAAGTGCACATATGCTCCGAACAGTAGTCATACGGCATGTAGGTGCAAAGGTCTCATCAAAATCAATGGCTCTTTCCTATGCATAACCCTTTGCAAAAAGCCTCGCCTTATACCTGTCAACTATACCATGCGGTTTACGGTCAACTTGTATACCCACTTAGTGCCAATGGCCTTCTTGCCTGGAGGCAAGTCACATAAAGACCAAGTACCATTCTTCATTATAGCATCATATTCAGATTGCATAGCAGCCATCCAAATTTCTAAATTTTGTGCTTCATCAAATGAAACAAGCTCATTCTCCTCACAAAGACTAGATGCAGCCATAGCATAGCAATTTGATGCAAAACAGGCACTATGAGAGCCTGTGCAACTAAGATATGACAGAGGTGCATCTAATTTGCTGTCACATAAAGTCTGCACCAGCCAGCATCAGAAATGGAATGATTTGCATCATCACATGAAACCTGCAAAGGCTGAGAAGTTGCCTCATTCGGACCAACACTAGACTTTCGACCTGTAAAAAGAGGAAGCAAAGTATCATACATGTCTTTGGAGCTAACAAATGTCTCCTTAGTACATGAAAGCAATGATTGAATAGCATGTTCCACAAAAACAACATCACTACTAACCAGAATGCATTTAGTCTATGGATGATACAGATGATAGCCTTTACTTTCAGAACTGTACCCAAAAAAAATACATTTTACTGCTTTATCATCGAATTTTCTGCAATGTTATTCAGGCACTAATGCATATGTCAAACAATAAAAAACACACAGATGAGCAACAGATGGCTTGTGATCATGCCAAGCCTCATATGGAGTGATAGACTACAGCGCTTTAGTGGGACACTTGTTCAGTACATATGCTGCACACATGACAGCCTCAAGCCAGAAACTATGTGGTAAAGCTTGACTCTTGACCATACACCTCGCCATCTCCATGAGTGACCTGTTGTTTCGTTCAGCAACTCCATTTTTTTGAGGTATATACGGCACTGTACACTGGTGTTTTATCCTACATTCAACCAGAAATGCATTAAAATCAGAAGACATGTATTCCCCCCCTCGATCAGAATGGAGGGTGCCCATTTTAAATGCTGACAAATTTTCAGCCAAAACCAAAAATTGTTTGAAGCACTTGAACACTTCGGACTTTTCCTTCAATGGATATACCCATGCATGCCTGAAAAAATCATCGATGAAAGTCACGAAGTAAAGATAATTCCTAAAAGAAGGTGTCTGCATAGGACCCCACATATCACTATGTACAAGCAGCAATTTTTGAGTACCCCGAACTGAAGCAACATTTGGAAAGGACGAACGCTTCATTTTGCCAAAAATGCAGCCTTCACAAACATGTTTTCCAGGTGCCTCAAGTTTGGGCAAAGAGGACACCATTTCAGATTTCTGTAGGCATAGAAAACTAGTAAAATTCAGATGACCAATGCATGCATGCCAAAGCTTTGCATCTGACATAGCCTGAGAATCATTTACTACACACGCCAAATCATTTATAGATCTTTAATATTCTATGAGCTTATATAGCCCACGACATAAAATGCCAGAAGCAATAATCACATTGCCATTTGACAGATCATGAACTGTACACCTGCCATCAAAAAATTTCACAACTAAGCCAATCTTGGATAATGTCAAAACTGATGACAGGTTCCACTTGATCCCTGGCACAAATAAAGCATCTTAAAAAGTGAAAGAACTACCATCAAGAGTAGTCAAAATGATCTTAACAACTCCCATAACAGGATAAGAGGAGTTGTTGGCGCATGTAATAGTATTCCCTGTAGGGGCAGGCTCGAGTGAAGAGAAGAAACTGCGCTGCGAGGTAATATGTTTGGTAGCCCCACTATCAAAATACCAAACATCTGAGTCTACTGCAGACATGCACTCCTCATGAAAAGATGGCTCAAAACTGGAGACATTAGTAAACACCCATTCTTCTTCCTGCACAAGATTAGCAGAATCTATTTTTGGTGTAGAGGCCTCTGCAATAACCATTCCAGCCTCTTTCTTCTTTGCCTCTTTAGCAGCCAGTTTTGGACAGTTCTTTATGATATGATCATTCCCTTTACAATACTTACAAAACAATTTCTGCTTTTCTGATTTCTTCTCATCTTTATCTTCCTTCTTCGAATGTGCAGAATTAGCAGATTTCTGCTTACTAGTTGAAGAGCTCCATTTTCCTTTGCCCTTCTGACTAGCGAGGAAAGCTTGATCTACAACTCGCATAATGGACCTATTCTGCCTGGACTGATCTTCCTGCAACAGAATAGAGACCAACTCCTCAAATGATAAGGCATTTAGATTGCCTTTCATCATCAACCAAAGAGTAGAAGAAAAACTCTGATATGAATCAGGAAGACCATTTAGAACGGTCTGCACAAGTGAGCTATCTGGTATAACCTCATCAGCAGAAATCAACTATTTCTTCAAGTCTTTGATCTTCATTAGGAAACTGTCCATAGAATCACCTTCATTCATGTGCTCACTCTCCAACTGTTTTTGGAGGTAAGCAACACGAGCCTCATTCCTAGCTTGGTACAATGTGGTAAGTGTATCCCAAGCATCCTTAGCTATTCTACAAGAGCGATTGTGAGGAATAATGGCATGTTTGACAGACAAAGCTATCAATGCATGTGCATGGGCATCTCTCCCATCCCAACAAATTTGCTCTATAGTAGGTGCAGCAAAAACCACAACACGAACAGGAATATGTAGAATATCATCATCTTCGACACCTTCTGCATCACCTTCAGTACCTAGAGTTATAACAGTTTCAGGTGTGATAGGACGTTTTTCAACACCCTGCACAATGTTCCACAGTTCTTTTACAACCAACACATGTCGCATCATATAAGCCCATAACGGGTAGTTGGTACCATCCAAGTTATCCTCAACAGCCAACACACAGAATACATCACTGCTTTCAGCCATGGCCGGTGACTAAAATACCTTGATGCAAAAAATTGACTGTATCTCAAAAAGTTGAACGGAACTGCCCACACGAATTCCACTAGACCTGTAGTAGACTTTGAGATGCTTATAGTGGCAAAAAAAACTATATACCTTTGGCACAAAAAGAGGAAATAGCCTGCACAAGCACTGTGATAGTGCGTTCAGAGGCCGAAACAAGCTCAAATCGTGATTTCAGCACGACAGATCAAAGCTGTTTTGATCTAGTAAACATGCTGAGTATGCTCACCAAAATTCGTGTGATTCTAAGACTACAAATGGAGGAACGTTGATGGCGCCCTAGATGAAGCAACGACCTACTCTGATACCAATTGTTGGAGTTATACGTCTGCGAAAGCACGTGAACAACACAAGGAAGAAGAAGAAGCTTGGAGCACAACACACAATACTGAATGTACTACTAGAGAATGTACAAAGATAAGTAGCCCATTAGGGCAATAGGCGTATTTACAAGCCGGGGGAAGAAAACCTCCTAAAGAGGGAAAAAAGTGCCCTGATGGTCGTAGTGTGTTCACACACATCAATACCTAAATTTATCAACATATACAAGGAAAGAAATGTTTTTAATTTAATTTCTTGTACTAATAAATGTGAAATTAAGTCATGTGAACTACCATCAACATGTAAAATTTTAACGAGTTTGTTAATTATAATACCCTACATGCAAAGTAGAGAATGAAGAGAGATATCATTACCCAAGGTACTTAAGTCCTTCTCCAATGATTCCTCTTTCCAAAGAGGATGAATTTCTTCATTATGGGCCTCAATGTTATGTAATTGAGCTATAGCTAGTTTCATGTTAAGAGGTTGCAATCGGCACTTTGTTTTTGTATGTCCAGGTTTACCACAATTCCAAGAGGTGATTTGTGGTCATTTTTTTTGGGCATCCATCATTGAAGTTTGTAGGGTAGGTGGTTGATTAGGTTGGAGAGATGAAGCAAGAGGTGCAATTGAGTAGTTGGATTGTGGTGGATGAGGAAAAATAGAGCAAGATGGGGCATTAAAATTACATTTCATGGGAAGATTTAGTTTAACAAAAAGTGGGCGTTGGCATAGTTTTTGTAGACAGATTTACTTGGTTATAGACTGGAATTCTTTCTCTGCATCATAGGTGAAATATATAGCCTCGTTGAGGTCTGTAGGTCGTAGGGTGTGAAGCTCAGCTTGGATTCCCACCTCCAAACCATCTTCGTATTTCCGTTGCAAGCTATCCTCCGATACACCTTCAAGCATTCGAACCAATAGTAAATTTTGTTGGAAGTGCTTCATGTAGGTAGTAACTGTATCATCCTCCTTCCATGTAAGAGTCATCCATGCACATCCAACATGTAAATGGTATTGAGGAGGAAGAAAATAATTCTTCACTTTATCTTGGAAAGCCTTCCACGTTGTTGGACGCTCTATACTATGCCGCACGACATTCCACTAGAGTTGAGGTTTTCCTACTAAATAGTTAGTGGAAATTTTGACTTTTTCACTTTCAGCATATGTTTCATCAGTATAAAAATAATCAAATTGTACAACCATGAAAGGACTAAAGGGCCATCTTTACGGCCATCAAACCATAAAAATTGGTAATTCTTAACATCAATCTTGGAAAGCGTGCCATCTGATTGGGTAGAGACAATAGCGTTCATCACCCTTGTAAGGTTATCTTTTTTGCATCTTCTGGAGTACTTCATCGTGTTGTCAGATCTCATTCTGAGCACCTCAAAGTTCGTGCTGCAGGAGCTCAAGTTGTTGCTCGAGTCTTACCTCCGATAGAGGTGACTCACCAAAATCCTCCATGGTGTTCATAGGTTCCTTGATGATGTAGAGAACAAAACCATCTTGCTAGATATGTAAAAACAATTTTTGAAATTATTTGAGTTAAAATGTAAAAGGAAGGGTTGTTCTTTGGGAATTGAAAAAGTAAGAAAGAGATGAAAGTTGTGTTAAATGTAAGAAAAGAGAACTAGAGTGACAACACAAAGAGATATTGTAGTGGTAAAACAGTTCCCTTGTATGAGTGAGGTTGTGGATTCAAGTCCTCCCACCTTGGTGAGTATAAAACTCCTTATTGTCACTCATAAATTAAAATTGGTTCACGGGTAGCCAATGATTTCCAAGGGAGCCTTGGGTGCCAAAGATGCCAAAGTAATGCATTAGTTATGCCTAAGTTCTATGCCTTAGTCGACGCCTTGGAGTAAGACGAAGGAGTAAATGTAGGTGTAAACGTAGGTTCTGGTTCTGGAACTAAAACAAGAACCGAAGTTGGAATAAAAAACCAAAATGCGAAACACAAACGAAAACAAAAATGGGAACGAATACCAAAACCGGAACTGGAATCGAAATCCAAATCAGATCGTGAACAGAGAACAGCAACACAGAGGTCAATCACCAAAATGAACAGAAATAGACCCCTCTGTAGTGATGTGTGCAAGGCTCTGATACCACTGTTATCAAGATCTTGGTCACATGCACAAAGAGGTTACGGATGGAGAAAACACACAAAAAAATAGACACACTAGGAGATGAGACAGAACACGGTATTGGGTGCAATCTCTCCCCATGCACTCTATTTTGACAGTCCATAGAGTGCATGTATTTATAGGAATTTTTGATTATGTCACAATAGTGGTTACATGAGAGCGACTTCAAAAAGCATGCATGAAAGTAAAAGTTGGTAACTGTTGTAGAAAGCCTTTGCTTTCAATATCAAAAATTGTGGTCTACAATGACTCTTATTCTAACCACTACTTTGCTAGATGTTTCTAACAATACTACACAGGTTTATTTACAATCTAAATTATAAGTCAGATTATTGATGTCTGCTCTAAAGTTGGATTATTGATGTCCACCCTCTCATGCATTTCATGCCCTCACGAACCTTTAGTTGCTATATCAAAAACACCAAAACACATTAATACATTAATAAATTAATACTCCAACAATGCCTTGTTCAACACATTCCATAATATATATAACAAGAAGGTTTCTAGATAGGATCACAAATATCACTATGAACAAGCTAGAATTTTTGAGTAGCTTGTATTGAACAGTTTTCTGGGAAGGAGGCACATTGTTTTTTCCCAGAAAATAGCCTTCATAGACAAGTTTGTCAGGTGCCTCAAGTTTGGGTAGAGAGGACACCATTTCATATTTTTTCCGGCATAACAAGCTAGCAAAACTCAGATGACCGTAGCGTACATGCCAAAGTTTTGCATATGAGATAGCGTGAGAATCTTTAACTGCAAATGTTGAATTACTCACATATTTTGCATAGTCTTTGCGCTTATACAACCAATAACATAAAATGCAGTAAGTAATAGTAAATTCCCCATTTTTCAGATCATGAACTGTACATCTCTCATCAACGAACTTGAAAACCAAGCCAATGTTTGCTAATGCTGAAATTGAGAATAGATTTTTCTTGATCTTTGTCACAAAAAAAGCATCTGACAATGTGAAACAACTACCCTCAGTAATAATCAGAATGATCTTACCAACTTCCATGACAAGATAAGAAGAGTTGTTAGCACATGTGATAGTATTCCATATAGGGACAAGCTCAAGTGGACTGAAGAAACCATGCTACGAGGTAATATGTTTGGTTGCCCCACTATCAAAGTACAACATATTTAAGTCTAGTACACACATACAATGTTCATGAGAAGATGGGTCATAACTGCAAAGAGTAGTAGATGACCATTCTTGATCTCTCAAAAGATTAGCAGATTCTATTTTGGGTGTAGAGGCCTCAACAACAACCATTCAAGCCTCTCTTTTCTTTGCGTCTTTTGCAATCAATTATGGACAACTCATTATGACATGATTATTTCCTTTACAATATTTTCAAAACAATTTTTGCTTTGGTGACTTCTTCTTATCTTCTCTTCCTTTTTTTTATTGTAAAAAATTAGGAAAGTTTTGATGCTTACTCGATGAGATCTATTTACCTTTGCCCTTCTTACTAGCTAAGAAATCTTGTTTTGCTACATGCATAATGGATGTTTTTTGCGTT
The DNA here is from genome assembly GCA_020310875.1 of Ceratopteris richardii. Lineage (NCBI taxonomy): Eukaryota > Viridiplantae > Streptophyta > Polypodiopsida > Polypodiales > Pteridaceae > Ceratopteris > Ceratopteris richardii. The sequence goes on from CM035416.1 coordinate 13,460,686, forward strand.
GACTCATCTTCCTACAACAAAAGAGAGACTTACTACTCAAATGTAAAGGCATTTGGATTGAATTTCATCATCAAAAGCTCCTATATGAATCTCGAAGACCATTCATATTCTACACAAGTGAAATATCTCGCAAGGCTTCATAAATAGATATCAATTGCTCCTTGAAATCTTTGATCTTTTTCATCAAATTATCCATAGAATCTTCTTCACTCAAATGCTCACTCTCCAATAGTTTTGGGAGGTAAGCAACATGAGCCTCATTTCTTGCCTCGTATAAGGTGCTAATTGTATCGCAAGAATCCTTTGCTATTTTGAAAGAGAAAATATGAAGGATAATGGCATGTTTGATAGACAAAACTATCAATGCATATGCATCAGCATCTCTACCATCCCATCAAAGTTCCTCTATAATAGGTGTAGTAAAAACGATAGCACAAATAAGAACTTGAAGATCATCATCTTCAACGACATCTCCATCACCTTCAATAACTATATTTGGAGGTGTAGGAGTTCCTTTTCAACACCCTACAAAATATTCCATAGTCCTATTGTGACCAATACATGATGCATCACATATGCCCACAATGCATAATTAGTAACATCCAAATTGTGCTCAACAACTAACATATGGAATACATCATTGCTTTTAGCCATGACAATTGACTTAAATACCTTGACACAGAAAAATGATTCCATCTCAAAGCTTTGAAGAGAATTACCCTATCAAGCTCTACTAAATCACTAGTAGACTTTGAGGTGCTTGTACAAGCAAATCAAATCTTGTCTGTTTGTTTGGCACAAAAGCATGAAATTCCTTGCACACACAATACCATAGTGCATTTGAATGCCGAAATGAACCCCCTTAATGCCCTGAATATGCTCATCTATTTTCATGCGATTCTGAGATTATGCCCCGAGGGGTGTTGACGATGTCGTAGATGAAGCGGCGACCTACTTTTATACCAATTGTTGGAGTTTCAGGTCTACGAAAGCATGTGAAGAGCACAAGCAAGAAGAAGAAGCTTGAAGCACAATAGAAACTACTAAATGTATTACCAAGTGAATGTACAAAGATAAGTAATCTATTTGGGTTATAGGCATATATACAAGCCAAGGGAAAAAACCTCCTAAAGAGGGAAAAAAGTGTGCCCACAGTCCTAGAGTGTGAAAGAACTTGGAGAAGCTTGTAGAAGGTAGAAAAATGCATTTCCAAGCGACAAAGTTTGGTCTAGCCAACCGGCACAAGACCAGCCATTGAGCTTATGGAGACTCAAATAGACCTTATAAGCATGTCATAAGTGCAAAGAAACACACTATGTACTTTGGAGCATCAAGGAGAATGAGTAGATACAAAACAGATAGGTTTTACAATTAGAAAAAATCCTTTTATGGGATTGATACACATAGGTTTGAGTGTATAGAATGCTCAAAAGTATAAGGAATAAGCAAAATATGCTATAGGAATGAATGAGACATTCACCGGGGGTACTTCCTATTTTTTAGGAATACGTAGGGATTGACCCCAAGACTGAAAAACTCAGATTTCTCCCAATCTTCTCAACCAAAATGCTATGAAAATTTATAGGCATAAACTAGACACTAATATCTTTCCAATGAGCTATCTTGCACTCAATTTAGAGCTTTGCAGAGAGAGCAGAAGCCTCTGCAAGATTACTGTTGGCGAAGAAGATGATGGAGAGAATTGGAGCTAGACAATGATGGTCAAAAGTGTATGTATATTGCTTCCATGTATTGTACAAGTGATTTCAAGTATTTATATAGAGACTTTAGGAGTGTTCCACAACTTCTACAAGTGAATTTTGAATTCAAATGAAGGTGGGAATGGTTGTTGGAGGGAATCAATTCACTTTCCTACAATCTAGGAAAAGTGAAGATCTAGTTTGATCCACTTTTTGGTGATTGCTTGCTTGATTGAATGCAACTTCAACCACCACAAATTCGTGGGATTTGGGCTTTATCTTTCTACCTTTACATGTGTAAAGCTCAAGGCTTTTGCAAGAGTAAATGGACCATCAAAAATATCTCAAAAAATACAATAAATGAGCATAAGAAAAAGAACTCTCCAACGGAAATTCTTTCGACACGATAGCCTTTGATGTAGATCATATCCACCTCAAGCATAGTGTAAGCTTGATGTTCCAACAGCTCCCCCTCAAGCTAAAGTATGCTTGAGTCTTGATTCTATGATAGGTTGAATACTTGCCATAGCTTTGAATCTACAAAGCTTTATTCCATCAAGTGCCTTCGTCATCATATACGCTACTTGCTTTTGATTTGGAACAAAAGAAATGTCAATCTCCTTTGCCATGAGCTTCTCCCTTATGAAGTGGTAATGGACTTCTATGTGCTTGGTTCTTGCATGGAAAATAGGATTTGCCGCTAGTTGCATGGAACTTACATTATCTCCAAATATGTGAGGTTTGGAACTCACAAGTCCCAAATCTGTATACAATGCTTTTAACCATATTGCCTCTTGATTTGCTATGGTCAAGCCTCTATACTCTGCTTTAGTTGAGGATAAAGAAACTGTTGGTTGCTTCTTGGAACTCCATGATAGTAGCTTTGAACCTGCAAATGCTAATTAACCAGATGTACTTTTTCTATCATCCTTAGCTCCTGTGCAATCTATATCTGAGTAGATTTTGATATCCAAATCTGAAGAGTAAGGATAGAATATACCTTCGTTGATTGTACCTTTGAGATACTTAAGTACTGTCTTAGCTACATCCATGTGTGGTCTTCTCGGTGAGTGGATGAACTGACTAAGCACTCCCACACTATATGAGATGTCTGCCCTTTATGAGTAGCATATATCAAGCTGCCTACCAAGCTTTGATACTCTTTAATGTCTTCAATTTTCTCACCTTCATAAACACTTAGTTTATGATTCATCTCTAAAGGTGCACCTATAGGTTTAGTGTTCTCCATTTTTAACTTGAGAAGAAGATCCTTAATGTATCTTCTTTGAGTCAAATACATTCCTTCATCTGTGTATATCACCTGCATACCTAGGAAATATGTGAGCTCACCTAGGTCACTGATTTTGAACTCCTCTTGCATGTGCCTCTTGATCCTTTGAATGCCATTTAGATCATCACATGTCACAAGAATATCATCTACATATACACATAGATAGATAACCTCATTGTGATACCTTTTGATGAATAGAGAAGGATCTGAGCTGCTAGATTTGAACCCTTGATCTTGAAGATATGTAACTAACCTATAATTCCAAGCTCTAGAAGCTTGTTTCAATCCATACAATGATTTCTTAAGTCTGCAAACCTAAGATGGATGATTAGGGTTTTGAAAACCTAGTGGTTGTGACATGTATACCTCTTCACTTATCCAACCATTTAAGAATGCATTTTTCACATCACGTTGGAGGAGTCTCCAATTCCTTGCAGCAGCTACACTTATCAATGTCCTGATTGTAGTCATCTTTGCAACTAATGAGAATGTTTCCTCATAGTCTAGACCATGAGTTTGTGAGCATCCTTTGGCAACTAATCTTGCCTTGTACCTGTAAACTGATCCATCTAAATTTCTTTTAACTTTATATACCCATCTGCAACCAATTACCTTTTGATTCGGTGACATTGGAACCAAATCCCAAGTGTCCATTTCCTTCAATGCATCCATCTCTTCTTTCATGGCCTTTTCCCAATTAGGGTTTCCCTTTGCCTCTTCATAGGTTGAGGGTTCCTTTGAAATAGAGTCTTTTGCCAAGTATATTGAATGCTTCGTAACAAATGTGGAATCATATCCATACCTTTCTGGTTGTTTCTTCTCTCTTGCTGATCTTCTAGGTACTTGTTTGGAGCATTCTCCAACCTCTTGCATCTTTGCTTTGCCTCTCGACTTCCATAGCTTGTAATCCTTTTCCCTTCCATCTTGTTCATCGTGTGTATCACTTCTTGGATCCTGGACATGTGTATCATGCTTGCTTCCTAATTGATGAGAGTCAGAATCAAGATCATATGGTAGTGTTACCTTTTGTTTGTCTTCATCATACCAAGACCTGTGTTCTTCAAACACAACATCTCTACTTGTAGTGAATTGCTTGGTTGAAGGATTGAAGAACCTGTAACCCATCTGAGTTGAATGATATCCAATAAACACTACCTTTTTTGCCCTTCCATCTAGCTTAAATCTTATTTGTGATGGTACATGAACATAAGCTAAACAACCAAAAACCTTGCAATGTCCAAGACTAGGTTTTCTTCCATGCCATGCTTCATAAGGAGTCATACCTTGAAGTGATTTGGATGGTATTCTATTGACAAGGTACACAACAGTTGAAATAGCTTCTGCCCATAGATAATGCGGCAACTTCTTCTCTTCAAGCATTCTTCGGGGCTGATCCAACCAATGTCTTGTTTCTCCTCTCTGCAATTCCATTTAGTTGAGGAGAGTACCTAGTAGTCACTTCCCTTTTGATACCTTTGTCTTGCAAGAACTCATCAAACTCTTTGGAGAAGTTTTCTCCCCCCTCCATCAGATCTGAGCTTCTTTAGTGATCCACCTGTATGATTCTCCACATGTGCAAGATAATTCTTGAAGAAATCAAACACTTCATTCTTACTCTTGATAAAGTATAGAACAGTCCATCTACTATGGTCGTCAATAAATGAGACATAATACCTTGATCCTACCAATGAAGGTTCTTGACTTTGTCCCCATACATGTGTATGTACTAAGCCCAATAAGTTGTTGTGGATGTAGCCTTTGTGGTTGAATGGTTGTCTTTGTGCCTTCCCAATCTAACATGCATCACACCTGTTGATCATGTGTTGCTTTGATATGTTCGGCAGTCCTAAAACACTTTGATCCTTGCATATATCCTTCAAGGTTCTTTCATTCACATGAGCAAGTCTCTTATGCCACACTTCAAGCTCACTTAGGGTTTGGGACCCAAAGTTGAATAGAGCTATGTTCTTGGTTTCTCCTACTTCAGAAGTAAAGAGCCTACCATGCTACTCACCTTGGGATATCTTTTTGAAGTCTTGACATGGATCTTCCACAAAAGCTCTATGTTGGGTGAACCTAACTTGCAAGCCTTCTTCAACTATTTGGCCTACACTTATTAGGTTTTTAGTGATAGTGGGTACATAGAGAACCTCACTCAGAATGTTTGTCTTGCCATTGGAAGCTTTGACATTACCAATCTTCTCCACATTGTGCTTTGTGTCATCCCCTATTTGCACTTCATGTCTATGCTTTGGACTTTCCAAGTCAGATAGAAGAGGAATGTTGCCTGCAACATGATTCGAACATCCTGAATCTATGTAGAACAAATGATCATCTTCTTTACCTTCTTTGTGGCTTAGATTCATAAGAAGCAATGAGTCTTCATGTGGTTGATCTTTTGAATAATTGTTGTAGTCCCTTCTATTATAGCTTCTTTTGTTATTGTTGAAGCTGTGTCCACCTCTGCCTCTATTGCTGCCATATCCACCTCTTCCACTTCCTTTCTAGGTCTTCCCATTGAACCAACAATTCTGAGTGGTGTAGTTGGCCTTATCGCATGTGGCACAAGGTTGAACATTCTGACCTTTGGCTTTGTCTTGTTTTGGTCCTTTCTTCTTCCCTTTCCACTTGATCTTGCTTCCAAATTTGGCTTGGGAGGTCTCTTCTTCATCTTCTTCCTTCTTCTTGCCTTTCTGTTTCTTATCCTTCTTATCTGCATATAGAGCACTAGTTGAATTACCATGATAAGAGTTAGCTTCCTTTATGCTATTGTTGGCTTCTTGATTGAAGAGTTGTCCAAAAAAGATGTTGAAGTCTAGAGTTTGCACATCCATGATGAGATCATAAGCCGTTGTGAAGGATTGCCATTGCTTATCACTTTGAATGCCGTTGAGAATTTGCCTCATGATGACCTCTTCTTCAATCAACTCTCCAATGGATGCTAACTGATCCACAACCTCCTTGACCTTGGTAACAAATTCTCTGATGGTTTGTTTAGGTGTCTTCTTCATTTGGTTGAACTAGTTCGAAAGATGATTCTTTCTTGCTTTGGTAGTAGCAGAAAAGAAAGTCTCGAGGACATCCCAAGTCACTTGAGATGTCTTGCATCCTAATAGAAAGTCAGAGATAGAGTTTAGTATTTACGACCTTGCTTGAGCATCCCTTGCGCACCAAAGTATGAGCTTATCTGTCTCCTCTTGTGTTGGTCCTCCTTTGGATCTTTGAATAGGCATAGCTTCATCACCTGCTACAATTCCATAAAGATTTCTACCTTGCAAATAGGCCTCCATTCTGATTTGCCAAGCCGCATAGTGGTGTCGATCAAGCTTCTCGATCATTGAGGGAAATCCATCACCCATCGTGATCTAGCTGTGATACCACTGAAAGAACTTGGTGAAGCTTGTTGAAGGTAGAAAAATGCATTTCGAAGGGACAAAGTTTGGTCTAGCCAACCGGCACAAGACCAAACCTTGAGCTTATGG
>CM035416.1:13477158-13549658 GCA_020310875.1 Ceratopteris richardii
GCATGTCTAGCCCGTGGTGATCACATCATATAAAAACTGTCATAGAGGAATGTGGAACACCGTTTCTTTCAAGAACCTTTTCTACATAAATAATTCTTAGTAGCAACAAATTAAATTTTACCTACAAATAACATTTACTCATATAAAATGTATGTAATTCTGCAAACTTCCATAGCTTTCATCAAGATCTCATTAGGCTTAAAAATGACTTGATTTGGAAATTTTGAGATATTTGTATTACCATTTCTTTGGGAGGGTCGAACACTTGATGAACAAATTTGAAAATGTATAGGGTCATCTTCATGAAGCCCCTAGATTAATGAAGTAAACTCCAAATTAAATTTCACTTGCGTCCAAAACTAGATTGGCTTATCTGTCTTGCTTTCATGGAATTTCAACTTGAAATTCAATCGAATACTCATTGAAACCTATCATTCTATCTCTACTACACTGACATTTAGGTGGGCCTAGAAATAATGTACTTGAAATTTTAGAATATCTTCTAACTATGAAGATAAATCCTAGATTGATTAAGTTTTAGGTACGCCATAGCTTCTATACTCGAGTATCTTTTGCAAGAAAATTTGTTTTAATTGGAGCTTCCAATATGGATCAACCATGTCTTTATCTAACATATGTAGCAATCGTTGGCCAAATCCTTGCTAGAGATTGCTTTGCAAAGCATAGGTCATTCAACACATCAATTGATCTCTAATTTCTTCCAAAGTTTAGTTAGCATATAGATAAATAATAAAACCATCATTTACATAAATTTAATAGTACTTTTACATTTGAATCTTTCACAATGATCAAAATACTAAGCTTCCATACCTCGGATCTTGAAATATCATCCAAATTGAATAAATCATCTAAGAGAAGTAATCATTTGTAGTGGACATTTTCTCTAGTCATTGCATAAACTCTAAATGCTACACTTTTATGTACAAAGATTGTTTGACCTACCAAGTGATATTTAGAAACAACGAAAATTACTCTAGAGAAATTGTAGCTATCAAGATCTCATATGAAACAAAAAAGAATTCAATTCGAACGTACCAATGAAGAGAAATTCTATTGATAATAGGCATCTATCACTTGTTCAATACGTCTATCACTATTATTAGCATTTCTCATGGAGAGGTCATTTGACCTTTGTAACACTATCCAAATTACTTGAAAAATGAATGGCATAAATTTCTCTCAAAATTTCAAGGAATTTGGGCATTCCCTCAAACAGAACCATTCAAATATCTTTCAGGCTATTACCTCTCTAACTACTTGATTATTTATTTCTTTAACTAAAAAATGATGAGGCATGTCAATCCTTATGATTAGACATACTCGTCCATTCTTTTGGATGGTGTAGCTCAATGATGAGTAGCACCTCCTTTAATGTCAATCCGGGAAGACGTGAGGATGGTATGAAGACCTCGAGCAAGTGACGGCACAAGTGCGTGAGTGAGAAGCACACTAGCATGCACACACAAACACACACACGCGCACACACGGCAAGACAAAGAGTGAGAATCAATGGAGCTTTTAGATTACTTTCAAAATGCTCTTACAAGTTCGTTTCAATTACAATCTCCCCCAAAAATGAGCTCTCTAGCTCCTTTTATAGTTTTTGACTAGCTTTTGGCCCTGTCCAGACCTAGTGTCCGGCCTAGTTAAAAATTAGGTTCCAGGGCTTATTTGGGGGTTCAAACGAGATCTAAAAATTATGAAAATTGGTACGCAACTACTTCTAAGGCTCCTCAAGCTCAAGGACTCCTTGGCTTGCACAAAATGGAGCTACAAAAATGTGAAATGAGATTTACAATGATTATTAGTGATAAAAATCACTGTTGTTGTAGGGATTTCTTCTAGTGATCTGCCATACATATCTTCAAGCTCCCTACTTGCTCTTCTTCCCTGCATGTCCATCTCTCTGATTTGCATTAATGTCTTGAAAAAATATTGGCCTACTTGCCAGATCTTCTTTGACTGCCCTGTTTGCTTGTGCTGTCCCTTCGCTCGCTTGTGCTGTCCCTTCGCTCTGACTCCCTTCTTTGACTTTCACGTCTTGTAGGTCCTGATGTACCAAGGCTACTGCCAACACCCCCCCCCACTCTCGCGTCTGTCGCCCCTGACAGACCCTTGTCTAGCTGCTTTCTGGACGTAGTATTGTACCACATCGGCGGCGAGGTGGTGTTCTTCTAACCTGAGTCCCCTTGCTAGATCTGTCAGCAATGCATCCCAATTGACTGGCCCTGGGACATCTGGATGTGGCACCCGTAACTGCTCTGAGTGAATGGTTCGCTCCACAGCAAATAAATGGAGGAGATGTGAGGGTTTGGGTACAAATATTTCTGAGTGGTATTCCCAGAACCCTGTTATGAACATCTCTTCGAATGTTTGTTTAAAGCAGGCTGGGAGGTATTTTATTCTGGCGTGCCAAGCGTATATCACCTCTATGGAAGGAGTGGTGCTCATGTCATAAACTAAATCTTGGTTTCCTGTAAGGAATCCGACGCCTGAGAAGTGTGGGTCCTTGATATTCTTGAATGTCCTGAATGTAATAAGCATTAACTCAAAAATTTTCATGCACATCTGGGCCATTACATCAGGGGTATTCCTTAATCGGATGCTCCAGTGCCGTATAGTGGAAATCATGTAATTGACGGTGGGGGGCCCTTGAGGGGGTGCTAGATAGACGTAGTTTAACCATTTGGCGCATCCCTTGATAGTCTTGACTGCAATGGTAAACTCTGGCCATGTGCGTCTGCGGAGTACAGGAACATAACAGGGGTTATATTTAATAAAAAGAGGCATATTCGTCCAGGTGCGAACCATCTCCGGGTAGGTTTCGAGGAGTCGGATCCTCCAAGTGGGTTGATGAATGGATCCTTTTTTGGCGCTCTCTGGGATATCATCTGGCCCAAATTGTGTAGCAAACGTTGGAGGTTTGCCACATCTATGTTGGATTTCTGCATTGTAGTCCGCCAGGAGTATACAATAGGGCACGTATTGATCATCATTGGTTCCGATCCATCTATGGTGGGACATGCTGCGGAAGTATTCTGATTTAATAATAGTGTCCTCTATCTTTGCCATAGATTGGATTTGAACTGCTACTCGATCTTCATGAGTTGATGCCGTTTTCTCTAGTGTTTGGAGCCACTCAGGTACTTCGATTTCTAGCGTATCCATTCCTTCTGCGGTTTGTTCACCACCTAGCATTGGCATAGGAACGTAAGGTTCCTCATACGTCTCATCTACCTCGATGGGTACCAAATCCTCGGGTTCTGGTTCGACAACTGGAGAGGGTTGCCTTTCATGTGTGAGTAATCTTGCCTGTAATTCGGCCACCTGCTCTTTCAATGCCATGACTTCTTCTGAAGTCGTGGTCGTTTCTGTGACTTTGGGTGTTGTCTGTTGCTCTTGGAGTTGATTGCGCAGCGTATCACGTTCCCTTTCCAAGTCATCATGAGCTTCTAATAGATCTGCATAGCTGTCCAAGATGGTCTTCATTGTCTCTGAGGGCACAGCTTTAAACTGCTCTGGATCAATTTCGTGTGGAGAGCCTTCCATTGCAGCTTCTAGATTTGCTTCATTTTGCTGCTGCAATCTCTTGTTTTCCTCAAGGGCGGCCGCCATGTGTTTTCTGAGAAGTGCCAGGTTACGTCGGACTTTGAGATTATCGGCTTGGTATACCTCGAGCAAAGCTTCTAGTTGTTTGGCACCTGATTCTGTCGAGGGTTGGGGTGCCGCCAATAAGGTTTGGTGAGCCTGCTCAAGCGTCGTATAGCGTTGATTCAGTTCTGCATTTTCTGTTTGTAGAATGAGAAATTGGCTTTGTAAGTTTTGATGGTGCGTTTCCAGATTCTGATACCGGTTGTCCAGAGCTTTGTACTCATGCTGGAGCTGGTATACACATTGGTTTAATGCTAAAAATATGTTATTTACATTAAATAATGCTGGGAAGGGTGAAGATGCAGGGGGAATGGGGGCGGGAATGGGAGAGGTGAATGATGTGGATGTACGTGGAGATGTGGGTGGAGGGGGTATGGGTGATGAAGGTGGCATGGGGGGAGGGAGCGGTGCTGTGGCAGGTGATGTTTCCATCGTGTCAACTGTTTGAGTGACTGTGTAGATGGGAATCGTTGGTGGAGTGGATGTGACATCGGTGAACAGGGTGGTGAAGGTGGGCATGGTGACTCCCCCGAATTGGATTTCCGGGGAGAGTGGGATGCCCATGACAACGGTAGTGGTAGTGGATGTGGTAGTGTCAGTGTCCTGTGGTGGAGTGAATTGTGTAGTGTGAGGTGGGGATGGGGGTGACAACGGTGCTTCCTGATATTCTTCTGCTTGCGCTGCCTCGCCTGGTGCTGATGTATTGATGTGAATTTGCTTCCCGGACCTCCTGGGACGAACGGGAACTCTTTTTTCAAACCTGTGGATGTAGGCCATTGCCTCATGAATGGCCTCGTCCAGTCCTACAGCGTCGGCATGAAGGTTCATGGACTCAATGAACAACTCGTCCACACCTTCCTCCGCTAGCAAGTCGTTCATGAGTCTTTTGCCCTGTTCTAGAGACATCTTATGCTGTTCCTGAACCAGTCGCATGGTTCGATATAGTCTCTTGATTTGTGCCGAATATGCTGGGGCACTTGCTAACTCGGAGAGTTCGTCATATTCTTGATGTTGTTCTTCGTCGGCTTCTTCTTCGTCTCCTCCTGCCTCTTGTTCATCTACATCGACTTCTACAACTTGGGGTTGGGTGGGGGCCGATGTAGTTTTGGGTTGTGGTTCCTGAGCTCGCGCTGCTTCCGCTTCGAGGTTAGAGTCATAGATTAATCTGGCAATTTCTTCATCCGTGAGGTCCTCAAGAGTAAATCCCTGCGGGAATTCCAAATCAGATGGAATGGGTGGAAACACCAGATTAGGCCCCTCCGTCATTAGGGGAAAAAATGAGCCCTGCATGGGCCTTGTAAGGATCCCTAATTTTCAGGGATTAAAATTAATCATGCTAGGGATAAAGGGAGCATTGAAAACCAGTAGTGGTATTTTATTTAAAAATATTATTTCTTAAGGGCCACATCTGATTCCTCAACTTGAACGGATTCGCACTTGTTGAGAGCCGTTGGATAGCTCGAATGAACGGATACGATTGATGAAGTGTGCTGTCAAAAAAAGACAAAATAGTGCACTCAGTTGGGAAGGGTTCGTCGCCATCCTAAGCCCTTGGATATTCACTACGAACGGATGAGATGATCCAAGGTATCTCTGGCAGAAAAAGACAAAATAGAGAACCCACATCATTTGTGAGAGGTGGGAATAATGAAGAGAGAGACTGATGGACGTACGCGATTTGGGAGCCATTCGATTTATTTCACGGACGGACGCGATTTGCGGTACAGTTCTGGCAGAAAAAGACAAAATAAGACTCATTCAAGTCATAGGACATAAGAAAAGGAAGAGAGAGACTACCTTGGGGCGCGAACGAATGGAGTCCCTTGGATTTCTTCCGATCGGACGTCCCATATTAAAATGCGCACGTCTCTCTATTTTTCAAGCATAACCGTTGGATTTCATTCATATCCAAGGGTCCATACCATTTTCGGATCGCGCAATTTGAATCCTAAACCACTACATGAGAAAATACCACTTTTATCATCACATTTTGGTTGTTTTGACCAATCCAAAACCAAGGAAACCTAGGCCTGGCCTACTTGATTGAGGGTCTAGACTGTGGCCACCACCCTCCTCTCATTGGTCCATCATTAATCAGCCCTTAATCTAAAAGGCCCATGCAGGGTTCATTTTTTCCCCTAATGGTGCTTGGTCGTGGTAGCCGGATTGTGAATGGCCTAACTCGTCGTGTCTGGGGAGGGGTGATTTCTGGTGTAGCGGTAGCTCCCCTTGGTTGGGCACAGGGTAGTTGGACTCCCCCCCTCATCTTCTTTGATGGGGGACCTGCTGCTGATAGTCTTCTTTGGAATTCTTGGACTCGGGACCATACGAGTGCCCGCTGAACAGGCACATCATAAGCCAAGCATCTGTAGATTATTCTGGTCAGAGCACAACACCCGTGGAGCACATTCTTCTGTTTCTTGTTCCACCTTTGATGTGCTAGGTGGATCTGGTCTATGATCCAGTGTGGCACATTGATGGGCAGGCTTTCGGTTTCTGCTAGATATAAACTGAACCATATTTTTTTCGGGGGCATTGTGAATCGTTCTTGGGCGGGAAACGCAAAGTGTTGCATGATGGTTCGCAGGTGAAGTGCAATGGTAGGTGTCATTGCTACCATATCCTTCAACTTATTCAGATCCTTGTGCTTCATTCGACCTGGGACCATGGTTTCCTTTTCTGTGGGGATGTGCATGCCATACATTCCCAATGCTTCTCTTACCAGATTGAGGTCCAGCTTGAACCTTTTAAGCTCATTACCCGGCAGCAGTGATGGCAACACAAAGGTGCTGTCGCCTCCTTTGGCCCTGCTCGGCGTGATTGTACTGATCAGATATGAACATCGTAAAAAATCCGGCTTTGGTATGTGAGTCCTGAAATAACTTTCCACACCTGCTTTGACCCAAACTGATCTCATGACTTCGGCATTTTGGTAGCTTTCAAATTCGCGTGTGAAAAAGTGGTATCGACCCCATTTGCCATTGAATTCCAATTCTGCTTCCCAGAAGTAGGTTCCATCGCCCAGTGGTCCAGCAACATCACTGAACCAATGCGCATGCTTACCTACTTGAGAAGTGTGTCCTTGAGGAGGATCCTGGATGGGGAGCACATGCACTTCTTGAAGCTCTTGCGGTCTTGCGGTGAGACGTGGCTCAAGGAGAAGTGTTTCTATGTCCACGATCTGGGGACCAGATCCGGCTTGAGAGCTGGTACCTGCTTCTGCCATGGCCCTGTTTGCTGATTGGTTCTGTGAGAATATAGAACCAAGTGTTAACATTGTAATGGACAAAATAAATCCGTTGTTGTCCCCGTTACAACATTAACATAAGGTAGACGGTGAGTTAGTGGTTAGTAAGTGCATGAAGGCAGTGTGTGTAGTTAGTGATTGTGTTGTCCTAGGAAACTATTGCAGTTAGTAAGTGGGTCATGAATTTACAAATTGGGGTCGGGGGGTTTATTACAGGCCCTAGGCTGCCAAATGCAGTGAGTGGGCTTTGCCTTCGGTTTCGGAGAGTCTCTACAGAGCCTTCTCGGTGTCGTGGTTTGAAGATGAGGCCTTTTTGGGACCCATTTACAATTGATTACATGTACGCTCTTGGGTTTTGGTGTGTACATGAGTGTCGAGAACGAGTGAAATCTGGCAGTATGCGTCGCTGTGTTATGCTGTTTAAGTTGTGGCCTCAGCGTAGCTACTTGTGCCATCAAGCAAGCCTTAGGCACCCAAATTTGTCTTGATTGTGGGCTTGCCTTCATCGACTTCTTGGGCACCCAAATAGATTTTACTTTAGCAGAAGAATTTCTGAAAGACTTCTTATTAGCGTTGCGTTGTTGGTCACTAATAAGAGGCTTTGCCCCTGTAGTTGACGGTGGTGCAACTGGTCGTTCGCCTTTCCGCACCCATACCTGGTCTATTTTCTGGGCTGTTCTGCTGCGCAGGTACTTTTGATCCCTGACATAGGTAGTACCCTGCTTCTTCTGCCTTTGATCCACCTTGGGTTGCTGCCTCCTTCTAGCCTTTGGAAAAGAAGGGAGTTCCGTTGCATTCCTGACTCCTTTTTTGCAAATATGATTCCTCTGCAACACATAGTTTTGGACAAGAACAGCATGGTCATCTTTATGTGTACCCCTGGAAGGACCAGGAGTCTGTGCCTTTCCTAGTTCCCTGAGTGCTTCATTGTCTAATTCTACTGTAACTCGACTATGATTGACCCAAACCTGGAGAATTCCACTTCTTAGGTTTAGATTGGCTGCTTGATCATAGATCCAATCCTGACCCAAGACGAGAGGTTCAGTGAGATCCTCATCTTGACACACTAGTACTTTAACGGTCATTGCCTCCTCGTGAATGTAGAGGGGAAGTTCCACCTCGCCCATGCAAGGGGTTTCCACGCCTCCCAATCCTATGAGGTATGCTTCCACAGGATGGACAGTTAACTGTAACTCTTGACAGTAAGACAACTTAACAGCGCTAGTGGCAGCACCTGAGTCAATCAAGGCTCTTACGGTCCTTGTACTCTTTCCTTGTCCTATGTCTATGGTTATGAAAGGACGTCTATCAATTATTCTATTCGAGCTTGTTCCTGCAACTTCACACATGGCTATGGGAAATCCTTGGTCTGCATAGTCATTCGCTCCAGGCTGATCTCTACCTTGCCTTCGTAATTTCATCCTTCTGATGTGTTCTAAAGCCTCTGCTTGAGCTTCTTCCCTAATTCTCTTTTCTTCCTCTTTGCGTTTCTTAGCAGTGTTGAGTCGGCTGAGCATTTCCTCCGTGAGGGGTTCCTGGTACAACTTGACTCTGCATCCGCTAATATAGTTAGGGAGAACATCACCCTCTAATGTGGCCAATTGCACTGCTCCACTTGTGGAGATCCTATTGATGATCATAGGTCCGTAGCCTCTCTTTTCTAACTTCCTCGCGTGTTGTTTTAGTGTATAGACTAAGACTAGATCTCCTGCTTTCAAACCCTTATCCTTTACGTGGGCATCAAAGTATGCCTTCTGTCTCTTCTTGGCAGCATATATGCCTGCAGCAGCTCGCAGTCTTGTTTCTCCTAATCGTTCAAGGTCAAAAATTCTAGAGGATAGCTCATGACCTGTCCATTCGTGCTCTTGTGCTACTCTCAATGTAGGGATCAGGAAGTCCAAGGGTAGCACAGCGTTTTGGCCGAATACCATCTGAAAGGGGGTGGCTTGGAGTACCGTTTTGTAGGCAACTCGGTATGCCCAAACAGCATGGTGTAGCTGTTTGTCCCAGTCAGAGCGTTTAGTGTTCACTAATTTTGTCAGCACATTGCACAAAATCTTATTAGTGCTCTCAGCTTGACCATTAGCTTGAGGGTGATAAGGGGCAGACTTCTTGTGTATTACCAAGAATTCTTGGAGTAGATTTTCAATCACTTCGTTCAAGAAATGAGTGCCTCTATCACTTACAAGCTCTATGGGTAGTCCATATCTCGTGAATACATTCTCAAACAAGAATTTGGCAGTTGTTTGAGCATCGTTCTTGGTTGTAGCTTTTACCTCTACCCACTTGGTGAGATAATCTGTTGCCACAATGATGTATTCCGCATGAGAACCTTTCGCTGGGGGATTAATAGGGCCTACGAAGTCTATTCCCCACTTAGAGAATGCACGTCCACCCATCATAGGTTTCAGTGGCATCTCATCTTTGCGTATAGGATACTGAGTCCTTTGACAGATATCACACCGTTTCACATAGGTATGTGCATCCATGTGAAGTGTAGGCCACCAAAAGCCCGCAAATAGTATTGCCTTGATTACCCGATCTGGTCCAAAGTGTCCTCCTGCTACACCTTGGTGAGCAGTTTCTAAGATCTTAAGATACTCACTTTCATGGACACACAGTCTCAGGTAACCATCTTTACCGCGCTTATATAGATTATCACCTATGAGTGAATAATCCAGGGCTTCTTGTTCTAAACTCCTTTTCCTAGCTAGAGTCATGTCTGGGGGGAATGTGTTTGTCCGCAAGAATGATACTAGAGGTTCACTCCAATCTGGCACAATGGATACTTGATAGAGAGTGGCATGTTCCACAGGTGGTTTAGTGCAACAGATTGGGCATTCTTTGCACAACTTTTGGACATCCGCTTCCATAGTTGGCCAGTGCACTCCGAATCTCTTTAGAGTTTGCAACGTTCGTTGCTTCGAATGGTGTTGCTCTAACGCACCTACATGTGCTAATTGCAACCATTTAGCGTACTCATCCTCTTCTACGCAACAAGCCAAGATCCCTTGATCTGTGTGCTTGTACATGCTGCCTGCCATGATATGGTACTTTTGGGCTTTTACGATCTCTCTATTCCGTGTGTTCACCACTGGATGATTAGGCCCGTATGTCAATACTGGTACTATTGGCTTGGCCCACTGCGGCACCACTTCCAAATTAAACAAGTAAGCGTCAGGAAGGTCATCTGGCACTCCTTGTGGGGCTTCTCCCGATGTGAGCCTAGAGAGATGATCTGCTCTCAAATGAGTCCTTCCTTTTCTTACCACAACCTCGAAGTCGTATTCCATTAGCAAGAGAAACCATCTCACTAATCTTCCTGTATTGCATGGCTTGTTTACTAAGTACAACAATGCCTGATGGTCCGTAAAAAATTTAAACTTATTTGCAAGCAAATAGTGCCTAAATTTCTTGACTGCATATACCATGCCTAATCCTTCGCGCTCTGTTGTGGTGTAATTCCGTTCAGCCGCATTCAATTGTCTGCTGGCATAGGCAATTGGAAGATCCATATTACCTTCACCAGTAGGTTGTGCAAGCACACATCCAATAGCATAATTGGATGCATCCACATGAACATGGAATGGCTTATTCCAATCTGGTGTGGTCAAGATTGGTGCTGAACATAATCTTCGTTTAAGCTCCTGGAAGGAATTCTCACATTCATCCGTCCACTCAAAGTTTGTCAATAGTCCGTACATGGGCTTTGCAATGACAGCATACATGTGTATAAATCGTCGATAATAACCGCAATGCCCCATGAAAGCTTGTACTTCCTTGACATTCTTTGGCCTAGGTAGCTCCGCTATGGCTCTCACTTTTTCTTCGTCAGTAGATATGCCATTCTTTGACACGATATGTCCTAGGATCTTACCTTGCCTGACCATAAAAACACACTTTTCTGGGTTCAGGCAGACTTGATATTCTCTACATTTGTCAAAGATTTGTCTGAGTTCAGGAATATGAGTTTGTCTAACATTGGAATGAGCACAGAGATCGTCAACGTAGACTTCTAAACTCTTCCTCAGGAACTCCTTAAACACATGGCACATCAGCCTCTGGAAGGTGGCTGGTGCATTGGTAAGCCCAAATGGCATTACTCTAAAAGCAAAAATGCCCCATTCTGTGGCAAAGGCTGTCTTATGCTGATCCTCTGGAGCTATGGCTACTTGATTGTAGCCCGAGAATCCATCAAGGAAACTGTACACTTCCTTGCCTGCCACTCTTTCTAAGAGATGTTCTGTGATGGGAAGCGGATAGTTATCTCGAATCGTGGCGGCATTAACCTTTTTCAAGTTAATGCACACACGTAGCTTGCCATTCTTCTTGGGCACCACTACGATGGGGGATACCCATTCAGTGTGCTCAATTTCATAGATAAATCCAGCTTCAACCAGTCTATCTATCTCCTCCTTGATCTTAGCAGCATAATTATCGTTATATGTATAAGGCTTTTGCTTAGAGGGTTTGGCATCTGAGGTCATGGGGATGGTGTGCGAGCATATGTCCGGGTCAACACCTTTCAAATCCTTGTAACTCCAAGCGAATACATCTCTGTATTCTCTTAGCAAGGCTATCAATTCGTACTCTTCTTCTTCTGTTAGGTCATGACCTATATACGTGCATCTCTCCTCTCCTTCTTCTATGGCCACTACTATTTTCTTGGTGGTTTCTTTGTTATCATAGGCCTCTCCTGATTGTGCCTCTCGTTTAGGCATTCTTATCATGACTCTCCTGTCATCTATCTCGTACTTCTTAAAATTTTCTGGGACCTCAAACAAAGATTCTTCCTCCTCTGGTAAAACTTCTTTCTTTCTTCGTTTCTTTCCTTCTTCTTTCGAGGTCATATGTGTTGCTAATCTTACATCATTTGTAACTTCTCCATGCTTCTGGGGTTGAAATTCTATTTCATGGAAGTATTCTTCATCTGATGCAAATGGTGGGTCCATAATGATCGACTCTAGATCGGAGTCACTTGCATCCTCAAATGCATCAGGGCTAGGTTCGCATTCTTCTAAAACTGCCTCTCCCATGATTGGCTCTATGGAGAAGACTGAAATATCATAGCCATCCTCATCACAGTGAGGTGTCCATTGTTCTTCATTGATGGCTACGTCCATTGTTGCTAAAATTTCCGCCCAGCCATGGGGTTCAAACTCCTCATCTGGAAAGACTATAGGTGCATAGGCTGGGTCTTGAATGGGTCTATGAGTTTCGTTCGCACCTACCTCTCTGGCTTTCTCTCTCTTCTCTTCTTCTACTGCTACCTTGCACATCCATAAGTGAGTATCTTCATGCATCCATGAGGATCCCGACCCTATGGAATGCACCGATTCTGTATCATCTTTGGCTCTATGGATGGGATTCCATTGGATAGGAGGGACATCTCTATGGGAATAATCCTTGAGATTGACTTTGGTTGTAACACCTAAGTGCTGCAGGTACAAAGAATTGGTCCCCCAATCCTGTACCACTTGCAACTGTCGCATGAATGGTCTTCCTAAAATCATTTCATAGGCATGATTTTTGCTGAAATCACATATGGCAAAGGTATGTTCAAACTCGACACCACAAGTGGTGAGAGTTATTCCTTCTAGCAATACTAGGGGTCTCTCTATGTGACCATCGGCCATTTGCAATTTCATTCTCGTCGGTCTGAGTGCCGGCTTGCCCCAACGCTTCCATAAGGAGGTGGTGGCAATTGCAACTCCTGCACCTGAGTCCAAAATTGCCTTGGTGGTGTACTCTTGGTAGGTGATGGGAAGGTAGGTGTTCCCTTCTTCACCTTCACACATATCTCCTATCTTATCCAAGGGAATTTCTGGCACTGTCCTATGGGATCCTACCTTGGAACGAGGTTTTGCAACTTCAGCTACCTGACTGGCTACATATTTTCGCACGTTTGGTCTATCCTTGGTCAGTTCTTCCAAAGTGAGATCGCGTTGCACCTTGGTGTTCATTACTACTCCCGTGTTCCTTGGTATGACTGAGTCGTCGTTCCTTACCATGACTGTGGGTGCTCTCATACATGTGGACTTTGCTTCCCATGGGCCTGTGAAGTGGGGTAGCTCTTGTATGGAATTAGACTCAAAGTCCAATCTCTCGTGAGACTGAGTACTCTCATGTTCCCCGTAAATAGATGGGATGTCTTGTGGGAATTGGTCATGTGCATCGTCCACAAGTTCAAAAGGAGGGGCGACCTCGCTTTCGTTATCCCATTTGTCTTCTTGAATCTCTCGTAGGAAGTCTGGTGCAAACCGATTCATAGAAGAAGAAGTGTCTGGCTCCGTAGAATTAGGCGCATAAGCAACCTGGGAAGGAGGGCTTATTCTATCGTTGGCTCTCTCCTTGCTCTCATAAATGGTTGGAGCACAAGCTTCTTGGGGAGGATTGCTTATTCTGTTACTCTTCCGAGTAGGCTCATACACTCTCTGGGAAGGAATGTGGGTCACCTGTGGAGGTACATAAGCTTTCGGGGGAGGCTCATGTGACTTTTGGGGGGGAAGATAAGCTTCTTGAGGAGGCACATGGGCTTCCTGAGGAGGCTGGCTTATCAGTTCTCTTGCCCTCTCCTTTCGTTGAGGGGTAGGTTCCTTTTCTGACTGTGCTATTGGCCTCTCTATTCTTTCTAAGGAGGGGAAGTTGTCTGGTTTAGTGGAAGTAGCCACATACACTTCCGATGGGGAATGATTCATGTTTTTGCTTGCCTTATCTTTTTCTTGATTTTTTTCTTCCTTGGCAGATCTTGCAATTATTTCCTCTAACTTCTCTAGGAATCCATCCAAGTGTAATTGCGTTTTGGCTGAGCCCGAGTAATTGAAAAGGCGACTGGCTTCAAACATAGTCTGAGCCAACGCGACCATTTTCGCGCACAGTTTGGTTCTTTCTATCTCTAGGTCAGCTCTAGGATAGCACTTGGCATGATCCGTGACGTTCGGCCCTTCTTGGATTCTGGCCTGATATGCTTTGAGCATCATGTCTATGTCTTCAGGAGTGGGATCAGCTAATACTGATCCTACCCGAGGGGGTGGTGGAATCGTATGACGTGGTGGGGAAGGTGGTGGGTCAGATGGAGATGGGAGGGGTGGCGGCGGGGTATTGTGAGAGGGGATTTGAGAGGTGATTTCAGTTATCCTAGCTTTGGTTTCTCTTATGCTTTCCTCAAGTTCACTCATCTTTTTAGCCCATTGTCTTTTCATTCTTTCCCGACTATCTTTCCATGCTCTAGTCCTTTTCTTTGTTATACTCTCGGGTTCACTAGCCTCTGAGTTCTTATCCTGGTTTGTCTCTTGGTTTTGCTGCAAGGCCTGAGCTCTAGTGACTACCTGCACTGGTGCAGTGGAAGTGACGCTTCCTGAGGACTCTACAACCAAACCAATCACATTGATCGGAGTGATTTTTGGCACATTATTGGGGTTCTTGGGGCAATCTCGTAAAAGATGCTCTTTTCCACAATCTTGGCAAAAACCTTGGATAGTCACTGACTGGGGTTGTGTAGGTGGGGGTAAGGGACAATCACGGATGAGATGATCTCCTTGGCATCTGTAGCACGGTCCTCTTGGGAATGGAGGTCTTACTTGCCTAGGTTGAGGCCTGGGGTTGGGGTTTGCATACATGACGTTCGTGTAATCTGACTCCCAACTAGGTTCACTTGGTTCCTCACTATAGTAAGACTCACCATGTTCTGGAGAATGCATGTAGTAAGCCTGGGGACTATCGACATGTGTAGAATCAAAGCTATGATCACTTGGGTCACTTTCTGAGATCAATGGGGTTACTGGTACTATGGCCCTATTCAGGTTTTCTTCTGCAACAGCATACTTAACTGGAATCACGTTAGCGGGGTTTGGGGGCTGTTGAGCTAGTACCGGTTGGGGTCTCTGTTGGGCCTGATATTGTGGTTGGTAGGTTTGTTGGGGTCTAGCATATTGTGGATTTTGGTTTTGGTATCTGCCTTGTTGGTAGGGCTGCGGGTAGGGTTGCCTCACTGCCTGCTTGTTGTATGGGCAATCTTGTGCGGTGTGATTGGTGTATCTCCGTTCTATGGTGCAGTACTGGCTACTAGGGTTTACTTGGGGTTGAGCCATAATAGGGCAAACATTCGCCATATGGTCACCACCGCATGTATAGCATCTTTTCACAGGGGCAAACCTTGGGAATTGTTTGCTCGATACACCTAATTTCTGAGCTACCTTTTCGGCAAGTTCCTCAATTGATGTGGACTGCGAGGAAGAGTGACTAGATGCACTATCTGAATCTTTGTAGATTTTGGAAAGCTCTAGTTCTTCCCCTAGGTTATCTTCAATGTCAATGCACATGCGTACACACTCTTCTATAGTCCTAGGGTCCTTCAGATACACATAGGATCTCAATTTCGTACTCAACAATCCGTCAAGGAATAAGGCTACTTGTTTAGCAGATGTGGGTAGCTCCGAAATAGGACATCTTTCAAGGTATTGCCTAAATCTTCTTCCTGCAAGTCTCACAGTCTCTTGAGGGGTTTGCTTGAAGCTGTGGATCAATGAGGAAGTATTGTGTCTTATGCCACTCTTAGAGAACTCTACAATGAAAGCCTCTAGGAGTTGGTCTATGCTCCTGAACTGACGCTCATCCAATGGTTGAAACCATGTAAGTGCTGTGTTCCTAAGGGTTAGACCGAAAGCATTATACTGCGTGAACAGATCCTCAACCTGTTCAGCTCTCAAGACTTGCTTGAATTCCGCCACATGATCATAGGGATCTCCTGTGCCGTCAAAGTAATTCTTCATGGACTTAACTAGCTGGGTGGGTCTCAAAGTTCTTGCGTGCTCTCTAGGTCTCGGCAGAGGGAATCCATCTACATTTCTTTGGTTCCTGTGGGCTCTATGCATCTCAGGTTCTACCCTATTCGTCTCTGTTCTCGTTCTTTCTCTGCCCACGGGGTTGGCGAAACTTACTTCTGGTTTATCCCTACTTCTATCTCTTTGTGTACCATGAGCTTGGGAAGTTCCAGCCCCAGGGTGACCATAGGATACATTTGATCTTGGTTGGGGGAAAATGAATTCACCCTTCCAAGTGTAGGCATGCCTATCATTTTCTGTCACCACAAAGATCCGTTCTGAAGCATGATCTAAGTAGGTCACTCTGCCTGGGCTATCCGGATCCTTAAGCTCATAGATCATGATATTCCCTATATCAGTTGGCTGATTGGATTTATACCTCCAAAAGGCTTCATCAGTTTCCCGATTGAGGAGCAATTCTATGCTCTTGTTGTCCTGGGGTACCCACTCAGGTGTGATAATCCTAGTGAGAACTGATTTACCTCGAGGGGTTCTAGGTTCTACTCCCATATTTCCTTGTTCCAAGTCGCCTAAGTCCGCTTCTGAGATTACATTTCCAAATTCATCTGTCCTATCAGGGTGACTAGTGACAACATATATAGTTCCTTCTTTGTCCAGGTATGCACCGTTTTCAAACTTGACAGCTGGGTGCTCTAGTCCTATGGATTGGTCATGGCTTTTAATGTGGACCACGGATCTTCCTAGGCCGTCCTCATAGATGCTAGCACCTAGTCGGTTGGTCCTAAGATATTCCAGCTGTGTTTTGTAAGGGCCTTCTACCCTGTACAAATAAGGCACTCCTGAACTTCCCGTAGGTCTGTCCATGCCTTGAGACATTTCTGACTCACTGGTCTCAGAGCTAGGGTAGTATGAGTGGTGGCTCAACTGCTGGGCCCAAGACCTTGCAGTGTGATTGACACTAGCCTCTGAAGACCTAAGGCTTTGTCTCTCCCTTGCTAGGTGTCGTCCTGATCGAAGGTTCATATGCCTAACTGATTATCCCAAATTTTTTTTCCAGAGTACAACCTCGTTGCCAATCAATTGGTACCAGTCACTTGATTCTTTTTAGTTAGTTATTGTGTTTATGGTCTTGTCTGATATCCCGTCGTCAGGAACACTTGAATGTTCTTCGTACTTTAGGTTGATCGTTCCACGTTAGGTTCTTTTCCTTTAGGTTATCGACAGTACAGAGATTATGTTTTTACTTGAACTTGAGTTTTTTTAGGTAGTCTTCAACTTGATAACTGCCTGTCGTCGCCCTGGCTTACTCCTATCTCTACTCGTTCTTAGCTTGAGCTAGGAAATGACAGAGGGAGTTGAGAATAATCCAACCTTACTTGTTGATCCCTTGCTTTCTGGTGCTCAAGAACCCGGTTCTCAAGCTTGCAAAGAAACCTTGCTTGGTACGCTCTCTGTTGCTCTCAATGGACCTATAAAAGTCCCACGGTTAGCTCGATGCTTAGATTCAAGGACACAACCCACAACTTTCATTCATGTAACATATACACATATTTGCATTGTGACTTTTTAGGCAAATAATTCTAAAGACCCCTGACTTTGAGTCCCCTGGGTATGGTCAACTTCAAAATACCCTCTCTGAAAATCAATGCATTATCTTTATAAAAAACAGTTGAGGGCGCGTAGTATATGCCACGAGCTTTCCAACAAGCCCAAGAGCTCAAAAATTGGATTTCGTATGAAAAAGTTAGGACTGTTCAGGGTTTAGGGAGTTAAATCAGGATTCAATACAAGCTAACAGTCAAACAGGAATACTCGAGTAGCTTGTGGCACGGCCTAACAATGCAATACTACACCCTAGAGTTTGTCCCACACTTAATCACAATTTAGACCAATCACTTTGCCTTGAAAATTTGACCTAATTTGCCCTTCTAACGCGTTCGCAAAGTCTGTCGGTCGCGATTGACAGGTCAGTCGCGATCGACGTGTCGATCGCGATTGACAGGTCCGTCGTGGCTGTCAGTCGCGATTGACTGGTCAGTCGCGATTGACAGGGGTTACGAAAAGTCAATCAGTCGTGGTCAAAGCGTCGTTGACTCTGTCGGTCGCGATTGATGAGTCGATCGCGATTGACAGGTCGGTCGCGAGGGTCTGTCGATCGTGGTCAAACAGTCGTTGACCGTGTCGGTCGCGATTGACAGAGCCGTCGTGGTCTGTCCGTCGTGGTCAAACCGTCGTTGACCGTGTCGGTCGCGATTGATGAGTCGATCGCGATTGATGACTCGATCGCGATTGACACGTGTCACGCGTATAGTCAGTCGGTCGTGGTCAATCGGTCGTTGACTCTGTCGGTCGCGATTGACAGAGCCGTCGTGGGCTGTCGGTCGCGATTGACGTGTCGATCGCGATTGACAGATCTGTCCGTCGTGGTTTGTCGATCGCGATTGACAGAGCGATCGCGATTGACAGAAATCTGTGGAATTTCAAAAAACTAAACACATTTTTGGGAAGCTCTAGGCCTGTAGGTCATGGATATGCACTTTGTTTAGCAATTAGAGCAAGTTTTCAGTCGGTCGCGATTGACAGAGCTCGGCGACACACAGACAGTTACTCAGATTTCCGTACCTGCGCAGGGTGCTGGGGATGATGATGCGGCCTGTACCTGCAGAAAGCTCACAAAACATGCAAAAAACAGCACATGCAAATTCGCTCTCTCGCTCTCTCTCACAAGTGAAATGAGGGAAATGAGGTGGAGATGGGGATATAGTCAAAAAACTGAAATTTTCGCGATGATGGAGATGGACGTGGGAGATGGTGATGATGATGATGGTGATGAAGATGGTGAAGAAAGTAAAAGAAAATCGATGAGAGTGAAGAAAATACCTACAACTCCAACGCGTCAACTCTACGTCTTACCATCACACGCTCGTCCTCAAAGCTCGATCCCCGGCAACGGCGCCAAAATTTGGTGTAGCTCAATGATGAGTAGCACCTCCTTTAATGTCAATCCGGGAAGACGTGAGGATGGTATGAAGACCTCGAGCAAGTGACGGCACAAGTGCGTGAGTGAGAAGCACACTAGCATGCACACACAAACACACACACGCGCACACACGGCAAGACAAAGAGTGAGAATCAATGGAGCTTTTAGATTACTTTCAAAATGCTCTTACAAGTTCGTTTCAATTACAATCTCCCCCAAAAATGAGCTCTCTAGCTCCTTTTATAGTTTTTGACTAGCTTTTGGCCCTGTCCAGACCTAGTGTCCGGCCTAGTTAAAAATTAGGTTCCAGGGCTTATTTGGGGGTTCAAACGAGATCTAAAAATTATGAAAATTGGTACGCAACTACTTCTAAGGCTCCTCAAGCTCAAGGACTCCTTGGCTTGCACAAAATGGAGCTACAAAAATGTGAAATGAGATTTACAATGATTATTAGTGATAAAAATCACTGTTGTTGTAGGGATTTCTTCTAGTGATCTGCCATACATATCTTCAAGCTCCCTACTTGCTCTTCTTCCCTGCATGTCCATCTCTCTGATTTGCATTAATGTCTTGAAAAAATATTGGCCTACTTGCCAGATCTTCTTTGACTGCCCTGTTTGCTTGTGCTGTCCCTTCGCTCGCTTGTGCTATCCCTTCGCTCTGACTCCCTTCTTTGACTTTCACGTCTTGTAGGTCCTGATGTACCAAGGCTACTGCCAACAGATGGATTATGAGATGGAGAAATATCCATGCATAAAATGCTCATCTAGATCAATGTACACCACTTAGCAATCCAAATCAACTCATGGAAAATCGCTTCTTTACATAGTATCCACTTCTCACTCAACGTGAATAGCTATGGATGTCATTGTAGGCATTGTGATTCTTGCACATTCATTAGACCTCATTACAACCAATCACATACAAGCATTTAATACTTGTATGGATTATCATAAACATAACACTAATTCATACTGATTAGGAATAAAATTTTGGTCGTTCTTGAGGATTCTAACATCCAAGATTCTCTTAGACATAAATATCAATGACAAAGGTCACTTAACTTTGTCCTTCTTTGTCTATGTACAATAAAAGCTTAGTCATGTCTGAATAAAAGCTTGCTCATCTTAATGAGGAGAAAATAAATACATAACTTCTTTGAAGAAAATATTAGCATGCATACACTCATGCATCTTCTCATGTACTAAAATAATTCACAAGCATCCATTATTGCTACTACTTTAAGAGGATGCACAAGAATTCCTCCCTCAAATACTATATCTCTCTAGTTTTTTCATGACATATAGGACCATGAGATTATAAAAATTTGGACAAGATCTCCCTAGTAAAATTGAAATAAAATAGAATACATTATTAGTAAATGGTATAAGCTTAGTGGTGAGCAAGCCACTTTCTCTTTGCCCCATGACCTACAAGAAATAAATATTGAAAAATATATTGTTGTGCACTACACACCCTCATGATAGTAGCAATTTATTTCTTTTTGAAATTAATTTCTTCTTGCTTTGACACTTGAAAAACAAAGCATGCAAACACAAGAGAAAACTTGTGCATGGTTTTATTAAAGAACATAATTAAATGAAATCATATGTAGAAATATGCAATAATGAATGTCTTCAATTCCTGATTGATTTTAAATATTATTAAAAAGTGATAAGCATCAAAATCAATCATTAATTTCATTTCAAATGCAACCATCATTAATCATTAGCCAAATAAAACCTTATCAAGAGATAGATTGAAGCTTTCATAATATATCTTAAAATTCAAAAAAATAGCTCTTAATGTGTGGAATCTAGCACAAGTTAAATTTTTGGATTAGGATGTCATATGAAAACGTTATGTCTACAATAGTAAATGTAGGTATATCGGCAACATCTCACTCATTGGATAAGAATCAGGAAACTAAATGCCCTCAAAGGAACTCTAAAGCTAATCCAAATGGAACGTCCAACAACTCATGAAAATGCTCTTGAAGTGAGGATTCCACAGGATCTGAAAAATCTCTAGTCAGACCTTGGAATAGGAAGTTATGCTAAAACTAAAACGGATAGGTAACTACCTATGCACCTAAGTGCATACATGAATATATGTGCATTTGAATGCATAAGTTTTCATGTGAGAAGTTTCCAACTCTCTTTCTCCCTATCTCATTCTCTCTTTCTCTCTATCCTCTATCTCTCTTGAAATTGCTCTCTTCCATTTTGTCTTTCTCTTTCTCTATCTCACTTTGTCTCTTACCTTTTGTCTTGATTATTCTTTCTTTTCTCTTTTCCTTTTTCTATTTGTTTTTACACACTTCTTCTCCCTCTCTATCTATTTCTTTGATTCTTTCTCGTGCTCTCTTTTTTTTTCTCTTCTCCTTCTCTTTCTTTCTTTCTCTTTCTTTCTTTCTCTTTCTCCTTCTTCTCTTTCTTCCTCACTTTCTTTCTTTCTATCTTTCCTTCTTCCATTTTCTCCTTCTCTTTCTGTCTTTTGTTTTCTCTCTCTCTCTCTCTCTCTCTCTCTCTCTCTCTCTCTCTCTCTCTCTCTCTCTCTCTCTCTCTCTCTCTCTCTCTCTCTCTCTCTCTCTCTCTCTCTCTCTCTCTTTGAGTACTTCTCTCTTTCTCTTCATTTATTTTCTTGTCTTTCTCTCAATTCTAATAAGCATGTGCCTTCTCTCTATGTTGCCTTCTCGCAAACACAAAAGATGTGAAACCGACTATGTATTACTACATTACACATAACAAATTTGTGTATATGTCATAACACAATGTTGGTTTAGTGGTTAGATGACTAACATTTTTGTGGAAGGTCATGATTGTAACTCTTGAACCCGACAATAGGCTCTTTTTCCTTGAAGCTGTGTGCGCAATCATTGCAATTCATCTATTATTTTGTTGCAAAAAAGCTTGCGCCCGTTAAGCCTCCACATAATCTTCATGCTCCCATTTTTTCCCTCCTTGCTCTAGATTGGAATGTGGCACCATCCATGAAGATGATGAAAACCGAAATATCATGGAATCTTTCCATAACTGTCCTCACAAGAAGACCTTTCTTCCATCTCCATCAAGTTATTCCCCAAGGATGTTTCTCCAAGATGCTCTAATACCAAATTTGAAAAGTGGAGAATGATATATACACTGGACTCCTGACCCAACCTATTTATGGCCATTGCCTAGTCACCATCTAGTGCTTTCTCATCCACAAGCAAGGAAATTTTCATTCCTTCAGGCATGTACATCTGTGGAATATAACAAATATCCAATTGTTTTGTAGTGTTTAATAAAACTCAAGAGCCATATACCATTTCCATACTTATTCTACAACTTTTAAAATCTATGGATTTAGATTATTCTACCATCGATAAAAATGCGGTTTAAAAGTTAAAGTATGGATTAGAACATTCTATCGATAAGAGTGTATTGAGAAGAGTAGAAATACATTAATTAGTTAGAGTATTTATGGTTTAAGCACATCCAAGAGTCATGGTTTAAGACCATTTTGAAGTGGAATTCTATAATGGAATACGTTTATTAATCAAGTTTTAATTGTTATTTGTGTCTAATTCACTTGTTTTCTTATAAAATTCACACTTTACATTGAGGTGTTTTAATGATACATGAAGTAATTATGTGGATTTTAATATGATGTGATTATGATGGATTTCAACTTGAAGTGATTATGCTTGATTTAATTTAAAATGTTAGAATGTGGATGGAATAATGTAGAGTGAATTGAATGTTGTGAGTCATGTGGATTGAATTTAATTTGAATTTCATGTTTATATAATTTAGATTATGTGAATTCTATCTATTTATCTATATAATCATATTATATATAATGCCTATCTATTTATCTATATATTTATCAATATATTTTTCTCTCTATCTATTTATCTAGTTATCTATTTAGCCATTTATCTACTTATTGATCTGATTATCTATAGACTAAATCATCTATCTATTTCTCCACCTATCTATCTATTTGTCTATGTAGTGATGTGCATGAAGTTAAATGATGTGGATTGAATTGATTGATGTGGATTGAATGATGTGAATAATGTGGATTGAATTGAATGATGTGGATTGAATGTTGTGAACGTTATGCATCGAATTGAATGATGTGAATGATGTGGAATGAATTTTATTCAAATTGTACGTTATTGTATTATTATTTACTATAAATTAATAATGTTCTCTTTTTGTAGATGTAGAAGTAAAACACGAAAAGAATTCCACATGTGGATCATGAACTTGATCATGCCAAACAAAAAAGGATTTGAAATGAACACAATGCACAATTTGCACAATCACGGTTAGCATTTCTATCTCAATAGATTCTAGAACTAGAGGGCTAAGAAGGTGAATCATTTTCGATGGAAGAAGGTAGAAACCTATTTTTAAATCACTTAGTTTGTGATCTCTATATATATACATACATACATACATACACATACATAGACATACACATGCATGTATATATTTTGAATGTTTGTATGCAGTATATGTATTTGTGCATAGGTTTGTAGTTATGTGTGTACATGTATATTTGTACTATATGTATATGTGTGTTAGGATTTATGTATGTAATATGTATGTATGTATGTATGGTTGTATTTATGTATGTATGTATGTATGTATGCATATGTGTGTATATATGTATATTTGTATGCATGTATGTATGTATGTCTGTACATATGTATGTATGCTTATATATGTATGTATGTACGTATGTATGTATGTATGTATGAATGTATGTATGTATGTATGTATGTATGTATGGATGTATGTATGTATGTATGTATGTATGTATGTATGTACATATGTATGTATGTCTTTATGAATATATGTATGCAGGAATGCATTTATGTGTGTGTATATGTGTGTTTGTATGTATATCTATATATGTGTATGTGTCTATGTGTGTATATGTGTATGTCTTCATGTATGTATGTATCTATATTATGTGTATGTATTTATCTTTGCATGTAAATATGTATGCATGTATGTATGTGTATGTATGTTTGTTTGTATGTGTGGATATGTGCATGCATCCATATATGTTAAGATGTGTGTATGTGTCTATGTACATGTGTATGTATGTACTATAGGTATATGTATGTTCGTGTATATGTATGTACTATGTATGTGTGTATGTGTGAATGTGTGTCCATGTATGTATGTAAGTGTGTATGTGTGTATGAGTCACTACTCTTAAAAATCTTCTTTCACTACTGTAATGGGTCATAATGAATATTCTAAAACCAAGAGCATTAGCTGATATCACATAATCCTAGTAGGAGATGGTTGAACCACGCCTTAAGAGAGAGGATTAGCAAGTAATCCTCAACCATGGCTTTTGTGGCAAGTGGTTAGCCCATCACACTCCTAACTGAGAGGTTGTGAGTTCAATTACCAACATTGGTATCAGAGCCTAGTTGAGAAATTGGGCAAGATGGAGGTTCGCCTCATTCTGTGGGCACTTGGGAAGCGCTTGACCGCAGGTGAGTCTGAAACCAGCCAAGAAGGAAGGCGCGTGGGCATTTGGGAACTAGAGAGAGGTGGGCTGGATAGGTCAAAATAAGGTCCAGACGCTGGAAATTGAGGCTAATGGAGACACTCAAACGTGGAAAAGGGCCAAAGTTCGATAGCAAGGGTCCACAAGTGAGCATTGAGGGCAATGCTCAGTCTAAGGGGGGAGGAATATCACATAATCCTAGTAGGAGATGGTTGAACCACGCCTTAAGAGAGAGGATTAGCAAGTAATCCTCAACCATGGCTTTTGGGGCAAGTGGTTAGCCCATCACACTCCTAACCGAGAGGTTGTGAGTTCAATTCCCAATAGCTGATACTCTTGGTCCCTTATTACATTAAGTTGAAACATTGAATGATTACATTAAGTTGAGACCAATAAATAAACAAAAAAGTGAATGAAAATCTTCAAATAATTCATAACCCCTCTCTCTCTCTCTTTCAACTCTTCCCTCTATATGTGTGTAGAAAAACCCACATATATACACACATATATAGACACCTACATATTCACAATATATAGATATACATACACACACAAATACATGCATGGTGAGGAGTTATAAGGTCTCCCCCTACCTTGCTTACGTCCTCTACCCCTTCCTCTTAAGGTTATACCTCTCCCTGCATAGTTGGCTTGAGAGGTAGCTCCTTCATCTTCAACCTTCTTGTTCTTCCCTTTCTCTTTGAACTTAATTTTATCACTGTATTCGGAAAAAGAGCTATTACCTCTTGATGTATCGCCATTCTTCTTGAGCTTTGCTTCATGGGTAAGTAGTTGCCCCATGAGTGTGGTAAGGTCTAGAATCTGCATGTCCATGTACAAGTCCATGGCAGTTGTGAAGCTCTCCCATTTGTCATCAGCTTTACTACCATTGATTACTTGTCTTAAAATTTGCTCTTCTTCAATTTCTTCTCCTATGCTTGCCAATCAATCTGCTACATCTTTGACTCTGGTCACATACTCTTAGATGCCTTGCTTAGGTTGCTTTCTGTGAGTGGTAAACTCAATCCACAATTGGTTCTTCCTAGCCCTTGTGGTGGAAGAGAAATAAGAAGACAATGTTTCCCAAGTCTCTTGGGATGTCTTACAATTCCTAATATGTGGAAGAAGAAAATCAGAGATTGAGTTAAGTAAGTAGGGCCTTGCTAGTGCATCCTTGGCACACCATGTGTTGAGTCTTTCATGCTCCTCTCTTGTAGGTTGCTTCTGAATATGGGCATCTTCTCATGTCCTAAGATGTATCCATAGAGGCTCCTTCCTTGTAAGGATGTCTTCATCCTCAAGGACCATACTTGATAGTTGTTCCTGTCCAATTTATCAATGAAAGAAGGAAAACCATCTCCCATTTCACCTTAGCTTTGCTCTGATACCACTGTTGGGAAAGATGGATGGATACTCCAAGAAATGAGTAGGTACTGCCAAATCCTACTTTATTCCAGCCCCTTGATGGCAGAGTTGAATTTTAGGCCCTCTTAGCTTTCCAATGACACTAAATAAGTGTCTATGTACTTTGGAAATGATATGAGAAATGATTGAACCAAAACAGACTACTTCCAAGTTGAAGGATTAATGAAAACCTTCTAAGTTTTATCACACACCTGCTGCTTGTTCTGCTTAGTGCTTCCAGTATAGTAGGAATTAGAAACATTCCTTTTAGAGGTATCTAATTAGCTTAGTAAGCTAATGATTACAAGTGGAATCACTAAAAATGATGCACTATACATAGAGCAATCAAATTAGCAATTGAAAAATTACCCCCGATTTTTTAGGACCTACATAGAGTTTGACCAGTGAGTGCTTTGACATGCTTTTCTCCAAATTGGCTGAATAGATTGTCTTCAACGTTTGTGCCTATGTAGATAACGTGGACCTGATTCCAAGAAGCTATAGAACATTGAAAATGGAGGAGAATTGACTGAGATATGAGCAGTACAAGTTGATAGTTATGAATGACTATAACAGAGAGATCATAGATGAGCAATGTAGATCTATTGTATTAAACAACAATGTTGTACAAGATCATAGGCTTGACAATCATAGCCTAATGATGGTGAGTAGTGTAGGCTACAATTTAGACCTCACTTCTCTTACAATATGGCAAAATAGAACTCCGGAATGGAGACCTATGTCTGTGACTTTTACATGTTACCTTTTATAAGTTCTACATCCAAATTTTGAATTTGAATTCAACTTTTGGCTCTCTCTAAAAGTAATCCACCAATCTAGGAGTTGTTCTCTGCAACATACATATATACATATACATGCACACACCCACATACGCATACACAAACATCTCACATACACATATACACATACACACATACAAACATGTACATGTTTTAGGGTTAGGGTTTCAAGATTAGGCTTTTAGGATGTTTCCATAGATACACATATGCATACATATATATACGCATACACATATACATACACAGATGCTCACATATACGTGTTTTGGGATTAGGGTTTTCACATACATACGCACATACATATACAGATATACACATATAGACATATAGACATATAGACATATACACACATATACACATACACATATATATAGACATGCATGCATGCACATACACATACACATACACACACATCATATATACATACAAATATACACACATATACATGTTTTAGGGTTAGGGTTCTTGGCTTTTACATACATACACACATACATACACATATATACACACATATACACATACACACACACACACACACACATATACATATATATATATATATATATATATATATATATATATATATATATATATATATATATATATATATATATATATATATATATATATATATATATGTGTGTGTGTGTGTGTGTGTATATATATACATATATATATATATATATATATATATATATATATATGCTTAGACACACACATACTGTTATAATTTATAAAATATTGGAATGAAGGTTTAATGCCTTGAGGATTTTAATGTGTTTTGTGTTTTGATGTAGCAGGTGAAGATCCATGAGGGTCTGCACGTGCATGGAGTTACTTTTGGAGATATTTAGAAGAATATTTAAAATATAGTATTTTTAGATATTTTTGTAAAAATACTAAAAAACAAAAGCACAAGCAAAAAAATGAAAGCAAAAGAAAAAACAAAAGCACAAGCAAAAAAATGAAAGCAAAAGAAAAAACAAAAGCATGCTTTTCGAAGTGCTTCCCTCATGTATCTTCTATTTAGGACATAATGAGAAATACCTATAAATAAACATGCTCTGATAGAGTTGTCCATCAGAGCATGTGGTGTGAAATTTTTCGGACACCATCTCCATCATCACATCTCGTCCTCCATTGTGATCCGTTCGATTTTCTTCTCCGTCATTGTTCTATAGGGGCTGGCGCACAAAGATATGACGAAGCTTCGATGAGCGCACATATGATCCCGCTATTGAAAGGAGTGCGCATATGAGCCCCTTGGGAGATACAAACCACGCCCATATGCACACGCCTATAGTGTTTTCTCCTCACCTCGCCACGGCCATGCATTGACAGAGCCGCACGTCCCTAGATCTCACGAAGATGTTTGCTCATAGCAATGAATGCGTAACGATTTTTTGTTTTCCTCTTGTATTAAAGCATACCCCTAGATATCCTCATAGGTGCCTATATGGGATTTCCACCCACTAAGGTTAGCGAGCATAATGTAGCACTAATTAGGAAATTCTTTACTTTTGCGGGCCATGCATACATAGTGTCAGAGTTCGAGAACTCTCTTCCACGCGTATATTACACGCGCTCATAGGTAGCTCACGCGCAAACTGCATTAGCAATATTCTTTGTTTTGTTTAGCTCCTTTTAGGCACTCATCCCACACATATAGTTCTCAGGGCATTAGAACAACATATATGGGATAAAGGAAGCCATACACACTATTATTAGTTGATGCCTTTAGCATAACATGGTGCGGATGTGATTGTTAGGGTCATCCTTGAAGAGTTTCTCAAATTGAGGCAAAGAAACACCCACGTCTGTTCACATGTTTGCTCATATCTTGAGCATCCAAGATCCAATTTTGGAAATTCTTGTTGCTATAACAAGCTCTCTAAGAGCTCTTTGTAGTGAG
The DNA here is from genome assembly GCA_020310875.1 of Ceratopteris richardii. Lineage (NCBI taxonomy): Eukaryota > Viridiplantae > Streptophyta > Polypodiopsida > Polypodiales > Pteridaceae > Ceratopteris > Ceratopteris richardii. Next base: position 13,505,477 of record CM035416.1, read on the forward strand.
ATGTTGGAAGCCATATTTTGCTTTCAATCTCGGTTAGTTTTAGAGTTTTGAAGTTTGCCATACCTTTTCAATAATACACTTTCAAGCATCGATTTGAAGCACAACCTATCGGGAGCGCCTTGGAAGGTTATTCGGATGAAGTGTGGATCATCATCAACATTACTACACACCTGCAAATCAATTATTGAACCTCTAGATAAGTCTCTTGTCAATTTATATGCATTGTTGCTCTCTTTCTGCATCAAATAACATATAGGACATGAAATTTTGCATAGTACCTAGACTAGACATGTAGTTTCGACATGGATTCGTCTTGTGCATGTATTCTTCCTTTCAAGAACAGGTAGATATTTTCTTGCAGATTAGGGATGAGAAAAATATGAATTTTTCAAGGTGTGTAATCCCCTTTTGGTCTATTTGTAAATAGATTTTCATAATTTTTCCGGTTTTCAAAATTTCACCTTACGCTACGGAAATTTTTAGAAAATTAGTATGCATATGCATTCAAGTATAAATTAATGGTTAGAAAATCGATTGCTACTAATCATTCATGGTTTTCCAAAAAGAATTTTATCACATCCAGATATTCATTTTTGTAATCACTTTTGGATTGCATTTATGTTCCAAAATAGACTTCAAGGCTTCTTATCATTCACCTTCACATTAAATTCTAGTTTTCAAATTTCATGCATGTGTTTTTACATGGAACATGCTTATGATTGTTGAGCGTTGGGACATGTGATTGGTCATCCATGTCTATTTTATTCTTATCAACTGAGGTCAGTTGCTTGTCAACGGGGAGGCATGTTATACTTTATGGAATATTGGAATTAAGGTTTAATGCCTTGAGGAGTTTAATGTGTTCTGTGTTTTGATTTAGCAGGTGAAGATCCATGAGGGTGTGAATGCACATGGAGTTACTTTTGGAGATATTTAGAAGAATATTTAAAAGATAGTATTTTTAGTTATTTTTGTAAAAATAGTGACAAGCAAAAGCAAAAGCAAAAACAAAAGCAAAAGCAAAAGCAGGAATTTCAAAGTGTGTCCCTCATGTATCTTCTATTCACGACATAATAAGAAATACCTATAAATACACATGCTATAATAGAGTTGTCCATAAAAGTATGTTGGGGGAGATTGCACCCAATCTGGTGCGTCTCTTGTCTCTTTCTATTCTCTGAGTAATTTTTTGTGATTTTGTTTCTGCACTATCCTCTGCGTTCATGCATCTGTTGAATTCGAGCATCAATGCATACACATACACACATGTCACATATACATACACACATACACACATATTCATACACACACACAAATATATACATACACACATAATTATGCACATATATTTGTACACACTTGCAAACACACATATACATACATACACATATATACACAGACATATTTTAGGATTAGGGTTTTAGGGTTTTACTAGAATGCATACATACATATTTAGACATACGAAACACATTTTGAATTAAAATAAATATATAAAAATAGGATTTATGGTTATATATATATATATATATATATATATATATATATATATATATATATATATATATATATATATACATACATACATACATACATACATACATACATATATATACATACATACATACATATATATATATATATATATATATACATACATACATACATATATATACATACATACATATATATATATATATATATATACATACATACATACATACATACATACATACATACATACATATATATATATATATATATATATATATATATATATATATATATATATATATATATATATATATATATATATATATATATGTGTGTGTGTGTGTGTGTGTGTGTGTATGTGTGTGTGTCTGTGTGTGTACATATATATATATATATATATATAAATTAGGAAAGAAGGTAGTATATATAAATAGATATGTAAAGAACTAGGGTTCTATCATAAATATTAGCATACATAATTAAATATATAACAAATTAATCATGTTGAAGTAACATAAATATATATAATTAAATATATAAGAAATAGGATTTAAGGTTTAATATTACCATATATAATCAATTTTAAATAAAAATTAGGAAAAAATAATGTACTATGTATAATTAAATATATAAGAAATCATCATCGGCATGAATATTGATTGTACCTGCATACCAAGTAAATGTAACATTCTTTGATACAAGAAATTGTTTTGTAGATGGACTCCATAACCTACAACCCATCTGCTTATCATCATATCCAATGAACACATATTTTTTTACATTTACGTTCCAATTTATGCCTCAACTGAGATGGCACATATGCATAAGCCAAACATCCAAATATTTTGCAATGATCTTAGGTAGGTCTCTTACCCCACCATGCCTCATATGGTTTCATACCCTACAAAGCTTTACATGGTAACCTATTGACCAAATATGTGGCTGTATTTACAGCCTCAACCCACAAATAATTTGGACAATTTTTCTCCTTCATCATTGATGTTGCAAACTCAACAAGAGTTCTATTTCACCTTTCTACTACACCATTTTGTTGAGGAGAGTACCTGCAAGTAATTTCCCTTTTTATACCTGACTCTAGTGGTAGATATGAAAGGAGTGGAGGAGATGCACATGCACTTGTGGACTCTAGTTACATTTGTGGTCCTCGTTGATTTGAGCAGCTATATATACAGGGATAAGGTTGGGAGGAGAGTCATCTCTCTAGCATGTGGTGGTCATTATAGTCATTCTCTTGCATTTGTATTAGAGCTTCCATGGTGACCTTGGAGTGAGCTTCATCATGCTTCTCTCCATTAGCTTCCTTCCTTTATTGATCATCACTGTAGCTTATAGCTTCACCATTATTTTTAGGAATTCAGTCATTCGTAGCTCGTGGGTGAGCAATTGCTCCCAAATCCATTTGGTGGATCTACCTCAAAAAGGAGGCTACAAAAAGGATGAGCTTGACTTTGAGCAGTAATATGTGGGATTCCAATCCATGACCTGACGGTCTACACAACACCATAGTACCCAACTTACTAAGGCACTATCGTGCTTCCTGGTTGTGCAGATATAGTAATGATGGCGTAGTCGCAGCTGAAAGTTTGCTCAACACATGAAAAAGGAGGAGATTATCAAATAATGAAATCTTCTTGTTGTGATCGAAAGCAAGATTTGAACCCCCGACTTTATTTAGCATGATATCCACTGAAGCAAAGCACTGTCGTGTTCTTTTCTTTCTGCTAATTTAATCCGAAGATTTGATTTGTCATTGACAACTTGTTCACCACAAGCAAAAAGGGGATAATTAGGTGCAATGGTCTCGCGTGGGGCTCGAACGCCTAACGTCCAGAACTACACATGCTCAATCTATCCATGGCATCGAAGCACTTTGTTGCACTATCCATGAGCATCCGATTGAGTAGACCATGATGAACTATTCTATAGTTCAGACTGTGAAGTAGACATAGATCAACAAGATAAAAAAGGGAGAGTATTTGCAGCTCATTAATCATATTGACACCCGTAATGTATCTATAAAGACGGACATCCGCAGTAGCCCGCATGCAGATTTTGAACCTATGACATCCATTGTGTGTGATCAAGAGTTATGAGTACAAGATTCTTGAAGCTAACAAGGATGGTAAATAGCTCTTCCTGAGGATCAGAGAATGGACGAAGCTATTATCAAAGCTAAGTATTTTTCAGTTTCTATTTGGCCTTAATACTTGATTTATCTTGCTTTTATTATTCTACACTTAATCCTAGATACACATTGAAATAGCCAAGATTTCAATCGATTAAGTCGAGATTAAGATAATGAAACAAATCCACTTCTCATTCCAAACATTACTTTGCATTCAGGAAAGACTTGATTTCAAAAAGATCCTTGTGCATCAAAGAATGTATTTTGGTAGTTTAATTCCATATTTCCTTTCGATTGAGTAAACTTTGCACCTCAAGGATATGTTTTTATATCATAATGCATTAGGACAAAGGAAAGGATATACATGCATCAAGATTGCATGATATACATTCTTAATACAAGGAAAAGTCATGCATCAAGTTCATGCATGATTGTTGCATTAGCTTTTGGGCATGCAAAGAACATGCATGCATACGCATGTGAGCATATGGATTTGCATGTAGATACATGCATTTGCATGATAGAACAGGATGTTGTTTGCAATAGATATGAAAATGTACTCTCTTAGTATTTAACTTACTTTATAAAGCTCATGTCTTGACATTAGGGAAGACAGAGGACTAGTTAGTTGCAAAGACATGCAAGTTCTCAAAGACATGCAAGTTCTAGTTTGCAGCTGAAGTAATTAGTCGATTCCTTCCCAAGTTGATACTCTGCTATCAAAGACAAATACTTAATGATAATTAAGTATGTTTGATGTCTTGCTAGGTATAAGTAGGTACTAGGAGAAAGTTAAGTATTCTTGATGACCAAGAAAACTTAATTACTTGCAAAGCTTTTGCAATGTATGATGACTCTAACTCCCGGATGTACTTAGGGAGTCATGAAGATAAGCTTTAGTTGATTAGTTACGTAATTTATGTAACTTCTCAAGCATCCCAAGATTGAATGAACCTAAATACAAATTGAACTTTGAAGTTCAATAGATTTGTGTTTCATTCATGTTTTGCATCTTTGGTAATGATGCATAGGGAAATGAAAACATGGAAACTTTGGAAGCACTCTTCTATTTAGAAGATTTTGAAAGTTCTAAGAAGTTTCTTTATGGTTTCAAGATTCGTATATCATGATGAAACCTCAGTAAGTGACTTTTAGGGATTGAGATATTTCCTAAAAGAAAAACATTAGAATGAAATAGTCAAGCCGTCTATTTCACGTGAGATCATTCTCCTACCATATTCGAGATGAATTTATTTTTGGGAAGGTAGACGTTCCAAGTAGAGGATCTTAATTGATTCATGAACTCTTCCCAAAATACACATAAATTCATACTATCTAATAGGACCCAGAACATGAGGATCTTCTAATAAAGGTGCCAAGAAAAGCTATGAAGCTTTTTTGGTGTCATCCAAAGGAGTGATGGAAATCAAAGGTTGAACCTCAAAATCAATTGATTTTTGACATCAATAAAAAGATGTTAGGTTCTATAGTTGCATCTCTGGTAAGTGATGCAGCTTACTAATCAATCTCTAGGAAATAAGATAAGTTCCTAAGGATTTGAAGCAAGTGTGAACTTTTCATTTAGGAATAGAAAGTTCTAAGAAATGGATCTCCAATCCATGAACTTTTTCTAAATAGGCTATAAAGTTCAAAAGTTATGTGTTCATAGTAGCATTACTATTGGATCAATCATCAATAGATGCTTGGACTTTAAAACATAATTTTGATTGGTGAAATATGTTTAAAGGACTCTAGTAACATCTAAAGATTGACCAATAATAATGAATCTTGTATCAAACTCAAAAATAGGATTCAATATCACATAAATGAAAGTTCAAACGTTAACTTTCATAGTGACATGGGAAACCATATCCAAAGGGTGATATTTAGTCTCTACTTTGATACTCAAGAAATGAATACAATCGAATCAGTTAACTTTCTGGATATTGTTTGAAAGAATTTCTTTCAAATACCCTTCCAACATTGCAAAAGATTCCAAGATGAATCATTTGCTCAAGATATTTGATTCCCTAGAAGGAATCTCAAGTCTTTGAAGAATAATGTTCTCCCAAGTAGTGAGAAGGAAATTCTTAAAACTCTTTAGCCAGCAAGTAGTTCCCAGTAATTCCCAAACCACAAGTATTGGTTACTTAAATCCAAATAGTGATATAACCTAAAAGGTATATCAAAGATTCTTAGCTTTGGAATCTAGGAGGCATCAGTGTATGCTTGGACTTAAGTTGGGAAAAGATCTCTAAAAAAAAAAATCCCGCGGGTAAGCAAAGAAGCTTTTTGATCATTCAAGAGATCTTAAAAATAAAGACAAAGTCTTTATTATTATCGTATGATCAATAAGACTTGATCAAGCTTGGCCATGATTGTCCAAGTATGTGCGATTGGAACTACTTTGTAGATTGCCCAAGTATTGGCAATAAAATTCCTTTTGGGAATTATTCACTTAGGTTCCATTTATCCAGTGGAAAACTATAAAAAGAGTAAGCTGTTCCAAGTCTGAACAACATGAAGCAATTCCAAGAATGTAGTCTGCAACCGTGAAGACAGTACTTAAGTTTGTGGAAGGTAAAACATAAGTGTTTGCCTATCCTTATAGGGATTTTGGTACAAATCCAGAGAGCATGAGCGGATGCTTAGACTTATGCAGTAGAGAGATTCCTGTAGAAGTCCCGGCCGGGGTAGGTACCTAAAGCTTCAGTAAGAAAGGAATCTAAAGACAAGAAGTCAAAAGCTCTTGTCACTACAAATTGGTCAAAGATAAACCAATTGATCTTGAATCTATGAATATTCAAGTACTTGGAATTTTGATTGGTTTTCATTTGAAAACCCTAGCAAAGAAGGATGGATGCTCCATCAAAAGGTTTTTTAAGTTCCTCAAGAAAAGCACAAGATCGTGACATGATCATGTGAAGGGATCAAGAAAACCTAGAAAATCTAGTTAGAGGTAATGCCTGAAACTTCAAAAGTCTTGTAAAGAATTGAAGCAAGAAGGTACTCTATCAAGAGATGTTTAGACTTTAAGATAAAATTCACTCACTCATCCATGTAAGTATAAAATAGGATGGTATGGGACACCAGATTTTATACTCAGATTGATGTAGGGAAGATGGTATGGGACATTAGACCGTGATATGATGATTATCTTTTAGTTCTAGATTAAATCTTGAAGTTAGGTTTGATCCTCAAGCAAATTAAGACTTCAACGAAGGAGTTTAATTCAAGAAGGATGAAAGTAGTATCTCAAGATACTTCAAGGTAACTTCAAGATCAAGGAAATTGGAGATATGAAGTAAGTAACTTATAAGATCTTCTTAGCTTAAGTGTTGTAAACTTGAAAATATTTTAATTTCTGAAAGAAGTTGGACTTTGATTTTGAGTTGATCTTTTCAACTAAGGATTTGACTAAGTCAAAAGTTCCTAGTGTAACTTGGTAAATTCACTCTTTTGACTCAAATAAATGCACAAGAAATGCGTTCCCAGTAAGGAGTCAGAAAGACTGAATATGACATGAATTTAGTCTCAAGTGAAGCATTATTTGAATACAAAACTCATCAACAGAACCTTAGTGGGTCGACACACTGATGTTGGTTACCACACTAGTATCTTGTGGTTGGATGATGTTTTTTTATTTGCTTTGAGTCTTTTTGAGAATCTAGCTTATTTCTCTTAAAAATAGAGAAAATGCTTCAATATCCTGTTGAAACAGATCTTTGAGAATTTAAAGACCTGAGTCATCTAGACTTTGACTCATAGCAAGCTTACATATCTTCGAAGTTTGCATTGGTTGTATTGAGTTTCAGTTATTTCTTTCCACTTTTCAAATCTTTTGGAATTGGCTCAGATATGGTATCTGATTGCTTTTGTAAAAGATCAGGGTTAGCCGGTTAGAAACTAGATAACTAAATTAAAACATCCTAGCTAGATGTTATGTACAAAAACCTTTTCAATCTTCAAAAGATAATAAGTCTCAGTGGACTTATTTGTTTGAGTTTGCTTCAAGTTATAGCATAAATAATTTCCTAGAGTCCAGTATACTCTAGAATAGAGCAGTTAGGAATTTCTCAATAAATTGACAATTCCCAAGAACTTTTAGCTAAAAACTAGTCTTTGAGAAAAGTGTCCTATGTTAGACAAATTTCATTGCCAATTTGTATTGGGCAAATTATAGTATGCTTGAATCAAAGAAAATGGTAACTTTCTCTTATAGTTTACATAGGATTTTTTAAAATTCATTAGGACAAAGTAGTCCTCTAGTCGGGTGAAAAATCAAGTAACTGTTGGATCAAAGTAAACCATTGCACAAACATCTAAGTTAGATGTTTGGGACAACTAAACTTCAAGTTCTCCAAAACAAATTCAAGTAAATCAAGAGTTCTCAAAGTCTTGCAAGGGATAAGAATCCCACCTTCATTACTAAGTCCATGCATGAGTTATGCCTAGAAATGGACTAGTAATTAGACTCCACCTATTTCACATGTTTGTGCCTAGATCGCACATCCAGAAACTGTGAATTGGCTAGGGATGTGTTTATATCCACCCTTATTATTCTTTCACTAGTTTGTACTTTGTCCAGTCCATCAAAGTGCAAAACGAGATAGTGTTTTGAATCATTTGGGCAGGGACGCCACCACAGAGATGACACATGTTCTTCCAGTTTTAGAACATGACCATGTTCTTCGAGTTTTAGAACATGAGGCTCGGGAGTTTCCTATGGTTACTATATATATAGCTTTATTTTTGAGGACAAAAATCTTTTCCAAGGGGTCAAGAATATAATAAAGTAAGTCTATGGTCCAGGGATCCGAGTGCTTCAGACAGATCTGAAATCGGACACCGTTTGGTCACTCGTCTGTAGGAACAAAGATCTCAAGAACACACTCAAGCATAAGTTCATGTGCTCTCATATTCAAGTGATCCACTTAGCCTAGTGGTTAAGTCTCATGGTTGTGAAGGAGGAGGTCTTTGGTTCAACTCCCATGGGGAGCATGGGGAGAGAGTTTTGCCCAAGGAGCTCTAGAGCCTTCTAACTCAAGTTAACATGAGTTAACTTGAGTCTAGTGGACTTAACTCAAGAGGCGAGTACACCAACCACTAGTGGACTCTAGTGGAAGGTAGTAAAGCAGTGGTTGAGAACACTCCAGCCACTAGTAGACTGTAGTGGTAGATATGAAAGAAGTGGAGGAGATTGCACATGCACTTGTGGACTCTAGTTACATTTGTGGTCCTCATTGATTCGAGCAACTATATATACAGGCATAAGGTTGGAAGGAGAGTCATCTCTCTAGCATGTGGTGGTTGTGATAGTCATTCTCTTGCATATGGCCCACTACACCAAAAGGAAATAGAAAATTAAGTAAAAGATCTACTATAAAAAGGACTTATAAGGCATAGTTCTTCTCCATTTGGAGCACATGTTCTCTTAGTAGAGAAGAAGAATAAAACTTATCGAATGTGCGTTGATTATAGAGCCTTTAACAAGATCACAATAAAGAATAGATACCCTATTCCTCAAATAGATGATCTTTTATATAAATTACGAGGAGCTCGTATCTTTAGTAAAATTGATCTAAAATCGGGATACCATCAGATTCATATGATGCAGTGTGATAGTTTTAAGACTACATTTAGAACTCAAACCGGCCATTATGAATTTATGGTAATGCCCTTTGGACTTAGTAATGCCCCTGATTCATTTACATGAAAGATGAACAACATTTTTTTTTATTATCAAGCTTTTGTTCTTGTATTTTTCGACGATATACTTGTTTAGAGTAAGAATGATAGTGAGCATAAGAAGCATCTTAAAACAATTTTTCATTTGCTATTAGAGAATAGAGTTTATGCTAATCCTGAACAAAGCTATTTCTTTCAACGTAACCTAGAATATCTAGGACATATTGTTTCAAGTGAAGGTGTGCATGTGGATACAAAAAAGATTAAAGTCATAGTAGAATCGCCTACACCACAATCAATCAATGATGTTGATTCTTTTCTTGGGTTGGCTAGTTTCTATAGGAAATTTGTTCGAATTTTTTCTTATTTAGCATTGCCTCTTACCTTGTTATTGAAAAAGAAAATAAAATTTGCATGGGGACTTACCCAACAACAATACTTTGAAAAAATCAAACATGCACTTTCACATGCACTAGTTTTACAGTTACATGATTTTTCACAACCCTTTCATGTTGTTACTAATGTTAGTGGTTCAGGAATAGGTGTTGTTTTAATGCAAAATGATAATCACATTGCATTTGAGAGTAGGAAGCTTAAGCCCTCAAAAAAGAATTATAGTACATGTTTTTAGATATCTGCAGAAGCACGCGAACAGCACAAGGAAGAAGAAGAAGCTTGGAGCACAACACACAATACTGAATGTATTACTAGAGAACGTACAAAGATAAGTAGTCCATTAGGGCAATAGGCGTATATACAAGCTGGGAAAAAAAAACCTCCTAAAGAGGGAAAAAAGTGCCCCCACAGTCCTAGTGTGTTCACACACATCACTACCTAAATATATCAACAAATCCCCCCTGGGAGTGATGATGAACAAGGAGTTGGCACTCATGTATAAGGAAGTGCCAAGATATGAGGAATCAATCCACAAAAGGAAGTAAGCCCAAAGCTTTGCAAAAAGCTTCAAATTTCTCCCTAGGCAGAGCCTTCATGAAAAGGTATGCAGTGTTCTCCTGCATGGGCACATATGCCAAGCTGATCTCCCCAGTAGAGAACCTCTCCATGAAATAATGATAATGCACCTCAATGTGCTTAGTGCAAGCATGGAATGCAGGGTTCCTCGCAATTGCCAGTGTGCTCTGATTGTCAATGAAGATGGTGGTGGCGGAAGAGTGGCCAACACCCAAATCAGCCATAAGGCATCTAAGCCACACACACTCAACAGTGGCTGTGAAAGCTACCCTATACTCAGCCTCACAACTGGAAGTGGCCACAATAGGCTGCTTCTTGCTCAACCAAGATATAGATGAGCTACCAAGCATGAAGCAAAAGCCACTAGTGGACACACGAGTGTCATAGCAACCAACTCAGTTAGAGTAAGAAAAAGCATGCAAATCTGGCAGTAGTAATCCCCCCTTGGGATAAAGCAAGCCAAGTAGTTGAGTACCACTCAAGTAGCAAAAGATGTACTTAACTGCTTGCCAATGCTTGACACCTGGGCAATGCATAAACCTGCTCATCTATGAGACAGCAGATTGAATATCTGGCTGAGTAATGCATAAGTAAATTAAGAATCCAACAGCCTATTGATAGAGAACAACATCAAATGCATCTCCAGCATCCTGAAGACTCAATCGTTAACCTGTCTCCATAGGAGTGGTAATAGGCTTACAGTCTTCAAGGCCAAAATGATGCAATAATGTGTCAATATATTTTTTTTGACACAAAGCCATTCCACCATCAACATGCATAAACTCAATGCCCAAATAGTGATGCAAATGCCCCAAGTCAGACATCTCAAATGAGGCATGTAAATTAGCCTTAAAATCAGCAATATGCCTCTCATGAGGACCAGTGAGCAACATGTCATCAACATAAACCACAATGACCAGAAGTACATCATGAGCACTACAGTCAGATAGGCATGTATCTTTTCATACCAAGCACGTGGTGCTTGCTTTAAGCCATATAATGCCTTCCTTAACCTACACACCTCATTCTTATGCCCTTTCTGCACAAAGCCACGAGGCTGAAAAACATACACTTCTTCATGCAAGTCACCATTAAAAAAATGTTGTTTTGATATCCAACTGATGTGCATTCCAACCATGATGGGCTGCAAGTAAACAGATGTTATGAATAGTAGTCATTCGACAAGTAAGTGCAAAGGTCTCATCAAAATCAATGCCTCTTTCCTATGCATAACCCTTTGCAACAAGCCTAGCCTTATACCTGTCAACTGTACCATGAGGCTTACACTTCAGCTTGTATACCCACTTAGTCCCAATGGCCTTCTTGCCAGGAGGCAAGTCACATAAAGACCAAGTACCATTCTTCATTATAGCATCATATTCAGATTGCATAGCAGCCATCCAATTTTCTGAATTTTGTGCTTCATCAAACGAAACTGGCTCATTCTCATCACAGAAACTAGATGCAGCCATAGCATAGCAATCTGATGCAAAAAAGGCACTATGAGGGCCTAAACGAGTATGATATGACAAAAGTGCATCTAATTTGCTGTCACGCAAAGTCTACACCATCCATTTTGGCATAGTTTTTGTGTGCTAAATATAAGCTCTCTCATCAACAAGTGCATCATGTAAATCTGCATCAGAACTGGAATGATCTGCATCATCATATGAAACTTGCAAAGGCTGAGAAGTTTCCTCATTAGGACCCACACTAGACTGCCCACCTGTAAAAAGAGGCAACAAAGTATCATACATGTCTTTGGAGCTAAGAGATGTCTCCTTAGTACATGAAAGCAATGGTTGAATAACATCTTCCACAAAAATAACATCACAGCTAACCAAAATGTGTTTAATCTGTGGATGATACAGACGATAGCCTTTACTTTCAGAATTGTTCCCAACAAAAATACATTTTATTGCTTTATCATCCAATTTTCTGCGATGTTGTTCAGGCATTAATGCATATGCAAAACAACCAAAAACACGCAGATGAGCAAAATATGGCTTGCGATCATGCCAAGCCTCATATGGAGTGATAAACTGCAGCGCTTTAGTGGGACACTTGTTAAGCACATGAACATTTTGGACTTTGGCTTCAATAGATATACCCATGCATGCCTAGAAAAATCATCAATGAAAATCATGAAGTAAAGGTAATTTCCAAAAGAAGGTGTCTGCATAGGACCACAAACATCACTATGTACGAGTTGTAATTTTTTAGTAGCCTGAACTGAACCATATTTTAGAAAGGAAGAATGCTACATTTTGCCCAGAATATAGCCTTCACAAACATGTTTTCCGGGTGCCTCAAGTTTGGGCAAAGAGGACACCATTTCAGATTTCTACAGGCATAGCAAACTAGAAAAATTCAGATGACCAAAGTGTGCATGCTAAAGCTTTGCATGTGACATAGCCTGAGAATCATGTATAGCACATGCAAATCATTTACAGATCTTTCATAGTCTATGAGCTTATATAGCCCACGACATAAAATTCTAGAAGCAATAATCACATCACCATTTGACAGATCATGAACTGTACATCTGTCATCAACAAATTTCACAACCAAGCCAATCTTGGCTAATGCAGAAACTGATAACAGATTTTTCTTGATCCTTGGCACAAACAAAGCATCTGACAAAGTGAAAGAACTACCATCAGTAGTAGTCAAAATCATTTTCCAACTCCCATAACAGGATAAGAGGAGTTGTTAGCACAGTATTCCCTATAGGGGCAGGCTCGAGTGAAGAGAAGAAACTACGCTCCGAGGTAATATGTTTGGTCACCCCACTGTCAAAGTACCAAACATCTGAGTCTACCGCAGGTATGCACTGCTCATGAGAAGATGGGTCAAAACTGCAAACAGTAGTAAACACCCATTCTTCTTCCTACACAAGATTAGCAGACTCTATTTTTGGTGTAGACGCTTTTGCAACTACCATTCCAACCTCTTTCTGCTTTGCCTCTTTAGCAACGAGTTTTGGACAGTTCTTTATGATGTGATCATTTCCTTTACAGTACTTGCAAAACAATTTTTGCTTTTCTGATTTTTTTTTTCATCTTTGTCTTCCCTCTTCGATTGTGCAGAATTAGTAGATTTTTACTTACTATTTTTTCCTTTGTCCATCTGACTAGCCAGGAAAGCTTAATCTGCAGCACACATAATTGACCTGTTCTGCCTGGACTGATCTTCCTGCAATAGAATAGAGACTAACTTTTCAAATGACAACGCATTTGGATTGCCTTTCATCATCAACCAAAGAGTAGAAGTAAAACTCTGATATGAATCAAGAAGACCATTCAGAATGGTGTGCATAAGTGAGCTATCTGGTATAACCTCATCAGCGTAAATCAACTCTTCCTTCAAGTCTTTGATCTTTGTTAGGAATAATGGCACGTTTGACAGACAAAGCTATCAGTGCATGTGCCTGCGCATCTCTACCATCCCAAAAAATCTTCTCTACAGTAGGTGTAGCAAAAACAGTAGCACGAACAGGAATATGCACAATATCATCATCTTTTACACCTTCTGCATTAGCTTGAGTACCTACAGTTGTAACAATTGCAAGTGTGATAGGACGTTTTTCAGCACCCTACACAATGTTCCATAGTCCTTTTGCAACCAATACATGTTGCATCATATAAGCCCACAATGGGCAGTTGGTACCATCCAACTTATCCTCAACAGCCAACATATGAAATACATCACTCCTTTCAGCCATGGCTAGTGACTAAAATACCTTGATACAAATAATTGATTGTATCTTAAAAAGTTGAAGGGAACTACCCAGACAAGTTCTGCTAAACCTGTAGCAGACTTTGAGACGCTTATACTGGAAAACCGAAACAGGTATATACCTTTGGCACAGAAATTTGAAATAGCCTGCACAAGCACTACGATAGTGTGCTCGGAGGCCAAAACGAGCTCAGATCACGATTTCAGCACCATAGAGTGAAGCGGTTTTGATATTTGAAACAGCCTAAGTATGCTCACCAAATTTCATGTGGATTTGAGACTATAACCGGAGAAGTGTAGACGATGCCCTATATGAAGTGACAACCTGCTCTAATACGAATTGTTGGAGTTAGACATCTGCGAAAGCACGCGAACAGCACAAGGAAGAAGAAGAAGCTTGGAGCACAATACACAATACTGAATGTATTACTAATGTACAAAGATAAGTAGCCCATTAGGGCAATAGGCATATATACAAGCCATGGGAAAAAAACCTCCTAAAGAGGGCAAAAAGTGCCTTGATAGTCCTAGTGTGTTCACACACATCACTACCTAAATATATCAACAATACATATGATAAAGAATTGTTAGCGGTTGTGCATGCTTTGCAAATTCGAAAACACTATCTTATGGGCTCTGAGGTCTTAATCAAAACCGATCAACAAACTATTAAGCATTTATTAAATTAGCCCTTAATCTCTGATCAGCATCTTAAATGGGCATCATTCATTCAAAATTTCCAACCCATGATCCAATATCAACCTGGTAAAGCTAATGTTGCAGTTGATGCTCTTAGCTGATTTCCTTCACATTTTGTTGTTTTCCATAATATTTCTACCATCCAAATTCATTCTTTTCAACAAATGGTTTCCACTTATGCATCTGATTTGTATTTCTCATGTGCATGGCATGACTTCAACAATGGTGCATATTTATCTAATGAACATTATACATTTCATAATTGTTTTCTTTATTTTAAACATAGATCATGCATAACCCAAGCTTTGAAAGATTTTGTCATCAAAGAAATGCATGAACCATCTTACGTGGGTCATGGAGGCATACAAAGCACCATTTCTGCCTGCAAAGATTTCTTGTTTTGGCCACACATGGAAAACGATATTGCATATTATGTTTCTCAATGCATTGTATATGAGCATGTAGAACATCATCATGGTAAAAACATTTGGATTTTTAGAGCCACTTCCCATTCCGAATGAACCATGGGAACAAATTTCTATGGATTTTATCACATGTCTTCCCATTACTTCATCACATAATGATATGATCTGGAAAATAGTTGATAGGTTTAGTAAATATGCATATTTCATTCCATGTAGAAAAACTCTATCTGCACCTCATGCTGCAAAATTATTCATTAAATGCATTTTCCCACATCATGGATTTCCTAAAGTAATGTTATCTAATCATGATGTTAGATTTTGTAATCATTTTTGGGTTGCCTTATTTCAACATTTTGGTTCTAAAGTAGATTTTAGGTCTTTATTTAATCTTGAAAGTACTGGACAAAGTGAGGCTACAAATAGTACTATTCTTGATTTATTGCATTGTTATTCATTAGATAGTCCCACTATCTGGGATGAAAAAATGCCATTGCTTCAATTTTCTTACAATAACACCACACACACCACTACTGGTCATGCATCTTTTGAAATTGTTTATGAAAAAACGCTTCCCACTCCCATGTCACTCACCCAAACCAACATTCCAATGGCTGATTCTAGTGCTCAAGATTATTGGTGCAAGTGCCAATCCTTCAAACTTGGCTAGGCATTAGAAGCATTATTCGCAAATGCTTGAAGACCCATAAGAACCATTGATTATGGTTTTCACCATTAACTCTTGTAAAGCTCACTTGACTTAGAAGAATCTTTGTAAATGCTACTAAACTCGTGGAGTTAGGAGAACTGTATGGTACAAGTTTGAGGGAATATCTCCTTGTTTATAGGAAGAACTTTTAGGTGAAAGTGCATTTGAATTTTGAAATTCAAATGTGAAGAGAGCCACTATAAAAGCCACTTGAGAACTCGCAACCTGTGTGCCCCATTTTCTGAGCATATTGTATATCATGTGTTGAAGTTAAGAGTCTCACATTATAGCCTACACTTCTCACTATCATTGGGCATTATTCTTCATGCCAATGATCATGTACAACATTGTTACATAATACATCTTATAATTGATCATTTCTATTCTTCATCTCTTCCATTGTCACTCAGAATAATGTACTTGTATTGCTCATATCTCAGTCATTACTCCATCATTTTCAATGTTCTATGGCTCCTTGGAATCAGCTCTAAGCCTACTACAAGCTCAA
Organism: Ceratopteris richardii; assembly: GCA_020310875.1. Taxonomy (NCBI): domain Eukaryota; kingdom Viridiplantae; phylum Streptophyta; class Polypodiopsida; order Polypodiales; family Pteridaceae; genus Ceratopteris; species Ceratopteris richardii. The sequence goes on from CM035416.1 coordinate 13,521,850, forward strand.
AAATTATGATAGCATTTTATTCAGCCAATTGGGAGAAGAGCATCTTGAAGAAGTCATTGGTCTTTCTCTGCATATCTCCTAAAAAGTCAAGGGTAATGTTTTATTTGCTAAATTGATTGCTCTACGTATAGTCAATCATTTTAAGTTATTTCACTTGCAATGATTAGTTGTTTAAGCTAGTTAGATTCCCTCCGAAGGAATGTTTGTCTTTGCTACTGTGTTGGGAGTACTGAGCTTAAGAACCAGTAGGTGTGTGAACCAAAACAAAAAGTTTTTTGATGACTTGTGACTTCTGAAGTTATCGGTTTTGGATTAATCATTACATTCATCATCTCCAAAGTACATAGGTGCTTATTTAGTGTCATTGGAAAGCTAAAAGGGCCTATAGCCCAATTCTTAAGTAATATAGGGCTGCTACAGAGCAGGGATTGGTAGTACCAACTCATTACTTGAACTATTCATTCATCTTTCCCAACAGTGGTATCAGAGAAACTTGAGGTAAAATGGGAAATGTTTTTCCTTCTTTTATTGATAAATTGGACAGGAACAACTACCAAGCATGGTCCTTGAGGATGAATACATACTTGCAAGGAAGGAGTCTCTATGGATACATATCACGAGATGAGGAGATGCCCATTTTTCAGAAGCAAAGGACAACCTACAAGAGAGGAGCATGAAAGACTCAATTCATGGTGTGCCAAAGATGCATTAGCAAGTTCCAACACAAGGGCTCAAAGAAAACAACCCAAGCAAAGCATAACATAGTATGTGACTAAAGTTAAGGATGTGGTTGACCAATTGGCAAGCATAGGAGAGGAGATTGAAGAGGAGCAGATAGTGAGGCAAGTAATCAATGGCATCAAGGTAGATGGCAAATGGGAAAGCTTCGCAATTGCCATGGACTTGTACATGGACATGCAGATTCTAGATCTTACCACACTCATGGGGCAACTCTTTACCCATGAGGCCGAGCTCAACAAAAATGGAGACTCATCAAGAGGTAATAACTCTTCTGCCCTATACATAGATAAAGGCAGGTTTAAAGAGAAAGGGAAAAGCAAAAAGATTGAGGATGAAGGTACTACTTCTCAAGCTAACTATGCAAGGAGGGGTAGGAACTCAAGAGGTAGGGGTACAGGAGGTAAGCAAGGTAGAGGGAGACCTTTCAACTCTTCCCCATGTAATATTTTTGGCTGATCAAATCACACCACAGATAAGTGTTACAGGAACTTCAAGAATCAGAGAGGTAGAGGTTTCCAAAGAGGTGGCTACACACAATCAAGAGGAAGGTTCAACCATCATCAAGGCTACAACAACAACTAAAACAACAATTACAATAACAACTACCAAGGAGGGTAAAAATCAAGAAAAAACTACAACAATTACACAGAGGAACAAGAGGATTCCCTTTTGATTATGAATATGACTTCAAAGCAAGGTATGAATGATGACCATCTCTTCTACATTGACTCAGGATGTTCAAACCATGTGGCAGGCAATGTAGCTCTTCTCTCTTACCTTGAGCAACCTAAGGGAAAGCACCAAGTGCAAATAGGTGATGACACCAAGCATTCAGTGGTCAAGGTAGAAAATGTTAAAACCTCTTATGGAAATAGAAATCTGTTGAGCAGGGTTCTATATGTACCTATAATCACCAAGAATTTGATGAGTGTTGTATAGATTGTGGAAAAGGATTTGCAGGTTAGGTTCAACAAATATGGAGCATTTGTGGAGGATCCCCAACATGTATTCAAAAGAATTGCCAAAGGAGAAAAGACAGGTAGATTATTTACATTTGAACTTGAAAATACAAAGAATATTGCACTTTACAACTACAAAGATCAAACATTGTCAGAGCTTGAGATTTTGCATAAGAGATTAGGGCATATTGGTGAGGGAAACTTAAAGCAGATATGTAGAGATCAATGTGTGCTTGGGATACCTAATGTATCCAAGGAACAAAAGGGAGAGCAAGAAGCCAATCAGATATGGGTATGACACTTCTTTAGTTACCGAGCATTCTATTTATCTTGTTAAAGATTTATCAATTGAAGGGCCATAATCATATGAAAAGGCAAAGACTAAAGAAGAATGGAAGGAAGCTATAGATGAAGAAATTGAAGCACTCAAGCAGAATGATACTTGGAAGCTAGTGCGAGAGAAGGAGTCTATGAAGGTAATTGGTTCTAGATGGATTTACAAAATCATGAGAATTCAGATGGATCAATAAATAGGTATAAAGCTAGACTTCTGGCTAAGGGTTCTGCACAAACGAAAGGAATTGATTATGAAGAGGCTTTCTCACCTGTGGCCAAAATGCCAACCATAAGGGTATTGGTAAGTGTGGTTGCATCAAGGAATCGGAATATGTAACAATTGGATGTTAAAAATGCTTTTCTTAATGGTTGGATTTTAGAGGAGGTGTACATGTCTCAACCTCCTAGCTATGAGGACCCAAGCAAGGTAAATTATGTGTGTAAACTAAACAAGGCTCTTTATTGATTTAAGCAGGCTCCTAGGGCATGGAATCATAGGTAGATTACATACCTTCAAGATCAAGTATTCATCATGAGCAAAGTAGATACTTCTCTATTTGTCAAGAGAAGTAATTCAAAGGTGATATACTTATGTGTCTATGTTGATGATATCATCCTTACAGGTATTGATGCCAATGGCATCAAGCAGATCAAGAAGCAAAGGATGTAGGAGTTCAAAATCAGTGATCTAGGATTACTAAAGTATTTTGTTGGACTTGAGTTAGCCCACAAATTCTGGAATTTACATTACTTAAAGAAAGTATGTGAAGGATATGTTGAAGAATTTTCACTTGGAGAATGCCAAGATAGCAAGCACTCCTATGGAGGTAAACCAAAAATTAAGTGCTCATGAAGATGATGTGCTTGAAAATATTGCAGGATATCAAAGCATATTAGGGAGTCTAAACTATGCTACATTGACAAGAACTGATATTGCTTATGGAGTAAGTGTCTTAAGTGAATTTATGCACAAACCTAGAGCACCTCACTTGGAAGCTGCCAAGAGAATTTTGAAGTACCTTAAGGGTACTCAAAATCAAGGTTCCATTTTGACATGGTCTTCCAAGAAGCAACCTATTGTTGCTCTATTCTTCAACAGAGGCTGAATATAGGGGGTTATCAAATGCTACACAAGAAGCCATATGGATCAGATTGCTATATGCAGATTTAGGACTACATGCTAACTCACCAATAATCTTTGGTGACAATACAAGCTCTTCACATCTTGCAGCAAATTCTATCTATCATGCTAGGACCAAGCATATAGAAGTCCACTTTCACTATGTGAGAGAGAAGCTATTGAGCAAAGAAATTCAGTTGACATATGTATCCACTAATATGCAATGTGTAGACTTATTCACCAAAGCACTTGATGGTACTAAACTTTGCAGGTTTAAAGCTATGATTGGATTGCACGACATTCAAGAGGATTGATGAAGAAGAACAAGCAAAGATTTTTGGCTTGAGTGCAAGTTGTTGGTGCAAGTTCCAAGTCTTCACGCTTGGTTAGGCATTAGAAGCATTATGTGCAAATGCTTGAAGACCCATTAGAACCATTGCTTATGGTTTTCACCATTAACTCTTGTAAAAGTCACTTGACTTAGAAGAATGTTTGTAAATGCCACTAAACTCATGGAGTTAGGAGAACTTTATGGTATGAGTTTCCTTGAAGGAATATCTCCTTGTTTAGACTTATAACTTTTAGGTGAAAGTGCATTTGAATTTCAAAATTCAAATGTGAAGAGAATCACTATAAAAGTCACTTGAAAACTTGTGACCTATGTGCCCCATTTTCTGAGCATATTGTATATCATGTGTTTAAGTTAAGAGGCTCATATTATAGCCTACACTTCTCACTATCATTGGCATTATTCTTCATGCCAATGATCCTGTACAACATTTTTATGTAATACATCTTATCATTGATCATTTCTATTCTTCATCTCTGCCATTGCCACAGAGAACACTGTACTTGTCTCGCTAATATAGTAGTCATTACTCCATCATTTTCAATGTTCTATGACTCCTTGGAATCAGCTATAGGTCTACTACAAGCTAACAAATCTATAAGGCATCTTATTTAGGCAATTGGGAGAAAAGCGTCTCGAAGCAGTCACTGGTCTTTCTCTGCACATCTCCTAAAAAGTTGAGGGTAATGTTTTACTTGCTAAATTGATTGCTCTGTGTATAGTCAATCATTTTAAGTGATTCCACTTGGAATAATTAGCTCTTTAAGCTAATTAGATACCCTCAAAAGGAAGTTATCTAATTGCTACTGTGCTGGGAGTACTGAGCTTAAGAACCAGTAGGTATGTGAACCAAAATAGCAAGTTTTTTATGACTTATGACTTTTGAAGTTATTTGTTTTGGATTAATCATTACATTCATCATCTCCAAAGTACATAGGCACGTATTTAGTGTCATTGGAAAGCTAAAAGGGCCTACAACCCAACTCTGATGTAATATAGGGCTAGTACAGAGCAGGGATCAGCAGTATCAACTCATTTCTTGAAGTGTCCATTCATGTGTCCCAACAAAGATCACATTTCTATACTTCACGATGTTCACGAGCACATTAGGAGTGGTAAAGAGCAATAAACACGTAATATCAACACAAAATGATTAGCTAAGGAGTTCAAGGAAAATGATCTTGTGTGGTTGCATACCCTTAAAAGACATCTCAAAAATATTTTGCAGCATCCTAAAATTAAACTTGCACCATGCTATTATGGACCATTTAGCATTATACAAAAAATTAATGATAATTCATTTAGATTAGATATACCATCTCATTGGAATATACACAACTCTTTTTATATTAGTTTAGTTAAACCATTTAAAGGAACTTTACCACTCACTCCACTTCTTGATGACCCTCCTTAAATTGAAGAACAATCTGAAGTCTTGGATCTTGAGAAAATAATTGATCATGATGTCACTACTACATGCACATGTACTCAATATCATCTTTATTTAATTAAGTACAAAAATCACTCTATTCAAGAATGTCAATGGATACATAACCAAAATTAACATCTCATTATGACCACTTAATTTTTGTATATCATACACATTAATGTAATTCCTCCATGAACATTTACATCCATGTGTTTACATGGAACATGCTTATTTTCATTTAGTGATGGAACATGTGACTAGCCATCCATGTTTATTTTTATTTTATCAAGTGAGGTTAGTTGCTTTCTCAACTGAGGGGCATGCTCCATGTAGAAACACATTAATGTAATTCCTCCATTAAAATTTCCATCCATGTGTTTTTACATGGAACATGCTACACATTAATGTAATTCCTCCATGAACATTTCCATCCATGTGTTTTTACATGGAACATGCTTATTTTCATTTAGTGATGGAACATGTGACTGGCCATCCATGTTTATTTTTATTTTATCAAGTGAGGTCAGTTGCTTTTTCAACTAAGGGGCATGTTATAAATTATGGAATGTGTTGAACAAGGCATTGTTGGAGTGTTAATTTATTAATGTATTAATGTATTAATGTGTTTTGGTGTTTTTGATATAGCAGCTCAAGGTTCGTGAGGGCATGAAAGGACTGAAAGCGTAGAAATCAATTATCCAACTTTAGGACAGACATCAATAATCTGGCTTATAATTTAGTTTGTAAATAAACCCGTGTAGAAGGTTCTATTGTTAGAAACAGTTAGAAAGGTAGTGGTTAGAATAAGGTTCATTGTTTACTGCTATTTTTGATATTGAAAGCAAAGGCTTTCTACAAAAGTTACCAAATTTTACTTTCACACATGCTTTTTGAAGCCTCTCTCATGTAACCACTATTTCGACATAATAAAAAATTCCTATAAATACATGCACTCTATGGACTATCGAAAAAAAGTGCATGGGGGAAGATTGCACCCAATACTATGTTCTGTCTCATCTCCATGTGTGTCTATTTTTCTATGTGTTTTCTCCATCCGTAACCTCTATGTGCATGTGAGCAAGATCCTGATAACAATTATTTTGGGAACTATCTTTACTTCTTGACTTTTATTGATGAATTTTCCAAGCATGCATGGGTCTATCGTTTGGAAGGAAAGTCTGAAGTGTCTATGTGCTTCAAGAAGTTTTAGGTTTTGTTTGAAAATTTGTAAGCATCTAAAATCGGCACCCTCTGTTTTGATCAAGGGTGGGGGGGATACACCTCTTCTTATTTTAATGCATTTGTGCCTGAACCTAGGAAGAAACATCAATGTGCAATGTCAAATGGAGTTGCTGAAAGAAAGAACATGTCTTTCATGGAGATAGGTCTCTCATGGAGATCGTGAGGTGTATGGTCAAAAGTTAGGCTTTACCACATTATAGATTTTGGCTCGATGATGTTATGTTGTGCAACATATGTACTTAATATGTGTCCCACCAAAGCACTATAGTCTATCATGCCATATGAGGCTTGGCATGCTTGCAAACAGTTTGTTGCTTATCTGCATGTCTTTGGTTGTCCAGCATATGCATTAGTGCCAAAACAACAATGTAGAAATTGGATGATAAAGTAGTAAATTGTACTCTCGTTGGGTACAGTTCAAAAAGGAAATGCTATCATCCATATACTAAACACATTTTGGTTAGTTGTGATGTTGTTTCTGTGGAAGGTGCAATTCATCCATTACTTTCATGTACTAACAAGACATGAATTAGCTCCATAGATGTGTATGCCGCTTTGAGGCCTCTTTTTATAGGTGGACAGTCAAGTGCTGGTCCAAATTGTGGCAATTTCTCAATATTAAGAGGCTCCACATGATGATATAGATCATTATGTTTCTTATGCGGATTTACAAGATGCACTTGTTTATAACAGGGTTGATATAGAGGAGGCAGAAACTATGCCTAAATGGCTAGTGCAGACTTTTGGAGATAGCAAATTAGATGCAGCTTTGTCATATTTTACTTGTTCAAGCTCTCATAGTGCTTCTTTTGCATTAGCTTGCTATGTTATGGCTGCCTCTAGTTTTTTTTTTAAGAATGAGTGTGTGCTTTTTATGGAACATAAAATTTAGAAAATAGGATGGCTGTTGTGCAATCAAAATATGATGCTATAACAAAGCATGGTAGCTAACCTTATGTGATTCGCCTCTTGGAAAAAAGGCCATTGGCACTAAATGGGTAGACAAGAATAAATGTAAACCTGAGGGAACAATTGACATGTATAAGGCTAGGGTTGTTGCAAAAGGTTATGCCAAGAGAGAGGCATTGATTTTAATGAGAGTGTTCTAGCATGATGAACAAGGTTCTTTGCAATAGCAATAACAATTTGACTTTCTAAAAATATATGAACTAAAAGACGAACATGAACATCAAGCTAAGTGAAAATCTTACATAACCAAACTGATTCAAGTGTAGCTGTAAAGGTAGCCCTCTACTCTGCTTCACTTGAAGATGTAACAATGGTAGGCTATTTCATTGATAACCAAGAGATAAGACACTTTCCTAAAAAGAAACGATATCCATTTATGCTTCTTCTTGAGTGTTTATCACGTGCCTAATGAGAAGCTAAAAAACGTTTTAGTAGAAAATGTGAAGATTTCAGAAATATCATAGCACAATTGGAAGTTCCCTTCAAAATAACTCAAAATTCGCTTAACTATTTTCCAATGAGTCTTAAGCGCACTGTGCATGAACCTCAATATGTCCATATGTGTATTACATAAGTATATCAAGCAAACAACTACTTGACTATATAATGTAGCATCAAATGGATCTAAATCTGCTTTCGATTATAATGAAACATTGACATTCATAGTTGTTTGCATAGGCTTGGAATCTGTCACCTCAAACCTTTCCAATATTTTCTCAATGTATTTCTGTTGTCTAATGTAGATACACTCATTTTTGTACTATATCAATTACATCAAATGTATGATTAAGCTTTGCTTTAAAATACTTAAGCTCTCAATCCTTGGGACCTTTCGTGATCATATCATAAACATGTATGATAATAATAATCAAAACATCTTTTTTAGCTTTAACATAAAGAGTGGGAGTTGCATGTGAGTTTTCAAAACCAATAGATAGAAGATACACATATATCTTCTCATACCAAGCTCTTGGTGCCTACTTTAGCCCTTACAAAGCTTTAATAAGCCTACATACTAAATGCTCTTTACTTATCTCTTCAAAACCTATGGTTGTTGAACATAAACATCTTCATGAAGATCATCATTAAGAAAGGGAGTTTTGATACCTAACTCGTATACTTTCCAATCGAAGATTGCAGCTAAAGAAAGAACTCTCTTGAATACTATCATTCTAGATGTAGGAGTGAAAGTCTCATCATAGTCAATACCTTTCTTTTATGAATAACCTTTGACAACTAATCTTGCTTGATATTAATCTATCATACCATTTGCTTTCTTTTTTATTTTGAAGATCCACTTAACACCAATAGATTTCTTACCTTTTGCTAACTCATCACAAAGCTTCCATGTTCGATTCTTATGAATAGAATAAATCTCTTCTTGCATAGCTTTCTTCCATAGAGAACTATTTAGTGCATCCTAAACACTAGCTCGCTCATTCTCAACTAAAGTAAGAGCTAAAATATTATGAATCTCTAAATGTTGTGCATAATTTACTTGTTCAATTTGTTGTTGTCTTGTTTGACTTGTAGTTCTTCTAATGTATTCCTTTATATCACTCTCCTTCTACGTTCGATATAACCACTTCGATGTATCCTTGAAAAGTGGGACAATCCTTTCTAGTTCTTTTGCATCTCTTTCTTCTAGAACTCTAGAACCTTTTCCAACTTCATAAGTCATAACTTCAAGAGGTAGTGATGATGGACTAGGTACTGACATAGGAAATGTAGCTCTCTTTTGACCTTTATCAAGTGCATCTCTTAGGGCTTGAAAAGGTTCATCACCCCCGTTGTATGGCTGAATTTAGGAATCCGAATTCCTTTTGAAAAATGCATAGTTATGTGCTTTTATGAACTCGGGAATCTCTTACTTCTTATCATAAATCTATGTTTCTTCTAAATATGGGTTGTGTGAGAGTAAGAGATCACCTGTATTTGAAACATACAATGTGTATCCTTTTCTTTCAATTGTGTAACCAATAAAGATGGCTTTAATCGCTTTTACATCAAGCTTACCATAATACTTCTTCTTAATGTGAACATGATCTAGAGAACCAAATACTTTGAAATAACTCACATTGGGCTTCTTCCTATAACATGCTTATGAGGTGTGGTGAAATTTAAAGATTTTGTGGAATTTCTATTCAAAATATGATCAGTTGTGTGTATGGCCTCAAACAAAAACTTTGGAGAAAGTGTTTTGGATGATATCATATTGCGCATCATCTCAACAAGTATCATATTCTTTCTCTCTACAGCACCATTCAATCCTGGTGTGTCAGCAATAGTGATTTGAAGAGAGATACATTTGTCTTCAAGAAAATACTTAAAGTCTTTAGATGTACTCTCCTTTATCACTTCTCAAATTCTCGATCTCTGACTGACTTTCATTTTCAACCATAGTTAAGATCTTCTTAAAAGTAGGAAAAACCTCTAACTTCACTTAAGACCATAAATCCACAAAAAGGCTTATTCAGGAAAAATGGGAATTACACAGGATTTCGAGACAGTTCTTTGTGTTCCAATGTTTTACCTTTTTACTCATTCACACACTATAACATGTTATTATCTCTTGATTGGACTATACTAGATTGATACTTTAATATTAAGGATACTTTTATTATAAATGGGGTATCAAGGTTGGCCTCAAATATAAGAATTTAACATAGTAAGTAATATAGATTGGACTTGAATAATTCCCAAATTTCTTGAATATGCCTTCAAATATCTTGAGAAATCATCAATAAAAGTAACAAAGTACCTAAAACCTTGAATAAAATATATTCTCATTGGAAAATCAAGAATTGAATGTAGGATCTGCAAATTCCTTGTGGTTGTGATGTATCCATGCTTCTTGAAGGGTAGTTTGAGAACCTTTCCTTGAAGACATCCTTCACATGACTACATCATCTAGTAAAGAAAAAGTAGGAAAACTCTCCACCATTCCTTGATCTTTGATATGCTTAAGAGTCGTGTAATAGATATAGACAAATCTTGCCTTCCATAACTTCATGTTCTCCTTAGGTGTATAAGAAGTAGCAATATTGGCATGACTAATTTTGGATAACACAAACATGCCACTTTTGTTCTCACTTTGAAGTAGGCAATGCTTCTCATTAGGTGAGAGGATCTGACATGAATTTTTCTTGAAAACAACTTTATACCCATTTTAGAAGAAAACAAAAATAGAAAGCAAATTCTTCTTCATGTCTCGAACATAAAGAACTTTTGAAATTATGAAATTTCCATCTACTCTAGACTTGAGGTTCACTTCTTCCAAACCCGTAACATCCAAATCATGACCATTTGCAATGGTCACTCTTCTACCTGAAGAGTTCCAAAGGCAAGAAAATACCTTTTTGCAACCTGTCATATGCTTAGTAGCTCTAGAATAAAAAAACTCCAAGGATTATTTGAGATTAAATTTGATGCTACCTAATTAAAAGCTACCTCTTTCATAGTAACACATGCATATGAATCTACCTTAGAAGATTTAGATTTTGGATCATCTTCAACACTATTACCTGATGCTTTCTTCTTCTCATTGAAAACCCTTGTTTTACATTTTGTAATGTAATGACCAGGTTTCTTATAGTAATGACATACTTCTTTCTTTGAATCATCTGTATTCAAAGACTTTTCTTTGGGAGTACATGAAGCATTAAGGGAAGGACTAGAAGACTTAGGATTAGAAGGATTACTTTACTTCTTGGATTGCAAGCTCTCCTTTTCCTTGTCTCCTTCTTCTTCTTCTTCTTTCCATTTGACAAAGATAACATGGCTTCATCATTCTCTTCCATATCCTTTTGCTGCTCTTCATCTTGAAGTAAGAGGAATTCTATCTCTTCAAATGAAAGTTCTCTATCTCTTGTAGAGAGAGATAAAGAACTTACAAAAGCATGATATGTAGATGGAAGTGATTTTAGAAGTGTATTTACCATATCTTCATCTACAATCTTGATTGCGACATTGAGTAAATAATCTCATAGATCTTTAAGCTTCAAAATATGTGACTGAGCTTACTTACCAACTTTCATCCTTGTATTGGCTTGCTGTCTTCTTAGATGAGCTTTCATAGGAGGTTTTTTGCTTTGATAGACATTCTCTGACTCCAACCAAGCTTGAGGAGAGGTTTTGCATGACCTCATTTGAGGTATAATATGTCTTTTGACTCCCATAGCAATATATGAAAGTGCATATGCATCCCTTGAGTCCCATCTAGATTGCTCTTTTGTAGGAAGTAATCTAGTAGTAGTATGGACTCCTAATGATGAAGTAGTTCCTTCTTCTTCTTCACTTACCTCCTCTTGAACAAAAATAGGAACAACACATCTTCTAGAAGATGAAGAAACATGTTCTCCTTTCTTGACTTTGGATAAGTTCCATTGACAATATTCCACAAGTCCTTTAATACTAAAAGATTCATCATCATAAAACTACACATTGGAGAATTAGACATTCCCTCAAGCTTGTCTTCATTCTCAAGTCTATAATCAGTCATCATGTTAAGGGTCTATGTCAACTATGCTCTAATACCAAACGGTGAAAGTGGGGTGGGCCTCAATAAGAATTAATCATAGGTTTATAGGATCTTCAACACATGAATCTTAGCATACACACCTTAATACTCAAAAAGATCATGAGTGAGAAATAGAGAGAGAATAGAGAGATTTTCAATTGCTAGTATGCTCACCTATGTTATCTTATATTCCAATGTCAAATCACAATGTGTGGATATGATACAAACTAAAAATATCTTAACCTAGGTAGAAATAGGAAGTACATATAAGAAATTGTGTGCTTAAGATGTATGAAGAGTGTGTGTGTGTGTATGTGTGAGCGAGAGAGAGAGAGAGATAATATGGAGAATATTATCAGGTTAGAGCTATTTGATAGCAAACCCAAATTCTTATTAACCTAAATTAGAAATTAGTGAATGAAGAAGTGAGACTAGAAATAGACTTATTACTCATAGTAACTCAACAATGTACATGCTGATGGTTGACTAACACAAACTCCTCCTAATACTCCTATTGTAGAGCACACCTCCTCCAAGTGTTGAACACTTCCTCTAGGTGATAACCTCCAAAATCATCTCAACCTCGCATTGAGTCCGTGAGTTGATGATTTATTAGTGATCCAATGTTCTCAATATATAGTTTAATGACTACAACAATTGCTTTCCTAGAAAAGAAACCACAAAAACTATTGCCATGAAAATCTAGGCACGTCTCAAAAAAGCTCATCGTAATTTTCTGAAAATGTTATGAAAAACGTGGTATCATCATTGCTCCAAAGAACACACCTTGCAAAGTGCTTCGCTCCATGATCAAACATGCACCATCTCTTTGAGAGTTTTTTTTTATCTAGCCACATCGGCGAACATCATTTCTTATAGAGACTCCTTTAAAGAATACATGATATGTGTTAGTTTCATAGTTGTGGCCCATTGAGTCGATTGGAGATTGTCTCCAACATTCATCAGGTAATGTAGTAGGAAAAGGCATAAGACACAATAACTTATATGAGTTAAACACCTTAATGTCTATAGAAGATAAAGATCTAAGAAGGTTATGGCATCAATGATTGGGGCATCGAAATTGTGTAGTTTTGAGGAAGATGCAAAGAATAAGGATGATCACTCATTTGCTTTCATTTTCAGAGTTGTAGGAATGTTGTTAAGTTTGCACGATGGGAAAAGAACAACAAAAGGCATTCCCAAGAGAGGCGTGATCGACCTTAGGCTCCTCTAGAGTTGGTACATGCCAATCAATGCACTAAAATGTCTACACCTATTTTAAAGCATCCTTATTTTTCTCTTGTTAGTTAGTGATTATAGAAGAAAGATATGGGTTTATTTCATCCGAGAGAAGGTTGATGGTTTTGAGATCTTTAATGTGTGGCATAAATATGCAGAAAATTAATTGCACAATGTAAGAAGAGGTCACAATAGCTCTTTGATTATTGCAATCCAAACTTAGATGTACGAGAATCATCCTTGGATGGATAATGTAGATCAAAGATAATAGAGCACCAAAGAAGAGCATCAAAACACATTGTTAGCTTCTCTCTAATGACAGATATCATGGGCTCAATAAATGAACCATCCACAACTAAATAAGCCCCTAATGATCCAAAGCGACAATGGAGTCTTAGTTTGATAGTATACTCATTTAAATGATACCTAGGAGCTACGTGCCTTGCTACCAAATAAGAAGGTAATCAATATTTAGTGGATTTGGAAGTCTAGGTAAAAGGTAGATGGAACATAAGAAAAGTATAAGGCAAATTAGTTGCATGAGAGTACTCACAAATTGAAGGTTTTGAGGTTCAAGAAACCTTTGCAAGAACAACACACATGATAGCTATGCAAATGGTACTTGCAATAGCTACACAAAAGGCATGTCCTCTTTTGAAGATGGATGTCAAATCTACATTTCTGAATGGTTGCCTTGAGGAGGAGGTACAAGTATCTAAACTACCCCGTTTTGAGGTTCCCAATTCAAAAAATAAATAAATTTTGCAAGTTGAAGAAAGATTTATATGGCCTAAAGCAAGCACCATGGGCTTGGCACAAATAGATAGATAACTTTTGCAAAAATATGAGTTTTGAAAGAAGTAGTTATGATCCTAACCTATATGTAATGAAAAAGGATAGGAAGGTAGTTGTTGTTATTGTATATTGAGAACATCTAACCATTACAATACATTCGAAAAAACTCATCAATCAAACTTGAATCCTCTTGCAAACTGAGTTTGAAATGACACACTTATGTCTACTCCATTTCTATCTGGGAAGCGAGATATGGTGAAGGAAGGATGGTATTTTCATCTCACAATAGAGGCATGCCAAAGCAAATCTTAAGGATTTCGGAACAATGAACTATAGACGAAGTAGCAGTTGCAATCAGCAGCTGAAGTTTTCGAGCCTGGTATTCGTGAGCAACAGCGGATGTTTGCAAAGGCTAGCCAATGAACAGCTAAGGAGCCGACTGTGATTCCTGATCCAATGCCGGTAACATAGGTCTCTCTACCACAGACAAGATTGAATGAACAGAATTCTGCCTCAACAACATTAGAATCATCACCACAATCGGTGATAACCACGGCCCAAACAGATCAGATATGGGACGTCTTATCTAAGGCATCAATCGCACTCCCTTTAGGACAGTTGCTTGCCTTAGTTCCAGGAGTACGACAACAATTCCAACAGTAGGTTAGTCCCGGACCTTCATGTACTCCGACGACGGTGACCATACAATCGGAGATGGATTCTATGGTGGATCATTCAGTCCCATTAATCACTGTCTGGTATAAAAACTAGAAGATTACCCAAGTTTTAATCGAGGGCGGGTCTGGTGTAAATATAGCAACAGGCGCGCTCTACAAGAAATTGTGTTGGACCCAAATTGAACCCGTACAATTTTTTGTGCAAATGGTAGACCAATCCCAAGTCCATCCGGTGGGACTACTACGTAATATTCCAATTACCTTGCAGGGAACCACATCTAAAGTGACTTTTGTAGTCCTAGAATTACCAGAATCTAGCCTCGACTATAACTTACTCTTCGACAGACCATGGCTAAAGCAAGCCAAAGTTGTGCAGGATTGGTGAGCTCAAGAGTTAATTTTTGAAGATAATCACTGGAAGTATGTACTTAAATTGGATGCTATGCAACCCTGTGATCTTCATGCACGCCCATATGTAGCAGAGCCAGTACATATGTTGGATCGTCTATCTGATGATGAGGAGGAGGCTTTCCTTAAAACCAATAAGGACCTTATCCCATTAATTACTGTAGATTTACAGGCGGTGGCAGATAACTGGAGTCCGACAGCTTGTACGGTCATTCCAATGACCGGAGAAGCAGAAGCAGATGTTGATATACCTATGGATGAAGCGACTTTACAACAACTGTTGCAGCCCGCTGATGATGTTGGGAAAGATGGATGGATGCTCGAAGAGACTGAGTAGGTACTGCTAAACCTGCTTTGTACCAGCCCTCTTTTGCTTCAGAGTTGATAAATAGACCTCCTTAGCTTTCCAATGACACCATAAAATTTCCTATGTACTTTGTAAATGATGTGTGCAATGATTGAATCAAAACAGATATCTTTGTAGTTCACAAACTCAAGAAAACCTTCTATTTTTATCTTAACACCGCCAGGTATTTTGTTCAGTATGACCAGCACAGTAGGAATTGGAAAAATTCCTTTTAGGGGTATCTAATTAGCTTATTAAGCTACCTATTCCAAGTCGAATGATGTAAACTGATAAACTATGCGAAGAGAAATCAATTCAGCAAGTTAAGTTATACCCCCGACTTTTTAGGACTATAGCAGAAAATGAACAGAGATCACCTCGACGCATATTTCTCCAAAACGGCTGAGTAGAATGTCTTCAAACTTTGGTAGCCTGTAGATGACTTCAATCTGAATCCAACAAGCTTTGAATCATGGAATTTGGTAAAGAATTCACCGAGATATGCCCTTGACAAGTTGACAGACTTTTGAGTAGATTAGGAGAGAACTCAGAGATGGACAATGTGAATGTATCTATTAATAAACACTTGTGTACAACTCCATTGGCATGAATGTCATTGCCAAATGGTCTAGAGAGGTGTGGGCTAGAGTGTAGACCTCACACACACTCAAAAACAGTAATGATAGGCTCGGGAGTGCTCTTTCTTACCCGCGACTTTTCATGTCCATTTTTATAAGGAATGAGTAAAAGTTTGAATTCAAATTCAAACTTTTGGCTCCCTATGATCAAGCTCCTATATGCTAGGAGATATTCTTTCAATCAAACCACTAACTTTTCCACGAATCTTTTTGGTAGGTGATTACAAGAGATTCCAAGTCAATTTGACTTTTACAATGAGATAAAGTGGTAATTAGCCACTAGCAATGGTTCCTATGCTTCTTCACATATGTAAGATCTTCAAGATATTTTTCAAGCCAAATGTGTAGGCTTTTGATTTACACCAACAGCTCCCCCTCAAGCCAAACATTTTGGCTTAAGTCTTCATCTTCAATCTTCAAGTATATCCTGCAATCCAATCATCGATTTGAACCTGCAAAGTTTGGTTCCATCCAAAGCTTTAGTTAACAAATATGCACATTGCATGTTGGTTGATACATAGGTTAGTTGAATGTCCTTGCTTATCAACTTCTCTCTCACATAATGGTAATGGACCTCTATGTGTTTGGTCCTAGCATGATAAATAGGATTAGCTGCAAGGTGAGGAGAACTTATATTATCTCCAAAGATAATTGGTGACCTAATATATAATCCCAATTCTGTATACAAGAGCTTAATCCATATTGCTTCTTGTGTGGCATTAGCTAGTCCTCTATACTCTGCCTCTGTGGAAGACAAAGCAACAGTAGGTTGCTTCTTTGAGGACCATGAAATTGGTTTGTCACCTGCAAAAGAAATATATCCAGAAGTGCTTCTCCTATCATCCTTGCATCCTGCCCAATCTGCATCTGAATAAATTTTGATATCAATATCTCAAGTGTAAGGGAAATACAAACCATGGTTCTATGTACCCTTGAGATATTTCAAGATTCTCTTGGCAGCCTCTAAGTGAGGTATCCTTGGCTTGTGCATAAATTGACTTAGCACACTAACTCCATATGCAATATCTATCCTTGTTAAGGTAGCATAGTTCAAGCTACCCACCATACTTTGATAACCTGTAATGTCCTTGAATTCTTCACCTTCATGGGCACTTAGTTTTAGGTTTACCTCCATTGGAGTGCTTGCTACTTTGGCATCCTGCAAGTGAAACTTCTTCAACATATCCTGTATGTATTTTTTCTGAGTGATGTATATCCCTGAATTAGTGTAGACTAATTCAAGTCCCAAAAAATACTTCAACAGACCAAGATCATTGATCTTGAACTCCTTCATCATTTGACTTTTGATATATCTGATTCCATTGACATCATTACCTGTAATGATGATGTCATCAACATACACACAAAGATATATTACCTCTGAATTACTTCTCTTGATGAACAAAGAAGTATCTGCCTTGCTCATGACAAAACCTTGGTCTTGGAGGTATGTGGTTAACCTGTAATTCCATGCCCTAGGTGCCTGCTTCAATCCATATAAAGCCTTTTTTAATTTGCAAACATATGTTACCTTCTTAGGGTCCTCATAGCCAGGAGGTTGTGACATATATACCTCCTCTGAAATCCATCCATTCAAGAAAGCATTCTTGACATCCAATGGGTACATATTCCAATTTTTTGATGCAGCCACACTTACCAACACTCTGATGGTTGGCATCTTGGCCACAGGTGAGAATGTCTCCTCATAGTCAATGCCTTGGGTTTGTGCAAAACCCTTGGCTACCGATCTGGCTTTGTACCTATTAATTGTGCCATCAGAATTTCTTTTAAGCTTATAGATCCATCTGGATCCTATTACCTTCATGGAGTCCTTCTTGGGTACTAACTCCCATGTGTCACTCTCTTTGAGGGCATCAATCTCCTCATCCATAGCTTCTTTCCATTCTGATTTGGTTATTGCTTCTTCATATGATCATGGTTCTTCATTTGACAAATCTTTGGCAAGATAAACAGAATGTTTAGTAACAAGAGATGTATCATACCCATATCTGATAGGTTTCTTGCTTTCTCTTTGTCATCTTCTAAATGGTTGAGTCGAGGATTCAGGTATGTCTTCAAGCTTCTTCATCTTCATTTTGCCTTTGGACTTCCATGCGTTGAATTCTTCAAGATTGATAGTAGTTTCATCATCTGAACTTGAGTCTTCATTCTGAGTAGGTTCCTCCTTTGTAAGACTTGGAAATTCCTCTTCCAAATCATAGGGTAACTTAACCTTCCTGCATTCATTCTCATACCAAGAATCATTTTCATCAAAGACATCTCTGCTTACCATGAATCCCTTGAAATTGTTGCCGGACGAATCTTTGCAATTTCGGTTGGATACGCTCAGATCATTGGATGAACACTGCTAGGAAAGCTTCATGACTCTCCAGCAAGTTCAGCTTCGTCAAGCCCGTACTCATGACTGCTTCCTAAAAACTCTTGTCTTTTACGGTTGATCAACTTGTTTTATTTTATAATGCCAAAGCCAATCGCACTACCGGAAAATTTAAATTACGGTGGTTCAGTCCATACCGGATTGCTGAACGAGTGGGCCCAGCAACTTTTTGATTGGTGACCTTAACAGGTGTTCTCTTTCCAAAAGTGATTAATGGTTCTAAGCTTCGCCCATATCACCAGCCGTCTGATAACCGCTGACGTGTACTTAGTCTTGTTTGCGAGTCACTTGTTTTTCTTTTTATCGCCGTATTTTGGTCGACCACTGACCGTAATCTCCTCGTTTTGGGTATCTAACTATGATTAATCGCCGCCCGATGTTATGTTACTGCGTATGCATGCATGCCGTAATCATGAAGGATATCTCACCAATATTGCATGATGATTAGGGTTCTTGCCACCTAATGTTGTCTGTGCTCGTACTTAATCATGTTTTTGCCACTGATAATCGCTATCGTGTTTGTGTGATTGTGTGCTCTGCGTATTCTGTGTTCTCCTGTTTACTTGTGCGCCATGGAAGCACTCGTGAATGTTGCAACCTTCCATGCAGGCCTCACTCCCGAAGTGAGTGAGTATTTGCGCACCCGTGGTTTGTTGGCCTTCACTGAATTGCCTTGGCATTGAGTGGAGTGTCAACCATTCCATGTGGAGATCATGTCTGCCATTGCTGCCACACCTGCTACAGAGCAGTGTTGGCCCATAGCTTGTTTGCCATCACGAGTCGTTATTACTCTCGCTTCGTTTGCCGATGCCTTTCGACTCCTTCGAGAAGGATTGGAGATTGGTCCACTTCTTCCCGTAGCCACTATGAAAGAATTTTTTCCTCGGCACTCATCTAATGAGTATGCCATTTTGTGTAGCCCTAAACCAGAGCGTACAGCTCTGTAATTTTTGGTCGCCACTTTAAATTTATAGAAACGCACCTATGGTATCTCTCGCCCCTTCTATTCGATGATAGACACTGCATCTCGTGAAACTGTCAATTTCACATCCTTTTATTTCCGGCGTATTCACCGTGAATGTGTAGCGGTTATCAAACAAGTCACTAAGGGTGACCTTCCACGTTCTCGTCTACCCCATATCCTCACCTTCCTCTTTCCAGCAATCCAAGCCACGTAACCTCCTCCAACCGCTCCCTTCTTATTACATGGAGAATCTACTCACATGCTCGAGGACGGGGATGATGACGATGAAGAGCTGTTCCAGCTATTTTGCCACAAACGCAGATGTGTTAGCCCCTCTAGAAGTCACGTGCAAGGATCCACTGCCGGTCATGAAATAGAAGTCTTCCATGACACGTCAACATCTCTTCATGTTGAATCATCCGTTCCCTCTTCTCCCATCAACCAGGAGGAACATGGGGCACACCTGGACGAATCCGAAGAGGTTTCTTCTCGGGAGGACTCTCATCAGCAAGATGAGGAAGCTCTGAAGGCGATTGTAACCGAAATCCTCACCGAAGTGATTGCCAATATTGAGGACATGCTTGACAAACCTATTGTGGTACTTTCTTCCACTCAAGCAGAAAACAAATCTAGATGTTTTTCTTCTACTGAAGGGATTTGGTTGAGAACAATACTTGCAAATTTAGGATTCTTATTGCAAACAATAATGATAATTAAAGCTGCATGTCTATTGCAAAAAATCTAGTATTTCATGCATGCACAAAACAGATAGAGGTCTTCTACCATTATGTTCGAGAGATCATAGAAGATGAAGTTATAGAGCTTGATTATCGTCCTATAGAGGAGAATTGTGCAAACATGTTCACCAAAACACTTAGGAAGGATCAACTCACTCGACACCTCCAATAGATGGGCATTGGTGCTAGACAGACATAACTCAACATGAGGTAAACTTGGAGGGGGCATTAGTATATGAACAATGTCTACCTCCCATGATTGTATCTTGGTGCACACATGTAAGGTCCCTATTACATGGAGAAACCAATTGTTCATTACCCCATCGCTAGAAACCCTAGCTTAGACGCTAGAAAAAGGTCACATTGGAGCATTCAATGCTAATAGATGGCTTAGGTTTTGTTGATATCTAGCCAAGTGGAATATTAACTAGTTTGGAATGCAGCACAAGTTAAAGATTGGGATGCTTTGAGTTGGGGGCCTCATTGCATGATCGAGATAACCTTGGATTCTTAATTTGAGCTCAAATTTGGACCCCACATGATTTGGGAAGTAGGTTCATAAAACACTATTTTCTTGAGGCCAACAAAAGCCCCATGGAGGCCTAATATGGGCAATGGTCTACTTTGCAGGGCGGTGGCCACCTACATACATCCACCCATGCTTAGTTTCCCGAATTAGTAGGTATTCTTTGTTCATGGCCTATTCAATGAATTATTGTTGGAGCCAAAGAGGGCAGTTCAGCAAGCATACATCTATCTTGTATTTCCCCATCTAGAGTTTTCTAGATTTGCATTGAAGCTCTACTTTGAAAATGCATGGGTGGATGATGCCATCTCTCAATATTGTTGTAAGTAATGAAATTTTGAATTGCTGCAATATCTATCTTCCTTTGTTTTGCTTAATACTTCTCAATATCATTGTGTGAGTAATTTCTTACAATAGATTCAACCATACATATTTACATAAATATGTACTTTGGATACATATACACGTTCATACATAGATATATACATTCATGTATGCATCGGTATATCCATACATACATGCAAACATCAATACATGCATATATACATACATGCATACATTGGTACATACATACATGCATGCGTTCATCAAATCATGCAAACATAAATATATACGTGTATGTATGAACACACGAATGTTTACCTACATTCTTACCTTCATATACAAACACAAAGACATGTATGCAGACATACACGCATACATTCCTACGAACATGTCTCAAGCACATACACAGAGATCTAGGTTTATGTGTTTATTTTTAGAGTCATGCAGAGGAGCGCGCGCGCGCGCGCACACACACACACACACACACATATACACACATATATATATATATATATATATATATATATATATATATATATATATATATATATATATATATATATATATATATATATATGTATGTATATATATGTATATGTGTGTGTGTGTGAATACATACATGTAAGACTTTTCTTTGAACGGAGTCAATAAGGTTCTTTGGATGCTTTTTGTTGCAAGGTTTATCATTATCAGAACTCAAAATATTATAGAAGAAATCAATATCAAGGAAATATTGCATCAAGATTTAAACTTAGTTTATTGTGCAAAAAATATTTTACAAAAATAGAGCAGGCATTGTTTCTTCGCTCATTGACTTTATTTTCAGTGGGAAGGAATAGTAGAGGATATGTATAGGATTTGAACTAAGATATTTTCTCAGGCGAAGGGAATCATGCTGAGTTTAGCCATTGCTCCCCATTGATGAATCCTGTGTGTAGGAAGGGTTTGGCTTGCGAGTCAGTTAGAACACGGGACCATGGTACACGCCCATCTCTGTTTGATCCAGGCCCATAGCATTTGTACTCAGCATAGAACACAGTCCTGTTTGAAGAGCAACGTCCAATCATTAATTATAGATCTATTTATATTTGCATTAAAAAAATACTTTTCTTTGTTTCTGAGAAGCATATAGATGATGCTAATATTTTTTAACGTACTTTTGTCTCTTAGGGTCAGCCCAATCGAACCAACCCGCTGGTAGAATGATATCAGCAAAGTACGTGAATGAGAAAACAACACGAGAGGCTGGACCCCAAGCACGGCCAAGATAAATATTGCCCGTCCCTGTAACTACACATTTGAGAAATGAGAAACCTGTGTTCTCCTTTGTGCTTAGTCTCTTCTGTGCCGTCAATGATCCTGACGGGCTGGCGATGGAATGGAGCCGACAGCTCTGGCAAAAGAAAAAAAAAAAACAAAAATGCCATCGTTATTTTGCAAAGCGTGCTGTCAACGTGCCATCTATTACTTTTTGAAACTCGACGTATTGTATGAAACAAAGATTTTATCTTTCTAGTTAATAGCGAAGAATTCCAGGGGATAATTCTTGCTAATCATTAACGCTTGTTTGTTAATATCGAAGTATGAAGTGGTCGTTGAGGAGGTTTACCAGGTACAAAGATCTGCCGTTGCCGAAAATGAAGTCAATGGATCCTTCAATATAGCATCTGTAAAAATAGTGACGACCTTTATGATCGTAGAGTGTGTCTTGGGCACCGTAGAAGTTAACATTGAAGAATGCTGCCATATCTCCACTTATTCTCAATGCCACCGCTTGCTTCCCGACCGCGCCTCCAGGTGGAGGAGGGGCCGTGTTCTGTATAGAAGAAGCTCGGGTGAATCAGTTTATATAAAAGTTAGTACAGTTCAATATTCATGAACAGATCTATATAGAACATACTTGGCTCACAGCTTGCTGAAAATCTAGTACTGTTGATCTATTTCTAATGATAAGTCATCTATAGAACATAGTGCATATATACAGACATGAACTTGGATTAGCTTGCGCTAGAGTTGTGCTGGAGGGACCGTGTAGTATAAAGAAGAAGCTCGAGTGAATTAGTTTATATAAAAGTCAGTACAGTTCGTGCAATATTCATGAACAGATTTATATAGCGCATAAATCATATATATACAGATATGCAGTTGGATCACAGCTTGCTGAAAATCTAGTTCTGTTGATCTATTTCGAATGATAAGGCACCTACAGAACGTGGTGCATATATACAGACATGAACTTGGATTAGCTGGATCACAGCTTGCTGAAAATCTAGTTCTGTTGATCTATTTCGAATGATAAGGCACCTACAGAACGTGGTGCATATATACAGACATGAACTTGGATTAGCTTGAGTTAGAGTTGGGCTGCTTGACTTTCGCATATTAGAAAACAAAGCGGGTCTTTTCGGAACATTAAACAGTGCTAACAATTGTTTTTGTTTTTTTGAGCAAAAGCAGAAATGTATAAAATTGATGCAGAAAAGAAAGAGACAATACAAGGCAGGGGAACACCCAAGCTGAAGGATGTCCAGCTACACCAGCAGGGTCAAGAGCGGCTGGGACCCACACCACTCAGAGAGTGAACCTTACATCAGCTGACTACTTATATACAAGTCCAGGGAGTGGACCATACTCACGTAATGTTTGTTCATTGCGCAGCAAAAAACACTCCACAAAGTTTCAACAACTAACAAGTATAGTGATGTTTATTACAGCTCAAGCGGTATTAAGCAACGAAAATGAATGCATACCACAGCGAGCTGTAGATACTCGGATACACTAAAACCGGGACTTCGGATTAAGGTCTAAGAAAGAACAGAGAAATCATATACAATAAACATCGATTAACCGAAAGGAGATGTCTCTTGCTGTAAAATGTTCACCGTTCACTGCGACCGATGCGGACTTGAATGTGCCTAATTCACCGTCAGGTCCTTTCGTAGACGCCGTGTCACCCCATTGGATCTCGGTCAATCTTGGACCTGCACCCTGGAATGTGACCCATGATGCATCAACTTGAACTTTCTCCCTGCAAAAAACCCGTATGTTCTTATTTCTTCATCAGACGTAGAGGCTACCCTATATTCGTATGTGTGTGTGTGTGTGTGTGCGCGCGCGAGAGAGAGAGATAGAGAGAAAGAGAGAGAGAGGGAGAGAGAGATCTGACTTGTAGATGCCTGCCTTGATGGAGATGATAACACGCTGCTTATTGGACTTGGGAATGCTGTTGACAGCAGCCTGCACAGTTTTAAAGTGGCCGGAACCATCCTTTGCCACGATGATAGTTTTGGGCGACGCTGCCGACGCAGCGGTAGCACCCACGTCCACCTCCAGAGTGCCGCGCCCATGTTCAGTGTTAAATTGTCCAGGCTGTGAGTTCTCGTCGCTCGAAGTCTTTCCCATCCTATCTAACCAGTCATCATCCCCTGCTCCGTCATCTCCATCATTGGCAGCCCTTATAGGATCTACGTTGCTGATGGTGGTCAAAAACAATAAGGTGAGCGCAGCGAGACGCAGTCTAGACCCCATCACTAGTTTCAAAGAAGTTATTCTCCCACTCCAGATGAACGAATAAGCTCTCTCTTTTGTCGGAGGCCCTATGTCGAGCTTGTGTCTCTTACGAATGGCAGCTCCACACTACTACCCTGACGGGTATGGGTGGACTCTTAGAACATGAAACAAAACAGTGCTCGTTCGAGCTTTGCACTTACATTTGCTCTTTATAGGTATTGTGATAGAAGCAAGCAAGAGTATTGAGACGTGCGCAATGCTCTGCACGGTTCCTCTCTCTCTCTCTCTCTCTCTCTCTCTCTCTCTCTCTCTCTCTCTCTCGACCTAGACAATTCCACATCCAGGTCACTACAGGAAACTGCATGCCTCACGTAGCCAACGAGTGAGCACATACACCGTTCAATTTTACTATATTTTCAAGTGAGGGACAAAAAGAGCACACATAAGCGCTTCTTTCTCTCATTACCCCTGGTCACGAACATGCACGTAATACGCAGCTATCTCGATTATATTTAAAACCTCTCTCTCTCTCTCTCTCTCTCTCTCTCTCTCTCTCTCTCTGCATGAACATCTTTTGTCAATCGACTTCTCTTAAATCTAAGGAGAATGAAAACAATTGCAAAATGCCCATGTGAGGACAATATTTGGCTCATCGTGGTAATTGCTCACGTTTCTCAAGGCTAGTTCTGTAGACCGCTAATCAAAATGAACTTGAACAAAACTCATAGACTGAGGCCGATTAGGTCAAGTTCATGGCATAGATTACATATTTAGAACCTTAAAGGTAGAGTAAGAGAAGAAGAATCTTTCTTTCTCTTCGTTAAGGAGGCTTTTTTATCTATAATAGCTTCAATCGTCCATAAAATCTTGAATAAATATGTAAGTGGAGGATCCTCACAGCCGTTGTGAGACATTCATGTCGAAAATATGAGGATATATGAATCAACCAAACGCATTCAACGCAAGGAGCATTTTAAAATTACTGAAAAGAAGCAGAGGTGATCTGTTTTTTTTTCTTGAAGTGCTCCACTTTAAATTGAAAAAAAGAAAAATATTGGGGAATCCAAAAGAGATACAAGGAAAGTCAATCAGCCTAATTTGGTCCCCTTCATGGGGATCCATTTGCTTTTAAGCTCGTTCTTCTAGAAATCAAGCACCCTCTAATTGTTTCACGCCTAATCACTCTTAGATTTATAGTGTCTTCTTCCAAGGGAGTCTAGGCACGTGTTTATAAATCATATTTTAGGACACCGTCCGAAATTAATCATGTATATTTCCATCCAAATTAAGCACATAGCTTCACCTCATATCATGTTCATAGGGCTATTGAGCATCGAATGGTTACTCCAAGCAACGCACATGTTTCTAAGTGATCACTTGCTCCAAATTGAGGGCTCTTTCAATCCCCTTCAAAATGCAAGTGCTCTTTCAAGAGCAAAAAAATAGGTGACCCATGTCTTTTCTCGCACCTAAGCATCTTTTACACCACAATAGGGCTCCAAAAAGTTTATTATTACACGAATGCTTCAAGTAGGATTAAGTATATGTTTCCTCTTCACAATCTCTTAACACGCCTTACATGGAATGTAATTTCAATGCATAGCTTCGAGTCAATAAATTGATTTTATTGAGCTCTACTATCCACTCTATGCTTCAAGCTAATCTAATCTATGTAACCTTGATTGAAAGTATTGTTTCAAATCTCTATTTCTTCATAAATGTATGCACTGTTTCTCACAAAAACACTATATCTTGAAGTGTTCACAATTCAATTAAGAGACTTCTTGTCATACTCAAACTCTAAGTGAAGATCATGGAAGTTAGTTACTTCATGATCTTCTAACTTACTTGTTAGCATGTTTGTGAAATGTGTTTTTTGTTTCATGCTATTGACGCCTTGAACGTGAAATTTATCTTTGAAGTTTCAATCCCCTTTAGGATCCAATATTAATTCAAGATTTTTCAAAAGACTAGAAGATAAACACCATCTCACATTTGGATGTCCTATACCATCTTTCCTACATCAATGTGAGTATAAAATATGGCATCCCATACCACTATAGTTTATGTTGAAATTGACATGTGGGTGATATTTATCCCAAATTCTCAACACATCTCTATAGAGTAGCTTCTTAGTCAAACACATTAAAAGAATACGTAGTCAAGGACGTATCTCCATCTTGATCATTATTATTCCACGATCCGCTTTATCGTAGGAGAAATGGCTCAACACATAAAATAAGATAATTTTCTCTATGAAGTTTCATTTCTTTGGGAAGTGTCATTTTTTCTAAAAATAACTTATGTACGTATCATGAAAATCATATTGCATGAAGCCACAAAACAACTCTCAAAGTTTTCTAAAACCAATATGCTTTAAAAGTTTTTATGACTCCTTGACACCATGCATCATTGCTATAGATGCAAGCATAAACTAAAAACACACTCATTGAAATTCAAGATCAATTTATGTTTACGTTCAACTGCTTAAATTTGATTTTCATCGTTGTCTTTCATGGAATCAAGTGAGATCTCTCAAAAAAAAAGTGCTCACGAAAATTTGAGAATACTATGAGTGATCGTCCTATTTTCAATGCATGCAACGTCACCCAAGGAATTCTAAGATCTTATTTAAGCTTGTCTTCATAACATTTTCAAATGAATCTCTAAGAAACTCCAATACTTAAACTAATCATTGAATATTCTAGGTTCGCATGTGCATATGAAGTCTTAGCCATTGGTATGCCAAGGAGACATAACTCTTGGAATGTAGCTTCCTAACATGCTTCTTTAATTGTGTTTTTTTGTCTTACTAAGAAAGACATACTCTACTACTTAATGTTAACTTTACATTAAGTTTTAGATTCCTAAACGTCATTTTGGTAAGCAATCTTCTAGATAATTGATTTGCAAAGCTCTACCTAGCACGACCTTTCAAATATCTAGCTTCACTTCTTTTCAAATGTCATGTTTCACCCTAAATTCTTAAAAAGATACATTCCCTATTTGATTTCATATACTTAGGAAATGTAAATGTCTTTTATAATTAATACAAATTCATGTGCTTGCATGACAATGTATACGATTGCATGTTCTTACATGACCTAAGTAGATTCAAGAATTTCTTTGCTTAAGTATGCTTGACATGCACTTCATGTACCTAATTATATGCACAAAAAAAAATTGTGCTTCCCTTTTATGAATGAACATGCGAATCCACATGATTTATGCATCTAGAGTTCTCAATATAAGAAATGAAGCTTGAAATGTGCACAAAACAAACTTTTGCACTTAAATTTGTGCATGAAACCCATTACTTTAAAAACCGAAAGTGACATCCTCTCATGCATGAAGTAGAAGAGATTAGTTAAGAATGTATCGAGCATAATGACTTGATTCCCTTTAACTAAATACATGGTTCGCCAAAAGATAGCTTTCATTTACAAATATTAAAAATTCAAGGGTTTTGTTTATGCTCAATGATGATATTCTACAAAAATAACGAGAACTTTAGAAAACAAATGTACCAAATTGGATAAATATCTACATCCTCCCATGCCATTAATATTGGAAAGAACCTTCC
>CM035416.1:13554658-13579658 GCA_020310875.1 Ceratopteris richardii
CGGGCCCGGTTAAAAGTTGCCTCAGTATAAGCGTCAGTATAAGCGTCGATAACTTACAGTAAAGTACCGACACCTATACCGGCGCTCATACCGATGCCGTGTATACCGACGATTAAATGACCGTCAGTATTGCATCCGTGGTTTTTCAAGCATTTTCAACGGTCATACGGACACCGAGGGGTGACCGTCAGTATGGGAAACGTCGGTATGTTCCTCATATGTTGTAGTGATGGGTGGTGTTTGTTGGGTATGTAAAAATCTAGAGTGGATAGGTCATACACCTTTCATAAATAAGACCCGAGTTCAATTATCCACATAATGATCGCTTCCTTTGGCCTCTCATTTTCCACACCACCAAGTCAAGACATGATGGTGCTTAAATTCCCTTTTTGTACTTTCTTAAACCTCTATGTTTAGGTTCACACAACAACGTATAAAATGCAACTCACGCATGTTGCATGTATCTTGCCTTGGATATGCCATGAGAACGTGGTTGGAGAGATGTGAGTTCAAAAATAATTCCTAATTGTGGATTGCTCCTTTTGCAAAAGCTCTTGAGTGGAGAAAATAGGCATGCGAGCAAAAACAATATACACAAATATATATTGCAAAAGTTTTGTAACAGTGTAATGATGAGTGAAAGGCTCCTTTATTAGCTTGGTGCCTTGTAAAAGATAGAAGTTGGGTCAAGTTCCTATATCATGCATTGTATCATGATACCTCTTTTTTAGCAAAATATGCCATTGGGAGTTAGGTGAATTCATTAAAGAAAAAACAAAGAATTGCATGAATATGGAGGAGGAAAAACATACCAATACTAACTATGGACGTGTGCAAGGATTCTAAATTAAATGAGATGTTAAAATAATAATCTCATCATCAACATCATTACCAACAAAGATATCTATGAGAGATTGAAGAGGAAGATGGTGAGTCGAAAGTCCCCATGGAGCCTTGATAGAGCTCCAACACCACTGTGAGGAGCTAGAGAATTAGGATCACCATGTGCTAGAGAGATGAATTTCTTCCTAATCTTATGCCTCTATATGTAGCTCTCTCCAAGGGAATACCATCTATTGTAGCTTGATACTATCCATTCAAGTGTTGGCCATGTAACTACATGTTCTCTAAGCATTAAGACCACCACATGCTAAAGAAATTACTCTCCTCTCAAACTTATGCCTTTATATATAGCTATCTCCAATGGAATACCACTACAACATATGAGGGGCATACCGACGCTGCATATACCGACGGTCATACTCGGCGTCGGTATAGCCCTCAGAAAATCTCACTAAGAGATACTAATAGTCAAGTGACCTTCGGTATGAGCGTTTTAAACGGATCGTCGGTGTGGCCCGCAGCCGCCAGTATAAGCGTCGATATAGGCATCGGTATATGCGTCGGTATGAGCGTCGGTATAAGCGTCGGTAAATTACTGGCAACTACCGACGCGTATACCGACGTCCATACCGGCGCCTATACCGGCGGCGAATTTTTAAACATACCGCGAACCCGAGAGCAAAACTTCACATTTCTGCGCGTGTTTGAGTACTGTCGGTCTACTGTCCAACTTGCGCGCGCGAACGTGCATTGTCTTGTGCACACACACACACACACACGGATCTCTCTATCTACACACACACACTCTCTCTCGGCTTAGCTCTCACATCTTGGTAAGTGCTGCGCGTACTGTTAGCATTTGTGTTTCTCTATGCTTTAGGGTTTCTAATTTCTCTTTTCGTTGATTTTGCAGAAGTTTGTTGGCGTCGATTGTTTGGAATTGGACGAGAGACGACCTACATTACACTTTGACGACAACGATTCAAAAAGAGATATACTTGTAAGTGATTCTTTTATTCGCTATTGATAGAGAGAGAAGGAGAGACAGAGAGAGAGAGAGAGAAAGAGAGAGAAAAGAGAAAGGAAGATACACATTAATTTACACATGCATACATACACACATACATGTACACACATGCATGCTTACATACACACACCTATACACACATGCATGCTTACATACACACACCTATACACACATGCATGCTTACATACACACACACATATACACATATGCATGCATACACACACATGCATACATACACACACATGCATACACACATACATACACACACATATATACACATATGCATACATACACATACACACACACACATATACACACATACATACACACACGCATATATACACACATATACACACATGCATGCATACATACACACACATATACCGGCATGCATGCATACACACATATATACACACATGCATACATACACACATATACACACATGCATGTATACATACACACACATGTATACGCATGCATACACATACACACACATACACATACATGCATGCATACATACACACACATACACACACATGCATGCCTACATACACACACATACACATACACACACATGTATACACATGTATACATACACACACACACATGTACACATGCATACATACACACACATATATACACACATGCATACATACACACATATAATCCTATTTTTATTTTGAAGTTTTTGTTTTACATCAAATATATAAAAAAAGGATTAGGGTTTTAGGGTTAAATATTTAAGATTAGATTTTTAGGGTTTTAAATAGGATTAGGGTTTTAGGGTTAAATATTTAAGATTAGGGTTTTAGGGTTTTAGGTCTAGATATTTAAGATTAAGGTTTTAGGGTTTAGTATTTCAGATTTAAGTCTAAGTCTTTCTGATTAGGGTTTTAGGATTTTAATACGTAGATAACATATATACACAAGCACATATATACATATAATACATACATACATGTAGATACACATGCATACAAAAATATACATATTTTAGATTTCAATCTTTAAGATTAGGGTTTTAGGGTTAGAACACCTACATAAGATATATGCACACATACACATGCACATGTAATACATATATACATGTATATACACATGTATACAGAAATATACATATTTTAGGTCTACATATTTAAGATTAGGGTTTTAGGGTTTAGTATTTCAGATTTAAGTCTAAGTCTTTCTGATTAGGGTTTTAGGATTTTAATACGTAGATAACATATATACACAAACACACATATACATATAATACATACATACATGTAGATACACATGCATACAAAAATATACCTATTTTAGATTTAAATCTTTAAGATTAGGGTTTTAGGTTTATAACACATACATAAGATATATGCACACATACACATGCACATGTAATACATATATACACGTATATACACATGTATACAGAAATATACATATTTTAGGTCTACATATTTAAGATTAGGGTTTTAGGGTTTAGTATTTCAGATCTAGAATTTTAAGATTAGGGTTTTAATTAAATATATATAATTAAATATATAAAAATAGGATTACGTAAGGAAAAAAAATCTGAATATATAAATATATATATATATATATAATAAGATAATTATATACATAAATAAATATAAAAAGAACTAGTGTCTTAAATAATTTAATTAAATATTTATAAATAAATATATAAAATTAAATATATAATAATAGGATTACATAAGGAAAAAAAATCTGAATATATAAATAAATATATATATATATAAATAAGATAATTATATACATAAATAAATGTAAAAAGAACTAGTGTTTTGAATAAGTTAATTAAATATATATAATTAAATATATAAAATTAAATATATAAAAATAGGATTACGTAAGGAAAAAAAATCTGAATATATAAATAAATATGTAGATAACATATATACACAAGCACACATATATATATAATACATACATACATGTAGATACACATGCATACAAAAATATACATATTTTATATTTAAATCTTTAAGATTAGGGTTTTAGGTTTATAACACCTACATAAGATATATGCACACATACACATGCACATGTAATACATATATACATGTATACAAAAATATACATATTTTAGGTCTACATATTTAAGATTAGGGTTTTAGGGTTTAGTATTTCAGATTTAAGTCTAAGTCTTTCTGATTAGGGTTTTAGGATTTTAATACGTAGATTACAAATATACACAAACACACATATACATATAATACATACATACATGTAGATACACATGCATACAAAAATATACATAGAATTTTAAGATTAGGGTTTTAATTAAATATATATAATCAAATATATAAAATTAAATATATGAAAATAGGAAATATACATAATTTAGGTCCAGATCTTTAAAATTAGGGTTTTAGGGTTTAGGCATACATATAACTTAATTAAGAGGAAAAAAATCTGAATAAATAAATAAATATATAAATATAAAATAGGATCAATCAAGAAAAAATCTGAATATATAGATAAAATAGGATAGCTATATAGATTAGGGTTTTAAAACTAGGATTTTAAGTTTTTTTAGGTGTTTAAGTATTTACGTCTTTAAGAGTTAGATTTTTAGATTTAATAAAAAAAGAAATGTTCTAAAATGTCCATATTGTAGCAGATGGCTTCTTTGGATCCTGAAGACAGAATGGCATGTACTTGCACACAGTGCAAGTATCAAATTTATCGGAAACGATGGATTTGTACTGCACATGTTAGAGAGTATGGATCCTTTGATAGGAGTCGACTGGAAAACCTACGCTATCATTCGCATGGTCCCCCAGGTGAGCCGATGGATCCAAACGACATTGCACCGGTAACATCTCGTGGACAAAAGAGAGCAAAAAAGCACTTAGATGTAGAAGCAAGCACTAATAATATTACACAGAATGAACATATGGAAGAGATTCTTGAAGCATTTTATGAGATGGACGAAGATCATGATGGTGAAGAAGGTGTCGACGAGAGTTTCATGGACACAACAGAAATTCCACGATCAGAAGTTGATGAAGAATATGAAAACATGCGAAGATTAGCTCGTTTACCACTTTACAATGGAGCAAAGATATCTGTACTACGTGCTTCACTCGCGATGCTCAATCTGCAATCCATTTATGGATGGTTAGATAGTAGTGTCATTGAATTGTTCAGGTAAGTGGAGAACAAATTGGCTTTCATTGTTGTATCACAATAACTTCATTTACTAATATCATTTTAATTGCTTATTGCAGGCTTCTTAAAGATCAAATTTTGCCAGAGGGCAATGACATGTCTCCAACACGTGGAGATGCAAAAAACTTTTACAGTCCATTGGAATGGATTATACGAAAATTCATGCTTGTCCGAATGATTGCATTCTCTTTCGGAATGAGTATGAGCATCTCCATGTATGTCCAAAGTGTGGAGCAAATAGATTTTAGAAGACGTTATAGGCAAAGCAATCCCCACAAAGGTTCTTTGCCACTTTCCTATCATTCCACGAATTAAGAACATGTTTAGATGCAAATCTATAGCTGAGTTAATGTCATGGCATACAAAGAGCAGGTCTACAGATAATGTAATGCGAGTGCCAGCTGACTCTGATGCTTGGATGCACATAGATAGTAAGTGGCCAGAGTTTGCTAGTGAGCCTCGGTCCATACGTCTAGGCCTAGCTATGGATGGAGTGAATCCATTTGGATTACGCAGTTCTTCATGGAGCACATGGCCTGTATGTTTGGTCAATTATAATATCCCACCATGGTTGGCCACAAAGAAAGGTCATTTATTATTAGCTCTTATTGTACCAGGTAAGTATAAGGTAAAAAACATGGATGTATATCTTGCACCACTTGTAGAAGAACTGCACATTTTATGGGATGGGATCACTATGCGTGACATGTCTCAACCTATAAGAAGACGAGACATGCGAGTGCAAGGCATACTTATGTGGACAATGCATGATTGGCCTGGTTATGGTGAATGTTCAGGTTTATCGATTTTGGGTTACCATGCTTGTCCTTTATGCAGACCACGACTCAAAGCACACTATTCCAAAGCACTACGTAAAACTTTCTATGAAGGACATCATAGATATTTGCCTGATGGGCATGTTTTACATGAAGGACAAATTGGTCGACAAGCGCAACACCAAATGAAAGCTAGCGATTGGAAACAACTGTGGGATTCAAAAAATCCAGTTGCTGGCATGAAACGGTCGTCCATTTTTCATGAAGTCCCTTATTGGAGTGAATTGATGATCAATCATTTGGTAGACCCGATGCATATTTTCAAGAATGTGGGAGAGATGCTTTGGAAAAATTTGATCGGAAAGAAAAAAAGCAAAGCACAAAGGGACGACCTAGAAGAGCAGATGGCTAGATGCAGCGGTTTCACAAGCAAAGGCAGCGGGTGAAGATATCTCTAAAGAAGAAGAAGAACTCGCAAAAGGATGTGATTGGGAGTATATCAAATACGGTGCACTATGGTCTCATGGATGACACTTTCGAATCGCACGAATCGATCAAAACCGGTCTACTTTTGATAGTGGAGTGATGGTGAATTTTTTGCAAAAAAGTAGAGCGAGTGCAAGAGATGATAATGCTCTAGAAGGCGAGTTAGATTATTGTGGTGTGATTCAAGACATCTTGAAACTATCTTTCAGAAAGTTTGATTACTTTGTTTTTGACGTGAAATGGTTCAAAGTAGTCACCTCTAGAAGAAACGCAACAGTGAGACGAGATAAGAGCCGTTTGCTTCAAGTCGACTCCACAAGATTATGGACAGATGAAAGGGATACAATTGTACTTCCCGAACACTGTGAGCAAGTTGTTTTTATAGCAGATTCAAAAGACCCAGAGTGGCTATTTGTTTTACAAGTCGCTCCACGTAGTAGACAAATTTTTGAAAATGCAGATGTAGAAGAAAGTCCATCTCTAGTGGACTCAGAGATTCATTCGATAGTTGAGGAGGAAGAGATCATTGTTCCAGAAGAAGAGGTCATTGAAGAAGAGGTCATTGTTCGAGAAGACGAAGCAATAGACGATGATCAGGAGGAAACCAGCATAGCAAGCGATTTAGAAGCCATCAATTTAGAGATAGATATTATCGGTGCATCGGATCTTCAAGAGGATGCTAGAATAGAGGAATTTCGAATAAAAGACTTGTACGTACTAATTTTTGGTTTCTTTTTTGTTTATTCCCTATATTATTTTTCTTATCGCATGCTAATTATTTGAGTTCTTTTATTACAGAGCACGATGGGAGACAGTCCTCCAGTCACTCCACAGTCCATGACAGAGGAGCAGTTTTTGGAGTTGATCTCTCAGGTTCCTCCTGCGTATATGGCCGCTGCATCGTAGTATTGGATCGCTCGTGGTAGCACTCCTCTCGGCCTCACTCCTGGCAGCCTTACTCCTGCCGGCCTCACTCCCGCTGGCCTCACTCCCACCGGTGTCACTCCCGCCGGTGTCACTCCTGAGGGTGGTGCTACTCCCGTAGGAGGTATGTCTCCTAGCTTTGTGACTCCACCACGACCATCTTTGCAGCCATCTCCTACTGGATCTACTAGTAGACATGTGCGTTCGACACCTCAGTGCGATACAGGGTCTTGCCTGTCTCGTAGATCGAGGTCACGCTCTGGAGCAGGAGGTTCTAGGAGTGGATCTACATGTAGGTCTGGAGGCGGAGGAGGCGGTTGTTGTGGAGGCAGTGCGACGGACGTTGTGTCGCCCGCTTCTACTCCTAGGACAAGTACCTCAGATGTAGGTACGCCACGCAGTACACCACGCAGTACACCACGTACACCTTGGGGTGCTCATGACCATGATGACTCCAAGGTGTATAGTATCCGAGATGGAGCTCCAGTGATGGATGCGGCTGGCAAAGCAATGCGTGCACGCATAGGACAGCTTTGCTCCATCCAGTTTGGACACTCCATCATGCAAAAATGGAGTGAACAGGATAAAGATCCGAAGAATTATATCACACAGACGATTTACCAGGAGTTCCGACCAGCCGATGAACAGTCGATTGTCAGTTCAAAGTGGATTCTGCATACCGCACGTGAGGTCATGTCGCATCGACGATCCGAGGCTCGTGATGCATTCAGAGAAGGCTTACCAAAGCTTGTGTGGTTAGATGCTGAGGAGTGGGACATGATTCGTGATGAGCAGCAGCAGACTCCTGATTGATATCGCCAGCAGCGAAATGCTGCAGCCACACGTCTAGACACGATTGGACCGTCACATTTGGGCAGCGGCGGATATGACACGATGCGTCATGAGTTTGTAAGTACCATTTCATTTATAGAATTTATTTGTGTTAAATTTCTCATATATATTTCTCTAATCTTTTTATATTTGTTTCAGGAGCTGGCAATGGGTCGTCCTCCAACACGATCGGAGGAGTCTTATAATTATAGTCATGGGTTGACTGCACTATTGCAGGACTTGGAGGGACGCGGTGCGGTAGTTTCATGGGAGCATTTGTGATGAAGGTAATTAATTTATAAACTTGGTTTTTACTTGTTTGTAATTTTCATGTGAATTTATCTCATTCCATTATTGTTCTTTGTTGCAGAACTGTTGATATGGAACATTCTTTGCATGTGTATGGCAGTGGAAGACCAATATTTTGTATTTGATTTCCATATGGCAATACATTGTTTTGCCACATTTTGTAAAAGCGTCATATATGACAGTGGTTTGCCACACTCTTGTACATGCTTCATTACTGAAATATATAACTTCTTTTGTACATGGTTCATTGTTCATTCTGATTATCGATCTCTTTTGTGTACAATAATACTTTGTTTCATGAAATCATATTTCGGTTGTCATTAGAGTACACATCACATGTACTCGGTTTTTTTTGGGCAGAGTGTATTGTCTTTTGTTCAGCAACATCATGGTAATGTTGCTGTGACAAAAGAAAAAACATTTTGCCCAAAAAAATTTTTGCAGGTATGGTCATCGGTATAAGCGACGGTACTCCCAGTAGTGTCATCGGAATAACCGTCGGTACACCCAGGAGGCGATGCAGCAGAAACCAATTACCGACGCGTATACCGACGTTTATACTGACGCATATACCGACACTTTTATCGACGCCTATACCGACTCTTTGGTACCAACGCGGAGACGGACCTTTACACCGGTGTCGCGGCAAATAAAGCCGCGTTCATTTTCCTCGGTAAAAACCTCGGTATACCATCGGTCTGTTGTAGTGTACCCTCTTTAGTATGAAAATATTATCCATCCAAGTGTGGGTGATGTAGCTATATGTGCTCCAAATGTCTCTTTTAAATGTAGCTAATTTAGGTGGATGTTTTCTGGAGCCTCTAGACCTCTTAATGCAAAATACTCTCGCAATAATCGCATAGGATTCAAGCCGAAGACTCCCTCCTTCCCATGCATTTTACTTAACCATTACACCAAGATTCTTGTTTATCTCAAAAATAAAATGAACCCACGCATAAATCTAATCTCCAAGCTTTCAGCTAATAATAAAAGAAACAATTGATGTCCATTTTTAAATCTATAGATGTCCTTCGGACAGGCAAGTAATTTGCTTATTTTACAACATTCTTCTCTCTCTCAAAATTATTTATTTAGGTCCTCAAAAATCGAGCTATAAACAAGTATAGCATACCCCCAAAACCTCATGTCAAAGTCTAGAAGGTAGTGTTTTCATCTATTTCATGGGATTCACCTCGTATAGTAAATTAGTAGGTGGGCACCACTATATGATACCTTCCCAAATTATTCAAAAGATCATATGGATTTGCACCAAATTATTCGAAACATCATATGGATTTGCATTTGATAACCTAGACGGAGTGCAAACTAGGAACTTCCCAAATTATTCAAAACATCATCTAGATTTTCACTGAATAAGTTGGACAGAGTGCAAACTATGAATGATAAGGGTAGATCAAAAACATCCCTACCTATTTCACTATTTGCACTTTATGCTATTGAGGAAGTACCAAGTGAAATGGATGGATTCAAGATATCCCTTGCCAAATTGCAACATT
Organism: Ceratopteris richardii; assembly: GCA_020310875.1. Lineage (NCBI taxonomy): Eukaryota > Viridiplantae > Streptophyta > Polypodiopsida > Polypodiales > Pteridaceae > Ceratopteris > Ceratopteris richardii. The sequence goes on from CM035416.1 coordinate 13,564,549, forward strand.
GATCCATAATTCAGTAGTACTATTGCATGGACCTAGCAACAACGATGGAATTTCTTTAAGACTTTGAGAACTTCTACTTCAATTAAATTGTTTGAAAAAGATGAACGTTGACCCTAAACGTTTATTGCAGATTTTTGTAACATGGTTTGATTTGAGAACTTTTACTTCATTTGAATTATGTTTGAAAAAGATAAACGTTGACCCCAAAGCTCTATCTTAGATGTTTGTAACTTGATTTATTACCTAGTAGGAGAAATAACGTTTTCAAATTTTGCTTGAAGATCTTGGGAAGAATGTAGTTGAAGTGTGCCTAACACCTTTGGTCAACCTTTACTTCAATTTGGCCAATGAAAATTCTAAGTGAATGTTATATCACTTAATATAGTTTTCTCAAAGATATAGCTCAGCGTTCAGGAATATTTTAGACTATGAACAATCCTAACTCTTTCCTCTTTAAAATCTTTTCCAAACTCTTGTAAAGAACTTGGAAATCTTTTTGTATCCATTGTAGTTTTGGGATACTCACTTTGCGTAAACCAAAATCTATGGATAATTTTATTAAAGATAAATTATATGTAATTGAGAACTCTAACTTTTGCAACATTTTTTCAGCAAAGTTTTGAAGAATTATCTAGTTATAGAAGATTAAATCTAATTTCTCAAAAATATTATATGAGTGAAGCTAAACCATCATCCAATCACCACATATCGATGTGTTGACCGGGGGAGATTTTAATGATGTTTCTCATTTATTCAAAATGTTAATGCCTTAACTAATACTAATTTAATAATTTTCCTTTACTCAAAATTTCATGCTTCAACTAATACCAAGTTGATATTTCTTCTTAACACACCTTACGTGAATTGCAATTTTAATACATAGCTTTGAGTCAATAGATTGATTTCATTGATTTGTACTATCTACTTGTGCTTCTAACTAACTTAACCTATATAACCTTGAATGAAAGTAGTTTTTCAAAGTTTTAGTTCATGAGTATATGCATTGTTTCTAATAGAAACACTTTACCTCCAAGTGTTCACAATTCAATTAAGAGCATTACTGTCGTACTTGAATTCAAAACAAAGATCTTGAAAGTTAGTTAATTCATGATGTCCTACTTAGTTGTTAGTTTGTGGAGTTTGTTTCTCCATTCATTATATTAGACATCTTGAACTTGAACTTCACCTTTCAAGTTTCAATCCTATTTGGGATTCAATCTTACTTCAAGATTCTTCTCAAAACTAAAAGATACCTACCTTCTCGCATTTTTATGTCCCATACTATCTTTCCTACATCAATTTGAGTATAACGTATGACATTCCATACCACTATACTTTTTCTTCACATTGACATATGTTGATATTTATCCTAAATTCCCAACACATCTCTATAGAGCACCTTCTTAATGAAATCCTTGAAAATAATTTCTAGTAAATGACTTAACTCTATCTTCATCCTTATTAGGCTTCAAGTGCTTTGATCCAAAGATCATTCAATGATCTTATACTTGGCATGCATTTAATCTTAGAAGCTTAAGAAGATTTGAAGGAAGTAAAAATTCATCGTTCTTTTCTAGGTTCTTCAAAAAAAACCTAACATAGTTCCAAGCTGCTTGCATTCCTTATATTCAAGACCTATTGGTTCTTACCTAACAAATTTATAGGGATAAAAAGTTATTACGTCTTGCCTTTCGATTCCTTTCTAGCTAAAGCTTTAACTAGCAACCCATTGTATTTCACAAGACTCTCCTCACTAATAAACTCCATGCATCCACTAATGCTTTTGGATTTCACCTTTAAGAGATCCCTTTAAGGATCAAGAAGTTTTATCTCCAAAAAGTTTAGTTATTGTAATTACTATTGCAAACTGCATACTTCAAACTACAAATACTCATAAATCATGCAGTTCCCCTTAGAGAAATGGAAACTTTAACATGCTTTACATAGTTTTGTGGTTGTCAATCACCTTACGGGATCACTTTGTTAAACATATATACATTGGAAGATATTTTCTTTTCACTTTATCACCCATTTTCTCTAGTTGATTTTATTCCTTTTGTAAGGTTTGTCTTTAAGATATCTTCAACTTTCTAAACATCCTTTGCTTGCCCATAGAATATTAAGAGATCTTTGCCTTAGTTCAAGTTTAAGCATACACTAATGCATTTAAGATTCCAAATCTAAGAGTCTCTTTAATATTAATACACTTGTGGGTTATATCAATCATTTGACTTCAAGTATAACTATTTATGGTTTGGTACTTCTTGGGAACTACTTGTTGTCTAGCTAGCTTGAAGAATTTCTTTTTCACTACTATGGAGAGTTCTAGTCTTCAACTACTGAAGATTAATCCTAAGGAATCAACATCATGCGCAAAGGATCAATCTTGGAACTATTTTTACACCTTGAATGATCCTTGAAAGTCATGCTAGACTGTTGACCAATACTCGTTTGTGTTTCACTTTGTACTAGATGGACTTTTTCAAAACATCTCATGTTTAAATCTCTTTATCATATCCAAAGGTCTACTAATTTGGATTCTCAACTTATCTTAATTCTGAATAGTTATTTTGTAAGAAATTTGCTTGAATGTTTAAGTATAAATGAAACTTTCTTGAAGAATACCAATTAGACTATAACTACTTAAACATTAGGCCTCAAGGTTGTGAATGAGAATTACGAAAGTTGGTTTGGAGATACATGATGGACATATTAGCAAAAAGTGTTTTACTCTCCAACTTTGGTTTTTATATCGTAAAACACTATAATCTTACAATGTTCTAGCCTTTATTTGAAGATTTTTCTTTCCACAAAATTTCTATGGTTGACTCAAGACCAAGCATGTGGTTTGTTCATGATTCTCAAACATTCTTCCGTTAAGTATTTTTTATACGAAAAGTGAAATCTTGGAACATCTTGTGTACTATTTCATACTTAAGTATAATTTATATACTTATCTCTATGGAATAATACATAACGGATCATGACTTAACTAATCCCATACTTTATATAAAAAACATCCTTGGAAGTATGCATGAACTCTTTAGATTTTGTATCTAAACTATATAGATTTTTTTCATCCATGTGTTATAACACTTGATGAACTACCTAGCTCAAACTTTTAAGCTCTCTTCAAGAATATCCTGATTCTAATCTCATTTGAAGGTCCTTTTAGTTCCCAACTAAATAGAGTCTACTCTAATTATTAATTTTTCTTCCAATATCATGCATCTATTCTTGGATGCAGAATCCTTATACTTGAATGCATGAAAAATGTATGCAAAAGAAGCAAATATAATGGTTGTTACTCATGCGAATGCATATGCGTCTAGTATTTGCATATGCTTGTTCTTGCAATATCATGCATCTATTCTTGGCTGCAAAATCCTTTTACTTGAATGCATGCAAAATGTATGCAAAGAAGCAAATATAATGGTTCTAACTCATGCAAATGCATATGCTCGTGGTGTACTACCTTTTTTTCTATAAATGGAGAACCATCAAATCTCGTTGTAAGAATCATATCGCCTATAAAGCTTAAGCTTCGTCGATTTGAACCTTACAAAATATTCTGAAAAGGAAAAACAATGGTTGTTGAAGTATGATCGTGCATAGGGTTCACTACATAAAACATATTGTCCAAGGATGCTAGATCATAAACAATGATAAAAAAAATATCATTCGTAGATTATATATTTGATGTGTTGTTATAAATAATTACATAGCATAGTATACATCCGATATCAAATCAGGCATCTATAAAACTAAAATCATGGGTTGTGATGCTTACTTAATGCTAATTTAAGGTTTTATAGACACATGAACCCTTGAGAATGAATGATCAAGAGTCAAGATAATTCACTTGCTGTAGAGGAGGTATTGGGGTATCCACTTTTATTAAGAGAAGATATGCACTTCCAGTACGTCGCCTACTAAAGGGGGGTCCTCCTTAGGGAAGTATACCCTTTAACATTTTTGTGAGCACGCAGATGACAATAATTGCACAGAAGATCAATGACAATAGCAATAGTGAAGGATGAAACCACTCCTTAGTTCACACAAATGATTACAATATAGGCAAAAGAAGTGCTCTAAAGTTGATGCTCTCGGCTAACACGCCACTCCAGAACTAAACATCATCAATACAAGAGATTCATCAAATCCATATAATGAACACAACCAGATGCGGACTGGCACTGATCAATACAAAGTATGAAGACTTGCTCTAAGGGAATGAGCGTGAAAATATCACTAACTCACACTGAATGACAAAAACCAAGCCACTTTCTTCACACTATAGTGCTATTAGACCTCCACTAGGAAGCCCACGCTCTGTATCCTCGCCACAGTGACTTCCTACAGTAAGCTTGTAGCCATAGAGTGCAAAGAGAGGACCCTTGTACGTATGTAGGTATATGTATATGTCCCAAATGAACACAAGTCCATTGCTTTTATAGGCTCTAATAGGCCAAGAGAGCCTTGTCGATTCCTCACGTCCACTGATCATGCGTCGATTGATTGCCCAAAATTGGAGGGGTAGATCAAACATGCCACCAGTTTTGAATTGGATCCTCAAAAATAGGCAGTCTTCATGAATGATTGGCGGCAATAGTCATTTCTCCACTTTCACTTTTACCTCTTAGACTTTTACTGTCACTTTTGCATGCAAGCTGAGATCCTCATTTTGTGCCGCCTGTGATATTGGAATGACCCTGAGAAGCACATCCTTCACATACTTTTTGTAGTAGCTTTTGACCCTTACATATTGAGTAGGAGAGATGGTGAGTGGTGTGGGAGGTGTGGGTGGAGTGGTGGGAAGGTGTGGGAGGTGTGGGTGGAGTGGTTGGAGGTTGCAGAGGTGTGGGAGGTTGTGGGGGGAGGTTGTGGAGGTTGCGGGGGGTGTTGGAGGTGTGGGTGGAGTGGTGGCAGGTTGTGGGGGGCTGTAGGAGGTTGTGGGTGGGAATAGGGGGAGGTTGTGGAGGTTGTGGGGGGTGTGGGAGGTGTGGGAGGTTGTGGGCGGAGGTTGTGGGGGGAGGTTGTGGGGGGAGGTTGTGGAGGTTGTGGAGGTTGTGGAGGGTGTGGGAGGTGTGGGTGGAGTGGTGGGAGAAATCATTGTTGGTCAAAAATTGATCCAAGATTTTAAAAATTATTATTGGACCATTGGAAATCACTCGTCGAGAGCTTTCCAACGATATATAACACTATAGTGTTTGATTGAAAAATGATCCTCAAAATATCCATCCAAAACTAGTGAGAACTTGTCTAGTTTAACTTGACGGGCGCCTTGGATAGCCCATCTGCCTTCCAACGTGTAGACCTGGGTTCGATTCCTACTAGAGGCAGCGGCAAAATCTCTTGATCACGAAAATTACTTTTTCCATAAAGCAATGATTGGAAAAAGTGAGCGATGTCGAATCCGTGATGGATTGAAGCTTTTCAATGTGCTTTTTTGGTGGCCTGCGGGAGTGAGGGGAGGTGAGATGGAGGGAGGAGAGGGAGGGAGAGGGAGGTGGCGGGTGGAGAGGGAGGGAGAGGGAGGTGGCGGGTGGGGAGAGGAGGGAGAGGGAGGGAGAGGGAGGGAGAGGGAGGTAGCGGGTGGGAAGAGGAGGGAGAGGGAGAGAGAGGGAGGGAGAGGGAGGTGGCGGGTGGGAAGAGGAGGGGGAGGGTGGGAGAGGGAGGAAGGAAAGGGAGGTGGCAGGTGGGGAGAGGAGGGAGAGGGAGGGAGAGGGAGGGAGAGGGAGGGAGAGGGAGGTGGCAGGTGGGAAGAGGAGGGAGAGGGAGGGAGAGGGAGGTGGCGGGTGGGGAGAGGAGGGAGAGGAGGGAGAAGGAGGGAGAGGGAGGTGGTGGGTGGGGAGAGGGAGATGGCGGGTGGGGAGAGGAGGGAGAGGGAGGGAGAGTGAGGGAGAGGGAGGGAGAGGGAGGTGGCGGGTGGGAAGAGGAGGGAGAGGGAGGGAGAGGGGGTGGGCGGGTCGGAAGAGGAGGGGGAGGGAGGGAGAGGGAGGCAGGCAGCAGCAAAATCTCTTGATCGTGAAAATTACTTTTTCCCTAAATCAATGATTGGAAAAAGTGAGCGACGCCGAATCCGTGATGGCTTGAAGCTTTTCAATGTGCTTTTGGGGTGGGCTGCGGGGGTGAGGGGAGGTGAGGTGGAGGGAGGAGAGGGAGGGAGAGGGAGGTGGCGGGTAGAGAGAGAGGGAGAGGGAGGTGGTGGGTGGGGAGAGGAGGGAGAGGGAGGGAGAGGGAGGGAGAGGTAGGGAGAGGGAGGTGGCGGGTGGGAAGAGGAGGGAGAGGGAGGGAGAGGGAGGGAGAGGGAGGGAGAGGGAGGTGGCGGGTTGGAAGAGGAGGGAGAGGGAGGGAGAGGGAGGGAGAGGGAGGTGGTGGGTGGGGAGAGGAGAGAGAGAGGGAGGTAGAGGGAGGTGGAGGGTGGGGAGAGGAGGGAGAGGGAGGGAGAAGGAGGGAGAGCCAGGGAGAGGGAGGGAGAGGGAGGGAGAGGGAGGTGGCGGGTGGGGTGAGGGAGATGGCGGGTGGGGAGAGGGAGGGAGAGGGAGGTGGCGGATGGGAAGAGGAGGGAGAGGGAGGGAGAGGGGGGTGGCGGGTGGGAAGAGGAGCGGGAGGGAGGGAGAGGGTGGGAGAGGGAGGTGGCGGGCGGGAAGAGGAGGGAGAGGGAGGGAGAGGGAGGGAGAGGGAGGTGGCGGGTGGGAAGAGGAGGGAGAGGGAGGGAGAGGGAGGTGGCGGGTGGGGAGAGGGAGGTGGCGGGTGGGAAGAGGAGGGAGAGGGAGGGAGAGGGAGGTGGCGGGTGGGGAGAGGAGGGAGAGGGAGGGAGAAGGAGGGAGAGGGAGCGAGAGGGAGGGAGAGGGAGGTGGCAGGTGGGGAGAGGAGGGAGAGGGAGGGAGAGGGAGGGTGAGGGAGGGTGAGGGAGGTGGCGGGTGGGGAGAGGAGGGAGAGGGAGGGAGAAGGAGGGAGAGGGAGGTGACGGGTGGGAAGAGGAGGGAGAGGAGGGAGAGGGAGGGAGAGGGAGGCGGCGGGTGGGGAGAGGAGGGAAAGGGAGGGAGAGGGAGGGAGAAGGAGGAAGTGAAATCCCGTTATAAGAATCATACCGCCTATAAAGCCTAAACTTCATCGATTTGAACCTTACAAAATATTCAGAAGAGGGACAACAATGGAGCTCACATGAGGGATAACGAGGTTGTTGAAGTATGATCCTGCGTAGGGTTCACTACATAAAAAGTATTGTGCAAGGATGCTTGATCATATACAATGATAAAAAAAATTCATTCGCAGATGATATATTTCATGTGCTTTTATAAATAATTACATAGTGTGGTATGCATCCAATATCAAATCAGGCATCTATAAAACTGAAATCATGGACGGTGATGCTTACTTAATGATAAATTGAGGTTCTATAGACACATGGACTCTTGAGAGTGGATGAAAGTCAACTACTCATGTGTATGAGGATATAATCATTCAAGTGTACTATAATTCCTCTTTGAGATGACTATTAATAAATAATCAATCATGTTCATGTGTTCTTAATTATCTCATAAAAACAACTTCCCGATCCTGTCACAAAATCTCGCATCCCAATAAAGAAGAAGAAGTAGAAGCTTGGAATCTTTGCCAAAACGACCACACAACCAACTCGGGTCTTCTACAACTTTATTTTATTTTTTTACATACTACGATTAGTGTAGGTTGGTCATGTTGGTATGAACTACTACGATTAGTATAGGGCTATTTTTGACTAGGTTGGTCATGTTGGTATGAGAAAGGCCACCGATTTTTGTATAGACATTTATGAAATATCTATTTTGTAAACGTTTTGCCATTGCAAGAAGTGATCTCTTGCGAAATCTCAGAATTCTCTCATCGTCCATCCCTCTTCTTCTTCCTTGCTCATTTGGAGTGGATATGGTGAGGAAAGGGTGCCCAAGGGGTTATACATGCATTGAAGGGTATTTTCCATACGTAAGTGGCTCCATGGGCACATAGAGATCTCCGTTAGAAGGTAAGACAAATCCTCTCAGGCTTTTGAAGTTTGTTTTCTCTTCTTAGCATACTGTTTTCATAGTCTGAGTACATCAATCCTTACAATGTTCAATTTCACATATTTTGATATGCAACAATAGGGGGCATCTCTGATATATTCTAAGATATCTCTCTCTCAAAGTATCCAGGCTTGAGAACTTCGAATTCCGCTCTTAATTGGGATTTCTCTCTTGGTTTCCATGCCCCTTGCCAGGTAGGTACTGTCGCTGATAATATATTATTGTCAATCAACCATTTTGATGTCGGTAGTCACTCCTCTAAGCCCTATGCATCTATAGCAAACAATATGTGTATGTATGTGTGTACGTAGGTATGTTTGTATGCATCTATAGCAAACAATATGTCTATCTATGTGTGTACGTAGGTATGTTTGTATGAGTGTTTTTGTATGTGTGCGTGTATATGTGAGTGAACAAACACATATATATATATACATATATATATATATATATATATATATATATATATATATATATATATATATATATATATATATATATATATATATGTGTGTGTGTATGTGTGTCTGTGTGTTTTTTGCGTGTATGCATGTACATGTTATATATATATATATATATATATATATATATATATATATATATATATATATATATATATATATATATATATATATATATATATATATGAGTGGATGAAAGTCAATCAGTCACAGGACGAAGATATGGTCTTTTAAGAATCTAAAAGGTTCCAGTGCTCGAGTGCGGCTACAATTTAAGCAAGAAATTCCAAAAATTCTTCAAGAATGAGCTTAAAAACATCAACAAACAACCAAGTAGATTAGTATTGTGAGCTACTGAAAAGCTCGCAAATTATTACTGATTTGAGTGAGGATTTCAAGATTTTGATCATAATGAGTACTCATGTATGAACGCAAGTAGTCTACTATTGTCCTTTTTTAAATGAGTGCCGAAAACTCTGGTTATGAGTATCATAGTGTCTTAAGCTTCATCAATTGAGCTTATCAATTCAAAAAAAGGACACACTTACCTATGATATATTGAATGCGTTTTATAAATATTTTCATGGTGTGTCACACATCCAATATCGAATCACGAATTTGGAGAAGGGATTTCTCATGTTTTTATTGGTAAATTTTGGTTTTGAAAGGGTTCCTGGACGTTTGCGAGTGGATAAAAGTCAATACCTCATGTAATAATTTAAGAATATATTATAGCCTGTAGTAGATGGCATATTATACACAAAGAACGTTCCACTTCTCAGTTTTTCTAGTATTTTAATGTAAAACCTAGGTAATATCAAAAATTTTAGCTCAGTAAAGTCAAAAGATTTTATTTTCTCAAGAATGATTAGTGAGCGATTCTGTGTACGCAATGAAGGTAGTCTACTATTGACCTTTCTAGATAGGAAGCACCGACAATTTATCAATCTTAATTTATTAATTGAGAAAACCGACGCCGATTGAATTTTCAGACAAAGGCGTCGAATTTTCTGAGTGGATGAGGAAACAGCTCAAGAAAATAAAAACTCAGCAAATTAATTGTTCTTTTTATGAATGGATTACTACATTTGGACCACTACATTAAAAAATATGTTCGTGCAAACATATTGCGTTACTACATTCAAACATGTTGCGCAAGGATGCTTGATATATTCGAACATGTTACATTGTATGGCACACATCCAATATCAAATCAAGGATCTATAAAAGGAAAATCATGAACTGCAGTGTTTTTTTTAATGGCAAACTACGATCTAAGATGATGTTTTTAATGATGTTATTAAAGATGTTTTTTTAAGCATTTATAGAAGAAAAATCATGGGCCATTGTCTTGCCCTCGACTTGGCTTTTTTTCGTTTTGCTATTACTATTGCTCGACTGTATTTTTTTTTTTTAAGCTATTGCTGGACTTCCTTTTTTCTTTGCGCATTTTGCATGTTGGTCTTTGTGAGGTTTTCTTGTTTGACGGAGAAGAACTAGCTAAAAGAAGAAGATTACAGTTGCATTTGTTTCCTTTGGTTGTTGCAAGAAATATGAGACTGAAAAGGTTTAGTTACTTTTTAAATTGATCTTTGTTTTGCGTGTACTCTGTGCGTGTGTGTGTGATTGTGTGCTTCCCCTCTCTCTCCTCTCTCTCTCTCAACCCTCGCCCCACCCATGGCTATTGACTCGTTAGTCAAGAGCAATGTGGACCTGTTTCGTACAGAGCAAGGTAACAAGGATTCTCTCCCTCTCTTTGGGGTGAAGCCCCTAGTAGTATTGTAGATAAATGCTTAACTGAGAAGGGTCCAAGAGGAGCTAAAGAACACATGTTTGATCAATCAGTTGTTTGATCCCTATCTTTAAATTGAAAGCATTAGACTTTGGCTCCGATAAGAATGTTTTCTAATAGGCTTAAAAATATCGAAGTGCCAACTTCACCCTAGATACAACATCCTTCTCGTTGTCAGAAGCAAAGATATGGCTTCTCAAGCACTTGACAATTACATTGAACAAGCATACTCTTCTTAACGTGGCTCTGATGTTTATCCACAACAAAGCAATACTCACCAAGTTTCCTCTCTGGGTAAAAGTGCCCAACCTACTTATTAAAGAAAATTTTCTCCCCTCTTGGTAGACTAATGAAGAAAAATTCATAAATTGAGGGACCAATCTATGAGAGATCTTCTCACTCATTCAATGTCCATTTTCACTAGAAAGTTTGTGTGGAAGAAAATCTCAACTCAGATCTCCTTGGAAAGTCAGTTTCGAGGAAAATCTCAACTCAAATCTCCCCCCATCCATCAATATCTATGTGAGTGAAAGACCCATTTTAGAACAAGAAATCACGTTACAAGAATCTGCACAATGCTTGCTTCCACTATGGTTTCCAAATCCACAAAATCATAGAGGGCCGTCTAAGGAAAGGTTCAAAAAATCAAAATTCTATCAAGACCAAAAAAGGGACACAACCGAATGGTTAATCCTACTAAAACTTCCAAAACACAAATAGTTTTCTAACTTGAATACTCCACTCTATCCTCAAAAGAAAAATGAGACGAATTCATCAAAGTCAAAAGAAAAAAGAAAAGAAGCCCTAAAAGCATCAAAATGGAGAATCATCTCATGCATGAGAAGTCCCAATTCTATAGAAAGACAAACACACTTGACTACCCAGGAGAATTTAGATTGTAGGCAGACACTAGTCTCTCTAACAGCAAGAGATTGCATGAAGAGTAATTCATCAATAAAGAGGACAATCCAGAGAGACGAAGTTCCATTATTGGGCCATCAATTCTAGAAACCTATGCCAAGAAGACATGTGACCTAAAAGTTATAGCTTCTCTTGATCTTCCCCTTATGTAGAAGTGTGCCCCTCAAAGGGAGAAGAGCCCCAAACAATGGCCCGACACAAAGCACATGTTGTACGGGTGAATTAAGGATAGTAAAGATAAACGTGGAATCAAAAAGCCTCTTCCACTTTCCAATGATTACCCTCTCTTTCAATCTTCATGGGATGTTCACCCCACAAAAGTGCGACCATTGGACAATAGTTGCAGGAGAATAGCATTAAGCCAGATTTTATCTACCTTGAAGAAGTCAAGATTTATGGGTTGGAACTAGCAAAAAGACTCAAGACAATATGTGCTCATCAGCACTAGGTTTCCATGGCCCACGCCCCATGGTAGTGGTGATGCTTCTCTCAAGTACGAGCAAAATGTAGCTTCATCCATTGTGGGATCTTCTTGTAAATTTGATCATAAGTGGGTGGTGATCAGGTTGGACAACTTTCTCCCACTCTCATGATCTCAATGTATGCCCCCAACTCCAATGGTGAGAAACATTTAACCTAGGTCTCTCTTGGATATCTCCCTTTTTACATAATCATCTTGAGGGATTTCAACATGGTAGACCCTAGCTAAAATAAATATTAATGGCATCATTTTAGTTGTTATTGGATTAAGATGTTCTATCATAACAGGTTCTCTACTTGCCCCTCTGTAATTCACAATAGTCATCGATGGCCTCAATTCCCTTGTACAAAGTAAGGTTTGTTCACGTCATATTAGGGTTCTTTCTCTTTCCCAATGGCAAGATTAGATGGTCCTCAACATGTACACTAAGGCCACTAAGGCCCTCATCCTTAATGAACCAGTAAGTGTTTTTCAAATTTGATCATGAATGGATATTTTATGCACTCCCTCTAGTTCTAGATATAACTACTCTAAGACTTTTTCAAGAGTATCTCTCAACCATCATCACAATTTCTACGTGACAATGGATGTTTTGAGCTTCCCTGGGTCTCGATTGAGGTCACGGTTAATGATTAGGGTACTAAATGGTTGATCAAAGTTTTGATTGAGAACAAAAAGTCTTGGTTAAAGTTGATCATAAAAAATTACTAAAACATGAAATCCTCAAGAACCCCTAGGTGGCATGGACTTGGCCAATTCACCTCTCTTTCCTTGTTCCTAGTGTTCCCTAAGGGATCTTGTATAATTACCTCCCAATGGATTATATTGGAATAAGATAAGGCCTCATTGTATTATCGACAATGATTGAAATGGGTGACAAGGATTAGGAAGAATGACTCCATTGGGTCTTTTGGTTCTAGCATCAAGGAAATTGAGAAGGAAAACTTCTAAATAGCCAAACTTCTTCAGTCCAAAGGCTTTAATAATTGGGAAGACCTTTGGTGTCAATCAAAAGGAATCTAGATAATATTTTAAGAAATTGAAAATAGCCACATAGTGGACTTAGATGACTCATGCCTTCTAAGTCATAAGACCAATGTATGGAAGGAATTGGGGATTTTCCATCTTCTTGGCCAAGAAAACTTGAACTCCAAAAAAATCAAGTGGAGAAATGGAAAAAAAAATTGAAGATGTCTCAGAACCAAGAAAATCCTTGAAATCTATCAATCTCTCAATAGAAAATTCTGTTTTAATTAGTCACGGATTAGATGGCATATTAAGCTCAAAGTCTCTTGCACCCGCTTATGGAGTGAAATAAATTGAATTACCTTATCTTGTATTATTTCACCTATTTGCAAGATGCAATAGGGCAAAAAATAATGGAAAAATGACTCTTTCTATGCTCAAAGCCTCTCATAGAAATGCAAGTGTCCCATCGGGCATGCCAAACTGTAGAGGAGGTACTAGGGTACCTACTTTTAGCAGGAGCAGGCAATATGCACTTCCAGTACTTTGCCTATTCAAGGGGGGTTCTCCTTACGGAAGTATACCCTTTAACATTTCTGTGAGCAGGCAGATCACAATAGTTGCACAGTTTTGTAAATACTCAGAGAGAAGATTAATGACAAATGACAATAGTGGAAGACTAAACCACTCCTTAGTTCGAACAGATGATTACAATATAAGCAAAAGAAATGCTCTAAAAGTTAATGCTCTGGGCTAACGTGCCATTCCAAAACTAAACAGAATCAATACAAGAGATCCATCCAATACATATAATGAACACAACTAGATGAAGACTTGCACTGATCAGTACAAAGGTATGAAAACTTGCTCTAAGGGAAAGAGCATGGAAATACCACTGACTCACACTGAATGACAAAACCAAGCCACTTCTTCACACTATAGTGCTATTAGCCCTCTGCTTGGAAGCCCATGCTCTGTATCCTCACCACAGAGTGACTTCCTACAGTAGGCTTGTAGCCACAGAGTGCAAAGAGAGGACCAAAAGAGCTGCCAAAAATAAGCTCTCCCAATGAGTACTAGTCCATTGCTTTTATAGGCTCCAATAGGCCAAGAGGGACTTGCTGATTTCCCACGTTCACTGAATATGCAGCGATTGATTGCCCCAAAATTGGAGGGGTAGATCAAATATGGTACTGGCCACCAACCTTGAATTAAATCCTCAAAAATAGGCATTCAGGGCTCTGTCATCACAAATGTTCGACAACACTCATTTATCTATTTACACTTTTACTGTCACTTTTGAATGCAAGCTGAGGTCCCTTTCTTAACCAAACAAATCACCCTCCAACTAAGAACGGCCATGCACCACCACCCATAGAATCAAGAAAGAACTCTTGATCCGTCCATCCTTACTAGCCTTGTTAAGCAATAAACACCATGTGGGTGGGGGGAGGAGGGGGGTGGAGGGTGGGTGAAGTTTCTAGGTTCCCTTCTGTTGATCTTGGACCCCTTTCTGAACTTGCACTAAGCCTCACTACAGTTTTTATTGCTTTTGGGTTCTCGAAAGCACTTCTAGTACTATGTGTTGGTGTATCTACATCTGGAGTTGTAGCCTGGCTAAAATGAACCCTCTCTATTGAAGAATTCTCATCTGAAAAAGCCTTTCTAAATTCAGAATCATCATCACATTCCTGCGAACCCATTTCATTGGTAGTATCTTCCTGCTTCACTCCATGCTGAGGAGTAAATCCAGCAACATTACTTCGGTGAATTTCTTCAGAATGCATGACTGGTTTTCCCCCATCTCCATCAAGAATTTGTAGGTGTTGAACGTATGAATCCATCCCATGTATTTTATCAGCGTGGGCTGTCACTAGGTCCCCGGAGTCAGATATGACCTCTGCGCCTTCTTTGTCATGAGAATGACCGATATTAATCAAAGGGTCGACAAGTACCATATGGACTAGTGTGGGTGCCACTCTCATGAGATGTCCATTTGGCATTTGTAGCTGTAGTTGTCAAGGAATCATCATCGGTCCTAGTCTAAACATCATCATGCATAGATACTGCGTGAGAAGCTGATTTGTATTCTGGTTCATCAATGGGCCCTTCATGTTGTTTCACATGCTGCTTATCCTCGTCACCATCATATTTCTTCATGGAAATCAACTCGCAAAACTTCTCATCAGCCTCTTTCTCCGCAATATAAAAAGTCAAGTCCTTAGCCATAAGCACAATGGCTACGATGTTATGAGCGGAACAGTACAAAGTGAATCGAAAAGGCGAAGAGACTGCGACATGTTCTTTGGCAAATGAAGGATGGCAGGATCGGCCATTTGCATATGTGCTCATGGGCTTTGAATGCAGGGGTAGACCCTCCGTCCCTAATGCCTGTCGAAAGGCCGCAACTATTATCATGGGAGAGATGGAGAGTCCAC
>CM035416.1:13584658-13602158 GCA_020310875.1 Ceratopteris richardii
GGAAGACATGAAGTCTGCAAAGAAAAAAGTGCTAAAACTCTAGTGCCAAAGGCGACATGGCCATGCAAACATGGTAGCCACACACTATAAGAACATGAACGATCTAGCGGTGCATGCGTGAGAGAGGATGAAGGATAGGGGAAATGGAACCATGAACGTGTCAAAGAGGTACTATCATGATGGAGAAGAGGGAATATCATGACATGATGCACCATCGGTGTTTCTGTGAGGCGCAACTGCTGTTGATATGCCTCTCGGGGTACATGATAAGAGCTATTGTATTTCTAGTCATATATTGTTCGTTAAGTAGCACATCAAACTATAAACATGATAATGAGTTGCCAGATAATCTCAGATTTGCATCAAAAGCTCTTTGAAGCGATGTTATCTCTAGAATCTAACAGCTCAATTCATCCATTATTATCATTCTAATTATGATAATGGCATCTGCAAATTTTTGTAGACAAGCTTACTCGTTGTGGATCACACATCATTGAATTTGCATGATTCATTGAAATCTTCATATCAAGTGGTCCCTCAAAAGAGTGATGAAAAGGTTATAAACCTTCTTTATAAATCTCTCTAACATTCTTGTATGTTTTCCTAGTTTATAATTTGAAGCGCTTTTGTTTATAAAAAAAACGTTCATTTAACATCATTGCATAAGTCATAAAAAATTCAAGTGGATGCTGCTTCTTATTAGTTTTTCATGTCCTCTTCAAAAACTCTGTTCTATTTTATTACATGTTTTATTATCTCCATAGCTTCTCGCACGTATCTTGCCTATTTTTAGTCCAACAAGAGTATACCATAAAGAGCTAGTAATCCGGATTATGTTCATTTTATGGGACTGCTGTTCAAGTAACTAGATGTACACAATGAGAGATAGTAGACACATTTTGAGACTATTTGCCATCTTTTCCACGGAGTCTTCTTCAAGGGGAGGATAGAGGGAAGATTATGTGCGCTGTACATAAGGGACAATGAGAGTAACCTTTACCAAATAAATTCCATATGCTTCGCAAGCCTAGTTGAAAAAGAAAAAAGGGAAACAAGGGGAAGGAAATGTTGTGATGAGAGGTTTTGAGCCTTAATCTGTGAATGAAGCGATTATGAGAAGTGGCATCAAAACCCCCTTTTACTAAATGTGGTGCCTGGGAAGAGAACGAAGGACATGAATCCTCATCTAACTAAAGGAGCTTATAGAGTTTTATGAGTGGATGAAAGTCAATATTTCATATGATGAAGATATGATCATTTAAGAATCTGTAACAGGCTCTATTGCAGATTAGATTACAGAAAAAGAGAGGTGAGTATACAAAGTCTATAATCCACTTCAATGAATTCTAAAGGCGCATTTTAGAAAATGACCTTAAGAACATTAATAATCATTGAATTAAGTGAGGACTCCAATGTTCTCATCATAGTGATGATCCTGTATGAATGTAGGTAGTCTACTACTGTTCTTTTTTAAAATAAGTACCAGAAAATCTCGTTATAAGTATCATAGTTCCTATAAATCTTAAAGTTCACCAATTTGAACCTTATAAACTAGAAAAAGGGACACCATTTCAGTTCAAACGAGGGATGATCGTGTATAGGCATTACTACATAAAGAATATTATGCAAGGATTGTTTATCATGTATACCTATGGTATGCTCAATGTGTTTTATTATAATTATTTACATGATGTATGATCTATAATGAAGTATGATCGTACACAGGTGTAAGTAAGAAAGAGAAAATGAATTTTATTAGTTTTATAGATATTTAATTTATAGATATTTATGAGTTTCATAGGTATTTACATGGAAATCCATAGACCCATTATCCAATTAAGAGCTTATAGATCCAATATCTAATTTGTTAGTACTATTATTTTTCTATAAATGGAGTACCAAAACATCTCCTTGTAAGAATAATACCGCACACTTAAACTTCATCCATTTTGAACCTTATAAACAATGGAGATCAAATGAGGGATGACTACATAAAAAATATTGTGCAAGGATGCTTGATCATGAAAAGTATTGTACAAGAATGCTTAATCATGAAAAGTATTGTGCAAGGATGCTTGATCATATAAACATTATTGTGCAAGGATGCGTGATCATATGTATAAATCGTTACGTGGTATGGATAACATCGAGTATCCAATCAGGAAACTCTAAAAGGAAATTCATGGACTGTGATTATTTATAGATACATGAACTCTTCAGAGTGGATGAAAGTCAATTACTCATGCGTATAAGGATATAATCATTTAAGTGTATAATTCGTCTTTGAGATGTTTGTCAATAAATAATCAATCATGACCACGCGTACTTATATGATCTCATAAAAAAGACTTCTACGACTCTTTCACAAAATGTCGCATCCAATAAAGAAGAAGAAGAAGAAAAAGCTTGGAAGCGTTGCCCAAACGATAACACAGGCATCTCGGATATTCTACATTTTTTCGCTTTTCATACTACATTCATATTCAGTTTTACATTTTCCTTAAAATAAAGGAAGTTCGGCCTTAGCCTACTCTCCCGGACTTGAATTAAATAAAAGACAAGAACAAGAGTGTTCAGTTCTACATTTCTTAGATTATACACGCACATCTTTAATTCTGGTTCCATTGCAAGTAAAGACATCAATGTAAGTCTATAGCTAATTAACCTTAACAGAAATTAAAAAAGTTTGGTATTCATGACTTACAAAAATCTCTTGTTCACTACTATTACTCTCTAATTGGCTGGAATTCTTAGATATTGATGCCATTAAGAGAGAACATTAAAGGAGATATACTGGCTAAATATTACCAACCAGCTAGATACACTTAAATCGCTTAGTAGAAGGACTAAAATACACAAAAATTATCTCATATATATATATATATATATATATATATATATATATATATATATATATATATATATATATATATATATATATATATATATATATATATAGAGAGAGAGAGAGAGAGAGAGAATTTTGTAAGGTACTTTGAACGGTCATTCCTCAAAACAAGCAGAAAGGTGCGTATCTACTCTACACTCTCCAATTAGGCACGTCCAAGGTGCAACACACAAAAAAATTACTACCTCATCTAATACAAGAGAAAAGGCATAAATAGAAATACCGGTCACACTACCTCAACCACATCTTTGAAATAGTAGACTTAGACACAATGGACATCTTCAGTATGCCATTTTCAAACCCCGTAGTTGTACAACGATTCAATACTTGACAAGCACCACCACTAGTGTCACAAGATGTGATAGGGGAAAACATCACTCTACTAAGTGCACGTAGTGCCATGGATATCTCACCATCCACAACTGCAACCAACCAGTTCCATCCATGTCACAATCGTCATTGTCACGTTACCCATGAGTAACAACACCGTATTCCCATTATCATTCCCTACCACAATGATAGCAATAGTTTCATCCAAGGCCACCTCATCCTTAGAGCAACAATACACCCAATATCCTTATTTTCCATTGTTATTTAGATCACACATGGATGTAAGACCCATGGAAGCTATATTCTCAAAGTTTAATGAACGCGTTTTAAAGACAACACCAAATCGTGAGGAACACATGAAGCCAATACAAGATCTACAAAAAGAGATCATAAGCTTGAAGATAACGTAGACATTAATTATAAGTAACACAAAACTATTATTTCAAGTCAACATTGAGCAACACATAAAAGTCAACCAGCAAAGGAAAGATTAATAGAAAGTGAAGACACAAGTTGCATATAAAAGAAGAATGGGACAATTGAAAAAGACAATACCTAATTTGATGGAGGACAACAACAAACTGGGAATAGACAACAAGAATTTGCCAAGTTTCTTAATCGTGGATGCATCGATTCTATCACATGTCCAGCTAGAGGGATTACAAGTAGAACTTACAAGTGTCCACTAGGAATGAAAGCAACTCTCAAGTGGAGAAAATAGGCACACAAGTGACATAAATGCACACACAAATCTATATTTTGAAAGGTGTGTAAGAGTCTAATGATGAGTGAAAGGTTCTTTGTTAGGTGTGTAAGAGTCTAATGATGAGTGAAAGGTTCTTTGTTAGCTTGATGCCTTTTTCAAAGAGAGAACTTGGATTTAATTTTTGTATCATGCACTCTAGCATAATAACCTTTTTTGGCAGAAAGTGCCTTTGGGAGATTCATCACTCACAAAAACAAAATAAGCCAAGAATCGCATGAATATGGAGGAGGAAAAACCTATCATTATGGATTATAGATGTATATGAGGAGCTAAAAGAAAATGAGATGATAGCATATTCATCTCTTCATCAAGAGCATTATCAATGAGAGTCTCAACTAGAGCTTCATGAGGAAGATGGAGAGTCTAAGGTGTCCATGGAACCTTGATAGGGTTGTGATACCAATGTGATGAACTAGAGAATTAAGATCACCACATCCTAGAGAGATGACTTTCCTCCCAACTTATGCTTCTATATGTATCTCTCTCCAATGGACTGCTCTCATTGCCAGATTGATACTATCCATCCAATTGCTATCCATGTAACTACATGTGCTCAAAGTGTTCCGATTAGTTGGACTTAACTCAAAGTGGATGGTCCTCAAAAGGCTTATCTAGGGTCAAAACACTATCCCATGACTCTCATAGAATTTAAATCCAATGCCTCCTCATCCTTGTGCATTTGACTTAAACACCAGGACACGACTCTTATCTAATTTTTAGAGAATATTAAACCAGGCTTAGGTCTAATAAATAGATTTGGAGTGAACAATTGATTGACGAGTCGATGTTTTTTTTTTGGCTATATATAAATTGTCCCAATATTGAAGTCTTAGTCATACTCTATGAAAGAATACAAGATAGTTTAATTTGATGTCTTGTAGTCCACAAATGAGCACAAGAAACTTTGAACTTAATATCCCATCTAATCCATCATTAATTAAAACACAATTTTCTATTGAGAACTTCAAGGAATTCAAGCATCTTCTTGATTCTGAGACATCATCAATTTTGTTTCCATTTCTCCTTTTGATTTTTTTAGAATTTAGGTTTTCTTGGCCAACAAGGAGGAAAATCTCAAATGCCTTCCATACATTGGTCTTTTGCCTTAGAGGCACGAGTAATCTGAGTCCACTGTATGGCTTTTCAATGTCTTCAAATAGTATCCAAATTCCTTTTATTGGCAGCAAAGGTGTTTCCAATAATGGAACCTTTGGAGTGAAGAAGTTTGGCTCTTTAGATGTTTTCCTTCTCAACTTCCTTGATGCTAGAACCAAGAAACTGAATGGAGTCATTCTTCCTAATCCCCATCACCAATTTCAATCATTGTTGATAATACATTAATGAGGCCTCGTGTTATTCCAAAAAATCCTATATTAGGTACTAGACAAGAGCCCTTATGAGTCACTAGGAAAAAGGAAAAGAGAAAAGTGAAGTGGCCATGACCATGCCACCTAGGGGCTCTTGAGAAGGTCATATTGTTCTACTGTCTTTTTAAGATCAACTTCAAGCCCTTTTTTTTTGTTCTCAATCCAAGATTTGATAAACCATTTAGTAGCATGATCATTATCCATGACCTCATCATCGAGAATACCAAGATCACTAGAATCATCCATGAGGCAAGAGCTAATATTCCACTTGATTTTCATTCAAAGAAAGTTCATGAGAGCCCTTTTCACCTTCACCAACCTTGAGACCTCCAATCTATATTGCATGCCATTTGAGTACTAAAACTTGGATTGTAGTTTTTTGAGGACCCATTACCATATTTGAATTATCAAAACATCCCAAAGAAACCCCAACTGATGAAAGACTTGACTTGAGGGAAGCTCAAAACATCCATTGTGCTGTAGAAACTGTGATGATGGTTAAGAGATAGTCTTGAGAAAAGTCCTAGAGTAGTTAATTTTAGAACCAAAGGGAGTGCATTAAATATTCAAGCATTATCAAAATTGAAAAATTGCTTCATTAAGGATGAGGGCATTCGTGTCACGAGTAAACATCTTGCAATGTTGTGAAGGGCTTAGTTGGGTGGATCAAACCAATTGTTAGTATTCCAAATAGACATTACATGCAGGGTGATGGGGGCAACTAAGGAGGTAGAGTTCAAATATAGACACTCACAGGTAGACAATTGAGATCATGGAAATTAATCAGATAACTTGTACAATTCATCATGATAAAAGAGAATAGAAACAATAAGTGAGATAGGTGAAATTCATATGATGGAATTTTGGAAATAAAAGCAAAAAAAAATCCGCATACATGTTATGTAACATCTTTTCTCATAAAAAAGATTATTCTCATAGTTATTCTTGATCTAGGAAGGACTAATAAAAAACCTTATCATGTCATGAAAATACATAGGGCATGTGTATTTCAACATAAAACTTGTACATTCTCCATCTTCTTAAGCTGGAGTTAATGATCTCAATGAGTTCTACTTAGAAGAATGGTTTAGTTCAGAATATCATCGTATTGAGCGAATTCCAAAGTGCACCCTTAAATGGGTTTAGCTTGAAATGCAGAGATGTAAATCTCTACGAGCTTCATCCCTACTAAAATTGCACATCCTCCTCAATGGGCCAATCTTGAAGTCATCTTTTTGCTTCAAAGATAGAGTCATCCTTTTATGGGAACATTGAAATTTAAATAAATTATCATGCATGGGAAGATAAGTAATGTGCCTATGCAAGGCTGTATAATGTAGCCCTATCAATTGTTAAATTTGGAAAGTGTAATAGCAAGTGAAGAAAAAACAAGTTGCATGTAAAAGAAGAAAGGGACAATTGAAAAAGAAAGTACGTAATTTGATGGAGGACAACAAAAAATGCGGAATAAACAACAATATTTTTCCAAGTTTCTTGATAGTGGATACATCAAATCAATCACATCTCAAGCTAGAGGGATTACAAGTAGAACTGACTAGTATCCACTAAGAAGGCAAGCAACTTGCAAGTTGTTGGGAAATAGGCACACAAGTGACATAAATACACATACAAATCTATATTGTGAAAGGTGTGTAAGACTGTAATGATGAGTGAAAGGTTCTCTATTAGATTGATGCATTTTCAAAGAGAGAACTTGGGTTCAATTTTTGTATCATGCACTTGTTGGGGGGTTCTTTAGTTGAAAGGTACTTGAGTGTTCATAGGAGAAGAATGGAAAAGAAGAAGGAAGACAATTAATATTAAAGAATACAATAGCTCTATATAGAATGAGACAAGAATGTTCTTTATGCATAGCGATTAAAGCAAAGACCACACATAGAAGTATAAATAATATCATAATTACTTGTGCAGTCAAACTCCTCTATGCCAGTCCTCCACCTTGTCTAGTAGATTGCCCTTTGGCACACCTTGCACTCAAGCTTCGAATAAGGTTGAAGGATGGGTCACTTCTTTGACAATCTGGAGCACTTCCTTGATGATACTTTGTCACACCTTAGTTTCTCTCTTAGTTGCTCTCTACACACTCTATCTACATGCCATGTCACCTTCTTTGCACCTTTGTCTCTTGCTTTGCACACCTTGCTTCTGTGTGCATGCACAGTTCAAGTGTCTTGCTCTCCCTTACTCCTAGTGTAGACTATGGTGTTGCTCCTTAGTCTAACTCCTAAATCGAAGAATGCTTATGCCCTTTGGTTATGTGTAAATTCTTCTTACATATGTTGCTTCAACCACTTGTCTATCTTGGTTCTCACTTTGAGGTCCAAAGAACCTCTTCATGTAATGGCCAACGATTCCCTATTTTGCCGTGTAGTGGCCTTATGAAAAACAAAAATTTAAATGGGGTGGCCACATATAAAATTTTGCATACTATCTCCACTTTTTATCTTTTCCACTTTTGACCTTTATATCTTCAAAATGTGTGAATAAGGGAGTGTTCACCTAGGCCTTCCATAACACCTAAAAAAGCCTTGAAAATGCTTCAAAAAGACCATTTTGCATCCTGCATTCAACTTTTCCTACTCAACCATTGTGAACAAATTATTTGTGCACTACCTATGCACCCATGTTCTTGGCCACTTGTGCATCACTATTCACCACTTTGCAATTTTCCATCACCTACACATCACTTGCAAAGTCACCACTTTGACCAGCTCAACATCTTCCCATGACCTAATGGGCTCTCTGTCCTACAGAGCGAACAACCAAACCAGGAGTAGAGATGTGTGACTTTGACATGATAGGGGTAAAACCTTCAAAAGAACATATGAGCAGTCCACAAAGAGAAGGAGAGAAATAGACCCAAGGAAATAATAGAACTAAAAATGAGACTAGTGAAAAGAAGGAAGAAGAAGGATTGGAGGAGTGGTAAGAAGTGTTGGATAGAGCATGGATAGAGCATGGAGGGGGGATGGTGAGGGCTAGGTTTAGGTATAAACAAAGGGGCATAGAGTAGGATAGGATCTGGTGACAAGTAGAAAACTATCACAATTTGGAAGTGACATGTGGTGCATATGAAAAATGTGAAATATGTGGAAAGAAAAGATAAGAAAGACCATTTGGAACATGTGGGAGATAA
Source organism: Ceratopteris richardii (assembly GCA_020310875.1). NCBI lineage: Eukaryota > Viridiplantae > Streptophyta > Polypodiopsida > Polypodiales > Pteridaceae > Ceratopteris > Ceratopteris richardii. Next base: position 13,593,187 of record CM035416.1, read on the forward strand.
AAATCACATGTTAAATGTGCACAAAACTTATGGATTCTCAACAAAAGAAGAAAAATGAGATGGTTTTCATTGAATGCAAAAGCTGGGTCCAAGGATGTTGAGAAACATGAAATGGATTCCAAGGTTGCAAAAAATGGCCATTAGAGGTGCAATCTAGACCTCAAAGGTATCACATATCAAAAAAAGGTCCTAACCATAGGATAAAATTTATCCTATGGTTGGATGGGGAGGGAGAGATAGGTGGAGGGGGAGAGAGAGAGAGAGAGAGAGAGAGAGAGAAGAGACATAGAGGTTGAGAGAGGTAGGGAGAGAGTGAGAAAAGTAGAGAGAAAAGGAGGAGAGAGGTAGAGAGATAATGAGTGATGTAGAGAGAGAGGGAAAAGAGATGTAGAGAGAGAATGATAGAAGTAGAGAGAGAAGGTAGATAAAGGTCCTTTTTTTCTATTCAAAATGCAATGCAAACATTTTTTTGAAGAATTATACTCCAAAAATAGGAAAAAAAATAATAGAAAATGCCAAAAAAATGAGAAACAGATTAGGAAGTAATTCTTTAAAATTGGATTCAACTTCAAGGTAACGTCCCACATTGAAAACCTTAGAGACATTGCTTTTTTCTTTTATTTCAACAGGAAAAAGAGCCTCTAAAAAAGAAAAATAATTCTAAAAAAATCCTAAAACATCTCTAAAAGTTCCTTAAATTTTCCAATAATATGCTCCTGAGTTAGGCAATAAAATGACCTCCAATGTTCATGCAAACTCAAACAAAAAGCATCACAATTGCTGAAACTAAGAAAAATATGGAAAAACAAATGTATGAGAAGACCTTTGTACAACCTAGATAGATTTGGCATGTTTGAGGTGATCCAAAAGACTTGAATTTGGTTGATAATAGGCCTTGAGCCTGGAGATGTTGACTAGAGGTTGCACCTCTCCATACAAAGTCTCTAACTATGCGGTATCCCATCTTGGTTGTCTTCTTTTTGGGCACAATGACCATGGGATAGTGCCACTTTGAATTCTCCACTTAAATAATAATTCTAGCATCCTCCATGTTTTGTATCTCTATGTAGACAACTTCATACTTTGGATTAAATTTGGAGCTTTTTCTCCTTATTGGTTTGGCTCCTTCAATCACTAGAAAGAGATGTTTTCCATACTATTATCGCGAACCACATGCCCATAATATAGGTTGTGGATGAGCTTCATCAATGTTGCACTTAAGGGGTTTTTCTTCCCTCTTCGATGGCCTATCACTGGTTCATCCTAATCTACAACTTGAATGACCTCATCTTTTCTTTCCTAAACTTCCTTTGTACGTGATTCATTCAGAACAAATCTATACCAAGGAGATGAGTTACCTACTTATAGCCAAGCCAACATGTATTCTTCCTCATATAAATTCAAATCTGGGTTGTCCATCATATCTTTTCCATATACATGCCAATTGCTTGCATCACGTTGTTATGTCCCTAGTTGTCAAATCCTTCTTTTAAAAATGTCTATTTCAACTCTCATCCCTCTTCTTTTACCCACATAGTATGCTTGTGCCAATCATGAAACACAATAGCATGCCTTAGCCATGGTCTCCCAATCAATAGAGGAAAACTTCCATCTACTTGTGGTAGTCTCAATGCAACACTCCAAAGTGAAGCTGTTACCTTCTATCTCAATTGGAACTCCAAGGACCACTACCATTGGTCTTACTCTGCTTTGGTCGACCAATGTCATAGTGAAGTTGGCCTGTCTTGATGATTGGAGTCCAACTTTTACGTATTATGTTTAGACATCAAATTAATGTCTGAGCCACCCGGTCATTAGTAACGCCTTTTAAAGTTGTCCCTTAACAATGATAGTGATTTGTGGGTCTGATAATGTGTAAGGGGGGCTTCCACTATAAATGTACCCTCACTAATGGCATTAGAGTTTGTAAATAGAGTGTATGTGGAGGTTTCATCAATGATATGCAAAACTTTTGATCTAAGCTTTGCATCCATATTGAATAGATAGAAAAATACTAACCTCCTTTTAATGGATTTAAGTAGTCTTGAACCTTACATTCCATAGTAGCATGGGCTATCTGTGACTTTTCAAAATCCTCATGGGCCCTACTAAATGCATATCCAATGGATTCACTTGTGCTTATAAGCTCTTCTTTTTGTTGTGTCTCTTCTCTTGGAGTAGATCTATCTTCAATTGTCCCCTTTTGTTTTTTTAGTCCGTTTGTCCTTCACTCTTGGCATGTTTGTGTTTGAGGGGCTTTCCCTTTACTTCTTTTTTGCATAAAAAAAGAGTCGATTTCTTCTAGATGTATCACTGTGGTAGATGGTGATGGTATAATGATTTCTTCTGTAGCTCCTTCCTTAATCACAAAAAGCAACTAAATATGAGGGCTTGATGTGGATGTCTTGTTCTTTGGAAAAAATTGTATAGTGACCTCTAGATTCTACGTTCACATGGAACTTCCATAACACTTAAAAAGCCCTTAAAAACCTTCAAAAAGACAATTTTGCAATTTGCATTTAGCTTTTCCTCGAGAACCATTGTGAACAAACTATTTTTTCACTACTTCTGCACCAATGTTCTTGGCCACGTGCACCACGTGTGCACCACTTTGCACTTGTGAACCACTTGTGCATGACTTGAAACGTCACCACTTGATGAGCTCAACAACACTCTAGCATGATAACTTCCTCTTTTTGAAAAAAAAGACCTTTAGGAGATTCGTGAGTCATAGGAACAAAATAAGTCAAGAATGGTACAGATATGGAGGAGGAAAAACCTAACAATATGGATTATATATATATGTGAGGAGTCTAAAATAAATCACATGATAAAATATTAATCTCTTCATCAAGATCATTAGCAATGAGAATTCCCATTAGAGCTTCACGAGGAATATATTGGAGATTCCAAGGTGTCCTTGGAACCTTGATAGGACTTCAATACCAATGTAAAGAGCTAGAGAATCAACATCACCACATGCTAAAGAGATGCATTTCCTCCCAACCTCGTGCTTAAATATGTACCTCTCTCCAAGGGACTGCTCTCTTTGCTAGATTGATATTATCCAACCAAGTGTTGTCTATGTAACTACATGTGATCCAAGTGTTCCTACTAATTGGACTTAAATCAAGTGGATGGTCCTCAAAACACTTAGCTTGGGGCAAAATAGTATGTAATGAATCCGATAGGATTAGAAACCAATGCCTCCTCATTCTTATGCATTTGAACACCAGACCAAGATTCTTGCTTGTTTTACAAAGAATATGAAACCATGCGTAAGTCTAATCTAGAGATTTTGAGCTAACAATAGATTGACCCATCAATGTTTGTTTTCAGATTTCATTGAATTCTCTAAATATTCAAGTCATAATTATTCATGTGAATGTGTATGAAGATGATAAGGTGGAAGTGTGCCTTCATGGTTTAGGAGTTGCATATAAGCAATTCAAAACTTTTATAGAGACTAAAGAAAATATTCCAAATTTTGCTGATCTGGTGTCCATGGTGATTAATGAAGAAAAGAATCATGGTGAGGAATCAAACTCCCAAGCAAAACCTAGTTTCGAGAAGGTATTCTACTCATAAAGGAAAGGGAGAGGTAGAGGTTTCAAAAGTGGAAGAGAAAATAGTAACCAAAACCAAGGCCAACATCAGAATCATGCAGGAGGTACAGGACAATTTCAAGGTAGGGGGAGCCAAAGAGGCCACAAAAATTTCCAAAGAAATGATTCAAGTAATGATAGTAGAGGATGTTGGAATTGTGGTAAACCTAGACACTTTGAATGTGATTGCAAGTTGAAGAATCAAAATAATAGAAGGCAGCAAAACTATTATGCATCCACAAGTGCAGATGATTCTGAGAAGCTATTCATGGTTCAACATCATATGATGAATACAATGTCTTCTGATGTTTTGAAAGCGAATGGTAATGTCTAGTATAGTAATTCATGTGCTTCAAATCACATGACCAATCATGTGAAATGGTTTACTAGTTTGCAAAAATTTCCAGTTCTTGGATATGTTGAAACAAGTGATGACACATCAAACCCTATCAAGCATATAGGAAACATAGCAGTTTCTATGGAGGACGAGAAGATAAAACATCTTATTGATGTGCTGGATGGTCCAAATATAACAAAGAATCTGGTTTTTGTTGAAGAAATGGTTGACCAGGCATTACAAGTCAGGTTCAATGCTGATGAGTTATACGTAGAAGAGTACAAAGAGGATGGATGATTGATTTCCAAAGGAAACAAAGTGGGTAGGATGTTCACCTTAAATGTAAAAGTTCCTAAAATTAATGCAGTCATGTTTGCAAAACATGCAAGAGACATTGTTGATATAGAGATTTGGGACAAACAAATTGGACATGCAAACTTACAGAGGTTGAAATTGATGTAGACAAAGGAGATTGTCAATAGACTACCAAATTTGAAAGTTGTAGAAATGTAATAGCTATGTGCAACATGTCAATTTGCTAAACGCTCAAGAGCATCATTTTTGCATGGCAAACATGTTAGTGAGAATGTGCTAGAAATAGTACATATAAATGTTTGGGGTCTTGCAAAGACCACATCTATGGGTGGCTGTAGGTTTTATGTTACTTTCATTGATGACCATACACGGAAATTATGGGTATATTTCATGAAAGAGAAGAGTGAGGTGTTCACTCACTTCCAAAAGTTCAAAGCTATGGTGGAAAAGTAGTAGGGAAGTATAATCACACATTAAGATCCAATGGAGGAGGTGAAAATATGTCAAATGAGTTCAGCAACTTTCTAAACAGTCATGGAACTCAATGTCAGTTTTCATGTATGTACACACCACAATAGAATGGTGTTTTTTAATGCAAAAATAGACATATTGCAAAAATAACAAGAGCCTTAATGGTTGAGAAGAATATACCTCATTGTTATTGGCTAGAAGTTGTGCACACTGCTGTGTACATCATTAACAGAACTCTGACTACTGTTGCATATCAAGATACACCTGAAGTGAGCTCACAGGTAAAAAGCCAAACTTATCACATATGAAAGTTTTTTGTTGTATTGCATCTATACATATTCTAGATGAGTTGAGGATGAAGCTTGTTTCAAAATTAGAAAAATGTATCTTCATTGGATACTCCCTTGAGCAAAAGGGATATAAATTTTATAATCCACTCACAGGACAGGTGAAGGAAAGTAGAGATGTGGTGTTTGATGAAATGCCAAGCTTCTATGCAGATGCCAAAGGACTTAATATTGACTCAAATGAAAAGGAAAATGCTGATAAATCAACTATAGAATCTCAAGTTTTGAGTGGACCAGATGCATCACCAAGCAATACTTCCAACTCAAATCCATGGAATGGAAGATTGTGTGGAAATTTTAGTCCAGAAAATTCATCAAATACATTCAAGAAAGGTAAGTAAAAGCTTTCTGCGGGTAGTAAAACATCTATAGGTTTTGAAGACATTGATGGAGATTCAAGTGGTTTAGAAAAGAGTCTTGATAAGGAACTTGGATTTCCCTTTATGAAAACTCCAAGAGTAAGAAGGCACATGCAGATGATATAAGGAGAAGTGACTCAAGACCAACAATATCTAGGAGGATGCGCAATTTAGTGCAATGATTGACATATGATAGTTACATGGCTCGTCATTGTGCCTACATGACAAAGGTAATGCAAGATGTTGAATCCTCTTGTTTTGAAGATGCAATTGGAAATGTAGATTGGAAAAAAGCTATGGATGAGGAGATGGTTGCACTTTATGGAAATGATACATGGAAGCTAGTTCTGTTGCCACAAGGAAAGAAACCCATAGGCTACAAGTGGGTTCACAAGGTAAAGCACAATGTTGATGTTAACATAAGTAGAGACAAAGTAGGATTGTTAGCAAAAGTATGTGCATAAACATATGGCATTAATTATAATGAAACATTTATCCATGTCGTTAAAATGTCTACTATGAGAACACTTGTTGCAGTAGCTATAACAAAAGTATGGACTTTGCATCACATGGATGTGAAGAATGCTTTCCTACATGGTGAGTTACAGGAAGAAGTATACATGGACCAGCCACAGGGATATGAAGATTCAAAGCACCCAAGATATGTTTGCAAGTTGCAAAAGGCTTTATACGGACCTAAACAAGCCCCTCATGCTTGGCATGCAAGGATTGTTGATTGTTTGACTACCATTGGATTTTCTATGTGTGATGTTGATCATTCATTATATGCAAGGAAGGGTAATGATGGCATCAAGATTGTGGCTATTTATGTTGATGACTAGATTGTAGGAGGTGGCAATGAAGCAAGCATTAAAGAGGTAAAACAACTTCTTGTGCAAGAATTGGACATGAAATATCTTGGTGTGTTGCACCACGGGCATTGAGTTTATACATACAAAAACAAGTATATGGATGTCACAAAGGCAATATTCCTTGAGCATGCTACAAAATTATGGTATGGCTAATTGCAAGCCAACTTCTATGCCATTATATCTGAATTTGAAGTTGGATAATACATCAAGTGAAGCATTGGAAAATGCTACTATGTATAGGAAAATTGTGGGAAGTTTGATATATTTCACAATTACAAGGCCTGATCTAAGCTACATTGTTCGACTTAAAAGTCAATTTATGCAGGTTCCTAGGAAGCCATATCTAGATGCTCTGAGGTGCACACTACATTATGTGAGTGCTGCTTTGGATTATGCATTGTTTTATGAAGTTGGTGTAGATACATCGATGCAGATTGGGTGGTAGTATTCTAAATAGAAGATCTACTAGTGGCTTTCTATTCTCACTAGGAAGTGCATCTATTACATGGAGCAGTAAGAAGCAACCCACTATTGCTTTATTGACTATAGAGGCTGAGTATAGAGGTGCTGCAATGGCAACATGTGAAGCATCCTTGCTAGAGATGCTACTTGCATATTTAGGTGTGGAAGTGCAAAAGCCTGTCACCATATATTGTGATAATATTAGTAGCATACAGTTAGCATGAAACCTTATTTTTTATGCTAGAACAAAGCATATCGAGGTACATTATCACTTCATCAAAGAGAAGGTATTAGCAAGTGCTATTAATCTTGTTTATGTGACGATAGATGAGTAGGTTGCTGATATTTGTACTAAAGCACTTGGAGCAGAGAAGTTGAAGAAGTTTCAGATGATCCTTGTATTAGAGGACATGACATTGAGCTTCAAGGGGAGTGTTGAGATATCAAGCTCAACATGTGATGATCTAGGATGACACATATCACTATTTTATTTCTCTAACATGTATAGTGGTCACACCGATATATATCAGGGATACTTCATTGAGCTTTACTAGATTTATCTACTATGAGTGATGGCACATTTGTTTTTTTCTATCTCACTCATTCGCATACATTAGGATTTTCCTTATGTACTGTTCTTTATATATTGCACTTATTATATTGTTGTTTTTAGGTCATTCTTGTACATTCCTTTTATGTAATAGAAGAAGAAGAAGAAGAAGATCATTCTTCCTTGCTTCAATTTGTGCATGTACTCCTCTTTTATTGTGAGTCTGTGTGTGAGTGTGAGCTCTCTTCCTTACCATAGAAGACCTCGAACACCTTCAAGCATTTTATTTAGCATATCAATACATATACTTGAAGTTTCATCATCATCTTCAGTGACTTCTGAGGGATTTTTAAGTAAACCCATTGTCTCATTATCTCAAATAATGCATGGGTCGTGAACAAAAAAAAAATTAAGCTTGTATATGCAAGGATGAAAGTCTCTGTCCATAGAAATGAATCAATATTTATGATTCTGGAATAGCTCACATAAACCTTCCTATAAGAAGCTTTGCAAAATGATTTTGATACACTTATAGGAGGTTAAGAGCACTGAACATTTTTTTTGAGCACCTTCTTCTATTAAAAGAAGGTTTTGTCTTCATGCTCATAATCTTCAAATAGTTTGTCTTGACACAGTCTCTTGAGAGTAATATGGTTATGCATCATTAGCAAGCTCAAAAAGTCTATGAATGTCTCCAACCCACAAATATGTAAGTCTAGAGCATGTCTTTGCAGACACCCTCTCATCTTTGGACTTTGCCATCACCTACTAACACTCATACGCATGAAGCATGTATTTTTTATGTCTTTGTTCAAGAGATTTATTAAAATGAGCTTTTATATTATATAAAAGCTTTTGCAAACCACGTCTAAGCTTAAAGAATTACGAATGGAGTGACCAAGGCATCAAAATTTTCAAGGAGAAGGCTTATATTTTTCTTACATTAAGATTCCCCCATTTGAAGCAAAAAAAAAAATCAGAAAGATTTACCTCAGCACGTCTTACGTAAAAAGGAATATCATATGAAGATAATGCAAGAATTTCATAATTCCAATTGGTTTGCACACATTGAGGAGTTTGGGCAACTTTCATGAAGGTGAAAGAATGCTATCGCTGGAAGATGTGGCTTCTTATGTGGAGACATGTCCCTCGTGTCAATACTTTTCTAATGTTTATTGTTGAGATGGTCTCCGCTGTGTAATTCCTTTTGCATCACAATACACGTGGTTTGTTAAATTCTTTAATTTTCCTCCAAGAATTTGGAGTATGCAATACATCGTATTTGCATGTGAAGATATATCCAATCAAGTGGAAGGAAGGGCATTACAAACCACTTTTACTAGTGCACTTTTCTGATTTCTTTTTTAACATAATATATGCATTACAAACCACAATCCCGAAGGAAACGGCAAAGTTGAACATGTGCATCCACGGATCATCAAGGCTTTGACAAAACTATGTGAAGGGAGAGTAAATGAATGGCCTTGTATGCTCCCATTTGTCTTATGGGCGGACCTTCATTCACATTTCTCCACCAATCCATTATGCTATTTGAGATTATGTATGGACATAAGCCTATCATGTCAATTGAAAACGATATTTCTACATTGTTTGTTATTCCTTGGGAAGAGGGATTGTCCAAAGAATAATTGCT
>CM035416.1:13607158-13977158 GCA_020310875.1 Ceratopteris richardii
GACTCGCATTTTGATTGACACTTCACCGAACTTAAGTGAAGCAATGGAGACAAGACCGAAAGCATTCCAAGAATCAACAATGCAAAAGTGGATTTCATCTATAATAAAAATGGTGCCCTTTTTGGTCTGGGATAAATCCCAAATTCAAATTGAAGGATACCGTGCATCCACTAGTGGAGAAAAAGAAATGATATATTTTCAAAAAATTCACCACTACAGGCCTTTGCCCAACACTACATCCAATAAACTTTATAAATCCACTATGTGGTGTAAAAGCTTCTTTAGTGCAAGAGAAGACACGAGGTCCCCTATTTTTTCATCCTGAAAGGGTATGGTGCATTTTGAAGGTCATCCAAAACACCCTTAGATTGGAGAAATTGATCGCTTAGAAACGTGTGTTGCTAGAAGAACCCATTGGATGCTCCACGGCCCAATGGAACATGATCAGATGTGAAGCCATGTGGAAAATTTGGATGGAAATACGCATAAGTAATTTTTAAGATATCTAAAAGTGTGATTCATGGAGAAGTGCCTAGATCCCTTGTAAGAAGAAATTATAGCTCTAAGAGTGTTTAGCCCTTAACAGTACTTCTTTACTAGGACACTTGAGTGTCCTAAAACACTGAAATGTCCTAATTCTACACCAGCTTACTTGATTTTTCTTGAAGACACATTTGAGGATTTGATGGGATATTCACTTGGATTTTATAGCCACATCATGTACGTTTGGAGAAAACTATATTCCTTAACATTTTCAACTTTTTATGGGGTATTACATGAAGAAAAACAGAACTTTTAGCATAACTAAAAAAGTATCACAACTCAAACATTTTGAGAAATTGGATAAGTTTTAGGAAATGGACATCTATTGATGGATTTTAGCAGTTGAATACTTCAAATGGTTAATAACATGAACTTAAAACTTGTCTTCTCTACATCACTGCCATTTATCACAACTTTTGAGAAATGTCTCACTATAACTTGTTATTCCAAAAATTTTCTTATTGGTAGTTTAAACATGTAGAACTTGGATGATGTCTAGAAATTCTTTTGAGTCACGTATGTAACCTTTAGTTTTTGTTTTCGATAACTAGAGGCATAGAAGTTGATTTTACATGTGTGTACCTTTGTTTTTTTCTTCATACCTTGTTTGATTGGTGGCATATTTGTACACCTTTGTGGATTCTTATAAGTTGTTTTGAACCATGTGTAGAAATAGTTGTTTTATTTTGTGTACAAAGTTAGAATAATGGATTTTATTTGACTTGACAATGGTTTTTCTAAGTGAATTTGAGGTTGGTACTATGTGCTCTATGTTTCAAGGAAGGTGTATAATTTTTTCTTTCTTATAATGAATTTATTTCTTTCAATAAAAATAACATTTAATTGGAATATTCATCCTCTACACTACCATAGCATCTTGAGAGGCGATTAACATAAGCACAAAACATGCTTTAATTTATGTTCTAATTTTTCATTAACTTTTAAATTATGGTTAATATTTGTGTTAAAAGATTTTCTCAAATTCTCTTTGTAGAAGGCATATGATTTTTTGAAAATTTTTCAAAAAAGGACACTTAAATGTCCTATTTTGGTACCAAACTAGTGTTAAAACAACAGAAGGTGTTTGGTTATGAGAGCAACGATCTTAAAAGCAAATGGATCCCCCATAACGGAGAAGAAAGGCTCATTAGCCTTCTTTGTATCTATTTTCAACTCCCTTGTATTTTTCTTCCCGTTAATTTAAAGTGGACCACTAGGAGAAGAAATTTAGATCACCTTTGATTCCTAAATTTGCTCATCTTCATCTTACGAGTATCTTAAAATGTTCTTTGGGTTGAACGTATTTGGCTGATTTTTATATCGTCACTTTTTGTGACATGAAGGTCTTACAAATGCTATGCCGACCCGCCATTTACATATTTATTCAACATTTTTACGGAGGATTGCGGTTAAAATAGAACCAAAAAACTCTTGAAAGAAGAAAAAAAAAAAAAGACTCCTCTTCTCTTACTCTACCTTTCAGATCATCTGAGCGACACAACCTTTTGTAAATATGTAATCTTTTCCACGCACTTGACCTAAACGGACTCAGTCTATGAGTTTTGTCCAAGCTCATTTTCATTAGCGGTCTAGAGAACGAGCCTGGAGAAACGTGAGAAGTTACCACGACGAGCCAAATATTGTCCTCGCATGGGCATTTTGCAATTGATGCAATTCTGTTTAGATTTAAGAGAAGATGAACAAAAGATGTTTATGCTGTGTGTGTGTGTGTGAGAGAGAGAGGGGGGGGTTTTGAATATAGATGAGACGACTGCGTATTACGTGCATGTTCGTGAATATAGATGAGACGACTGCGTATTACGTGCGTATTAAGTGCTTAGTGTATGCTCTTTTTTTCTTTTCTCTCAACCTACGCCGGAGGCATACATTTTCGTGTAGTAAGCTGGATGTGGAATTGTCTAGGTCGAGAGAGAGAGAGAGAGAGAGACCCGGGCGAGCATTGCGCACGTCTCAGTACTCTTGCTTCTATCACAGTACCTATAAAGAACAATTGCAAGTGCAGAGCTCGAATGAGCACCGTTCCGTTTCATGTTCTGAGAGTCCACCCATACCCGTCAGGGTAGTAGTGTGGAACTACCAGAAGCACAAGCTCGACATAGGACTCCCACAAAAAAGATAGCTTAGCCATTCATCTGGAGTGGCAGGATGACTTCTTTGGAGGTAGTGATGGGGTCTAGTGCCGTAGCTCGGGGACGCTTCGCTAGACTGCTTCTCGCTGCGCTCGCCTTATTGTTGTTGACCACCATCAGCAATGTTGATCCTATCAGGGCTGCAACCGAGGAAGGCGACGGAGCAGGGGATGATGACTGGTTAGATAGGATGGCAAAGACTTCCAGCGACGAGAGTTCACAGCCTGGAAAATTCAACACTGAGCATGGGCGCGGCACTCTGGAGGTGGACGTGGGTGCTGCCGCTGCGTCGACTGCGTCGCCCAAATCTATCATTGTGGCGAAGGATGGTTCCGGCCACTTCGAAACTGTGCAGGCTGCTGTCAACAGCATTCCCAAGTCCAATAACCAGCGTGTTATCATCTCCATCAAGGCGGGCATCTACAAGTCAGATCTCTCTCTCTCTCTCTCTCTCTCTCTCTCTCTCTCTCTCTCTCTCTCTCTCTCTCTCTCTCTCTCTCTCTCTCTCTCTCTCTCTCTCTCTCTCTCTCTCTCTCTCTCTCTGTGACTGGATCCGCTATGTTATCAAGAACAACAGGGGGATTACTTTTCAAGCACCGATCATTTATACCTTTGTTTGCGACATCCTCGTTGTCGCAAATCTTTATGGCTTTTTTGTAGGGAGAAAGTTCAAGTTGATGCATCATGGGTCACATTCCAGGGTGCTGGTCCAAGATTAACCGAGATCCAATGGGGTGACACGGCGTCTACGAAAGGACCTGACGGTGAATTGGGCACCTTCAAGTCCGCATCCGTTGCAATCAACGGTGACCATTTTACAGCAAGAGACATCTCCTTTCGGGTAATCCATGTTTAATCCTTGATTTCCCTCTTCTTTCTTAGATCTGAATCCGAAGTCCCGGTTTGAGTGTATCCAAGTCTGTAGAGCCGGGCGTGGTATGCATGCATTTTTCGTTGCTTACTACTGCATGTGCTGTAATAAGCGTCACTACACTTGTTAGTGGTTAAACTTTGTGGATTCCTCCTTCCAATACAAATCCTTCCAATACAAAGACAAGAGCTTACACATATGTTTTTCCTGCGCAATGAACGAATACTAGGAGAAATTTAACAAATAATTGTCATTACTGTTTAATGTTCCGAAAAGTCCCGCTTTTTTTTGTAGTATGCGAAATCCAACCAGCACAACTCGACGCAAGCTAATCCAACCAGCACAACTCTAATGCACTATGTTCTGTAGATGCCTTATCATTAGAAATAGATCAACAGTACAAGATTTTCAGCAAACTGTGAGCCAACTGCAGCTGTATGTTCTATATAGATCTGCTCATGAATATTGCACGAACTAATTCATCCGAGTTTCTTCTATACAGAACACGGCCCCTCCTCCACCTGGAGGCGCTGTTGGGAAGCAAGCGGTGGCATTGAGAATAAGTGGAGATATGGCAGCATTCTTCAATGTTAACTTCTACGGTGCCCAAGATACACTCTACGATCATAAAGGTCGTCATTACTTTTACAGATGCTATATTGAAGGATCCATTGACTTCATTTTCGGCAACGGCAGATCTTTGTACCTGGTAAAGCTCCTCGACGACCACTTCATACTTCGATATTAACAAACAAGCGTTAATGACTAGCAAGAATTATCCCCTGGAATTCTTCGCTATTAACTAGAAAGATAAAATCTTTGTTTCATACAATACGTCGAGTTTCAAAAAGTAATAGATGGCACGTTGACAGCATGCTTTGCAAAATAACGATGACATTTTTGTTTTTTTTTTTTTTTCTTTTGCCAGAGCTGTCGGCTCAACTCCATCGCCAGCCCGTCAGGATCATTAACGGCACAGAAGAGACTAAGCACAAAGGAGAACACCGGTTTCTCATTTCTCAAATGTGTAGTTACAGGGACGGGCAGTATTTATCTTGGCCGTGCTTGGGGCCCGGCTTCTCGTGTTGTTTTCTCATTCACGTACTTTGCTGATATCATTCTACCAGCGGGTTGGTTCGATTGGGGTGAATCTAAGAGACAAAAGTACGTAAAAAATATTAACTTTATTCATACTTTTCTCGGAAACAAAGAAAAATATTTGTTTAACGCAAATATCTATACCCATATAAATAATCATTGGACGTTGCTCTTGAAACAGGACTGTGTTCTATGCTGAGTACAAATGCTATGGGCCTGGAGCAAACAGAGATGGGCGTGTGCCATGGTCCCGTGTTCTCACCGATTCGCAAGCCAAACCCTTTCTACACACAGGATTCATCAATGGGGAGCAATGGCTAACCTCAGCATGATTCCCTTCGCCTGACAAAAATATCTTAGCTGAAAACCTATACATATCCTCTACTATTTCTTCCTACTGAAAATAAAGTCAATGAGCGAAGAAAGAATGCTTGCTCTAGTTTTGTAAAATATATTTTGCACAATAAGCAAAAATCAAATCTTGATGCAATATTTACTTGATATTGATTTCCGCTATAATATTTTGACTTCTGTTAAATCTTGCAACAAGAAGCATCCGTAAAACTTTGTTGACTTTCATTCAAGCACTTCATTATAGGAATCTGAAAATAAATAAATACCTGAATAGATATATGTGTATGTGCTTCAACCAGGCTCCTATGAATTTATGTGTCTATGTCCTCATACTAAGAAGACTATGTCTATACCTACAAGAGCCTAGAGGGAGTGTTGGCTTGATAGCTTCTCCTTGATCATCCTCTATGCATGTAACACATTCCTCTACATTTTTTCTATCTTGGACTGCTGCATTTTAGCAACTCCTTGAGCCTTGGATGAATCTCTGCTTGAGCATCCTTGAGTATATGTGTCTTACTCTTCAATGACCTACAAGATTTCCATGCATTTGATGACTCTTCACCTTCTTTTATAGCTTTTGGATGCCTCTCCCAACTTTTCCACTAGCTTAGGATTGCCTTGCCCAACCTTGAGACCACCTTAAGTAATTTGAGTCATGACTTTTGTCCACATTAGGATTTTTGACCCTTTTATCCACCTAAAGCTTGCATAGTTCACATTTTCAACACTTTTGCTACAAGTCTAGCGTTATATCTTGACATACCACCGTCACTAATTATTTTAATCTTAAAAACCCGCTTTCAACCAATTAAATTCTGTTTTGGTTTATTTGGAACTAAAATCGAAGTCTTGTTATCTTGCAATGAATCCAATTCTTCTATCATTGCTTTCTCCCACTTTTCATCTCCTTTTTTCTCATCGTAACATGTATTTCATTTTCCTACTCAATCTTTGTCATAAAAGCATAATGACTATTCATAAAAGATTCACAAGTAAACCTTTGAGGTTGTTTACTCACTCTTGAAGTCCTCCTTAACTCCAAGATAGGTGCCTTTGATTTTTTATTAGGAACCTTTGATGACTCTGCATACTTATATATATTACCAACTTCTTTTCCTTCATCATTAACTTGAACAAGTTTGAGTTTACCTTTACTTTTTAACATTTGGACGTGACTCTTACCTTGGTCTTCCATTGAACATTAGTTCTCATTCTTCATGCAAACCACTCTTCTCATCACTTAAAGTTCTTGTGGGCTGAGGTAAGCACTCATTTCCTTCAATCGTATCTTCTTCATCTCCATCCATGACCTGCAAACTTTTCTTATCTGCATACTAGGAAAGTGATTTCTCAAAGTTTACATCTCTTGAAACAATCACCTTACAAGAATTAGGATAATAACATATATATCCTCTTTGAGTATCTACATAACCAATAAATATACACTTTTCTGATTTCACATCAAGGTTTGATCTCAGTTCACTAGGTACATGCGCATAACATATGCAACCAAGTACTTTTCATGACTTACACTTGGTTTCCTTCCATGCCATGTCTCATATGGTTTCAAATTATGAAATCTAGTAGTAGGAAATCTATTCATAATGTACACACTTGTGGTAATAGCTTCACCCCAAAAATAATTAGGCAAACACATATCATTTAACATGTTTCTTGATGCTTCTGCTATGATTTTGTTTCTTCTCTCAGCAACTCGGTTTTGTTGCGCAGTATACCTGCATGTAACTTCTCCTTTGATAGCTTCATCATACAATTGAAAGGTTGTCTACATAGCTCGTTTAACATATGTACATTCATGTGGCCAATATTTTTGTGCCATAGATCAAGTTCTTCTATTTTATGCATACCATAAATCATCAATCTTTCTTTTTCAACCTCTATTTGAACTTCTTCTACCTCTGCTTCCTTCTCTTGATGATCTTGCATAGAGAGACTTTTTTTTATTTGAAGTAGGGCCTTTTAGATTCATCTTCTCTGTGAACATGAGAGAAACAAGCTAATCAAAATCTAGTAATTCTCCTCTATCATAAATAGAAGTAATTAATGGTTTCCATCTCTCATGGTCCTTGAGTCCATTCATAGTATGTGCAACCAAGTTGTCGTCCTCCACATGAGCTTGAATTGACATTAGATGATCTACTATCTCTTTCACCTTCAATAAGTAATCATTGACCGATGGCTTCATATCTTTCTTTATATAAAACTCATTTCTGAGTTGAATCTTTCTTGCTCTTGTACTTGTAGAATACAACCTTTCCAATCAAAGCCAAACATCCCTAGTTGTGTCTAGCTCTTGTATGTTTCATGCCATTGAATCTTGAATATTGTGTGATAAAATGAGTATAACCAATTTATCTATTTCATTCAAAAGTCTAAGTTACCTAAATTGTTGCTAATTTTGATCCTCTTGCAATCTAGGTTTGATGTATGCACCATCAATCAAACCATACAACCCTCTACCTTGCAAATATGCTCTCATTCTAAATTGCCATGCTTGATGGTTGTTCTTATCAAACTTCTCTATTTGTGCATGTTGATCAGCCATTGTGTAAATACTAAACTACCTCTTTTAACCTTCCTTTTGGATATGTATGATAAGAAGAAGTATGTGATTTACCTTTTTAATGAACTTTATGGACCTATCTTTGCTTTGATGTTGCTTGAAATGCTTCCTTACTATCTCCTTCTACCTTCATGTAATGTTGACAATGAACCTTTGTTCCAATAGCCTCAAATTCATCATCAAGGTATTAAAATCTTCTCCAAGTTTCCATTCCTTTATCTAATTCCAATGTTGGATTTTATTTACCTCCAAAGTATAGCTAGAAGTAGGTGGAACCCCCAAGGAACTAGTTGGCCTTCTCACAAACTTATGTGTTGAAAACTAGTTATGCTTGTAGAGTTTGCTGTTATATATTCACTCAAAATTTTTAAACTTCTCTTACGTACATATAATAGACACCAGGAGGTTTCCAATGATCTAAAGAACACTTAGAGTTCATAAATACACAAGGAAATATGCCCTCTCCAATTTTGAGGTTTGATGGACACCTTGAATAGAGATAAACTTGAGACCATACACCCTTTGCAAAAAGCATTGCTCTCAACTCACAACTCCAATGCATATGCCAATTTATAAAAAATTTAAACAATAAGATCTTTCCAATGAGCAATCAAACATGTAATTTGGATATATAATGATGGATGGAAAAGAAGAAATATATAGTTTTTCTATCTTCCACAAAAGTTGAAAAAAGAGATTTGGCGTACATGACATTTGAGCTTATGTGGCTCATGAAGCTCATGATTGAACTAAAATTTTAGCTCAATCAACTTCCAATCATGTGTGATAACATGAGTACTGTGTAACTATCTGCCAACCCTATATTCCATGCTAAAGGGAAACACATAGAGGTGCATTATCACTACATCAGGGAAAAAGTATTGGCTAAGGATGTTCAAGTGCAACACATAAGTACCAGGGATTGGTGCACTGACATGTTCACCAAAGCATTTGACTCAATCAACCTTCAAGTATTTCGATCGGGATGCACCACAAATCACTCTCCTTCTCTAGAGCTCCACAATGATATCCTCGGAGTAGAAAACTGAGCTCCTAAGGTGACACATAGTACTCCGTACATAAGTTGCATAATATGCAGAAAAACGCAATACATAGGGAGCATGAAGACAGAGTTCTTAGGTCTTACAAACGCGGTCGAACTTACAGTCTGTGATTGACAAGGCCACTATATGTTTTATTAAAGAACATATACAAAGAAGTGTCCAGTGGCCATTTGGCCTTTCACATGGACACTAACGATAACAATCTCCCACTAAAGGCCAATATGGTCAAAGTAACTATGGGAGAAAAATAAAGAATGATAAAGAATACTTGAGTGTAAGTATACAAACTACACCTCCCACCTGATGGGCATGTTACACATTATACAAGTGATTGTGTAAGATCAAGAATCCAGTAACCCCCATCAAGTGACAATAGTGTTGAAAGCTATCCTGTGGTAGAGCTTTAGTCAAAGCATGTGCAACATTATCTCGAGTGTGAACCTTCTCAAGAATAATGCGCTCAGTGGCTAAGCAATCTGGAATGAAGTGATACCTCACCTCAATGTGCTTGGTCTTTGCATGATAGACTGGATTCTTAGCCAAAGCAATGGCACTCTGACTATCACTGAGCAAACGAGGTACATGCTGAGGTAAACCCATATCACAAGCAAGAGAAGAAATCCACAACACTTCCTTACATGCCTCACTTGCTACAATGTACACTCCTTCTATGGTGGAAATAGTTGTACATTCTTGAAGACGAGATCTCCAAGAGATAGCACCTCCAGCAAAATGAAAAATGTACCCTGATGTAGACTTATGATTGTCTACACAACCAGCATAGTCAGAATCTATGTAACCAATAATGGATTCTTTCCCTCTACCTAAGCATAGACACTTGTCCTTAGTGCCACTCAGATATCTTAAAATTATCTTGATTGCTTCCCAATGTTTTTTGCCATGATTAGACATATATCTGCTCACAACTCCCACTACAAATGCAATGTCTCGTCTCATAGCTACCATAGCATACATGAGACTACCAATAGCACACTGATATGGAATTTTGGTCATGAGTTCCTTTTTCTCATCTGATTTGGGGCAATCATCCTTGCTCAGTTTCACATATGTGGGTAAAGGCATACGCAATGCCTTTCCACCCTACATATTGAACCTGTGAAGTACTTTGGATATGTACTCACTTTGAGACAAGTATATGCATTTTTTACTCCTATCACGAGTAATGTACATGCCAAGAATATGTTTGGCATCCCCAAATCCTTCATATCAAATGTCTGACTCAACTTCTTTTTGAGAATTGACAAATCATAAGAGGACTTCCTAGCAATCAACATATCATCGACATAAAGTATCAAGCATATCAAGTTGCCATCTGAGCATCTCTTTGTGTAGATACAATGATCCTCATTACCTCGAAAATAGCCTTGAGACTTCATAAAAGCATCAAAATTTTGGTACCATTGTCTAGGGGATTGTTTAAGTCCATGCAAGCTCTTCTTAAGCTTACAAACTAGAATTTCCTTGCCAGGGACTACATAACCCTCTGGTTGCTCCATATAGATCTCAGTTGTAAGATCTCCATGCAAGGAAGCAGTTTTCACATCCATTTGGACTAGCTCTAAGTCCTCCATTGCAATGAATCCAAACAACATGCACAAGGTAGTCATCTTGACTGCTAGAGAGAAGATTTCCTTGAAATCAACACCATGTTGTTGCTTAGAACTCTTTGCAACAAGTCGTGTTTTATACTCTGATGTGAATTTCAGCTTATATACCCATTTACATGGTAAAGATTTCCTACCCTTTGGCAAAGTTACTAAATCCCAAGTACCATTCTTGTGAATAGAATCCAACTCACTCTTCATGGCACGCTCCCACTTGACATGATCCTCTATCTGCATAGCATCTTTGTAGCAAGAAGGCTCACCGGCATTTGTTAGCATAACGAAATCTAAACCTGGAACATATCTATCAGGTGGATGTGAGACACGTGCAAAACGTCTCAATGGTTGCTGAAAAGCAACATGTGCAGACATATTTGAATGGAAATTCTCTTGAACATCCCTATGTGAAGCATTTTTATGCATCCTAACCAGAGGACTAGTATCCTCAAACACGACTCTTCTCACTTCAACCTCTGTATTGGGTTGTTTATGCATCTTAGACTCATTGAAAATGATATCACTACTTCTCATCACTGATCATGTTTCAGGATCTCATAAGCGATATCCAAATTTTCCTTCTCGACCATATCCAAGAAAAATGCATTTCTTTGACTTATGGTCCAACTTTTGTCTAAGATTCTTGGGTACATGAACATATGTTTCACACCCAAAAACTCAAAGATGATCATAATATGGTGGCTTCCCTATCCATAACTCTTGTGCCACTTTCATACCTTTTTTGGCAGTACTAGGTGAAAGGTTAATCACATGAACTGCAGTCAATACTGCTTCTGCCCAAAAGCCTTGTGAGAGGTTTGCATGAAACAACATAGAGACTACTCGATCTTGAATAGTTCTATTCATTCTCTCAGCTACACCATTATGTACTGGGGCATAAGGAGTTATAAACTCTCAAGGAATCCCTCTAGACTGACAAAAAAGGCTGAATTCATGTGAGGTATACTCAACCCCATTATCTAAATGTAAAGCCTTAAGCTTAGTTCCTTTTTCAGTCTCAACTGAAGCAGGCCATTTTGTGAAAGTAGGGAATACCTTATCCTTCGATTTGATAGGATATACCCAGACTTTTCTAGTAGCATCATCTATGAAAGTGACAAAGTAAAGAGAACCACCTAAGGACCTAGTGGGCATAGGACCACACACATCTGTATGAACAAGATCTAAAGGCTGAATTGAAGAGTCAATGTATGTTCTATGCACATTTACATTTATGGTTTGCTTCTCATATTGACAATGCTCACAAAATGAAAAATCAGATAAAGGTAACACAGGTAAGTAGCCAGAACGAGAAAGATTTTCCATTCCACTACAAGATATATGGCCCAAACGACCATGCCAAATACAAGCCATAGGCTATTCAGTAACAGCTAACAAGTACAAATAAAGGATAAAGTGAGCCAACTTTGCTTCATTTTGCAATAACCATGTTGCCCTTTGATATGTGAAAGGACTGAGCATAGAAGACCACCTTGTAACCAAGGTCATCAAGTTGACCAACTAACATCAAACTGCGTGACAACTGAGGTACATGGCGTACATTATGCATAATAAATTTTGAACCATCAATGAATTGCACAACCACATCTCCAATCCCCACAACATCACACGGGTAAGAATCACCAAGTCTCACGGTACCAAGAGACTTTGTTGCATAATTAGAGAACCATTCTCTATGTGATGTCACATGGAAAGAAGCACCAAAATCTATCAGCCAGGTGTGGGAAAGAGAATCATTCATAAGAGCCTCAAGTGGCACAGTACTATCAAGTGTCAACACATCAACATCATCAGAAATAGCATTAATTTCTTCAATTTTCACAGTCGAGGTAGATGGTGCAGGTAACTGTTTAACATGCCCATCAACATTTTGTCCCTTACATTTAGCATTATTTAATGCATAACAGTCTTTCTTCATGTGTCCTTTCTTATGACAATAATGGCATTCAATATCCCTCTTCCTTGATTTACTTTCTTATCTTATGCCGTTGACCATTCTTTTCCTTGTTCTTGCTCCTACCACGTTGTTGATTCTTTCCTTGGTAAGAATCACGAACATTATATGCATCTCCACTCTAAGTGCCAACCATAGACTTTCTATGAATCTCCTCACTCAAGAGTGCTCCACATATGTCATCATAGACGAGTTTACCACTAGGTGCACTATTGCTAATAGCTGTGCAAAATGTATCCCATGATGATAGCAAGGTGCATAATAGCAATACTGCTTTCATTTCATTATCCATATCCATTTTTTGAGCCTATAACTGAGAGAATATAGCATCAAACTCATTTAGATGAGTAGCAACACTATCTGTGACCTTCATACGAAGGTCATATAATTCTCTCATCAAATAGACTTTATTTGATGCCGTCTCTTTTTCATATGTATTGCATAACTTCTTCCAAAGCTCCTTTGCATTTTCACAGTCTAATAATGTAAGGTAAACATTATCTGCCAGGTGCAAGTGAATGGTAGACCTGGCCATTTCATCTAACTCATCCCAATCATCTTCATCCATGCTAGCAGGCTTCTTTGAAGTTCCGTTTACTAGCTTCCATTGCCTCCTTTGAATCAGCACATCTTTAATCTGATTCTTTCATAGAGAAAAGTTTGTGCCATCAAATTTTCGGATCTCAAAATGGTCTTTGCCCTGCAAGTTATAGCTCCCCCTCCGAACACTAGTACTAGACCCTGATCCATTGGATGTGCCTGAGACCTCTCATGCCATGATGGTAGAGAACTAAATGAAATGATAATGGAGCTAGAAGAGTCTGAACACCAATGAATAAGTGTATCAAGGAGTAAATCGACCACTATATAGTTGACAAAACCAAAAATCTGGAAAAAGTTTGCCAGAGTATCCTCTACAAAATGAGCGTATCACCAGTGTCAAAATATCATAAAACTGCAAGTACTGACATGTTTGCTTGCATAGTGGATCATTGACTCCATTGCATATAATCACTTACCCAATAGAAGCCAACTAGGCTTATCGAGCACATGTGAATAGCTATCATACATCTCCTATTGCGAGGTTGGGTAAGTCTTCCACCTGCATCATCAAAGAGATCTCAACATCTGGGTGTCTCCCAGTTAAGAAAACCTCACCACCACCCTCTTTATCAAATGTAAAAGGCTTTATGCAAAGAACATAAATGTTATATCGATGACCACATGGACATACATAAGCGATATCCACAGAAGGGTACATGATGTGTATGCACTCAATATATGCAGTAAAATGACACTAAAAGGTTGAATGCATAGCCCAAAAACTAGCCAATAACACCTGCAAGTGTCTGTCAACTCTAATGTTTTTGGCTCAAAAAAGCTGCATAAATTTGCAGCGGCTGCTCCCACCAAAACTAAAATCTTTCAAGAAACCTGTAGTTTTACGAGTGTGGCTGAAAAACACAAACCCAAGGGTTGATATTTATTGTCGAGGAAGTACAAAGAACACTCCTCTTGATGTTCTTGGACCTGTGTGAAGAGAACTATGTGCGGAAGTACACCAAAATGGCTCCAAAAGACACCCCAAAAATGCTTCAAAAATAGGCTTTAAAAGCAATGAATGAAGCTTTGAGGGACCAAAACATGTTCAAGGTAATGTCATCCTTAGACTTTCCCCTTCTTCAGACACCACAAGAGTGTAGCTTAGTGGCAAGAGATTGCCATGGTGGTCTATGCCTTGGTCACCGCCTTAGTCGTAAGCCTTGGAGAAAGTCGGGGGGGAGGGGGGGGGGGGCTCGCTTCACTCGCACAAAAGGAACAAGCCTTTTGCATCGAACTGCTCTCATGGCGATGCACCATAATTCACTCTCCTTCTCAAGAGCTCCACGAGGATATCCTCGGAGTAGAAAACTGAGCTCCTAAGGCCGCACACAGTATTCCATACCTAAGCTGTAGAATATCCAAAAAAACACAGTACACAGGGAGCACGAAGCCAGACTTCTTAGGTCTTACAAATGCGGTGGAACTTACAATCTATGACTAACTAGGCCACTATATGTTTTATTAAAGAACATATACAAAGAAGTGTCCAATGGCCATTTGGCCTTTCACATGGACACTAACAGTAACAAACCTTACAAAGTTCAAGAAAGGCATTGGATTGTTCAAGGTAGGATGAAGACTTGGAGTTTGTTGCTTGAGGGGAAGTGTTGAAATTGATGTTTTAATCTTATTACCTTTTGAGCCTTTGGATGTTTTTCACTTGGAGAAATAAGGAGCAAGATATCAAGCTCAAAAAATCAGTTTCAAAATTTAATTTGAAACCCCCCTGACAACAATCCAAAGCCACCTATCACATTAAGGTGTGATAAAGCCTATAATTTAGGAAAAGGGATTCCTAACATCTAATGAATCTTTTAAATACTGTTATCTACACACATTGTACTTTGAATTGAGTATCTGATAGGAGAATTTGCAACTTCTCTATGCAACCTTCAAGCAATAGTGGCCTCACAGGCACTCTCATAGAACCTCTATTTACTGAAACAATCAAATCTCTAAGACTATGAAGATTGAACTTGAAACCTTTTGCAAACATAAATTAGTCTTCAAGACCTTGCTAATGCAAGTTAGTTCACTTAAAATGGTTAATCCTACTAGGAGAACAAATCCCTCTAAGAAAGATAATGTATGGTTTTCACTAGGCATACATAGATAGACACCTGCTCACTTTTGAACCTTGGTCTCTCTAAATATGTAGAGAAATTACATGAGCTTTGCGCAACCTTTAGAAGACTTGATTAGATTTCTAATAAACCAAATATTACAAGAAACGAGTGAGATATGACCAATGAACATTGTTCAACACTCAGAGCAATCTATAACACTCACATAGAAAATCTATGTGTTGGCCTATGGCTACACAAAAATTTAATCAAATCACTCAAGCAAGCAAGGAGAGGACTTTCTTAGAATAGGGGCCTACTAGCTTGCTTCCAAATACTCTCAAACAAAACACACATACAAGGGATCATATCAATTTGAAGCTGATTGTGTGTTAATATAGAGTTGGAAAGATTCCCTACAAGTTAGGAATCACTTTTCCTAAATTATAGGAAACTACTCACACCTAGATGTGATTCAAATTTTGGCTTTTGACAAGGGATTTTAGATTCAAATTAATTTGTGATTTATTGTGCTTGAATTCTTTCTCCGTGTGGCTCCATGTGGCATTCATTTTATGGTTAAATTTAGAGTAAGGTTGAAGCTTGTATTTCAACACTCCCCCTCAAGCTTCAAACTCTAATTCTTCATCCTAGCTCCAATAATCCAATGCCCTTTTTGAACCTTGTTAGCTTCAATGAATCCAAAGCTTTGGTGAACATGTTAGCACATTGGTCCTTGGCACTTATATGTTGCACTTGAAACCCTTTAGCGAGCACCTTCTCTCTGATGTAATGATAGTGTACATCTATGTGTTTGCTTCTAGCGTGGGACATGGGGTTCGTAGATAGGTACACACTACTCATATTTTCACATAAGATTGCAAATTGATTTACCTACAAACGTAGCTCAAACATTAGCTTCTTGAGCCACATAAGCTCACAAGTCACTGTAGCTAATACTCTATATTCTATTTCAGTCGATGATAGGGCAACTCTTGATGGCTTCTTTGCCATCCAAGAGATGACTTTCTTGCCAAGCATCATTGCATATCCACTTGTGATTCTCCTATCTTCTTTGGATCTAGACCAATCAGCATTTATATATGCTTTTAGGTGCAATTCATCTTCAAAAGGATAAAATAGAACTTCATTAAGTGTACCTTTGAGATATCTAAGTACTCTCTTTGTTGCAAGTATATGTGGAATGATAGGTGTGTGCATGAATTAAGATAGCACACCAACTTTATATGCTAGTTCTTGCCTAGTAATAATGGCATAGTTCAATGATCCAACTATACACCAATATTAAAGTGGATCCTCTACGTCATTCCCTTCCATTGAGGTAAATTTTGTGTTTACCTTTATAGGATTGCTCAATGGTTTGCATCTTGTAAGCCCATACTTTTTCAAGACATCCAAAATGTACTTTCTCTGCATGAGCCAAATGTCATTGTCCTTATATATAACTTCAATACCTAGGAAAGACCTTAGATCTCCAAGGCCTGAGATCTTGAACTCCTTCAAAAGCTTCCTTTTTATGTCCTTGATACCTTCTATATGATCTGCTACAATAATTAGATCATCTGTATATACACATAAGTATGTAGATAGTTCACCTTCCTTCTTGTAAAGCAATGATGGATGTGCTTTGCTTTTATTAATTTCACAATTGATTAGATACTCCAAAATTCTTTGATTACATGCCATTGGGGCTTGCTTGAGAGCTTTCTTCAACTTGCAAACATAGCCATCCTTGATGTTGTCATCAAACCCTAAAGGTTGGTCCACATACACAACTTCCTCCAACTCTCCATTTACCAAAGCATTGTTCACATCAAGTTGACACACAGATTGATGAAATGGATGAACCACGGAAATAACAAATAGAGGAGGAAGAGAGCATTGAAATAAATGGGCCTGGAAGCTTAAGTGTGGAAGATGTATCAGATATTACCTCAACATGGAGGATGTGAGCTTGTAGCAACTCAAATCAAGCAGCCCCATCTGAAAAAGGTAAACAAAACATAGTTGTATTAGATAATGATGGAAAGGAACTAGATGAACACTTTTAGAATGAAGATGAAGAACTTGGAGAAACAATATCAAAGGAACAAATAATTTCTTTAGACTAAGGAGTTGTATATCACCTATCAGCAAAGAAAGAAGGTGAGGTGGACCCAAATACCCTATTGAAAGGTTTACATATGACTCTTTTATGGCAAAACATGTAGCATATATTAATCAAGTTGTCCAAGACAAGAATCCAGAAGCATATGAGTATACTTTTGGGTATAAAGAATGGAACAAAGCTATGTAAAAAGAGAGTGATAGATTCAAGGAAACTTTCACATGAACCTTAGTTCCCAAGAATCAAGGAATGAAGGTAATCCACACAAGGCACACAAGGCATTCATTATGAAAACCTATGGCATTCATTATGAAAATAGCTTTCACCCCATGATTTCTAAAATGATAACCATTAGAGCTATCATATCCCTAGGTATCTCAAAGAAGTGGACACTTTATCAACTATATGTGAAAAAAGAATCTTTGAATGGTGATTTTGGAGAAGTAGTCTATATTGAGAAACCACTTGAATTGTTGTTAGATTCAAGAAATGATGGGTAGGAGATGGTTGAACCATCTTCTGCCCATCATTTCTTGAGTCTAACATTTTTCATATACTAATTTTCTTGATCAAGTTTCATTTTTTAAAAACTTCCTGAGAGAGTCTTGTGCATTATTTTAAGTGCATTCTTGATCTAAGAGCTATGGATCCCACCCAATCCATGTTCAGAGAATTCTAAGCAAGTCTCAACTTAGATCTTGATTAGTATGCACCCATTTTAACTATAGAAATCGATATTGACAAAATTCTTATGCTTCACCCCAAAGCACTCAAGGATATACAACAATAAATGTTCCAACATGTATTAATAGTGAGTCATAAAAAACAAGAACTATGTCGTAAAAAGAGAAATCGCTTGTCAAAAATCAAGAAAAATACATCTTATGTTTGAAAAACCTTACCAGTATACATATATTTCAAAAATCAAGTGAAAACATGTGTTTTTTTGTCATTTTTTGAAAATCTAGGAACTCAAAATGTGTCCAAAATTTTGATCTATTTAACATTGAAATCTCCATAATCTATATGAGAAATATAAAAGTGATAAAAAGTCTTATAGAAAAATAAAAATTGAACATGTGTTTGATGGAGGATCTTGGATAGTGATTCAAAAATGATGTAGAACATGGTTTCATTATGCAAATTGCTCTGGAGCATTTGTATAAGCACCAAAAATGTCATAGATTTTTAAATCAACTCACAAATTTCTTGATCTATTTCTACATCCCCATCATCAGATGCATTTAATTAAGTCTCAAACTATTGCGAGCTCTCTTCTTCGTCTTCTATATCAACAAGAGCTCTATCCTCATCCAAGTACATACCAAATTCTACAAGATCATGCACAGATCTTCTTGAAATGCCTATGATTAGTTGTCCCACATAGATTTGGAAGCTTTTGCTTTATCATATTGATGGTTGCTTTCCTCAACTACCATGTTTCTGTCAAGGCAAAATCATAAACAAGAATATCTACATCATCCATTTTAAGAGTGGATGTACTTGAATATTCTTTTTCTTTTTTGAGCTTGTTCATTTGGTGTCACATATCATTTCTAAGTTATACTTACCTGTGAATGCATTATTACTTTTACTATAATACCAATGGAATATCAAAGCCTCTATTCTTCCTTGATCAATATCTTTAATGACCTCTAAAACTTTCGCAATCCAAAATGTTCTAGTAGCCTCATCACCATCAGCAAGGATGGAAATAATTGTTCCAACATTTATTTCTTTCAAATTTCCTTGCCATTGTGCTTCAGCCTGTTTTGTCATCCTTCAACCAACATAAATATTCCTTTCTAGTGGATGTATAAAGCTTTGAAGTGTGTCTGCATTACATGATTGGTCCACATTCATTGATCTTTGTTTGCTAGAATCCCATATGAATGGAATATCAATTGGCCAGTTGCCTACAGTGGTATTCTTTATAATCTCTGTGTTGATGGCTAAAAAACTCATCCCACCAAGATACATCTTGATCTCTAGCATATTTTTTTGCGCACTCAATCTGGCTCTTCTTTTCAATAAGGACATGCATCCTTCTTTTACTTTGGTCGACCATATTTCCACATCTTTCCATATTGCTTTTATGTTCACATGGTCTTTGTTATGCACCATACACAGAGAAATTAGGCATATGCAATAAAAATATGCATCCATCTTTAGGCTTCCACCCAGGAGAACATGAATACTGCTTTGCGAATAAAAGACTTATGTCATAAAGCATCCTCATCAAGAATGCATGGTTGAAACTAATATTGTGCAAAAGAGCCAAAACCTAAGTAGTGTTATCAAGACCTACTGAACAAAACTGCTTAAAGTCATAAATTTGTGTAACGTGTTGAACTTCATGTTTTGGAGTATATGCTTCAGAAATCAACACAGATAATATTGGAAGAGTAAAAGCATTATGGCATGCCAACCTCTTAGAGAACTTACTGAACATTTGAACAATGTGATCATGAGTGTGCACAACCAAAAGGAAATTTACCTTAACCTTCTAAAACACTTGTCTATCAACAAGCATACATAAATATCCAAAGACTGTAGAATTTTTATTCTTGCTTGCAGTATTATCAAGCTGCAAATATAGATTTTGTGGCAAAAGACCCTCCCATGATTGAAAACTTTATGAATCATAGTAATTGCAAGGTTTGGATCATTATGCATGTTGGAATATGTGAAGGAAACCTTAGATTTTATGGTTCCATTGTATACCAAATCACCAAAGAAATGCATTTGCACAAGGACTTCATCTCCAATCTTCTTAGGAATGTGAGAAAAATGGGGCAAACATGTTTTTCTTAAATCCATACCATCAATCAACAAACACATATAACGCTCTAGATTTTTGAGTGCTTTACTTCAATGATGGATTGCTTTCTTTCTTTCTAAATCTTGACTCTCATGATGGTTCTTTAGAAGACTTTTAAAATTATCTTTTCCTTGTGGTGTTGTGGCCCCCTTTGCCATGTTTTTCAAAGTGGTGCAAATTGAGCATTCATCCATTCTAACTTTACGGGGAATACTCACATTGTTAAACTCTTCTTTCCATAATCGAGTAAAATATTGATACAAGACATACTTCTCATTTTTACTTTCCATCTCTTCTTTATAGACTTGAAATACTTATCGATGAGTAAAGTTACCTGACAAGTATAACCTTCCAATTGTAGGCATAACTTCACAATGCAAACTAAAATAGCTCCTCATCCAACTCATTGCATGATGACCAATAGATCCTTTGGTCCCAACTCCATGATATGAATCAACAATACGATCTCCACCGATAAGCCCTTGCTGAATCTTATGTGTTCTAAAATTCCCCATGCCCATAACAACTTTAAATGCAACCCTACAACATCGGATCCCTTGAATAAAGTAATACTCAAAAGCAACATGTGTTACTGACATATCCTCAATCATTTGCATGTGAGAAACAAGGTATATATATTTCCTTTCGATATCTAAATGGAAGAATTCCTCTTTAAGCTACTTTAATTTCTTCATTCCTAATTTATATTAACATTTCAAACCACAACAATGATTCACAATGTCCAATGCAATTTGTCTCTCTAAAGTAAAGAATTGAAATCTTCTTTGACTTACTTCATGAGGCCTTTGCTTAAAATGTCACATGCTTTGTATTCTCTCTCTCTCTCTCTCTCTCTCTCTCTCTCTCTCTCTCTCTCTCTCTCTCTCTCTCTCTCTCTCTCTCTCTCTCTCTCTCTCTCTCTCTCTCTCTCTCTCTCTCTCTCTCTCTCTCTCTCTCTTTGTGCTGACATCCTTTGCTCCACATGCACTTGAATCCAAAGAGAGATCAGTAGTTGGATTGGGATCAATAGGTACATCGGGTTGCACATTGTTGCATTGAGAATCTAACTTAAATGACATAACGAAGGACACAGAATCATTGATATATTCTAAGCCATGGACATCATTCATGAAAGGATCAACTAAAAATAATGAATGTGAAAGTCTATCAAGATCACTAGAGTTAGGTGCCACCTAGGCATCTATTGAAAAGAGAGAGCTCATCTTCATTGAAAGTGGAAGTGTTGGAGCATTCCCTTTATAATATATAAATAGTGGAAGTGTTGTTGATATATTTAGGTAGTGATGTGTGTGAACACTCTAGGACCGTCGGGGCACTTTTTTCCCTCTTTAGGAGGTTTTTTTCCCCTGGCTTGTATATACGCCTATTGCCCTAATGGGCTACTTATCTTTGTACATTCTCTAGTAATACATTCAGTCTTGTGTGTTGTGCTCCAAGCTTCTTCTTCTTCCTTGTGCTGTTCGCGTGCTTCCACAGACGTCTAACTCCAACAATTGGTATCAGAGCAGGTCGTTGCTTCTTCTAGGGCGCCGTCGACACTCCTCCGTTTGCAGTCTCAGATTCGCACAAAATTTGGTGAGCATACTCAGGGTGTTTCCGAGATCAAAACAGCTTTGCTGTGGGGTGCCGAAATCGCGATCTGAGCTCGTTTCGGCCTCCGAACACACTATCGCAGTGCTTGTGCAGGCTATTTCGTCCTTTTGTGCCAAAGGTATATACCAGTTTCTGTTCGCCAGTTTAAGCGTCTCGAAGTCTGCTACAGGTCTAGCAGAACTCCTGTGGGCAGTTCTGTTCAACTTTTTGAGATACAGTCAATTTTCTGCATCAAGGTATTTTAGTCACCGGCCATGGCTGAAAGCAGTGATGTATTCCGTATGTTGGCTGTTGAGGATAAGTTGGATGGTACCAACTACCCATTATGGGCTTATATGATGCGACATGTACTGGTTGCAAAAGGATTGTGGAACATTGTGCAGGGTGTTGAAAGACGTCCTGTTACACCTGTAACGATAGGTACTGCAAATACAGGTGTTGGAGCTGATGAAGATGGTGTCGAAGATGATATTCCGCAGATTCCTGTTCGTGCTGCTGTTTCTGTTGCACCTACTGCAGACCAGATTCGTTGGGATGGCAGAGATGCCCAGGCACATGCATTGATAGCTTTGTCTGTCAAACGTGCCATTATTCCTCACATTCGCTCTTGCAGAACAGCAAAGGATGCTTGGGATACACTTACCACTTTGTACCAGGCTAGGAATGAGGCTCGTGTTGCTTACCTCCGAAAACAGTTGGAGAGTGAGCACATGAATGAAGGTGATTCGATGGACAGTTTTCTTACAAAGATCAAAGACCTGAAGGAACAATTGATTTCTGCTGATGAGGTTATACCAGATAGCTCACTTGTGCAGACCGTTCTGAATGGCCTTCCTGATTCATATCAGAGTTTTGCCTCTACTCTTCGATTGATGATGAAAGGCAATCCGAATGCCTTGTCATTTGAGGAATTAGTCTCTGTTCTGTTGCAGGAAGATCAGTCCAGGCAGAACAGGTCCATTATGCGTGTTGCAGATCAAGCTTTCCTGGCTAGTCAGAAGGGCAAAGGAAAATGGAGCTCTTCTACTAGTAAGCAGAAATCTGCAAATGCTGCACAATCGAAGAACCAGGATAAAGATGAGAAGAAATCAGAAAAGCAGAAATTGTTCTGCAAGTACTGTAAAGGAAATGATCATATTATAAAGAACTGTCCAAAACTGGCTGCTAAAGAGGCAAAGAAGAAAGAGGCTGGAATGGTTGTTGCAGAGGCCTCTACACCAAAAACAGAGTCTGCAAATCTTGTGCAGGAAGAAGAATGGGCGTTTACTACTGCCTGCAGTTTTGACCCATCTTCTCATGATCAGTGCATGTCTGCAGTAGACTCAGATGTTTGGTACTTTGACAGTGGGGCGACCAAACATATTACCTCGCAGCACAGTTTCTTCTCTTCACTCGAGCCTGCCCCTACAGAGAATACTGTCACATGCGCCAATAACTCCTCTTATCCTGTTATGGGAGTTGGTAAGATCATTCTGACTACTGCTGATGGTAGTTCTTTCACTTTGTCAGATGCTTTATTTGTGCCAGGGATCAAAAAGAACCTGTTATCAGTTTCTGCATTAGCCAAGATTGGCTTGGTTGTGAAATTCGTTGATGACAGGTGTACAGTCCATGATCTCTCAAATGGCGATGTGATTATTGCTTCTGGCATTTTATGTCGTGGGCTGTATAAGCTCATAGACTATGAAAGATCTGTGAATGATTCGGCATGTGCAGTTCATGATTCTCAGGCTATGTCAGATGCAAAGCTTTGGCATGCACGCTTTGGTCATCTGAATTTTGCTAGCTTGTTACGCCTGCAGAAATCTGAAATGGTGTCCTCTTTGCCCAAACTTGAGGCACCTGGAAAACATGTTTGTGAAGGCTGTATTTTGGGCAAAATGCAGCGTTCTTCCTTTCCAAAAGATGGTTCAGTTCGGGCTATGCAGAAATTGCAGCTTGTACATAGTGATGTCTGTGGTCCTATGCAGACACCCTCTTTTGGAAATTACCTTTACTTCGTGACTTTCATTGATGATTTTTCTAGGCATGCATGGGTATATCCACTCAAAGCAAAGTCCGAAGTGTTCATGTGCTTCAAACAGTTTTTGGTTTTGGCTGAAAATCTGTCAGCATGTAAAATGGGCACCCTCCGTTCTGATCGAGGGGGGGAATATATGTCTTCAGATTTTAATGCATTTCTGGCTGAACGTGGGATAAAACACCAGTGTACAGTGCCGTATACACCTCAACAGAATGGAGTTGCTGAACGAAAGAACAGGTCACTCATGGAGATGGCGAGGTGCATGGTCAAAAGTCAGGCTTTACCACATAGTTTCTGGCTTGAGGCTGTCATGTGTGCAGCATATGTACTGAACAGGTGTCCCACCAAAGCGTTACAGTCTATCACTCCATATGAGGCTTGGCATGACCGCAAGCCATCTGTTGCTCATCTGCGTGTTTTTGGTTGTTTGGCATATGCATTAGTGCCTGAACAACATCGTAGAAAATTGGATGATAAGGCAGTAAAATGTATTTTTGTTGGGTACAGTTCTGAAAGTAAAGGCTATCGTCTGTATCATCCACAGACTAAACGCATTCTGGTTAGCCGTGATGTTGTCTTTGTGGAAGATGCTATTCAGCCATTGCTTTCATGTACTAAGGAGACATCTGTTAGCTCCAAAGACATGTATGATACTTTGATGCCTCTTTTTACAGGTGGACAGGCTAGCGCTGGTCCCAATGAGGCAACTTCTCAGCCTTTGCAGGTTTCATATGATGATGCAGATCATTCCATTTCTGATGCAGATTTACATGATGCACTTGTTGATGAGAGAGCTGATATTGAACAGGCAAAAACTATGCCAAAATGGCTGGTGCAGACTTTGCGTGACAACAAATTAGATGCACCTTTGTCATATCGTACTCGTTCAGGCTCTCATAGTACCTCTTTTGCATCAGATTGCTATGCTATGGCTGCATCTAGTCTCTGTGATGAGAATGAGCCTGTTTCTTTTGATGAAGCACAAAATTCAGAAAATTGGAAGGCTGCTATGCAATCTGAATATGATGCTATAATGAAGAATGGTACATGGTCTTTATGTGACTTGCCTCCTGGCAAGAAGGCCATTGGCACTAAGTGGGTATACAAGCTGAAGCGTAAACCTGATGGTACAGTTGACAGGTATAAGGCTAGGCTTGTTGCAAAGGGTTATGCACAGGAAAGAGGCATTGATTTTGATGAGACCTTTGCACCTACATGCCGTATGACTACTGTTCGGAGCATTTGTGCACTTGCAGCCCATCATGGTTGGAATGTACATCAGTTGGACATTAAAACAGCATTTCTGAATGGTGACTTGCATGAAGAAGTGTATGTTTTTCAGCCCCGTGGCTTTGTGCAGAAAGGGCATGAAAACCAGGTGTGCAGGTTAAAGAAGGCGTTATATGGTTTAAAGCAAGCACCACGTGCTTGGTATGAGAAAATACATGCCTATCTGATTGCACATGGTTTTGAGAACAGTCCAACTGAAAGCACCTTATATGTTAAGCGTGCTAATGATGTGCTTCTGATCATTGTTGTCTATGTAGACGACATGCTGCTCACTGGTCCTCTTGAGAAGCATATTGCTGATTTCAAGGCTGATTTGCATGCCTCATTTGAGATGTCTGATTTGGGGCATTTGCATCACTATTTGGGCATTCAGTTTATGCAAGTTGATGGTGGAATGGCTTTGTGTCAAACGAAATATATTGACACATTATTGCAGCATTTTGGCCTTGAAGACTGTAAGCCTATTGCCACTCCTATGGAGACAGGTTTACGATTGAGTCTTCATGATGCTGGAGATGCATTTGAAGCTGTTCTCTATCAGCAGGCTGTTGGATGCTTGATTTACTTATGCATTACTCGGCCAGATATTCAGTTTGCTGTCTCACAGATGAGCAGGTTTATGCATTGCCCAGGAGTCACGCATTGGAAAGCGGTTAAGCGCATCTTTCGCTACTTGAGTGGTACTCGGCTACTTGGGTTGTTTTATCCCAAGGGGGGATCACTACCGCCAGATTTGCATGCTTTTTCTGACTCAGATTGGGCTGGTTGCTATGACACTCGTGTGTCCACCAGTGGTTTTTGCTTCATGCTTGGTAGCTCATGTATATCTTGGTTGAGCAAGAAGCAGCCTACTGTGGCCACTTCCTGTTGTGAGGCTGAGTATAGGGCAGCTTTCACAGCGACTGTTGAGTGTGTGTGGCTCAGACGCCTTATGGCTGATTTGGGTGTTGGCCAGTCTTCTGCCACCACCATCTTCACTGACAGTCAGAGCGCATTGGCAGTTGCGAGGAACCCTGTGTTCCATGCTCGCACTAAGCACATTGAGGTGCATTATCACTATGTCAGGGAGAGGTTCTCTGCTGGGGAGATCAGCTTGGCATATGTGCCCACGCAGGAGAACATTGCAGACCTTTTCACGAAGGCTCTGCCTAGGGAGAAGTTTGAAGCTTTCCGCAAAGCTTTGGGCTTACTTCCTTTTGTGGAGTGATTTCCACATAGCTCGGCACTTCCTTCTACATGAGTGCCAGCTCCTTGTTCACCGCATCACTCCCAGGGGGGATTTGTTGATATATTTAGGTAGTGATGTGTGTGAACACTCTAGGACCGTCGGGGCACTTTTTTCCCTCTTTAGGAGGTTTTTTTCCCCCGGCTTGTATATACGCCTATTGCCCTAATGGGCTACTTATCTTTGTACATTCTCTAGTAATACATTCAGTCTTGTGTGTTGTGCTCCAAGCTTCTTCTTCTTCCTTGTGCTGTTCGCGTGCTTCCACAGACGTCTAACTCCAACAAGTGTAGCATCAAGTGATTATATCTCCCAAATCATGTATCTAGATAATTATGAAGCTGGATTGTGCCCATTATTATGGGTTGTATAATCAACATTAAGAAGTATTATTTGACTTTATGTCTTGACTTTATGATCCGATGTCACAATCAAGAATCATTAAGAGTTATGATTTGATTGCTAATTAATAATTGGAGAAGAGCTACATGATAGGCAATCCATCAATGTGCAATCCATCAACCTCTAGAAAACGAGATAGGCAACCTCTAGAATAGATTTTTCATGATGCCACATTGATCACATGTTAGATTGTGGACATAACCAAAATAATGGATCAAATGTCCAACACTCTTTTTAATGGATATATATAAATGTTAAATGCTCTTTTGCAGTTTCTTGGACATTTCTTGTAGCTGGCTGGAGTGTGAAGAGTCTTAGTACTCCCTGGCCAAAGATAGGAATGGAAGGGGCACACAATCTATATGTCCATTGTGATACATCAAATAAATATTGAAGCTACAATTTAAGCTTTAATTCCTCATTTACATTGGGGACTAAAACCAATGGCAAGAATGGCTCTTGTAGAGAGAAGATTCAAATATGTTGTACCTTTTGACAAGGCCATAGAATATTTCTGGATTAGACTCTCATCCCACTATCCAAAGTTCAAAATGCTCTTGTTGAACTTCAAAATGCTCTAGTTTTGGCCTTTCTAACTTATCTTTGTACCTTCCAAGAACAATGGCTTTGCAGCTTATAAGAATTATCCTTTTGAGATAGTTTGAGATTCTTAATTAGTTATAGTGATGCAATAAATGATATTTTGACAAATACCCTTTTCATTTCTTACACTTCCAACATTGGTTTTTCATACTAGATCATGTTTCATTCACATGGTTATACGGGTGTTATATGGGTGCATTATGATAGTGTGTTCCAATGTACACTTATATTTGAACCCTTGTATCTTGGGGGTGTTTTTCAGAGTCAAGGTTCTCCTAGGCAATCGAAACTTTCTCATTCTCCATGGAAAGGTTCTCATCACAAATTCGTTTTTCAAATGCATTCTGTCACTATATATTTATGATGGATGGTAAATCCTTTTTCTTAGTCACAGTTTCCAACCAAAAGAAATGTCCAACCAACTCCAAGAAATTTCTAGCCAACTCCACCCAAAAGAATGGATCAAATTTCCAACATTCTTTTTGGATAACATTCAATCTAGATATAACCAAGTTTGATCTAGTTGAAATTGGTTGAATCCTGGTTCAACTCTATAGTCCAATTATGCCATCAAGTTACACCTAGTTTGACTCAATTATATCAAGTTAGTTCTTGGTTCAACTCAACCAAACGTGTATAAATATATGGGAGGAGTCCAGTCTCATTTTCCATAGCCATGAGTCGAGATGGAGCACAGACAAAAAAAAGAGCACAAAGAGAAAAAGATCACAGAAAGCACAGGAAAAGTAGAAAGTCAGCAATGGAGAAGAAGGGTGCTAGCAAAATGTCTCACAAGTAATCCAAATTTACCCAATAAAAAAATATTCCAAAAAGATTCCTTTATATAACCCTAGATATTCATGTATTTTGTTTGAATGAATTTTAATTTATGTCCAAGGTGTCAATGCTAGGCATTGATGCCATGCATCAAGTTTGCAAGCCATGTCAATGCCAGGCATTGACCTTGTGGGTCAAGTCTATGCTAGGTATCGACCTTGCAACCTAAGTCGATGCAAGGCATCAACTTTGTGGCCAAGGTTGATGCCTAGCATCGACCTTGGGCACAAATTCAATGCATGGCATTAACCTTGTGGGCCAAGTCAAATGCCAGGCATCAACCTTGTAGACCAATTCAATGTTAGGCATCAACTTTGTAGCCCAAATTGATGTTTGGCATCAATCTTGGTTGCAAAGTCGATGTCTGGCATCGAGTTGCTCCACCAAGTTGCTTCAAAGAAATCAATGTCATGCCCTTGCCTAAGATTTCTTGTCAAAATTTAGGGACATAGAGAAGCACAAGGAGAAGTCTATGAAGAATTTGTAGGTGATGC
This sequence comes from Ceratopteris richardii, assembly GCA_020310875.1. Lineage (NCBI taxonomy): Eukaryota > Viridiplantae > Streptophyta > Polypodiopsida > Polypodiales > Pteridaceae > Ceratopteris > Ceratopteris richardii. The sequence continues at coordinate 13,635,526 of CM035416.1, forward strand.
TTAGCTCAGGAGAGGGTGTCTGGGATAAAAGCATTGGACATGTTGTGAAACCAAAAAGAGCATCCTTTCTTTGTCCTTTGAATGTGCAAGTAATCCAATGACCCTATCATCAGGTGGCCATAGCAGTCTCAAGACAATTGAGGAAGTGTCAATTAGGAAAGGTAAATCAAAGGAGAGTGAAGTCAGCATGAAAGATAGGCCGCTTCAAGGCATGACAAACCTAGAGTGATGCCTCCAATATATAGAAGAGAAAAATGTCACTCTACTTGTATTTGCAGAGGCCTATGGGAGGGAAAAGATTATGCCCACATAGGTTTTTTAGTATGGCTTGGTGTTCAAGCTGGACTACAAGGATGAGGACTCGGATAACCTATTGTTTTTGGTGGAGACTTCAAAAGGATTAAGGAATGCCATTTGCAAGATGGAACTACTATGTCCAGAATGTTGTGTGCCAAAAAGGCTTGCAAAAATTTATAGGGAGTCTGCCAATTTGATTGTGGACCTATTATTGTGGATTTATAGGAACATCATGGCGACCTAGTAATTGAAGATGACACTTGTAAAGTCAAAGGTTAAGCAGTGTTAGCCACCGGAATGGATGACCATAAACTTGTAATTTACCTTTTATAATAGGAAAAGAAGTTTTCTATCATTTTACGAAGATCTAAAGAGTTTCTGGAAGTCCGTTGTTTTTCATAATCCTAAAGTGCAGAATGGTGGGAAGTAATATGAAGAGAGAGAGAGAGAGAATGATGCAATATTCGAAGGAGAAGTTTCTCTTAAGAGAATGACATAGTTCAAAAATCTAAAGAAAGGAGCTCTATCTTACGTAACTGTAGAGCGGAGAAGTATCTATAATGTTTTATGAAGTCTCAAGGTTATAAAGCAAAGTTTGTACACATGTTTACTATCTAGTATTTCAAAGTTTGAAATGGAGAAGTCTATAATTAATCTGATGTACTATAATATTCTCACTATAATGTCGATAATCAAAATCTATAAGTGTGTGATCATAATTCAAGGAACATAAATGCATGTTGTGATTGCAATAATCGTAGTCATAATCCCCATTCTCGTACCCTAACCTTTGGTAGCATGTTGTTTGTCAAAGACATTTTAGGCCTCAAACATTTGGTGACCATGATGGGATGGGGTTTGTTTTGAGATTCAGTCCCGCTTAAATTGATATCGTTGTGGAGTGGTAAAGAGTACCTGCGAAGTAATCACCAACATGAGTGCATGGACGAATTCATCAAGTAGACCTTAGAAACCCTACATCTCAAAGATATCTCAATTGCAGAAGGTGCAAATATCCCAGAAGAATTGTTGCAATCGGTGGAGAATGGAGTGTTACCTCATACTATCTTGGAGGATTGGATATTTGAGTGGAGGAATGAAAAATTAGCTTAAGCTTCATGGCAAGGGGAATTCAATAGAGCTAATAGCAAGAAGAGAAGTGCCCTTCAGACTTAGGCCAAAGCTGTGGCAGTGAACCCGAACCAGAGTTTGCTTTAGCACTAGTACCTTTCACTCGATCCAAAATCCTAGAAGAGTTTGAAGAAAAGATGGTGCACAGAAATCCACTTTCGGGGTTGAACTACACCCATTTCTATGGATGACCAGATGAGGATCTTGATGCGTATGTGTGGACCTTCGAGAATGAGTATGCCTGCAATCATAGACAACTACAGGTATTCCAAGCCACTCTTGCTAGAGATGTGGTTAAATGGTTAATTGAACACCTTCTAGATCATTTCCCAAAGTATGATGATTTAAAAGAGGCATTCTTGGAAAATTTCCGGAATGTCAAAAGTATATTAGAATTGTATGCAACCTTACAATATATGATGCAAAAGGGTACGGTGAAGCAGTACAAATTTCACATCTACAATGAGACAAATTCCTGACAATGGTTGTTCTTTTGAAGAATTGCTGTAGGAATTTTTTATGGATGGATTGCAACTAGCTATAAAAATCTACATGTATACATTAGAATAAGCTTGAACATTGGACCACATAACTGATTCAACAAAATGGTTGGATAGAAAGATATAGTTAGCTAATTTGGGTTTTGAAAAAACAAGCCATGTCACAAAGAAAAGTGCAAATTCGGTCTAGCAATTGTACTATTTATGTTGTCAAAATGTGGGCCACATCACTATTGGTTGTGCGCTCAACCAGGTATACTTCCCCATTTGCAATAAAAATAATCATAGTTTGGAAGAATGCAAATTCAACGCCAAAAATACACTCGTTGCATTGGAACAAGTTGAAGCCCTTTCCTGGAAGGGCAATTTTTCAGGTTATAATCCACCAATCCAATCCAAACCGTGGATGGAGATTCAACATATGAATGTCCGAACAATCTTAGTTTTTTGGTTCCTAGCAGTTTCAAGATCAGAGGAGATTTTATTGGTCAAATTTTCAAGAGTATGAAAGAGGTCATCAATTTAGATAACCAAGACCGATTAATTTTGGAAATCAACGAGTTTAGTGCCAATTTTGCTTGTAGTATGGGCATAGATGATTTGAATGTGAGGAAGCAAAGGACTATGATCAAAGAAAACAACAAGCTAAACGGAAAGCTCCTATGGCAAATGTCATGGCCCTGGAATATGTGGAGCCCTCAATAGCAGTTATAACGAGGTCTCGACAAGAATACCAGAGTCTACGACAACCAAAGCACTATTCACCAGCACAGCAAAAGCAACAATTGAAGAAAGCTACCGAGTGGGCTCAGGAATGTCCACCATACTATATTGACCCCAAGCCCATTCTAGAGGTTAGTAAAAGTAAAGGTCGACTAGGTAGATTAAAGAATATAAGTTTACAAAGTGTACTAACTTAGGAGGATAAAATAGTTTTACAAGAAGGAGCAAGTTCAGAACACTTAGCCGAGTTTGCAGCCTAGAAAACTCAGAAGGTAAATTCTAGTGTCCAAGGGCCCAAAACCGAATTGCAAGACCGGATGCCTACCAGAGAACAGAATGAGGATGTCACGAATCTGGTAGTATTGGAAGAAGGTATGTCTTGGCAATTATTACATTATTCATAGATTCAACTTCCCTTGGGTGCCTTGCTAGAACTCATTCCAGCCTTCAAAGACAAGCTACTAAAGCATTTGCAAAAAGGACGTTCTTTGGACCTGATTCTAAAAGCCACTATCAGTATGGTTAGATATGTTCCAAATAAGGTAGTGGACTATGCAGTCCCTACTATTACTGTATGGCACAAAAACAAGGCTATCATGAAAGTTTTGATTGACAATGGATCTAGCATCAATATTGCTTCTATGACTACTTGTAGGCACATGGGCTGGAATAGCATCAAACGAGCTCCTTTATTTGTGCAGATGGCCAATCAATCATGGGTGCAACTAGTGGGACTTATCAAAGACATTCTAATAGTAATTTCGCATGTAGCATTTCCCATTACCTTTGTGGTGCTTGAACTTAAAGGAAAGAATTTGGATTATAATTTATTATTGGGGAGACCCTGGTTGCAGAATGCCAAGGTAAGTCAAAATTGGGATGCCAAACATGAAGTTTTTAGTCCAACTAAAGGATGAGAAATATTGCCCTCTAGAGAATAAACTGGTATTAGCGGAACCACTACATATGCTAGAAGGATTGGAGGAGGATGAAGAGTAGCAATTTCTAGAAGCTAACTGAGACTTATTGTCATTTGGAGTAGTTGACATCGAGCCAATGGCCAGCTTTGTATATGGTGGTATGGTAGCCTTGATTTGTATAGAGCTATTGGAATAGGTGAAAGATAGAGATGCAAACCCAGTGCTTAAAGATCCAATGGAGCTCAGGAAGATAAGAGTTGAAGAAGATTTGCTCGACGTGGTGAATTTGGGCACACCGAAAGAACCCAAACCGGTGAGAATTAGTGCGGATCTTGCTCCGGAATTTTGGATGGTCCTAATTAAGTTGTTAAAGAACTACAAAGATGTGTTTGCATGGACTTATGCACACATGAAAGGTTTAGATCCTAGATTATATCATCACAAAATTTTACTCAAATTAGATGCCACTTCGATGATGCAACAGTGGTATAGAATGAATCCAAATCTTGCGGAACAAGTCAAGCATGAATTAGATTGCCTAATTAAGATGGATTACATTTTTCCTATTGATAATCTGGAGTGGGTGTCCCCGATCGTGATTGTACCCAAAAAAATAAGTACTTGCGAATCTGTGTAGACTACCAAAAGCTGAATGCAGCCACGATTCTAGATCCTTTCCCACAACCTTTTCTCAACACTATGTTAGATGAAATTGCAAGGCACAAAATTGTTGATATATTTAGGTAGTGATGTGTGTGAACACACTAGGACCACCGGGGCACTTTTTTCCCTCTTTAGGAGATTTTTTTCCCCCAGCTTGTATATGTGCCTATTGCCCTAATGGGCTACTTATCTTTGTACATTCTAGTTGTAATACATTCAGTATTGTGTGTTGTGCTCCAAGCTTCTTCTTCTTCCTTGTGATGTTCGCGTGCTTTCGTAGACGTCTAACTCCAACAATTGGTATCAGAGCAGGTCATTGCTTCATCTAGGGTGTCATCTACACCTCTTCGGTTGCAGTCTCAAAATTGCACGAACTTTGGTAAGCATCGCGATCTGAGCTCGTTCTGCCTCGGAATGCACTATCACAGTGCTTGTATCAGGATATTTTGTCTTTTTGTGCCAAAGGTATGTACCAGTTTCGGTTCGCTAGTATAAGCGTCTCAAAGTCTACTACAGGTCTAGCAGAATTCATATGGGCAGTTTTGTTCAACTTTTTGAAATACAGTCAATTTTTTGCATCAATGTATTTTAGTCACCAACCATGGCTGAAAGCAGTGATGTATTCCGTATGTTGGCTATTGAGGATAAGTTGGATGGTACCAACTACCCATTATGGGCTTATATGATGTGACATGTATTGGTTGCAAAAGGACTATGGAACATTGTGTAGGATGTTGAAAAACATTCTATCACACCTGCAACTGTTACAACTGCAAGTACTGAAGCTGATGCAAAAGGTGTCAAAGATGATGATATTCTACATACAAAGATCAAAGACTTGAAGGAACGGTTGATTTCTGCTGATGAAGTTGTACCAGATAGCTCACTTGTGCACACCGTTCTGAATGGTCTTCCTTATTCATATCAGAGTTTTGCTTCTACTCTTTGGTTGATGATGAAAGGCAATCCAAATGCCTTGTCATTTGAGGAGTTAGTCTCTGTTCTGTTGCAAGAAGATCAGTCTAGGTAGAATAGGTCCATTATGTGTGTTGCGGATCAAGCTTTCCGGGCTAGTCAGAAGGGCAAAGGAAAATGGGGCTCTTCAGCTAGTAAGTAGAAATCTGCTAATTCTGCACAATCAAAGAGGGAAGACAAAGATGAAAAGAAATCAGAAAAGTAGAAATTGTTTTACAAGTAGTGTAAAGGAAATGATCATATCATAAAGAACTGTCCAAAACTGGCTGCTAAAAAGGCAAAAAAGAAGAGGCTGGAATGGTTGTTGCAGAAGCCTCTACACCAAAAACAGAGTCTGTTAATCTTGTGCAGGAAGAAGGATGGGCGTTTACTACTGTTTGTAGTTTTGACCCATCTTCTCATGAGCAGTGCATGTCTTCATTAGACTCAGATGTTTGGTACTTTGACAGTGGGGCGACCAAACATATTACATTGCAGCATAGTTTCTTCTCTTCACTCGAGGCTGCCCCTACAGGGAATACTGTTACATGCACCAACAACTCCCCTTATCTTGTTATGGGAGTTGGTAAGATCATTTTGACTACTGCTGATGGTAGTTCTTTCACTTTGTCAGATGCTTTGTTTGTGTCAAGGATCAAGAAAAATCTATTATCAGTTTCTGCATTAGCCAAGATTGGCTTGGTTGTGAAATTTGTTGATGATAGATGTACAGTTCATGATCTGTCAAATGGTGATGTGATTATTGCTTCTGGCATTTTATGCCATGGACTGTATAAGCTCATAGACTATGAAAGATCTATAAATGATTTGGCATGTGTAGTACATGATTCTCAGGCTATGTCAAATGCAAAGCTTTGGCATGCATGCTTTGGCCATCTAAATTTTGCTAGTTTGCTACACCTGTAGAAATCTAATGTCCTCTTTGCCCAAACTTGAGGCACTTGGAAAACACGTTTGTGAAGGCTGTATTTTGGGCAAAATGCAGCGTTCCTCCTTTCCAAAAGATGGTTCAGTTCAGGCTACTCAAAAATTGGAGCTTGTACATAGTGATATATGTGGTCCTATGCAGAAAACTTCTTTTGGAAATTATCTTTACTTCGTGCCTTTCATCGATGATTTTTCCAAGCATGAATGGGTATATCCATTGAAGGCAAAGTCTGAAGTGTTCATGTGCTTCAAACAGGTTTTGGTTTTGGCTGAAAATCTGTTAGCATGTAAAATGGGTACTCTCCATTTTGATCAAGGGGGGGAATATATGTCTTCTGATTTTAATGCATTTCTAGTTGAACGTGGGATAAAACACTAGTGTATAGTGCCGTATACACCTCAACAGAATGGAGTTGCTGAACAAAAGAACAAGTCACTCACGGAGATGGCAAGGTGTATGGTCAAGAGTCAAGCTTTAACACATAGTTTCTGGCTTGAGGATCTCATGTGTGCAGCATATGTACTTAATAGGTGTCCCACTACAGTGTTTCAGTCTATCACTCCATATGAGGCTTGGCATGATCACAAGCCATGTGTTTCTCATCTGCGTGTTCTTGGTTGTTTGGCATATGTATTAGTGCCTAAACAACATCGCAGAAACTTGGATGATAAAGCAGTAAAATGTATTTTTGGTGGGTATAGTTCTGAAAATAAACGCTATCATCTGTCTCATGCACAGACAAAATGCATTCTGGTTAGCCATGATGTTGTTTTTGTGGAAGATGCTATTCAGCCATTGCTTTCATGTACTAAGGAGATATATGTTAGCTCTAAAGACATGTATGATACTTTGCTGCCTCTTTTTACAGGTGGACAATCTAGTGCTGGTCCTGATGAGGCAACTTCTCAGCCTTTGTAGGTTTCATGTGATGATGCAGATCATCCAATTTCTCATGCAAATTTACATGATGCACTTATTGATGAGAGAACTGATATTGAGGAGGCCAAAACTATGCCAAAATGGCTGGTGCAGACTTTGTGTGACAGCAAATTAGATGAACCTCTGTCATATCGTACTCGTTCAGGCCCTCATAGTGCCTCGTTTTCATCAGATTGCTATGTTATGGCTGCATCTAATCTCTGTGATGAGAATGAGCCTATTTCATTTGACAAAATTCAGAAAATTGGATGGCTGCTATGCAATCTGAATATGATGCTATAATGAAGAATGGTACTTGGTCTTTATGTGACTTTCCTCTTGGTAAGAAGGCCATTGGTACTAAGTGGGTATACAAGATGTAGCATAAGCCTGATGGTACAGTTGATAGGTATAAGGCTAGGCTTGTTGCAAAAGGTTATGTGTAGGAAAGAGGCATTGATTTTGATGAAACCTTTGCTCCTACTTGACGAATGACTATTGTTCATAGCATATGTGCACTTGCAGCTCATCATGGTTGGAATGTACATCAACTGGACATTAAAACAACATTTTTGAGTGACTTGCATGAAGAAATGTATGTTTTTCAGCCCTGTGGTTTTGTGCAGAAATGGTATGAAAACCACGTGTGCAGGTTAAAGAAGGCATTATATGGTTTAAAGCACGCACCACATGCTTGGTATGAAAAGATACATGCCTATCTGATTGCACATGGTTTTGAGAACAGTCCAACTGAAAGCACCTCATATGTTAAGCATGCTAATGATGTACTTCTAATCATTGTGGGTTTATGTTGATGACATGCTGCTCACTGGTCCTCATGAGAGGCATATTGCTGATTTTAAGGCTGATTTACATACCTCATTTGAGATGTCTGAGTTGGGGCATTTGCATCCCTATTTGGGCATTTAGTTTATGCGCGTTGATGGTGGAATGGCTTTGTGTCAAACGAAATACATTGAAACATTATTTCAGCGTTTTGGCCTTGAAGACTGTAAACCTATTGCCACTCCTATGGAAATAGGTTTACGACTGAGTCTTCATGATGCTTGAGATGCATTCGATGCTATTCTCTATCAGCAGGCTGTTGGATGCTTGATTTACTTATGCATTACTTGGCCAGATATTCAGTTTGTTGTCTCACAAATGATCAGGTTTATGCATTGCCCAGGTGTCAAGCATTGGCAGGCGGTTAAGCACATCTTTCGCTACTTGAGTGGTACTCGGCTACTTGGTTGTTTTATCCCAAGGGGGGATCACTACCGCCAGATTTGCATGCTTTTTCTGACTCTCACTGTGCTAGTTGCTATGATAGTTGTGTGTCCACTAGTGGCTCTTGCTTCATGCTTGGTAGCTCATGTATATCTTGGTTGAGCAAGAACCAGCCTATTGTGGCCACTTCCAATTGTGAGGCTCAGTATAGGGCAACCTTCACAATGATTGTTGAGTGTGTGTGGTTGAGGCGCCTTATGGCTGATTTGGATGTTGGTCAGTCTTTTGTCGCCACCATCTTCACTGACAGTCAGAGCACATTGGCAGTTGTGAGGAACCCTGTGTTCCATGCTCGCACTAAGCACATTGAGGTGCATTATCATTATGTCAGGGAGAGGTTCTCTATTGGGGAGATCAGCTTGGCATATGAGTCCACACAGGAGAACATTGTAGACCTTTTCACGAAGGCTCTGTCTATGGAGAAGTTTGAAGCTTTCTGCAAAGCTTTAGGCTTACTTCCTTTTGCGGAGTGATTTCCACATAGCTTGGCACTTCCTTATACATGAGTGCCAGCTCCTTGTTCACCACATCACTCCCAAGGGGGATTTGATGATATATTTAGGTAGTGATGTGTGTGAACACACTAGGACCATCAGGGCACTTTTTTCCCTCTTTAGGAGGTTTTTTTCCCCCGGCTTGTATATACGCCTATTGCACTAATGGGCTACTTATCTTTGTACATTCTAGTGGTAATACATTCAGTATTGTGTGTTGTGCTCCAAGCTTCTTCTTCTTCTTTGTGTTTTTCAGCTATTGTAGTCAAGTGTGGAAAAATAATTGGACATATCATTTCACGGGATGGCATTGTTGTTAATCCAAATAAAGTAAAAGTTATTCTACAGACTCCAGCTTCAAGAAATCCAAAAGAATTTCTATGGTTTTTAGGTCAAGTCCAGTGGCATGGAAGACATTTGCGAGGATTGGCTCATGTTGCAATACCACTCAACAAATTAGCACATGTCCGACCATTAAAATTTCAGTGGATGGAGAAGGCTCAAATAGCTTTTGAAAGATTATAGAAGATGCTTGCTATAGCACCCATTCTGAAAGCCCCATATTAGAAAGAACCCTTCCATGTGTTTGTAGATGATTTGACAAAGCAATTGGTAGTGTCCTAATGGAGAAAGAAGGCCATAATTGGTTTCGACCTTTTTACTATGTCAGTCGATGATTAACTTCTACGAAACAGAATTATTCAAATATAGAACATGAGTGTCTTGGATTAATTTACTCAATTAAGAAATTCTAGCACTATTTATAGGGTAAGTCCTTCACTTTTCATGTGGACCGCAGTGCACTCATGTACTTGGTAAAGCAATAGAATCTGGTGGGCAGACTGGCCACATGGGTATTGTTACTCGAGGAGTTCAAATATGACATTGTGCATCAACCAAGAGAAAGCCATGCAATTGCTGACTTTTTATCGTGCATTGATCATGGAGAACCACCGATGGGAGTGGATGACAATCTTTCGGACGTGGAATAATGAAGGAATCTACCAAAAACACAATTTAACTGGGCAGAACTAATATTCCAAAAAATGAAGAAAGAGGTCCGGAGATTGTGCCAAAGGACCGGAAGATTAGTTAATTCCACCTTGGATTCCAAAGTTGGAGTTTTATTTACATTAATTTTTTCGGTGTCAGGAAGGAGGAAGGAGTTCTAAGGGATAGCAACGCAAGGTTGGATCAGGCCCTGGTGTGGGTCGTCCCTCATCCGATGAGTGGCATCTGCATGTTGGGTGTCTCGCTCTGGTCTTGTCGGCATAAGCCCGTGCCTCCAAAGAGGAAACAAAAGCACTCAGTCATGCATGAGATGAATTCGTATGCATCGCGATTGTGGAATGACAAATACAATGCTATAAAATAGAAATCATTGGACTCAATGTGCCAAATAAACAAACTATGCCCAATGATGGCAATGAATATACAACTGATGTAACCAAGTGACTCTGAATAATACAAAAAAATTCCACTACATCACAGATCGCTCAATACAAAATAGACTTCTCGGCTACAGTGCAAGAAGGTGCCCTTCAACTTCTCTTCGGTCTTTGCGGTAGGATCTTTACTTCACTTTGGGTCTTCAATCTTCCAAAAGCTTTTCTTCAAATAAATCACTTTACTTCAAAATCATGCAATAACCTGGAGAAAATCCACAGGGGAGGGGGGGAAAAAACTTCACATTAGTACTCTTGAAAAAATAAAACACACTCATTATGCCTTGACTTTTCTTTTCAAAGTTCTTATTTCCGTTTATTGAAAACAAATGTATTGATTTGCAAAACATGAAGTAAAGTCGGACATATTAACATCCAAAGTTGAAATCAAATTCGACGCATAGATGATTTTTTTTATTTATCAATAATCATTAAGTGTATAAACGAATTAATTCAAAATGATAAGTCATTAAGAGGACTCGAATGAAAGTCATTCATACCATCTCAGATATCGATAGCATCATACAATTGTTACAAGTCATATAACCAAATGAGGTGAGTCCTGTGTGACTATGCGCAAGCAACATAAGCTTTGACTTCTTCAAAATTGGTGATGTCCTAGAAAAAGAAAGTTGTTGATAAAGGGCACTTAAGATGGTAAAGTTTCTTGGTATCCATGTGTACCTTGTTTTTTCACAAAGTATACACAATCAGCAAATACAAACTTTAAGTGTTATGCTACTATGTCCTAATTGGCATTTTATCATAATAATACAGTAAAGATAAACTCAATTTCTCTTGAAGAGTAAATGTCTTTGAGCAGGGACCGATTTATCAAAATTATGGCTTGCGTTCAGACTGTTAAAAGTCAAGCTTCAAGATACAAATTCGTGGGGAATATTTTATGACGAGCAATCAAAGGAAGCCAAAAGCCACGAGATTCCATCAAGAAAAGTCACTCAACCACTCCCCAATTCATTCAACTAAATCCTCCAAGTTAGGAGGCTGATTTGGAAAGGTAGTTCCTAGATTTTAGGGGAACACTTCTCACTATAAAAGGAGCATGTATCCCAACCTCTTTTGGGCCATCTTCTTGGAGTTTTAGCTCATGTAAATTGATCACTAAGTGCTGGAGTTGTGATAAGCAAGCCCCTTTCTTGCTTGTTTGTTTTCTTTTAGTAGGCATATCTATGTGTGTGCACAGGCAGTGTTGCAACTCTCTACCCCTGAGTTGTTAGCATTGGTTCTCCCTCATATTGTATCCATTTGATGTAATTCTTGTCTCATTGGATAGCTATTAGAGTCTATTTTATGCTCACAAATTCTCTGGAGCATTCTCTGAGTAATCTGGGAGCAACATTCATTTTAGTGAAGTTGTGTGATTGATATCTCTCTCTGTGTGTAGGCTCTGTTGGAAATATTTTGCTCTCTGTTGTAAGGGCTGGTTCTCCTTCTCTATTTATCCATTTGCTATGATTTTGGTGTCATTGGGTAGCTATTAGAGTTCTCTAAAGTTGACCCAAGTTTGAGATTCATTCTCTGTATAATCTCTGAGAAAAGCTTGCTGGAAAGAAGTGAGGTCTCTGCTTGACTAGCAGTTGTGAGCATTCAACTAGCTCATGTTGTAGACATTGTTTCTCTTTGTGTAAGCATCCATTTGAAGTAAAGTTTGTTTTGTTGGAAAGCTCTTAGTGTCTACTACAGGTCTAAAAAATCTCACTGGAGTTCTCTGCATAAGCTTTGAGTAAGATCACTTTTGGTGTGCAGAGGTCAAAGAAGGATACCTGTGGAGGTCATTCGCGCTTCGTCGTTGCTTAGGGGTTGAGATACTTCCCCCATCAGTGGTATCAGAGCATTTGGGCATCTTGGAGGCATCACATACAAGCAAGAAGACCTCTTGGAGTTGGTGGTTGAAGATTTGCATCAACAAAAGCTTCTTGGAGGTAGCTCACATCAAGGGGGAGCTATTCTACTCAAAGTTTCAAGAGCACAAGGTGTCCATCTAAGGAAAGCTTTGGATTGAGGTAACCTCAGTGCCTCATTTTCATTTGGCAAGCGATTAGCTCGGGTTGGAAAGGCTGGCAAAGGCGAATCAACGGTCAACCAACGCGGCTCTTTTCTCGAAGGGGCAGGCATTCCAAGACCATGTTGGCTAGCAGCGCTCAAGACCTTGTTGGTGTAGCTGTAGCAACCCTTCTTTACTACATGGTCTCTTTAGCGCCTACATGGTGTAGTTGTAGCTTAACCAACGTGACGTAGATATCACATACGGATTTTTAGATCTCGACACGTCATTTTCATTTATGTGGACTCTCTCGTCTTTTAAAACACAAACGAAACACGTGTAGAAAATGAACCCGCGCGTGATGGATTCACAATCCATTGCCTTGATCCACTTGGCTACGTCCGCCCCCTCTGTGAATGTAATGTTAACGGATCTGAAAAGTAGAACGAGCGAGATAGCTCGTTCCATTAGTTAGTGGGAAGGGTCGGAGGGGACCAACTACTTGGTATTGAAACTGAAATCTAGGCTTACGAGAGAATGGTATGGTTATTAAGTAACGTTACATTCTCTAGGAGGAAGACGCGAGGATAGCGTTCCCTGGCATGGGTGGTGCGTGAAGGCAACTTCCGCGTCATAAGCACCGAGTCGGTTTGTCGAGCAAGTAGGGCACTTTAGGCGAACCTAGCCTCAAAATTCACTTTAGGTTTTACGCTGCATCCATGGCTGAACGGTTAAAGCACCCAACTCATAATTGGCGAATTCACAGGTTCAACTCCTGTTGGATGCATATAAATGAAAAAATAGTCAAATTGGTAATTCAAGGCTCCACCCCGCGATGGATCTCTCTCGGGCACGGAAGAGCGCTCGATCGAGTCCTGCCTGCGAGTTTTTGCGAAGCCCACCCAAACTTCCATTTCTCCAACTCGTTGTCCTAAATAAAAACTCGACGCCGTTGCTGCGTAACAAGTGCATATGAATCGAGTTGAAGCGTATCGAGCGGAAGGGGAGGTGTGAAGCTAAGCTCAACTTGTTAGAAGCTAAGCTCAACTGCTCCGCTTCGCCGGGTGAAGTATATACCACGCTTACGATCTTTTTCAATGTAGTCGTCGCGAAGTAAATCGACAAATCCCAGGGTAACTTCTCGTTCACCTTCTAATTTGCCCACCACAGTTCCTGCATGGATATGATCTCCACCAGACAATACCTGAGTGGCTTAGCTAAAAATTTTCCTTGATTTTCGTCTCTTTCGTACAGATAACATAAAAAAGAAAAGTAACAAAATTGAATTTTGTTTGGGTGAGAAAAAAATAAAAAAAAAATCTGAAACTAAGCTGTTACACCCCCCGCCAGCCATCGAGACTAAGTGCTAAGGCCACACACAATTGGCAGGGGAGTGGATTATTCATTTCATTGGGTTGCACAAACAAACGACAACTCTAGGCGTTAGGCCTATAGGTGACACCGGCGAGAAAGGTTTCCTCAGGCTGGACGGAAATCAGCCTCCGAGTGCAAAGGCAGAAGGGAGCTTGACTGCGAGACCTACCAGTCGAGCAGTTTCACACAAAAATAGAGGAATAAAATTATCAATCTTTGTCGTAGCAGGCTTTAGTCCCCATGGCAATGCTGGGTCAGCTACACATTTAACGTATCAGAACAACTGATACGGAATCATTGCGATGATACAAATTGTGACAATGTTCTGCAACGAGCGAGCTCTGGACGAGGCCTATGTTCCCTCTAGTCCTCGTCCGTAGCTCTTCATGAGGAGAAAATAAGCGCGGTTTTGGTTTTCGCTTAACCGTTTACCTATCGTTTAAGTGAAGCAAAACAAGACAAGACAAGACCATAAATAATGGTCAAGCTTCTTGAATCGCCGCGCCTTCTTGACTTTAGGTGTAGCTAATACCTATTGGGAATGGTCTTCGCTTTTACACACATTGGAGCATTATCCAAGGGCTAGGTCAAGTATCAAAGACTAGATATGGGAGACTTCAACACTCAAATTGAAAAGCTAGACAAAGGGAACTATCAACCATGGAGATTTAGGGTCTCCAACTATCTTATGGGCAAGGGCCTTTGGGGGTTGATTAGTGGAAGTGAACCAAGACCTAGGTTGGATGAGAATCCAACCAATGACCAGAGAAGGGCCTTTAGGGAATGGAATGAAAGAGACAAGAGGGTTATCTTTATCCTTTCCCAACACATTAGCAATAGCATGATCGGCCATATCCAAGACTTGGATTCAAGCATGAAGGTATGGGAGACACTTGAAAGGCTTTATTCAACAAGCACCAAAGCAAGGAAGATCCAACTCAAGAATGAGCTCGACAATCTTACGAAGAGCTCAGGGAGTAGCATAAATGACTACATACTTAAGGTCAAGGAGTTATCAGATGCATTGGGATCCATTGGAAGCCACGTAGACGATGACGATCTTGTGGCTTATACTCTCAATGGTTTGAGAGATGATGAGAAATGGAAACCCTTTACCACTTCAGCATATGTAAGGGATAATCTTCCCGATTTTGAGCAATTGGTTGCTCTCATGGTCACCAAAGAAATGAACATAGGTGGAAGTTCAACTAAAAGCAAGGATGCACAAGTTTTCTATGCAGGTATACAAAGGGGCAAAGGAAGACAAGGACAAGGAAGGGGCAAAGGAAGGTTTGGAGGAAGGCAAGGCCACTCAAGCAATTAAGGACATGACCAAGTCACCTCATCACAAAGAGGGAGAGGAAGAACAAGAGGAAGACGAGGACGACATCAACAAAACAGGAATCAAGATGGCGAAGGATGTTACATATGTGGCAAGTTTGGCCACTATGCTAGAGATTGCTACCAAGGAGGAAACCAAAGGAGCTATAATCAAGGTTCTTCATACAAAGGCCAAGGTAATTATGCTTCTACAAGTTCAGAAAATGACAATCTCTTGATGATGCACATGAATGGGAATTCAAGCAAAGTAGATAACACTTGGTATATTGATAGTGGATGTAGCAACCATATGAGTTGCAATTCTTCTTGGTTTACTAATCTACATGTTCCCAAAGGTAAAGGACATGTAGAAACAGGTGATGATACAGCCCATGAGATCTCCCATGTTGGAGATGTAGCTTTGGATGACAAGGAGGAAGGAAGATTTCTCAAGGATGTCTTGCATGTACCTACCATCACAAAGAACTTGGTGTCTATTGGGCAAATGGTTGAAAGAGGCTATCAAGTAAGGTTCAACAAAGGTGGATGCTTTGTGGAGAACCCTAAGCAAGGTTACAAGGTCATAGCAAGAGGAAAGAAGCAAGGGAGACTCTTCACTTTGGAGGTAAATTCTCATTCCACTCAACATGTCTACTTCACACATGGAAACAAGAAGGAAACAGGTACATATATCAAGAAGCTAAGGTCCGATGGAGGGGGAGAATATTTCTCCAATGAGTTTTCTGATTTTTTAATGGATCAAGGCATCAAGAGGCAAGTAACATGCAGGTACACACCCCAACAAAATGGAGTAGCAGAGAGAAAGAATAGATACATTGCCAAGATCGCTAGAGCAATGCTTAATGAGATGAATGTACCTAACATGTTTTGGAGTGATGCAGCAAATACCGTCGTGTATCTTATGAATAGGGCTCCTACCTCAGGGATCCATGGCTTGACACCATATCAAGCCTATTATGGTAAGAAACCTGATCTTTCCCACTTGAAGATATTTGGATGTACTTGTTATGTACATGTGCTAAGTGAATTGAGGCACAAGCTACAACCAAAGGCAGAAAAGTGTGTGTTTCTAGGATATTTAAATGATCATAAAGGTTACACGTGCTTCAACCCAAACACAAAGGACTTGAGGATATCAAGGGATGTAGCATTTGATGAGCTACTCCCTTGGTATAAGAAGTATGATTGTATGCAGGACTATGAAGAAGAAAAGCATGGACATGATGAAGAACAAATCGACCTAGAGCTAAGCGGCCCAAGGTGTTCCATCAATGACGATAGTTCAAGCATGAACTCACCATGGAGGGGGAGATCTTCATCAAGCTATGAAGCACAATCAATCAACAAAGGCAAAGCAACATTGGTGGAGTTGGATGAAGAAGGTAATGAAGTTGAAGATGATGAAGGACACATGATGGAGAAAGAAGCCACGTCAAAGAAAGAGATCAAGTTCCCAAGGCAAAGGAGGTTTATTCCTCCAAAAGGTGAAGAAAGGAAGTTTTCTAGAGTTAAGTATCCAACTCAAAGGTTTACTTTTGATTCATACATGGCAACACATTATGCATATATGAACAAAGTAGTAGAAGATCATGAGCCCGATTGCTATGAAGATGCAAGCAGGTACACCGAATGGAAAGAGGCAATGCAAGAAGAGATCGACGCACTTGAGGAAAATCAAACATGGACTCTAGTGCCCAAGAAGGAGAACATGAAGGTAATAGGTAATAAGTGGGTGTATAAAGTAAAGAGGAATTCAGATGGATCTATTTCTAGGTTCAAAGCAAGATTGGTGGCCAAGGGTTTTGCACAAACCTATGGAGTGGACTTTGAAGAGACATTCAGCCCCATGGCAAAGATGAGCACCATTAGGACACTCATTGCAATGGCTGCTAGCAAAGGATGGAAGCTTTTCCAATTGGATATCAAGAATGCCTTTCTCAATGGAGACTTGGAAGAAGAGGTATACATGGAGCAACCACTAGGTTTTGTTCATAAAGAGTTTCCACATCATGTTTGTAGGTTGAAGAAGGCACTTTATGGCCTAAAGCAAGCTCCAAGGGCTTGGAACCAAAGATTGGTGGATTATTTGATCAAATGTGGTTACAATCAATGCAAGGCGGATCCATCTCTCTTCATCAAACAAAGAGGAGAACTTGTAGTCTACATGTGTGTGTATGTAGATGATCTTATCATTACAGGTAATGATACAAAGGGCATTGAGGAGATCAAGGCAAAGCTTGGAAAAGAGTTTAGGATATCTGATCTTGGAGATCTTAGGTATTTTCTTGGCATTGAAGTTGTATACAAAGAAGAAGGTATTATGCTCATACTATATTCTAGACCTACTTGAGAGGTTTGGGATGCTACATTGCAAGCCTATTTCAAATCCCATGGAAGTTAATGTAAAGCTAAGCTCCATTGATGGAGAGCCATTAGAGGATGTAACTTTTTATCACTCTATTGTAGGCTCTTTCAATTATGCCACAATATCTAGGCCTGACATAGCATATGGAGTTGGAGTGTTATCACAATTTATGCATAGTCCAAGGACTACACACTTGCAAGCTCCAAGAAGAATGTTACGATATCTCAAGGCCACTATAAATGAAGGATTTTTCTATTCATTTGATGATGATATGCAGGTCAAAGCTTATTCTGATGCGGATTGGGCCGGTTCCAAGGAGGATAGAAGAAGTACAAGTGGTTACCTAGTCATGCTAGGTAGCAAGATCATCTCATGGATTTCAAAGAAGCAACCCACGGTGGCATTATCTTCCACCGAGGCTGAGTATAGAGCTTTGGCTCAAGTCACATGTGAGCTAATGTGGATTAAGAAGTTATTTATGGAGCGTAATTTGCAGGTTGACACATATCCATTTTTTTGTGACAATATGAGTAGCATTCATCTAGCATCGAATCCTGTCTATCATGCTAGAACCAAGCATATTGAAGTGCACTATCACTTCATAAGGGAAAAGGTGATATCGAAGGAAGTTTCAGTACATCATATTGGTATCAAGGACCAAGTTGCCGACATGTTTACAAAGGCTTTGGATGGAATGAAGATTTCAAAATTCAAGCAAAGCATCAACATGAAGGAGCTTGGATGAGGATGAAGAATTGAAGCTTGAGGGGGAGTGTTAAAAGTCAAGCTTCAAGCTACAAATTCATGGGGAATCTTTTATGGACATGTGGAGCAATCAAAGGAAGCCAAAAGCCACGAGATTCCATCAAGAAAAGTCACTCAACCACTCCCCAATTCATCTCAACTAAATCCTCCAAGTTAGGAGGCTGATTTGGAAAGGTAGTTCCTAGATTTTAGGGGCACACTTCTCACTATAAAAGGAGCATGTATCCCGACTTCTTTTGGGCCATCTTCTTGGAGTTTTAGCTCATGTAAAGTGAGCACTAAGTGCTGGAGTTGTGATAAGCAAGCCCCTTGCTTGCTTGTTTGTTTTCTTTTAGTAGGCATATCTATGTGTGTGCGCAGGTAGTGTTGCAACTCTCTACCCCTGAGTTGTTAGCATTGGTTCTCCCTCATATTGTATCCATTTGATGTAATTCTTGTCTCATTGGATAGCTATTAGAGTCTATTTTATGCTCACAAATTCTCTCGAGCATTCTCTGAGTAATCTGGGAGCAACATTCATTTTAGTGAAGTTGTGTGATTGATATCTCTCTCTATGTGTAGGCTATGTTGGAAATATTTTGCTCTCTGTTGTAAGGGCTGGTTTTCCTTCTCTATTTATCCATTTGCTATGATTTTGGTGTCATTGGGTAGCTATTAGAGTGCTCTAAAGTTGACCCAAGTTTGAGATTCATTCTCTGTATAATTTCTGAGAAAAGCTTGCTCGAGTGAAGTGAGGTCTCTGCTTGACTAGTAGTTGTGAGCATTAACCTAGCTCATGTTGTAGACATTGTTTCTCTTTGTGTAAGCGTCCATTTGAAGTAAAATTTGTTTTGTTGGAAAGCTCTTGGTGTCTACTACAGGTCTACAAAATCTCACTGGAGTTCTCTGCATAAGCTCTGAGTAAGATCACTTTTGGTGTGCAGAGGTCAAAGAAGGATACCTGTGGAGGTCATTCACGCTTCGTCGTTGCTTAGGGGTTGAGATACTTCCCCCATCATAGACGATCTAAGCCGTCCATCTGGAGGCTCTCATCCTAATCATTCATCTCTCTCTCTCTCTCTCTCTCTCTCTCTCTCTCTCTCTCTCTCTCTCTCTCTCTCTCTCTCTCTCTCTCTCTCTCTCTCTCTCTCTCTCTCTCTCTCTCTCTCTCTCTCTCTCTCTCTCTCTCTCTCTCTCTCTCTCTCTCTCTCTCTCTCTCTCTCTCTCTCTCTCTCTCTCTCTCTCTCTCTCTTTTTTTTTTTTTCTCCACCACGTCTCTTTGTGACCGATCTTTGTTCCTCTCTCTCTCTCTCTCTCTCTCTCTCTCTCTCTCTCTCTCTCTCTCTCTCTCTCTCTCTCTCTCTCTCTCTCTCTCTCTCTCTCTCTCTCTCTCTCTCTCTCTCTCTCTCTCTCTCTCTCTCTCTCTCTCTCTCTCTCTCTCTCTCTCTCTCTCTCTCTCTCTCTCTCTCTCTCTCTCTCTCTCTCTCTCTCTCTCTGATTTTTCCACCACGTCTCTTTGTGACCGACCTTTGTTCCCATCTCTCTCTCTCTCTCTCTCTCTCTCTCTCTCTCTCTCTCTCTCTCTCTCTCTCTCTCTCTCTCTCTCTCTCTCTCTCTCTCTCTCTCTCTCTCTCTCTCTCTCTCTCTCTCTCTCTCTCTCTCTCTCTCTCTCTCTCTCTCTCTCTCTCTCTGTGATTTTTCCACCACGTCTCTTTGTGACCGACCTTTGTTCCCATCTCTCTCTCTCTCTCTCTCTCTCTCTCTCTCTCTCTCTCTCTCTCTCTCTCTCTCTCTCTCTCTCTCTCTCTCTCTCTCTCTCTCTCTCTCTCTCTCTCTCTCTCTCTCTCTCTCTCTCTCTCTCTCTCTCTCTCTCTCTCTCTCTCTCTCTCTCTATCTCTCTCTCTCTCTCTCTCTCTCTCTCTCTCTCTCTCTCTCTCTCTCTCTCTCTCTCTCTCTCTCTCTCTCTCTCTCTCTCTCTCTCTCTCTCTCTCTCTCTCTCTCTCTCTCTCTCTCTCTCTCTCTCTCTCTCTCTGTGTGTGATTTTTCCACCACGTCTCTTTGTGACCGACCTTTGTTCCCATCTCTCTCTCTCTCTCTCTCTCTCTCTCTCTCTCTCTCTCTCTCTCTCTCTCTCTCTCTCTCTCTCTCTCTCTCTCTCTCTCTCTCTCTCTCTCTCTCTCTCTCTCTCTCTCTCTCTCTCTCTCTCTCTCTCTCTCTCTCTCTCTCTCTCTCTCTCTCTCTCATTTTTCCACCACGTCTCTTTGTGACCAACCTTTGTTCCCATCTCTCTCTCTCTTTCTCTTTCTCTCTCTCTCTCTCTCTCTCTCTCTCTCTCTCTCTCTCTCTCTCTCTCTCTCTCTCTCTCTCTCTCTCTCTCTCTCTCTCTCTCTATCTCTCCATCCAACCATAGGATAAATTTTATCCTATGGTTAGGAACTTTTTTTTATATGTGATACCTTTGAGGTCTAGATTGCACCTCATAGATAATTTGACTCATAGATAATTTGGTTGCTTCAGCCATGGAATATAGAAATTTCTCAAGCTTTTCTGGTGATCCAACAAAATAACACGAAGGTTCCTTGCAGTTGCATATGAATGAGTAGGGCTAGCAATGGAAAATTGGCTTTGAAAGTCCACATCAACAATGAGATGGTCATTGGAGAAGTCAGATTGAGCGATCATGTCCTATATTCATACTCACCTCTCGCTATTTTGCCATATTTTGTTGGCCATCTTGAGGAACATATTGCAGCATCATAGCCATTGAAGCAAAGATGTTTTACAAGTAAGCGACGAATACATCCTCCTTTGCAGTCTGGAGTAGGATTTCCGCAAACTAAATCAATATCTTTGATAGACAAGCAAAGCTAGGTCAAAAATTGTTAGAAGCTCCTTTTCGTGGTCGCGATATTATAGTTCAGAGCTGTTGGTGCATTTCAAGCCTTCACACTTGGCTTGGAACTTTGGAAGATTAGCTTGGACAATTTTCATCAAGGCTTCACTTGAAGGGAAGAGCATAGGAACCCATACCTATGATTTATTATCTTTTTACTTTCATTGTAAAAGTCTTAGTGACTTGTCATTTATGAACACACACCTACTTGATTAAGTCGTGGAAATTGGATGGTGTAACTGGAGAGAATATCTCCCTACTTTTAGAGGAGTGATTATAGGAGATTTGAATTTGAATTCAAATTCAAATCTCAACTCAATTTCTATAAAAGTCAATGTAAAAAGTCGCGGGTTAGCTAGTCCAATTAAGCTCACTCCCCGAGGCATTCTACCATTGTAACTCTGTGTGTGTTAGTGCTACTTCATAGCCTACACCACAACACCTCATTTAGCTATGCTTGTCATGCTAATGGGATTGTACAACTACATCAATCAATAGAAATATACACATTCATTATCTCTGTTTTCTCTGAGTCATCATCTCCAAGTCTGTCAACTTCTAAGGGGCATATCTCAGGATCTACTAAACCAAATCAAGTGATTCAAAGCACATTGGAACCAGCTCCAAGCATACTACACGCCTACAAAATTTCAAGGTCATTGGATCAGCCATCTCGGAGAAATCTTGCTCGAAGTGACCTCTGGTATTCTTCTGCAGAGCCCCTAAAAAGTCGGGGGTACATATAATTTTGCTAAAGTGATTTCTCAGTGTGTAGTTTATCATTTTATCTCATTCCACTTGCAAATGGTAGCTTGCTAAGCTAATTTAATATGTCCAGAAGGAATTTGATCAATTGTAAGTGTGCTGGTCATACTGAGTGAAAGACTGAGCAGGTGTCAATACCAAATTAGCAAGTTTTCTTGGATTCTTGAAGTCTCAAGTAGTCTGTTTTGATTTGATCATTACACATATCATTTGCAAAGTACATATATGCTTTCTTGGTATCATTTGGAAGCTAATCAAGTGTACTAAGCATATCTGAAGCAAAGGAGGGCTGGAGCAAAGCAGGTCTAGCAGCTTCAACTCAATCTCTTGAGTGCATCCAACCATCTCTCCCAACAGTGGTATCAGAGCAAATAAGGTAAACATGGGAGATGGTTTTCCTTCATTCATTGACAAATTGGACAGGAACAATTACCAAGCTTGGTCTCTAAGGATGAAGACCTATCTACAAGGAAGAAGCTTATTTGGATACATATCAGGAGATGAGGAATTGCCCTCATTCAAAGCTAGAGGACTACCCACCAAGGATGAACAAGAGAGGCTCAACCAATGGTGTGCAAAAGATGCTTTGGCAAGTTCTTACCTTCTTAACTCTATATCTGATTCCTTTTACCTCATATAAGGAACTGTAAGACTTCCCAAGAGACTTGGGAAACTCTGTCAACATATTTCTCTTCCAACACAAGGGCCAGGAAGAATCAATTGTGGATTGAATTCACAACCCTTAGGAAGCAGCCCAAGCAATCAGTCTCAGAGTATATGACCAAGATTAAAGATGTGGCAGACCAATTAGCAAGCATTGGAGAGGAGATTGAAGAGGAGCAAATAGTCAGGCAAGTAACAAATGGACTCAAGGCAGATGATAAGTGGGAAAGCTTCACCACTGCAATGGACCTCTACATGGACATACATACCCCAGATCTCACAACACTCATGGGCCAACTATTCACACATGAAGCAAAGTTTACAAAGGCAGGAGATCAATCAAAAGGTAACAAGCCCTCTGCTATATATACTGATAAGAAGGTTAAAGATAAAGGTAAAAGTAAGAAGGTTGATGAAGAAGGTTCTACCTCCCAAGCAAACTATGCAGGGAGAGGTAGACCCTCAAGAGGAAGAGGCAGAGGAGGTAAGTCAGGTAGGGGGAGACCCTACAACTCATCACCATGCAACATTTGTGGATTGTCCAATCATACCACAGATGAATGCCACAAGAACTACAAGAATCAGAGAGGAAGAGGCTATCAAAGAGGTGGATACTCTCAATGGAGAGGCAGGTTCAACCAACACCAAGGCTACAATGGATACAACAATCAATATAACAACAATTACAACCACAACCACAATGGTAATTATCAAGGTGGATTCAGAAATAGAAGGGATTACAACAACTACACAGAGGAGCAAGATGACTCCCTATTGATCATGAATATGACCTCCAAGGCAGGTACAAATGATGATCATTTATTTTATATTGATTCAGGATGTTCTAACCATGTAGCTGGCAATGTGGCACTACTCTCTGATTTGGAAGAACCCAAGGGCAAACATCAGGTACAGACAGGTGATGATACTAAACATTCTGTTGTTAAGATTGGAAATGTAAAGACATGTGATGGTAACCAGAACCTATTGAGCAGGGTACTCTATGTACCAACCATCACCAAGAATCTAATGAGTGTTGGTCAGATTGTGGAGAAAGGTTTGCAGGTCAGGTTCACTCAACATGGAGCATATGTGGAAGACCCAAGACATGGTTTCAAAAGAATTGCCAAGGGGGAGAAATCAGGTAGATTGTTTACTTTTGAGCTAGAAGACACCAAGAACATTGCTTTATATAATTACAAGGATCAAACACTTTCAGAGTTAGAAATATGGCACAAGAGGTTAGGTCACATAGGTGAAAGAACCCTAAAGCAAATGTGCAGGGATCAATGTGTGCTTGGGATAGCTAATGTATCCAAACAACACATGATTTACAAGTGTGGTGCTTGTCAGTTTGGTAAGTCTCACAGGTTTCCCTATTCAAGGAAAGGTTTCATGCATAAAGACTACCTAGACTTGGTACACACAGATGTTTGGGGACCTAGTAAGGATCCCTCCATTTTAGGTTCAAGGTACTATGTGTCCTTCATTGATGACTATAGAAGGTGGACTATCTTATACTTTATGAAACATAAAGATGAAGTGTTTAATTGTTCCAAGAGGTATCTTGCACTTGTTGAAAATCAAACAGGAAGAAGCTTGAAAAGGCTAAGGTCAGATGGTGGAGGAGAGTACTTCTCCAATGAGTTTGAAGATTTCTTGCAGGAAAGAGGCATCAAAAGGGAGATAACCACAAGGTACTCACCTGAACAAAATGGAGTAGCTGAAAGAAGGAATGGACTCATAGTAGAAACAGCTAGGTCTATGCTTAATGAAAAGAAGCTGCCAAATTATCTTTGGGCAGAAGGTGTATCCACTGCCACCTATCTCATAAATAGGTTGCCATCCAAATCACTTGATGGTATGACACCATATGAAGCTTGGCATGGTAAGAGACCTTCTCTGGATCATTGCAAAATCTTTGGTTGTGTAGCATATGTGCATATTCCCTCACAGGTAAGGGGAAAGCTAGACCCTAAATCTGAAAAATGTATCTTCATTGGTATGATTTGAACCAAAAGGGATACAGATTCTACAACCCAACAAACAAAGGCTTCAAGGTAAGCAGAGATGTCATCTTTGATGAGAATGACTCATGGTATGAGAATGAATGCAGGAAGGTTAGTCTACCTTATGACATGGAAGAAGATTTTCCAAGGCTTACCAAGGAGGAACCAATCCAGAAAGAAGACTCAAGCTCAGATGATGATGATACAATTAACCTTGAGGAATTCAAGGCATGGAAGTCCAAAGGAAAGATGAAGATGAAGAAGCTAGAGGATATACCAGAATCCTCAACTCAAGCTATGAGGAGATCTCAGAGAGAAAGTAAGAAGCCTATCAGATATGGGTATGACACATCACTTGTAACTAAACATTCTGTATATCTTGCAAAGGATTTGTTAAATGAAGAACCAGGTACCTATGAAGAAGCAATTACCAAACCAGAATGGAAAGGAGCTATGGATGAAGAAATGGAAGCTCTCAAGGAGAGTGATACTTGGGACTTGGTACCCAAGAAGGACACTATGAAGGTGATAGGATCCAGATGGATCTACAAGCTAAAGAGGAATTCTGATGGAACAATAAACAGGTACAAAGCTAGGTTGGTTGCCAAGGGTTTTGCACAAACCCAAGGCATTGATTATGAGGAGACATTTTCTCCTGTGGCTAAGATGCCAACTATCAGAATATTGGTGAGTGTAGCTGCATCCAAGAATTGGAACATGTACCAATTAGATGTCAAGAATGCTTTCTTGAATGGATGGATATCTGAAGAAGTCTACATGTCACAACCACCTAGCTATGAAGATCCCAAGAAGGTAAATTATGTTTGTAAATTGAAGAAGGCTCTATATGGTTTGAAGCAGGCACCTAGAGCATGGAATTACAGGTTGACAACCTACCTCCAAGACCAAGGATTTGTGATGAGCAAAGCTGATACTTCTCTGTTCATAAAGAGAAGTAGTACAGAGGTAATCTATTTGTGTGTTTATGTTGATGACATCATCATTACAGGCAATGATGTCAATGGGATTAGACACATCAAAGGACAGATGATGAAGGAATTCAAGATCAATGATCTTGGATTATTGAAGTACTTCTTAGGTCTTGAGTTAGTCTACACCAACTTAGGTATATATATCACTCAAAAGAAGTATGTACAGGATATGGTCAAGAAGTTTGGCTTGCAGGATGCTAAAGTCTCAACTACTCCAATGGAGGTCAACCTAAAGCTTAGTGCTCATGAAGGGGATGAAATACAAGACATTACAGGATATCAAAGTATGGTAGGTAGTTTGAATTATGCTACCTTGACAAGAATTGACATAGCATATGGAGTTAGTGTGCTAAGCCAATTCATGCACAAAGCAAGGGTACCTCACCTAGAGGCAGCAAAGAAAATCTTGAAGTATTTGAAGGGAACTCAGAACCATGGTTTGTACTTTCCTTATACATCAGATATTGACATTAAAGTATACTCAGATGCAGATTGGGCAGGATGCAAGGATGATAGGAGGAGCACATCAGGTTACATTTGCTTTGCAGGAGATAAACCTATTTCTTGGTCAGCCAAGAAGCAACCTACAGTGGCATTGTCATCCACTGAAGCAGAGTATAGAGGGCTTGCCAATGCCACTCAAGAAGCTATCTGGTTAAAGCTTTTGTATACAGAGCTAGGCCTATACACTAGGCCTCCAATCATCTTTGGAGATAACACAAGCTCTCTTCACCTTGCAGCTAATCCAATATATCATGCTAGGACAAAACACATAGAGGTCCATTACCACTATGTGAGAGAAAAATTGCTAAGCAAAGACATTCAATTGACTTATGTGTCTACTAATATGCAATGTGCATATTTACTCACTAAAGCATTGGATGGAAACAAGTTATGCAGATTCAAATCCATGATTGGATTGCAGGATGTGATTGAAGACTAAAGATGAAGACTTAAGCCAAAGTGCTTGGCTTGAGGGGGAGCTGTTGGTGCATTTCAAGCCTTCACACTTGGCTTGGAACTTTGGAAGATTAGCTTGGACAATTTTCATCAAGGCTTCACTTGAAGGGAAGAGCATAGGAACCCATACCTATGATTTATTATCTTTTTACTTTCATTGTAAAAGTCTTAGTGACTTGTCATTTATGAACACACACCTACTTGATTAAGTCGTGGAAATTGGATGGTGTAACTGGAGAGAATATCTTCCTACTTTTAGAGGAGTGATTATAGGAAATTTGAATTTGAATTCAAATTCAAATCTCAACTCAATTTCTATAAAAGTCAATGTAAAAAGTCGCGGGTTAGCTAGTCCAATTAAGCTCACTCCCCGAGGCATTCTACCATTGTAACTCTATGTGTGTTAGTGCTACTTCATAGCCTACACCACAACACCTCATTTAGCTATGCTTGTCATGCTAATGGGATTGTACAACTACATCAATCAATAGAAATATACACATTCATTATCTCTGTTTTCTCTGAGTCATCATCTCCAAGTCTGTCAACTTCTAAGGGGCATATCTCAGGATCTACTGAACCAAATCAAGTGATTCAAAGCACATTGGAACCAGCTCCAAGCATACTACACGTCTACAAAATTTCAAGGTCATTGGATCAGCCATCTCGGAGAAATCTCGCTCGAAGTGACCTCTGGTATTCTTCTACAGAGCCCCTAAAAAGTCGGGGGTACATATAATTTTGCTAAAGTGATTTCTCAGTGTGTAGTTTATCATTTTATCTCATTCTACTTGCAGATGGTAGCTTGCTAAGCTAATTTAATATGTCCAAAAGGAATTTGATCAATTGTAAGTGTGCTGGTCATACTGAGTGAAAGACTGAGTAGGTGTCAATACCAAATTAGCAAGTTTTCTTGGATTCTTGAAGTCTCAAGTAGTCTGTTTTGATTTGATCATTACACATATCATTTGCAAAGTACATATATGCTTTCTTGGTATCATTTGGAAGCTAATCAAGTGTACTAAGCATATCTGAAGCAAAGGAGGGCTGGAGCAAAGCAGGTCTAGCAGCTTCAACTCAATCTCTTGAGTGCATCCAACCATCTCTCCCAACAAGAGCTTGTAGTGACTCCAGAAGCTCTGGGCCATTGAGAAGACTACTTTTGTTGTCACTAGTTTTTGTTGTCCAAAAAGTCGTGTGCCATTTTCGACACTGCTATGTTATCTGAGATGCTAAACGCTCAGCAATATGCCTACCATTTCCCAGATCTGAACTAAGAACTTTGGAACTTCCTACTTTATCTTAGGTATAATTATCATTGCAATATAATTTGCCCCCATAGGAACAGGTCCGAAAGCTAAACTGTATCATATCATGCTTAATTTCAAAACCTTTCGATAATCTAGGAGAATCATCTTGAAAATCCACAGCATTTTAAGCATCATAGCTCGCAAAACCAATCATGACTATTATAATACTACTTATCCGAAAAACAGGAGTGCAATAAAAAAACAATGGAAACATGATATATGTTCCATTCTGGTTTCCCAGAAGCAAGCACCTTGAGCTTCTCAAAGTATGGTGAACCAGTTTGTAATCTGCACATTCTTAGCAAGATATATCATATGGTTCCTATCAATAGAGAAGGGCTCTGAAATGATATTCCTATCAGCTTCTACCGCATTACAAAGTTTCAAATGTCTCAATTGCTCCACACAGTGCTTCTTCCCCACTTTCTCTCTCTCTCTCTTTCTTTCTCTCTCTCTCTCTCTCTCTCTCTCTCTCTCTCTCTCTCTCTCTCTCTCTCTCTCTCAGCATGGTAATGGAGAGAGAATCAACAATGAAATTGTAAAGCATGAACAAGAAACTGAAAAGCATGAACAAGAAATGTAAAGAATGAACAAGAAAAGAAATGAGGCATACCTAGAGAAAATCCACGAGGAAAACCAAATGAGTATGGGGCCTCTATTTATAGGTTTCCCCTAGGACTTCTCTCTAGAATCTTCTAACCTCCTTATTGACCCCTTTCTACTTTTAGAATCTTCTTCCATGTTCCTTTGCTATTTTTAGAAAATCCCATCTCTTATTTCTATTTTGGTTTTTCTCTTTTTATTTTTTCCCATTTTTCTTTTTTTTCTATTTTACTATCTTTGTCTTTTTCCCTTTTTTTATTTGGACTAAGGTTTGGTTTCACACCTATGTACAAATTAAATTAAATTAAATTAAAGGGTTGGACTTAGGATAAGTGACAATCTAAGGTTCTAACCTAATATTTTTAACTAGGAAAAGTTAGGGTTTGGGTATTGTTAGCACTCAAGGTCAGCAGTCAGGCACAAGAACATGTCAAAGAAGTGGAAACACAAAAAGGAGCAAGTAGGAAGCTCCAAGAAGTGTATATCAAATTTTCAAAAGAAACCCCTACAAAAATCACTAAAAACAATTGTAAATATCATCTCATCTTTTTGCAGCTCCATTTTGTGCAAGCCAAGGGCTTTTCAAGCTTGAGGAGGATCAGAAGTATCTACGTATAAATTTTCATAATTTTTAGACTTCTTTTGAGCCCTCAAATAAGCCTTGGAACCTAATTTTTAACTAGGCCGGACACTAGGTTTGGACAGGGCCAAAACTATTCCAAAAACTATAAAAAGAGCTAGAGAGCTCATGTTTGAGGTAAGCTTCTTATTATTTTGTGAGAGCTTTCAGCTTTTGTAAGAGAGTTCCTTTGCAATAGAAAGCTTTCCATTGTTCCTCTCTTTGATCTTACCTTGTGTGCGCGTGTGCGTATGTGTGTGCATGCTAGTGTGCTTCTCATTCACACATTTGTGCCTTCACTTGCTCACAGTCTTCATACCAGTCCTCACCTCTCCACAGATCGACAAGTAAAGGAGATGGTACTCACGCTTGAGCTACACCAAATTTTGGCATCGTTGTCATGGAGCGTTGCTTGAGGATGAGTATTGTGATGGTAAGATCGTAGATTTGTGATGTTGGAAGGTAAAAAAAAATCATTTTCTATTCATTTTCTGATTTTTATTCTCCATCTTCATCATCATCAACATCTTCATCCATCTTCATCTTTACTAAATGTTTTCATTTTCGAGTGCATTTTCACCATTTTCACATCATTTCTCATGTGTGGGAGTGCAAGAGAGAGGTATGAAGTGCTTGGGAGTGCATGAACTTGTGTTTTTCATGATTTTTTGCACATTTGGGGCTCGACACAAAAATTCAAAATTCCTACCTAAAAACTCAAAAAATTGTGGCTTTCTTAGAAAATCACGATTCTCTGGAAAATTCAAATTTTTCTCTCACCTAAAATTTTTTGAATTGTGATTCTCTGAAAGTGAGAAAATTGTAATTCTCTAGATTTGTGCATTTTGAGAAATTCATGATTCTCTGGATTTGAAGATTTGGAGAAAGTCACGATTCTTTGGCCTTGTTGGATTCAAGAAAATCGCGAATCTCTGGACTTAGAGAATTTGAGAAAATCACGATTCTCTGGACTTGGGAAAATTGAGAAATTTGCAATGCTCTAGAATTGTGCATTTTGAGAAATTCATGATTCTCTGCTTGGTGATTTTGAGAAAGTCGTGATTTCTTGGACTTAGTGATTTTGAGAAAATCGTGATTTCTTTTACTTAAAGATTTGAGAAATTCGTGATTCTCTCCTTGGTGATTTTGAGAAAATTGTGATTCTCTAGACTTAGAAATTTAGGGAAATTCTGATTCTTTGGACTTAAAAAATTTTGAGAAAATTGCAATTCTTTGGACTTAGAAAATTTGGAAAAATCACGATTCTCTAGCCTTGATAAAATTTGAGAAAATCATGATTCTTTGGAAGTGTAGATTTTGAGAAAATCGCAATTCTCTAGCCTTAGCAAAAATTGAGAAATTTGCGATTCTTTGGATTTGTGGATTTGGAGAAAGTCACGATTCTTTGGCCTTGATAAAATTTGAGAAAATCGCAATTCTCTAGACTTAGTACATTTTGAGGAAATCGTGATTCTCTGGACTTAGTGCATTTTGAGAAAATCGTGATTCTCTAAACTTAGTGCATTTGAGAAATTCACTTTTCTGGACTTAGTGCATTTGAGAAATTTGCGGTTCTCTAGACTTGGGAAATTCAAAAAATTGAGATTCTCTAGAAGTGTAGATTTTGAGAAAATCGCAATTCTCTGGACTTGGGAAAATTAAGAAAATCACAATTCTCTGGATTTGTGGATTTGGACAACGTCGCGATTCTCAGGCCTTGTTGGATTCAAGAAAATCATGATTCTCTAGATTGAGAAAATCACGGTTACCTAGACTTGGCATTTGGGAAAGTCGCGATTTCCTAGATTGAGAGGATTTGAGAAAATCCCAATTCCCTGCACTTAGAATTTCAAGAAAGTCACGATGCCCTTGATTTAGTGGAACTTAAGAAAGTCGCAATTCTCTACTGGGTGATTTTGAGAAAGTCACGATTTCTTGGACTTAGTGATTTTGAGAAAGTCACGATTTCTTGGACTTAGTGATTTTGAGAAAATCGCAATTTTGTGGACTTAAAGATTTGAGAAATTTGCGATTCTCTGCTTGGTAGATTTTGAGAAAGTAGAGATTCTTTGGATTGTGGATTTTGAGAGAATCACAATTCTCTGGTTGTTGCACTTGTAAAAAAACACGACTTTCTAGCTGTCTGATTTGCAAAAAATCACGATTCTTTGAGAGGTCCTGTTTGCCTATTTTGACCCCCAAAAGCCTGATTGGACATAAATTTCTCATACGAACTTTGTTTTGAGTGATTTTGAGCTCTTTGGAAAGCTCATTGAGAATTCTATAAAAGCTTGACTAGTTTTTGTAAGAAAACATACGTTGAATTATAACTATGACATTTTGAAGTTGACCCTCAATTGGAAGTAGAAATTAAGGGAGCTCTAGAAATTTTTTTCAAAAATACAAGGGGGAAAAGTAGGTCTTGGAGATACCTGAATGCAAGTGTTCTATCAAAAATATTAAGTCTAAATCTTGATCTAGTTGTGGGATTTTTATAGGTGTATTAAGAGCATTCAAAGGAGTTCAGAGCAAGGCAAAGTGCAGCACAAAGCGAGGACTGGGGGGCACAATTATTCGGCATCACAGCTTTTTTTTTTCAGAGCATCAAACTTGAGGTTGGAATCATTCCTAACCCCCTCAGTCAGTTCTTAGCTTAGGCTAAATACAAGTAGTGATACTGATTAATTAGGGTCATGTTAGGAACGGTACAAGTGCAAGAAATCCTAATTACTCAAGTTCAAGCATAGCTAAGATATGGTTGCAACAAACCCTAAAGGAAAAGGACTTAACTGGATTTACCATATCTCAAAGTGCGATAAAACTCAAACGTTCCTAACGATTACCAGAGAAATCTATAAAAGAAAAAGTAATTGATTCAAAAGAACATTGCAATATGGTTGTACTTGGGAAAATTGAGACCAATAGACAAGGCTTGTGAACCTTAGGTCAGGTAGACACCTAGGCTGAGATAGAAAAAGCATCACATCGACTGAAGCTAGTGCCAACCATACAGCTAGGTCATGGGCTCAACAACTCAGTGGTTATCCCTACGTGCTAAGTTTGGACACAGGTAATTCAAAAATGTCCTTTAGCATGAAAAGAGCTATAGGTAACTTGGGCATTTCCTAACTCCACACGCCGAAAACCCATCCACTTCACTTCATCCGACCCCACCACCCATTCTAAATAGATCACAACCAAGGTCTGTTCTCACAGATCCAACCCCTCGCATGCCGAAAACCCATCCACTTCACTTCATCCCACCCCATCACCGATTGTAAATAGGTCACAACTAGGGTCTATTCTCACATATCCAACCCCAGAAGGCTTGGACATGATGTTCAAGGCCTACCAAGCTCGACTTCAAGAAGGGCTAATAGCTACAAACCTAGACAAGAGTTACCCTAGAGTAGATTTAGAGATTGAACAAACAAAAATGTGAATGGTAGAACTAGCTTAGGCTATGCTTGAGACCAATCAATTGTTCAATCAAACAAATGCTATCAAATCGGTTTTGCATTACCAGGGCTTACTAAAAAGAATATAGTAGTTGGTAAACAAGTCGTACGTTTCTTTACCTCCACAGGCTCAACCAATGGTTGAAAGAGAAAGCTCACCACCAACAAACGTTTATGCTCCTAATTCCATGGATGAGGAAACACCTCTTTCAATTCAAGAGTACTCTCAAGAGTTCTTGCAAGAAATACAAGAAGAGAAATGGGCCAAGGAGAAGTAGATTTGCCAAGGCAAAGGAGTGTTAAAGAGGTACAAGCCTTTATGGGCCATTGTGGATATTACTGCAGGTTTATCCACATATATGTGATCATAGATAAACCTCTTTATGCCTTGTTGACAAATTTTGTGTGGAACGATGAATGCAAAAATTCCTTCAACGAGTTGAAGAGATGTTTGTGCACAGCACCCATACTCACCACTCCTGATCAGAATAAACCATTCCACGTCCATGTAGATGCATCCAATTATGAAATAGTGGAACACAATCTATATTTTTCTATCTAGCTATTTATTTCCTATAGAACAAAAAACACATCAATCCCATAGCATTCTCGTAGACAAAGAAACTATCAATTTTCTAATTTCTAAATATTTCCTTCCACTAACACAACACTAGGCCTCTAACTAACTTCGTTAACTTACATAACAACTTAGCACTTGCATCTCGTAGTTCATGCACATAGTAGCAACTCATTTACGAATGAATTCACTCCGCATGCCTTAAAGCAATGCACAAGCACCACATTTGCTTAGGGCTTCAGACTTGCTTTATTTTTTATTGAGTTTTAAACTTTGTTTTTGTTTGCAGGAGTGAGGAAAAAGGAGGCCAATCGAATACCACAAAGTGTTGATATATCTAGGCAGTGTGCTAATGTGGCTCCACCAATGGAGCCTATGATGCAGCAATTCGCTCCTCCACCTACTCAACCAATATTTCAGAGAAAACCTGAACCTAATGAAAAATGGGGAACTAGAGGCAAAAGATATGTTTGGTGCAATGGACAAGATCATGCTACCTATGTGTGTGAAGAATTAAGACAAGCAAAAGAAAACCAACTTGTGATAGAAATGGACAGGAAATTATGTGATTTTTTACACGACTTCCTTTGGCTATCAATTCAGGCAAAGGAGGTATGAAAAAGCTATATGAAAACCCAACTATCATAAATGCATCTATAAGCAGTTCAACAGCTAAATTAGAGCCATTAGAAGAACAAAGATTTCATTCAACTGAGAGTCATGCCACCTATTCTATTGAAAAGTTGGTAAAAGCTAGAGATGAGATTATGCGAAAAACTGCATGGAAATCACCTGTTGATCAGTTTTCCATATATTCTCCTATAACTAATGTTGAAGAAAAAAGAATGCATGATGATATGCATGCCGAAGTTGACGAGGGTGATTGATGAGTGACTAGAAGATAGTCTAGGGAAGAAGAAAAGAAGAAAACAAATGATGAAAGGAACATGGAGTTTTATGATAGTGCAACCTTGACTAAGGAGAAAAAGAGAAAAGAGATTAAAGAAGGGAAAAAACCCACTTAATGAGAATAATAAATCACAAGATAAACAAAAAAACAAAAACTTAGAAAAATGAATGAAAAACATTACAAAGAGCTAGGATTGATTTCATTTGAGGAAAACATTGAAAATTGATTGAACGTACAAAAGTCTGACTTTGATTCAAGAGCTTGAGAATACTCTTCAAGGAAATTTTGAAGAAAAGATTATCATTTTTGGCTCTATTAAAGAATATCAGCTAATTGCAAATTTTTTTAATAGAGCACAAAGTCAAGATTGATATGAAATACAAAATAGTTGAAAACAAAGTAAAACCCATAGCTCAATAGCTACCTAAAGAAAGTTATGATATGATTAGAAGATTTTTGAGGATCCTATTCTTAGAGGTTGATAGATAGGGCATATATTTACTGAAGAATCTATGAAACATATAAATTTTGGAGAAGAATTCCTTTCTAAAATTGAAAAATAGAGATTTAGAAAGATGATTATTCGACATGAAAAAACATTTTGGCTATTTCCACATGAGATAGGATGCATTGATCTGAAGCTAGTTGCTCCTATGATCCTTATTCACTATACCACACTCCATGGAATCTTCGGCCAATGCCAATTCCAAAGGCTCACTTACCTGAGCTGATGAGATTGTTAAAGGAGAAGATTGCTATGAGGATTCTTAAACCATCATCTGCACCATATTCAAATCGATGGTTCACGATACTGAAAACGAATGGGAAACTACGCTACATATAGGATCTGCAGCCTGTCAATAAGGTCACTATCAAAAATGTAGGAACATGACCCATTGTAGATGAGTTTGCAGAGGATTTTGACGGGCACTCCATCAATTTGATGGGTCATTTGTATTCAAGATATGACTAGTTTTAGTTAGCTATCAAAAGTAGAGATATTACCATGATGAAGACTCCTTTGGCTCTAGTACACATGTGTACTTTGCCATAGGGAGTGGCAAATTTGGTTGCTAATATGATGAATGCTATAAATTTGTTCTTACATGACTTTATTCCAAAAGTGATTATGCCTTTTATTGATGACATTCCAATAAAAGTTTTTGTGGAGAAGGAGAAAGATGCAACTATTGATTCATTTGGTTGTAGGAACTTTATCTCTTACCATAATTTTTTTTTTAAGAATCTTTCAAAGATTCAAAGAGGTTGGACTAACTTTATCTTTAGAGAAATCCAATTTTGGTGTCCATGAATTTTTCATCATTGGACATATGTGTGGATATTATGGTCATAGGCCATATCCACAAAAAGTTGATGCCATTAGTAGGATTTCAGATGTATGTCGTAATGTCAATGAAGTGAAAAGATTCTTAGTAGCCTATTTCTTCTCTGTAATCTGGATCCCTCACTTTGCTCATGTTGTGAACCCATTACATGATTTATTAAGAAAGAAAAAGAAATTCTTTTCGACAAAGAAGCATAGTAGAACAATGAGCAAACTAAAGCAATTCCTTATCATGCTCTGATTTTGAAACATACTGGTTATTCTGTGAATAAACCTATAATCCTAACTATTGATACTAGTCCTATTGGTATAGGTTGGTTCATTGGTCAAGATGACGTTGAGGGGCAAAGGTATGCAGTTTGCTTTGGTGTAAAAAATTTACATGATACTCAAAGGAACTATCAGCAGATCAAATGAGAGTTATGGGGATTAGTCACTGCTTTTTAAAAATAGATAAAGACTATTTCATTGATGCAAATGTGATTGTAGAGATTGATGGTCTTCCCTTAATAGTTGTGATTGAAAATTGCTCATCTTTTGATATTGCAATGTTGAGATGGATTGCATATATAAAGTTTATTAATCCATCTTTTGTTCATATTGTTGGAAAGCTCAATATTGTTGCCGATATGCTCTCACGAGTTTGAGGATGATGATTCTAATAAAGTAGAAAATAGAGGGATAAACTTGATATGTTATGATACATATACATTTACTTATGAGCAATTCAAAGAAGAGTATTGTGAAGGAGAATGGAGAGACATTGGATTTTATATGAGTACTTTACAGCCTTTCCCAAACTAGTCGACAAATCAGTTCCGGAATATCAGAAAGAAGTCTTTCAATTTCTTTCTGAAAGATGGATTTCTTTGGTGGCATGCTAGAGGAAAGGTGAAAAATACAGAGAGGGTTTTAGGATTGAGAAATCTTCAGGTGCAATTCATGAGAGCCATGCATGAGAGCTAATGGGCAAGCCATAAGAGCTTTGTTGCAACAAATGAAAAAATTCAAGAAAGTTATTGGTGGCCAAGGATGTACATAAATGTTAAAGATCAAGCAGTGACTATGAAATTGATGAAGAGATCTTAGATGAAGACAAGGAGGATGAAGAATGATGTGAACAATAAGCAAAAAGATAAATTAGGTGAAACAATTCTTTACTCTCATTAGTTTTTCAATTTTCTATAAAGTAAAACAAAGATCAAGTAGTGGCTATGAAATTGATGAAGAGCTCTTAGATAAAGATGAGGAGGGTGAAGAATGAGGTGAATAATAAGAAAAATGATAAATTAGGTAAAATAGTTCTTTACTCTAATTAGT
Source organism: Ceratopteris richardii (assembly GCA_020310875.1). Lineage (NCBI taxonomy): Eukaryota > Viridiplantae > Streptophyta > Polypodiopsida > Polypodiales > Pteridaceae > Ceratopteris > Ceratopteris richardii. The sequence continues at coordinate 13,672,063 of CM035416.1, forward strand.
TTTGAGTTTTCTATAAAGCTTTTTGTTCATGCATTTCATGAATAAACGAATACATTTCATGAATAAACGAATACATTATTTTGACATGTAAAGTAAATGTTAAAAATTATGAGAGGATAAATTAGAAACTTAAGTAGGGATGAGTATGAATTGGAGATAGGAATTAGAGACCCTATGGCTATTGTAAGGATGGAATAGGGAAATCTTGACTTGCGACTCTTAGTAGAAGGAAGCTTATTTTATATAGGTAGGTTGTTTTGATTTCTAGAACCATTTAGCTAGTGAGATCCTGATTCCAATTGTATCAAGCCTCTAGATCCTCTACTCTAATTAGGGGTTAAGCCTTTAACAAAAAAATCTGCAAAGAAAAAAGATAAATAAAATAAGCAGTACATCAATGGTTGGTGCAAAGTGAAAACGAGAAAAAGAAAGATAAAGAAAAAAAAAAGGTTTTCATGACTCAGATATGGTCTCAAAACCACTTCTGAGACTTAATAAGTGGGCTATACGAGGTGCATGTATGCTCTAGAGGAATTAGCTAGTAGCATCTTATGGCAAGTGGCTAAAAAAAGTATTTGATAGAACACTTGTATAAGATAAACATTAATTATGAAAAGATTCAATAAAAGGGAGAGTACCATGACTATCTAAATGATTTCTATATGATTTTCTAAAACTTGTTTTCAATTTCATACATTGAACGAAAATGTTTTAATTAAAGATTGAGTAATTTTAAACTTTCTTTATTGTCACAATCTATATTTTCATTTAAAAGCATACTTGATTCATCATTTGGAAACATTCATAAATATGTTTTCCAAAAGAATTTCATACTGCTTTCAATAATCTACAGAATGGCCCATCAGGATGATATGCAAGTTTAGTGGGGGTGGATGTCGGATGGATTTCTCCTCTTCAACTTACATTCAAAAAAATTAAAATCTTATTACAATTTGGTGATCTCTAACCACTTAAAATTGATTTCTTTTATTTGAATAATCTCTTTCTTTAGTACTTGCAAGCAAAAGAAGATGAGAATGTGTTCTGAACACAGAATGAAGGGATATTGGAACCCTTATTTGAACCTTCCACTTTATCTCCATTTGAACCCTCATTTGGACACTTCATTTTATAACCATACATATGTATATGTGAACAATATGTGAGTTAATATGTGTGATCATGATCGTATGAAGGTATCTATGTGTCTGTGGTAGTGAACTAATGTATGAATATGTACATGTGTCTATGCTTTTGTTTGTATGGGGATGTATATCTATATATATGTGAGTGCACTTAATTATGTATGTGTTCATGTGTCTATGAGTGTGAGTGGACCTACATGTGAATGTGATTTTTATGCCTATATGTATATGCTTGTATATGTATACTTATGTGATACATGTGTGTGTATCTATGACTATTTGTTTGTGTGTTTTTGTCTATCTAAGCATGAGTATATATGTGGGGTCCATGATGTAGGTGGGTATAACTAAACCTATGAACTATGTGTCTAAAAGTGATGTATGTGGTGATATGTGTGTGAGCATTAATGCTCATATGTGTTAAATACTTTTGTGTGTATATGTATATGATTTTAACTAACCCTCACTGTATGTGAGTATGTGATTAGGTCTCCATAAGTGATCATGTATGTGCATGTGTGTTAATATATTTGATTGTGTGTTGATGTGTGTATGTATTTTCTATGTGTGCCTATGTGCTTAGGTCTAAGATTAAATGTATGTGCACCATGTCAATGGACCCATGTTTTATGAGCTATAAATGTGCATCTCCATTATGCGTGCATGAGTGTACACCAATTTTGTGCATTAATAATTTGTGCATGTGAACCTCTCATTAGCAATATGTAACTATTATTTTGAAAGAAAAAGTAATAAACAATAAAATAATAGAAAAAAGTGAAAAAAATAAATAAATAAAACGATAACAAATGTCTAATTGTGTGTGTGTAATAGCGTGAGATTTGTGATGTGAGGTGTATGTAAATAAGTGTGCATGTGAATTTTTTGAGTTGTGCGAGTGTCTACGAGTGCATGTGTGTGCATGAATGTAAGTGTGTGCGTTTGTGTGCATGTGTGAATGTGAAGTGTGTGCATGGATAATGGTGTGCATGTGTGTGCATGCTTGTATGTATATATATGTGTTTTTTGGGTGTTGTCCTTTTTTATGACTTTTTTATGCAAACCATTACGAGCTTTTATGAGTTACTACAAATCAAGTACAAATTCTACGAGAAGGAGGAGAGAGAACAAGTGTTTATTGCCGCTAGGGCTATAGATGTTGAAGTTTTCTTCATCCATCTTTGTCATTCGGATGGATTTAGTTCATTAAAACTTAATGCTACTTTGATAGCTTCCTTTTGATCATATTTTTTGTATAGGACTTTACGTTCAGTACTCATTTCGATCCATTTCCATAATCGTTCATCAATGGATGTAAATTTCTAGGGAAGTTTCACATCAATCTCAAACTCAACCAGAACACAATCTATATTTTTCTTTCTACCTATTTATTTCCTATAGGACAAAACACACATACATCCCATAACATTCCCATAGACAAAGAAAATATCGGTCCTCTGATTTCTAAATATTTGCTTGCATTGGCATAACACTAGGCCTCCAACTAACTTTGTTAACTTACCTAACTGCTTAGCACTTGCATCCCATAGTTCATGCACATAATAGCAACTCAATCAAGAATAAATTCACTCCTCATGCCTTAAAGAAATGCACAAGCACCCTATTTCCTTAGGGCTTTGGACGGTTTATTTTTATTGAGTCCTAATCTTTGTTTTTGTTTAAAGGAGTGGGGAATAAGGAGGCCAGTCAAACACTACGAACAAGTTCTAGATGTTGTGATAGCCGACCCTTTTTCCTAGTTGTTGAGGGTTGTTCCCAAGGCAAATGAGCACCTCCATGGGAAAAGGAGCATTTAGCAGCAGCCTCAACTCCCCCCCCCCCTCGGTAACAAAAAGTGAAGCTATCACTTGTAGGAAGCATTTCTTGTTTTATGTATCTAGGATTCGATTACTAAAAACTATAAACATATTTTCACATTGCACGTTTTAACCTCTACATTAGACAAGATAAGGTAAAAAGTTTTTTAAGTTCTGTCAATTTTTGCATGCACACATAAAAAGAATTGTTTCTAGTTTGCATGTGAAATCATCTCACCTGCGTTAGAAAATTTGTTCATTGTAAGCACATTAGGCTTTAGTTTCTCTACTTGTTCTAGTTGATACTTTATTTTTACCTTTGCTATCCAAGACTTTAAATATATTGGAAAAATCTCTAAAAGAATAAACAAAATAACAAAAGTAAATTCATATAAAAACAAAAATATTGAGAATCTTAAGCTCTAGAGTGAGAAACAAGTTCTCTTAGAGTGAAATTTGATCAAGACAGAAAAAAAAAAACTAAAATCTTAGAAAAGGAACTTTAATTTAAAAGAAAATCAAGATAAGAAAAAAATATAGGCCTCTAATTGCAAAAGCTTGATAAATTTACAAATAAAGGAACTTTAATTTACAAAGTTTCTTTTCTCCTGGCTAATTAATACAGTGAGATTTTGAGGCATTTTAAGGAACTTCTAGAACCCATCATCAGAGATTTAATACTTCATTCTAGAAGCCACCAAAAAAGAAGAATGGAGGAGGTTTTTAGGGACATCATTATAGAAAAAGGAGGTGCACATACAGTGCAAGCAACTTTGAGAGAGAAAGGGAAGTCCACTGGAATGAACATAATTGAGTACTTAGATGCATTCAAAGAACAAGCATAGATCCAAGGGTTACTCGAAGACATACTAGTTCATTACTTCAAAAGGATAGTCTCTGGGTCAATTCTAGATGGCATCCATGTTCATTCCATTAAAAAATGGGATGACTTCCAAAAAAAACTCCATAAAAATGTTCTTCCTCAAAGACTTCAATCAGCATAGTAGAGAAGCACTTTTAAGATAAGTAAATTCCCCAAAGTCTAGTGTGTCTCTAACTCATCTACATGGGGAGTTTATGAGACAATTTGCTCAGTTGCCTGAAGCTAAAAGAAACGCATTGAATCCTCACCTTGTCATTCATTCTAAATAATCTTAAGCCCATAAGATAGGACTGAGGTAAAACGAAGGATTGAAGAGTCTAGCCAACAATACGGTTTGCCAGACAACTGGCAAACAGTAAAAGCCAGTATTTCAAAGAAAAACTAAACCTAATAAAAAATGGGGAACTGGTGGCAAAAGATGTGTTGGGTGCAATGGACAGGATCATGCTACCTATGTGTGTGAAGAATTAAGATAAGCAAAAGAAAACCAACTTGTGATAGAAATAGACAAGAAATTATGCAATTTTTGTATACAACTTTCTTCGAATGTCAATTGGGGCAAAGGAGATATGAAAAAGCTATATGAAAATCTAACTATCAAATATGCATCTGCTAGCACTTCAACAACTATATTAGAGCCATTAGAAGAACAAAGATTTCATTCAGTTGAGAGTCATGCCACCTATTCTATTGAAAATTTGGTAAAAGCTAGAGATGAGATTATGCAAAAAAACTACATGTAAATCACATGTTGATCAATTTTCCATATACTTTCATATAGGTAATGTTGAAGAAAAAATGAGACATGATTATATGCATGCCAAAGTTGACGAGGATGATAGACGAGTGACTAGAAGACAGTCTAGAGAAGAAGAAAAGAAGAAAACAAATGATGAAAGGAAGGTGTAGTTTGAAGATAGAGGAGTGACTAGAAGGCAGTCTAGAAAAGAAGAAAAGAAGAAAACAAATGATATATATATATATATATATATATATATATATATATATATATATATATATATATATATATATATATATATATATATATATATATATATATATATATATATATATATATATACTTCTTGATGATGAGGTGAACAATGGAGAGAGCCAATTTGATGAGAATTTTTGGGCACGAGGAATCCCGAAAATCAAAATTCAGATTGGAAATGCGAAGAATCATGTCTAGTAGTGGCTTTGATTGATTCAAGATCAGAGATAAATGTGATATCGAAAAATTATTTTGAACAATGCAGATGGCCCATTGACAAGGACCATGGATGGAGAATGAGAACGGTAGACAATGGGTCTAGAATCTTGCTAGAGGCATGCACTCATATTCCTATTATGATAGAAGTCATCCGTGAGGAGCTCCATTCCTTTATACAAGATAACTGCTCATATGAGGTGTTACTAGGGCAAGCTTTTATAGTAGAAATGCGGTTGGAGAGGAAGGCCATGAATGATGGTTCAACATATGCTAGAATTCATTCAAGATCTAGATTGGAAGACCCATTATAGATGCATGATTTGTATTCAAGATATGACCAGTTTTAGTTAGCTATTGAAAGCAGAGATATTACCACAATGAAAACTCCTTTGGGTCTTGTACATATATGTACTTTGCCATAGGGAGTGACAAATTCCATGGCTCATATGATGAATGCTATGAACCTAGTCTTACATGACTTTATTCCAAAAGCGAGTATGCCTTTTATTGGTGACATTATAATAAAAGTTTGTGTGTAGAAGGAGAAAGATGGAGCTATTGATTCATTTGCTTGTAGGAAGTTTGTCTCTAACCAAATTTTTTATTGTAAAAGAATCTTTAAAAGATTTGAAGAGGTTGGACTAACTTTCACTTTAGAGAAATCCATTTTTGGTGTCAATGAAGTTTTGATCATTTTTGGTCATAGACCATATCCACAAAAAGTTGATGCCATTAGTAGGATTTCAGAGGTGTGTCATAATGTTAGTGAAGTGAGAAGATTCTTAGGAGCTTGTGTCTTCTATGTAATCTGGATCCCTCACTTTGCTCATGTTGCGAACCCATTATACAATTTATTAAGAAAGAAAAAGAAATTCTTCTAGGTAGAGAAGCATAGTAGAACAATGAGAAAACTAAAGAAATTGCTTATCAATGCTCTGATTTTGAAACCTATTGATTATTCCAAGAATACACCTATAATCCTAAATCTTGATACTCGTCCTATTGGTATAGGTTGGGTCATTTATTAGGATGACAATGAGGGGTAGAGGTATGCAATTCGCTTTGTCAAAAAGTTTACATGATACTCAAAGGAACTATCCTCATATCAAACAAGAGTTATGGGGATTAGTCGCTTCTTTAAACATAGATAAAGAGTATTTCTTTGGTGCAAATGTGATTGTAGAGACTGATTGTCTTTTGTTAATAGGTATGATTGCAAATTGCTCATCTCTTGATATTGCAATGTTGAGATGGATTGTGTATATATTAATCCATCTTTTGTTCATATTATTGGAAAGCTCAATATTGCTACCAATATGCTCTCACGAGCAAAGTTTGAGGATGATGATTCAGATAAAGTAGTAGATAGAGGGATAAACTTGATATATTATGATCCATGTATATTTACTTATGAGCAATTCAAAGAATAGGATTATGAAGGAGAATGGATGGACATTGGATATTATCTAAGTACTTTACAGCCTTTACCAAGTTGGTCGAAAAATCGATTCTGAAACATCAGAAAGAAGTCTTTGAATTTCTTTTTGAAAGATGGATTTCTTTGGCAGCATGGTAGAGGAAAGGTGAAAAATCCATAAAGAGTTTAGGATTGAGAAATCTTTAGGTGCAAGTCATGAGAGCCATGCATGAGAGCTATAATAAAGTAAGTCTATGGTCTAGGGATCCGACTGCTTCAGAAAGATCTAAAATCGGACACCGTTTCACTCTTGTATGGCCAAAGATCTCGAGACTAGACTTAAGCATAACTCCATGTGCTCTCTTAAACAAGTAAACCACTTAGCCTAGTGGTTAAGTCTCAAGGTTGTGAAGGAGGAGTCTTGGGTTCAACCCCCATGGGGAGCATGGGGAGAGAGTTTTGCCCAAGGAGCTTTAGAGCCTTCTAACTCAAGTTAATGTGAGTTAACTTGAGTCGAGTGAGACTTAACTCAAGAGGTGAGTATAGCAACCACTAGTGGACTCTAGTGGAAGGTGCTAAAGTAGTGGTCAAGAACACTCTAGCCACTAGTAGACCCTAGTGGAAGTTATGAAAGGAGTGGAGGAGATTGCACATGCACTTGTGGATTCTAGTTACATTTGTGGTCCTCATTGATTCGAGCAGCTATATATAAAGGCATAAGGTTGTGAGGAGACTCATCTCTCTAGCACGTGGTTGTCATAGTCATTAGTTTCTTACATTGGTATCAGAGCTTTAGGCAAGCTGCCATGGAGACCTTGAGGGACCTTTACCTTCTTCTCAAGCTCCCATGGAGATCTCCACATGATTTCCATCATCTTCATTAGTTAATGGTTCTCTTAGAAAATTCTCGAGTTTCTTGTTCTCATTAGCTACGTGTTCCCGACGAATATCTGCCCCCGGATTGTTTTGGTGACTCACTTTCGTGACTACAAGTTTGGGAGATGCAAAAAATCTCTTGATTTGTACTTCATGGCATGCGTGCAAAGCTGGGAATCGAACATGGGGATACTCCATGACGTATATCACTGAAGCCGCTAGACTGTTCTCTGTTTGGTCATGTTCTGAACAATGATTTAGCAATAAAAATCTTCAATCACAGTCGTGAGCGAAGCAAAAGTTTTCCCACTCCCATCGAGTCTTAATCCTGACACTTTTAATTGAGAACACATTGCTTCGACCAAGACTGTGCAACACCGCAATTAGACAAAATCTCGTCCTGACCTTGAAAACTTTACCATCTCCATGAACTGCTGATACAAGCTTCGAGCAACAAAACAAGATAGTCATTGTGCAAATGGCGTTGGGATTCGAACTTGCTACCCGGCACTGTATTACAAAGCATTATAGTAGCGAACATATCTAAACTAAGGATCTACTGTATGCTTGAAGTCACAGGAATAAGACGTTAAAACCGAGAGCTCTACCATCTAAGAATAAGCCTGAGCAGGATACTCGAGTATGAGCTCTTTTAGGCATAGAGAATGGATCTGTTAAAAAGCAAAGGCTCTTCCCATTACGCAACAGACTTCTTCCCATTAGGACACAGCACGTTGATGTTGTCCATGCATTGTTTATTTATTAAGTATAGAGGCTTGCTTCTTTGCATATGACAAACCCTTCTGCCTGTGTAGAAGTAGGGAATCTAACCCTCATCTCACCAAGATGGAAGGCACCTATCTTGGTCGACATGCCATACACATGGAGCATATAACTGACTCTGAGCCAATTGTGAAGCCAAAATTGGAGTCTTTGCATTTTCCTCTTGACTTCGACTTCAATAGTTCAGTTTGAGCTCTTTCCTCATTCTCAAGCACACCTCAAAAAGGAGGCCGAGGGAAGCACTACCCATAGCGAAAGTGAAGCAACATTGGAGCAGAGAAGATTGTGCTTTTGGTTTTGATTTCGTTACACAATCGTCTATCAAAGGTGGAAAATGTCTCTTCCCAAGGATCAATGGAAGGACATAGCTTAATTGGAAGATAAGTTTTTTCCAAGTTAATGATTCGTTTCAATATTTGTTTTTGTTCTCTACTATCATGTAGGATGCATTTTTATCATTGAAGTATGGTAGTAAACTTCATTTTTTATAATCTTGATGAAAATTATTGAAACCTACATGAAAGAGCATAAACATATTGAAACACACATTAAGCACAAGCATGTGTATACGAAAGAATGTTTTCATGCACAATTTATATTTACTTCTTACTTGCAAAAGGAATAGGATGCACTCAAGTTTGTGCACATGTATATTTATGACCTTTTGTAAGGTAGAAGATAGATTGTTTGTGCATGGATGATTGGTCATGGATGATTGGATGCACACATGTCATGGACTAGTATGGATCTCTAGTCGTTGAAGAATAATGTTCTCCCAAGTAGTGAGAAGGAAATTCTTTAAACTCTTTAGTTAGTAAGTAGTTCCCTAGCAGTCCCAAACCACTAGAAGTGGTACTTAAAGTCCAATGGTTGATATCACCCAGAAGTGTATCCAAGATTCTTAGCTTTAGAATCTGAAAGGCATTAGTACATGCTTGGACTTGAGTAGGGGAAAGATCTCTAAAAAAATCCTGCAGGTAAGCCAAAAAGCTTAGAAAAACTTAAGAGATCTTAATGATAAAGACTAAGTTTTTATTTTATTGCATGATCAACAAGATTTGATCAAGCTTGGCAAGGTTGTCCAAGAATTGCGATTGGAACTACTGTGAAATTTTCCCAAGTATGAAAATCGAAATAGTAAGCTATTCCAAGTTTGAACAGAGTAGATATTCCAAGTATGTAATCTACAACCGTGTCAACAGTAAATAAGTCTGTGGAAGGTGTAATGTAAAATTTTACCTATCCTTAAAGGGAATTCTTGAAGATGAAACCCAAAAGCATTAGCGGATGCTTAGACTTAAGCAGTATAGAGATTCCTAAAAAGTCCTAGCCAGGGTAGCTATTGAAAGCTGCAATAAGAGAGGAATCTAAAGACAAGAAGTAAACAACTCGTGTCGCTACAAATTGGTCAAGTATAACCAATTGGATTTGAATTGGAAAAATTCAAGTACTTGGAATTTTAATTGGTTTTCATTTGAAAACCCTAGCAAAGAAGGATGGATGTTCCATCAAAAGGTTTTCAAGTTCCCAAAGGAAAGCACAAGATCATGAAACGATCATGTGAAGGGATCAAAACCTAGAAAATCTAGTTAGAGGTAATGCCTAAAACTTCAAAATTCTTGTAAATAATTGAAGCAAAAAGGTACTATATCAAGATATGTTTAGACTTTAGGATAAGTATCACCCATACATTAATGTGAATATAAAATAGGGTGGTATGGGACACCAAATTTTATACTCAGATTGATGTAGGAAAGATGGTATGGGACATCGGACCGTGGGATGATAATTATCTTTTAGTCCTTGTTTGGATCTTGAAGTTAGGTCTAATCCTCAAGAAAATGCAAACTTCAAAGAAGAAGTTTAAATTCAAGGAGGATAAAAGCATGATCTCAAGATACTTTAAGACAAATTTAAGAAGATATGAAGTAAGTAACTTCCAAGATCTTCTTTTTTAAAAAGGACAAAAGACTTGTTCTTATTTTGGAACACTTCAAGCTTAAGTGTTATCAATCAGAAATATTTGATAAATTTTTTAAAAAGTATGACTTTGACTTTGAACTGAACCTCCTAACTAAGGATAGATTGACTAAGTTATTCACCAAGTTCCAAGTGTAACTTGGCAAATTTAATTTTTTGACTCAAAGCAATGCATAAGAATTGCATTCTCAATAAGGAGGCATACTGATTCAATGTAGGCATGAACTTAGTCTTAAGTGAAGCATTGTTTGAGTTAAAAAAAAAAACAAAAAAAACAAAAAAATATCATCAATAAAACTTCAGTGGATCGACACACTGATGTTGGATTCCACACTAATATCTTGTGGTTGGATGATGTTTATATTTACTCTATAAATCTTTTTGAGAATCGAGTTCCTTTCTCTAAAAGATAGAAGAAAAATGCTTCAATACCTTGTTGAAATCGATCATTCAGAAGTTAAAGTCTTGGGTCATCAAGTATTTGACTCAAAGTAAGTTTATATCTTAGAATTTTGAATTGGTTATACAGATTTTTAGTTATTTCCTTCAACTTTCCAAATCTTTTGGAATTGACTCAGATATGGTATTTGATTCCTTTTGCAAAAGTCCAGGGTTAGCCGAGTGGAACTAGATAACTAAACTAAACATCCTATATAGATGTTATGTACAAGGACTTATTCAATCTTCGAAAGATGATAAGTCCAAGATTGACTTATTCATTTGGGTTTGCTTCCAATTATTAGCATACCTCTTATGACTTTCTAGAGTTCAGTACACTCTCGAACACTGAAGTTAGGAATTGCTCATCAGATTGACAATTCCCAAGAACTTTCAGCTAAAGTCTTTGAGAAAAGTGTCCTAAGATTGGATTATTTTCATTTTGAATTTGACTTGTTCAAGATATAGTAAGGTTGAAACAAAGTAAATGGAAAACTTTCTTCTATAGCTTGCATAGAATTTTTCAAGCCTATTATGACCAAATAGTCCTCAAGTCGGGTGAAGAAACCAAGTAACTGTTGGTTGGAAGTTAACCATTGTATAGACATCCAAGTCAGATGTTTGGATCAACCAAACTTAAAGTTTTCCAAATCAAATTCAAGTGAATCTAGAGTTCTCAAAGTCTTACTTTTGTTACTAAGTCCATGCACCAGTCATGCCTAGAAATGGACTAGTAATTGGAATCCATCTATTTCATATGTTTGTGCCTAGATCGCACATACAGAAACAATGAAGTAGATGAGAATATTTTTTAGATCCACCCTTATTATTCATTCACTACTTTGTATTTTGACCAGTTTATCAAAGTGCAAAGCCAGATAGTGTTTTGAATCATTTGGGTGGGGATCCCACCACAAAGATGAGACATGTTCTTCTAGTTTTAGAACATGATCATGTTCTTCCGATTTAAGAACACGAGGCTCGGGGGTTGCCTACGGATACTATATATAGCTTTATTTTCAAGGACAAAAATCTTTCCCAAGGGGGCAAGAATCTAATAAAGTAAGCCTATGGTCTAGGGATCTGATTGCTTCAGAAAGATCTGAAATCGGACACCGTTTGGTTACTCTTGTATGGCCAAAGATCTCGAGACTAGACTTAGGCATAAGTCCATGTGCTCTCTTAAACAAGTAAACCACTTAGCCTAGTGGTTAAGTCTCAAGGTTGTGAAGGAGGAGGTCTTGGGTTCAACCCCCATGGGGAGCATGGGGAGAGAGTTTTGCCCAAGGAGCTCTAGAGCCTTCTAACTCAAGTTAACGTGAGTTAACTTGAGTCCAATGAGACTTAACTCAAGAGGTGAGTACAGCAACCACTAGTGGAATCTAGTGGAAGGTGCTAAAGCAGTGGTCGAGAACACTCTAGCCACTAGTAGACTCTAGTGGAAGTTATGAAAGGAGTGGAGGAGCGATTTTCACAAATCACGATTTTCAGCCAAAAACACGATTTTGGGAAAAACATGATTCTCTGTTGGCTCCAAACTCGCGATTTTCAAAAACACAACTTTCATCCGAAATCGCGATTTTCATGATTTTCAACAAACACGATTTTCACTAAGGTACAAAATCGTGATTTTCAGAACACGATTCTCACAAAACACGATTTTCATAAAACACGATTTTCATAAAACACGATTTTCTGGTCATTCTCAAAATCGTGATTTTTATGCCAAAAACACGACTTTGAACAAACATGATTTTCATTCAAAATCTCAATTTTCATGTCAAAAACACGATTTTGAAACACGATTTTTATTCAAAATCACGATTTTCATGTCAAAAACACGATTTTGAGAAAACACGATTTTGAGAAAACACGATTTTCATTCAAAGTCGTGATTTTCTGATCATTCTTAAAATTTCATTTTTCACGATTCTCCCTCAAAATCGCGTTGTTCACGAGTTTCAACCAAAATCGTATTTTTTAGGGATTGCTCAGGATCGTGATTCTCACTCAAAATCGTGGTTTCCAAGGTTGTTCAAGATCGCGATTTTCACACAAAATCGTGATTTTTCCAAAAGGTCATGTTTTTGTGCTTTGACCCCTAGGAGCCTAATTTGACATAACTTTTTCATCAAAAGTCCATTTTTTGAGCTCTATAGCTCATTGAAAAGCTGGTTTTGAATCCCACACGGCCTCAATTGCTTTTTATAAGAATAATGCATTGATTTTTAGATAGGATAATTTGAAGTTGACCCTCAAGTGGGACTAGGAAACCAAGGAGACTCCATAGGAATTTTGAGCAATACAAAGGGGAATTTGGGGACCAGAAGACAAAGCTTATGAACCTGAGATCTGGTAGACACCTAGGCAAGGATAGACAAATCAATAGATCTTCTAAGGCTAGTGTCAACCATACAGCTAAGTCTTGGGCACAACAACTAAGTGGTTATCCTTACGTACTAAGTTCAGACACAAGTGATTTGGAAATGTCTTTTAGCATGGGGAAACCTGTAGGTGGCTTAGGAACTGCCTATCTACAAACACTAGAAGATCCATATAAGACACAGTTGGAATATATTCGGACCAACCAATTAGTTGCTCGCATCTATAAGGATGGCCTAAGGCGATTAGTGGTCCAACTCAAAAATCCAGATCAACCCTTTGGACTTGAATACCTAGTAGTCAAGTTCGAAGAGGGTTCATACATTGATAAGGAAGGAACCATGTATGTGGTCACTAACCTACCAGATAGGACAGATGAGTTTGGAACTATCATTCTTGAGAATGAGATAGGAGACCTAGAGAAAGGAGATGTAGGACGAGAACCCAAAACTCCAAGAGGTAAGTCAGTTTTGACTAGAGTGATCACTCCAGATTGGATCCCTCAAGACAACAAAAGCATAGAACTATTCTTAAATAGAGAAATGGAGGAAGCCTTATGGAGATTCAAGCCAGATCAACCTATCCAATTGGGCATAGTCATCATCTACGATTTCACGGATCCGGAGACACCAGACAAAGTTGCCTACCTGGATAACACATCGGAGAAAATGTTCTTGGTATTAGAGCATGATAGGCATGCATATACTTGGTAGGGTGAATTGATCTTTCCTCCACCACGGTTTAATATTTCCCATGGCCACCAAGGTGTAGAATCATCACACACTCATGAAGCACAACGAGAACGCACAAGAGAGAGACATGAAGTAAGCTTTGCGAACACTAGGGGTAGAGACAGATCAGGACTTGAAGGTGAAAGACTTGACAGAGAGAGACATCGAGCACACATGCATCAAAGAGATGAACATGATTTTCCATTGCCTAGACCTCGAGAGTACCCAAGAACCCTTAGACCCTCTCAAGTGGTCAAGACAATGAAGAACTAATTTGATGGTTCAGGAGATCCTTATGACCATGTGGTTGAGTTCAAACAAGTGTTAAGAGTTGAACAGCTTGAGGACTTGTTCACCCAGTTCGAGGCATTTGGTTTGACTCTCAAGGGTACTGCCTTAGCTTGGTTTCAACCGTTGAACAACTCTAACTACCGAAGCATAGGCCAACTGCTAGACGAATTCATTATAGAATTTTCCAAGAGTGGTATCAGGCATAACACATCATCCTTGATCCATAGTTTCAAGCAAACACCTCAAGAAACAGTGCGATGAGTAGGGAGAAGGTTCAGACAATACATAGAAAGATGCCCTGTGCCAGAATTACCCATGCAAGCCAAACAAGTGGCCTTGTTTTTAGATGGCTTACTAAGCAGCAAGTTAAGATCATATGTGTACTTGAAAGTTCCAAGATCCATAGAAGAGTGTGTACGAATGTGCATAGGCATAGAAGATAACCTGGGTGAGGAGTTAGGATTGTCCAAACTCTATAAGGATTTTGATAGTTCTACTAGTCATACTTCGAGAATCTCCATGGAAATAGATGAGATAGCTAAGCAAGTTGCCAAGAAGCTAGGAGTCCAAAATAGACAAACACAAAGAGTCGCCTCATTGAACCGATGTTATACGTGCAGAGGGGACCACATGGCTAATGTTTGCCCATTGCAAAACTAGAACGTGAGAGAAAGGAATGCCCCATACTGCACTATTGAAAGGAAATACACAAATCATACGGCTCAAGATTGTCCCTACAATAGGCGGGCTATTAGACAAACTTATCAGCAACCTTACCAATAGGGTAGATATCAGAACCAATACCAACAGCCATACCATCGACCACAACAGCAATATCAAGCACCATATAGGCCACAACCTGTTCTAGGAAACCAACCACCAGCTCCTACCAATGTGATTCCAGTTAAGTATGCAGTGGCGAGTTGGCACTCATGTATAAGGAAGTGCCAAGCTATGTGGAATCAATCCATAAAAGGAAGTAAGCCCAAAGCTTTGCAGAAAGCTTCAAACTTCTTCCTAGGTAGAGCCTTTGTGAAAAGGTCTGCAATGTTCTCCTATGTGGGCACATATGCCAAGCTGATCTCTCTAGCAGAGAACCTCTCCCTGACATAATGATAATGCACCTTAATGTGCTTAGTGCGAGCATGGAACACAAGGTTCCTTGAAACTTCCAATGCACTCCGACTCTTAGTGAAGATGGTGGTGGCAGAAGACTGACGAACACCCAGATAATCCATAAGGCATCTCAACCACACACACTCAACAATCACTGTGAAAAAGTTGCCTTATAGTCAGCCTCACAACTGGAAGTGATGACAGTAAGCTGCTTCTTTCTCAACCAAGATATACATGAGCTACCAAGCATGAAGCAAAATCCACTAGTGGACACACAAGTGTCATAGCAACCAGCCTAGTTAGAGTCAAAAAAACGATGTAAATCTGATGATAGTGATCCCCCCTTTGGATAAAACAATCCAAGTAGTTGGGTACCACTCAAGTAGCAAAAGATGCGCTTAACCACCTGCCAATGCTTGACACCTGGGCAATGCATAAATCTGCTCATCTGTGAGATAGCAAATTGAATATCTGACCAAGTAATGCATAAGTAAATCAAGCATCCAACAGCTTGCTGATAGAGAACAACATCAAATGCATCTCCAGCGTCATGAAGACTCAATCATAAACCTAGCTCCATAGGAGTGGCAATAGGTTTGCAGTCTTCAAGGCCAAAAGGCTACAATAATATGTCAATATATTTTGTTTGACACAAAGCTATCCCGGCATCAACTTGCATAAACCGAATGCCCAAATAATGATGCAAATGCCCCAAATCTGACATCTCAAATGAGGCATGCAAATCAGCCTTAAAATCAGCAAGATACTTCTCATGAGGACGAGTGAGGAGCATGTCATCAACATAGAAAACAATGATTAGAAGCACATCATTTTCATGCCTAACATATAAGGTGCTTTCAAATGGTCTGTTCTCAAAAACCATGTGCAATCAGATAGGCATGTATCTTTTCATACCAAGCATGTGGTGCTTTCTTTAAACCATAGAATGCCTTCTTCAACTTGCACACTTTGTTTTCATGCCCTTTCTGCACAAAGTCACGGGGCTAAAAAACATACACTTCTTCGTGCAGTCACCATTCAAAAATGCAGTTTTGATGTCTAACTAATGTACATTCCAACCATGATGACCTGCAAGTTCATAGATGCTATGAACAACAGTCATTCAACATGTAGGATCAAAGGTCTGATCAAAATCAATGCCTCTTTCCTCAGCATAACCCTTTGCAACAAGCCTAGCCTTATACTTGTCAATTGTTCCATCAGGCTTACGCTCCAACTTATATACCCACTTAGTGACAATGGCTTTCTTGCCAGGAGGCAAGTCACATAAAGAATAGGTACCATTTTTCATGATATCATCATATTGTGATTGCATAGCGGCCATCCAATTTTCAAAATTGTGCTTCATCAAATGAAACAGGCTCATTCTCATCATAGAGACTAGAGACAGCCATAGCATAGCAATCTGATGCAAAAGAAGCACTATGAGAGCCAAAACAAGTATGATATGATAGAGCTGCATCTAATTTGTTATCATGCAAAGTCTACACCAACCATTTTGGCATAGTTTTTGCCTCCTTTGTTAGTATATGATCAATGTCTACCCCTCATGATTGTATGCACATTTTGTAAGGCGCCCATTATGAGGAGAGTCAAGCATGCATTACCCAATTGATGGGAATCCCAACTTGCATGTTGGACGAAGGTCATATTGGACCATGTAAGATATTGTAAGGAAAGGGAGTTACCAGGGTCCCCAATTGTGGGGTCTGGGGCAGCGATGAGCAGCCCTAGTTGGGGGGTCCAAGGGGGCTGGCAGGCCCCGTAGTTAGGGGTCCCAAGGGGCCAA
This sequence comes from Ceratopteris richardii, assembly GCA_020310875.1. Taxonomy (NCBI): domain Eukaryota; kingdom Viridiplantae; phylum Streptophyta; class Polypodiopsida; order Polypodiales; family Pteridaceae; genus Ceratopteris; species Ceratopteris richardii. The sequence continues at coordinate 13,688,945 of CM035416.1, forward strand.
TGGGCCCCGTGGTGGGGGTTCGGGGGTCAATGCCCCCTAAGCGATGGTAAAGGGAGTATTCCATGGAATATTCCCTCTCAAATTCAAAAGTCATTTATATTTGTTAGGTCGGTTTAACCGACCTAAGTCGTGTATGGCAACTATGTGGGCAGTGGCCGCCCACACTCTATCGCTCATGTGTAGCCGTCTATGGAAGGTTGCCCATTATCCTATATATACATGACTTCTGGACTACATGAGACATCGAATCGAGCCCGCATACCTCTACCTTGTATCTCCCTATCTAGAGTTGTCTAGATCACCATTTAAGCTCTACCTTGAGAGTGCACGAGTGGACAACGCCATCATCTTTGTACTTGTTGTTAGTAGAAAATCATTGAGATTCTCCTATATTTGTTATCTTCTCTACTAGTGCTCCTATGTTATATTGTGTAACTATTGTCTTACATCCTTAATGTCAGCCCTCTCATCAACAAGTGCATCATGTAAATCTACATCAGAAATGGAATGATCTACATCATCACATGAAACATGTAAAGGATAAGAAGTTGCCTCATTAGGACCAACACTAGACTGTCCACCTGTAAAAAGAGGCAACAAAGTGTCATACATGTCTTTGGAGCTAACTTATGTCTCCTTAGTACATGAAAGTAATGGTTGAATAGCATCTTCTACAAAAACAACATCATGGCTAACCAAAATACATTTAGTATGTGGATGATACAGACAATAGCTTTTGCTCTCAAAATTGTACCCAACAAAAATACATTTCACTGCTTTATCATCCAATTTCATGTGTTGTTGTTCAGGCACTAATGCATATGCCAGACAACCAAAAACATGCAGGTGGGCCACAAATGGCTTGCGACCATGCCAAGCATCATATGGAGTGATAGACTACAATGCTTTAGTAGGACACCTATTAAGTACATATGTTGCACACATAATAGTGTAAAGCCAGAACTATGTGGTAAAGCTTGACTCTTGACGATACACCTTACCATCTCCATGAGTGATCTGTGCTTCCATTCAACAACTCCATTCTATTGAGGTGTATATGGCATTGTACACTAATGTTTTATCCCACGCTTAGCCAGAAATGCATTAAAATCAAAAGACATATATTCCCCCTCGATCAGAACGGAGGGTGCCTATTTTACATGCCGACACATTTTCAGCAAAAACTAGAAACTATTTGAAGCACATAAACACTTCAGACTTTGCTTTCAGTGGATGTACCCATGCATGCCTAGAAAAATCATCAATGAAAGTCACAAAGTAAAGATACTTTCCAAAAGAGGGTGTCTACATAAGACCACAGACATCACTGTGAACAAGCTATAATTTCTAAGTAGCTTGAACTAAACCATCTTTTGGGAATGAGGAATGCTGCATTTTGCCCAAAATAAAGCCTTCATACACATGTTTACCACGTGCCTCAAGTTTGGGCAAAGAGGACATCATTTCAATTTTTGCGGGTGCAGCAAACTAGAAAAAATTCATATGACCAAAGCATGCATGCCAAAGCTTTGCATCTGACAAAGCCTGAGAATCATGTACTACACATGCTAAATCGTTCACAAATTTTTCATATTCTATGAGCTTATGCAGCCCACAACATCAAATGCTAGAAGCAATAATTACATCGCCATTTGATAGATCATGAATTGTACATCTGTCATCAAAAAATTGCACAACCAATCTAATCTTTGCTAAAGCTAAAACTGATAACAAATTCTTCTTGATCCCTGGCACAAATAAAGCATCTGACAATGTAAAAGAAATACCATCAGCAATAGTCAGAATGATTTTACCAACTCCCATGACAGGATAAGAGGATTTGTTGGCACATGTGATAGTATTCCCTGTAGGGGCAGGCTCAAGTGAAGTGAAGAAATTGCACTGCAAGGTAATATGTTTGGTTGCCCCACTATCAAAGTACCAAACATCTGACTCTACTGCAAAGATACATTGTTCATGAGAAGAAGGGTCATAACTGCAAACAATAGTAAATGTCCATTCTTCATTCTATACAAGATTAGTAGACTCTCTTTTGGGTGTAGAGGCCTCTGCAAAAACCATTCTCGCCTCTTTCTTCCTTGTATCTTTAGTAGCCAATTTTGGACAACTCTTAATGATGATTATTTCCTTTACAATATTTTCAAAACATTTTCTTCTTTTTTGTTTTCTTTTCATCTGTAATCCTTCTTTGATTGTGCAGAATTAGAAAATTTCTGCTTACTAGTAGAACAGCTCCATTTACCTTTGCCCTTCTAGCCAAGAAAGCTTGATTTGCAACACGCATAATGGACCTGTTTTGCCTAGAATGATCTTTCTACAACATAACAGAGATTAATTCCTCAAACATTAAGGCATTTGGATTGACTTTCATCATCAAACAAAGAGTAGAAGAAAAACTCTAATATGAATCGAGAAGACCATTCAGAACAATCTGCACATGTGAACTGTCCGACAAGACATCATCAATAGAAATCAATTGTTCCTTCAAATCGTTGATCTTTGTCAGAAAGTTGTCCATGGAATCTCATTCATTCATGTGCTCACTGTCTGATTGTTTTCGGAGGTAAGCAACACGAGCCTCAATCCTTGTGTGGTACAAAGTGTTAAGTGTATCCCAAGCATCCTTAGCTATTCTGCAAGAGCGAATGTGAGGAATAATGGCACATTTGATAGACAAGGCTATCAATGCATGTGCTTGAGCATCTCTGCCATCCCAATGAATTTTCTCTACATTAGGTGCAATAGGAGCTGCAGCATGAACAGGAACATGAAGAATATCGTCATCTTCAATGCCATCTGCATCATCTTCAGCAACTTTGTCTTCAAGTGTAATAGGACATTTCTCAACACCCTATACAATATTCCATAGTCCATTTGCAACCAATACATGATGCATCATATAATCTCATAATGGGTAATTGGTACTGTCCAACTTATCCTCAACAACCAACATACAGAATACATCACTGCTTTCAGCCATGGGCACTAATTAAAATACCTTGATGCAGAAAATTGACCGTATCTCAAAAATTTGAATAGAACTACCCTGTCGAGTTCTACTAAACCTATAATAGACTTTGAAATGCTTATACTGGCAAACTAAAACTTGTATATATCTTTGGCACAAAAAGACAAAATAGCCTGCACAAGCACTACGATAGTGCATTCGAAGGCCGAAACGAGCTTAGATTCTACTCAGAGGCCTAATCACCTTGAGTATGCTCACCAAATTTTATGCAATTCTGAGATTGTGACCAGAGAGGTTTTGATGACATCCTACATGAAGCGGCAACCTGCTCTGATAGCAATTGTTGGAGTTTGAGGTTTGTGGAAGCACACAAACAACACAAGGAAGAAGTGAAGCTTGGAGCACAACACACAATACTGAATGTATTACCACTAGAATGTACAAAGATAAGTGACCCATTAGGGTTATAGGCATATATACAAGTCGGGGGAAAAAAACCTCCTAAAGAGGGAAAAAAGTACCCTAGGGGTCCTAGTGTGCTCACACACATCACTACCTAGATATGTCAACAGTTCTTAGCGAATAGTGGCATGCAAGCAAGAAGCCAATTATAGATTTTGGACTCATGTATGTCAATTTTATCATAATGGTTGTCGCATCACCATCCATGTGGAGCCTGATGTTCAAAAATACAAACAGATGTCCACCTTTACGATGGTAAAAGCAGAGTTTAAGTATCTTTATTTCCTGTATTTTGAACATAGAGAGTGATTATCTTTACAAATTCAAACTAGTTCAGAAGCTCAGCTAGCTTCTAAAATAAAAACTGAATTTCAACAATTGTTTCTTTATAATTGCCTTTAGGTCTTCTGCCTCACAAAAAAGTGGACCACAAGGTTGAGCTAGTACTAGGAGCTCATCACCGGCTAGACATTCGTATCAAATGAGTCTGCGAGAGGAGGCAGAAGTACATCATATGATCGAGGAGTACCACCTTGACAAAGGACTTATCAGATCAAGCTATTCACCTTTCTGCCATCCGAGTGCTTTTGGTTCGCAAAAATGATGGAGCTTTTAGAATGATTATATACTATAGAGCATTGAGTAAAGTTACAATAAATCACATATATGTGATGCCCCCATCGATGATGTTCTGGATGGACTAGGAGACGCTATTGTATATAGTAAAATGGACTTAAAATGTGGTTATCATTAGAGCAAAGTTAAGGATGTATGTTTACTAACACTCTAGCTACTTTTATGATGCTCATGAATTATATTTTTTGTCCTTTTGATGGTTAAGTCATAGTTGATTTTATGGGTGATATGTTGGTTTACAATAAGATTTTAAAAGAACGTGAATGTTACTTATGTACAATTTTTCAAATGTTAGATGAGAATACTTTGTATGTCAACCCATGGAAGACAAAACTATGTTTATATGAGGTTTATTACTTCGGACATATAATTTCTGCAATCGGAATTATAATGGATCCATGAAAAGTTTATGTGATCCTCACTTGGCCAATTACTCAGAATGAGCACCAATTGCAATCATTCTTAGGATTATCATAGTTCTATAGGAAATTCATTGCCACCTACTCACACATAACTGCTCCATTGACAAATTTCTTGTAGAATAATCAAACATTTTTGTGGGTCAATATACAACAACAAGCTTTTGATGCATTGAAACAAGCAGTTACAAGTTATTAGTGGTAGATCTACAGAAACCTTTTGAATCGGAAATTGATGCTACTGGCTCCTAGTTGGTGCAATTTGGATTTAGGATGGGAGACCAGTAGCTTTTGAAATTAAGAAACTTTCTTCGGCTCTGAGAAATTGGCATGTCCGTGAACATGAACTATATGCAATAGTTCATGCTTTGAAAATTTGGAGAAACTATTTGTGTAGGTTAAGTTTTAAAGTATACACAGATCATCACACATTGAAGTATTTTTGTTCCCAACCTGATCTTCAGGGGAGACATGCTAGATGGGCTAAGTTGATGCAATAATTTCACACAAAAATTCTATATAAAAAAGGCAAGAGCAATACAGTTGCAGATGCATTATCTCGTATTTTGCATCAGATTATATTCACAATTTTAGATAGTGATTTAATTCAAGAGATCAAAGACTCATAGATTGATGATGACTACTGTCAGCCCAGTAATTAAAAGTTGATGAAAAATAATGAGGATAAGACATTCTCTAATTTTCAAGTTGAGCAAGGTTTGCTCAAAAGAAAAGGAAAGATTTGTGTGCCTAATTCCCAAGAAGGGAAGTTTAGAAAAGAAGCTACTTTTGAGAACCACAATGTACCTTGTGCAAGAATGACATTCCTAGGATTGGAATTGGAGTAACTACGGCACTAGAAATTCCATTCACAAATATGGGTAGACCATGATCTTTAAAATGTGTTTGGTCATCCACTTTGATTCGATAATGTGGCGTATTTCTTTCATCCTCATAGATGGATTGTAAAGATTGATCGAAGTACTTGAAATCATGAATGTCCACATGATAATGATATCTGCCCATATGTAGTGGATAAGTCCAAAAGGATTCTTTGGACTCCAAACCGAAGTATACCTCTGGAGAGATTCCATCACGAATCACTTTGTTCATATGAATGTCCTTGTTAAAGAAGGTAAGGTATTGGGATCAATTTTACCTTGTTCGTGTTGTAAATTTGGACTTAGGCCAGTATTATCAAGGACTTTTGCTCCGCATGGAATGATTTTCTCTGGTTTATTAGTGTCCATGTAATAGGCTCCCAGTTTTTTTTACTAGTAACTCTCCTTCTTGTCTAATGATAGTGATATTAATGAGAGTGAGATCCTTGAGCTTGCCTAATCTAAAAATAGAATCTCTACAGTCATCTTGATAGATAACAACGTCTAATGCATTGATGTGTGTGAAGATGAGCTATATTTGGTATTCATATTTAGGTTTTGACATTCAATCTACTTGTATGTTGGGATCTAGGTTTTGCATGTCTGTAGAGTTTAGTGAGGCTGTTGTTTCAATTTCACTCTCAAAAGTTCTCAACATCTCATAGATGCTCCTAATTGATCCTATAGCACTCTCTTTCGATAGATGATACTACTTTTTTATTTATTCATTCCATCTAACTTCCCATAATGTGGAATCATGCACATACATTCTTCACAAGTAGTATAGACAAACTACATAGTGCAAAAGTTCTTCCTTTACTTAAGTTGACAACAAATTGGCTCAGAATGATAGAGACAAAACTAAGGGTTGTAGATAATAGTTGCAATGCTTACTTTATGCTTTGTGAAGTCTCATTGAATCTTGAATTATCCAACAATATATTCACCTTTGTTTTGAAATCCTTTTGTCCACCTCCTCTACCTGTTCCTCTTGAACTTCTCCCTCTACCTACAAAGTTATCTTGAGAGGTACTTGCTTCTTCATTAGACTTCTTCCATTTACTTCGACATCTTTACTTCTAGCTTTATTAGTGTATATGGTAGAGGATTGATTAACCTTTAATGTATCTGCATTCTTCATAAACTTGGCTTTATGAGTGAAGATTGTCCCATGAATGTGTTAAAATTTGACACTTTCATGTCCATGCATAAGTCCATGCTAGTGGTGAATGCTTCCCTTATCATCTACATTCATTTCATTTATGACTTGTATGAATATTTTTTCTTCATCTATAACCTCTGCAATGCTTCCTAATTGATAAAATTTGTCCTTTATATTGGCAAAAAAGTTGGTGACATTCTGGTTTGGTTGCTTCTTGAGGGGGCTGAACTCCATCCATAGTTGATTCTTCCTAGCCTTGGTGCTTGACGAGAAGAATGCTTCAACTGCATCCCAAGCCTCTTGTGAAGTCATACAACCTCGATGTGTGAAAGTAAGAAATGAAAAATAGAGTTTAGAATATATGACCTTGCAAAAGCATCCTTTGCACACCATGTATTCAACCTCTCTTACTCTTCTTGAGTTGGTTGTCCCTTAGTCCTTAACATAGGCATCAACTCATCTCCAAATACGTATCCATAGAGAATCCTTGGAGATATGCTTCCATCCTTAGAGACCATGCTGAGAAGTTATCTTGATCCAATTTATCAATTGAAGATAGAAAACCATCCCATAATGTATAATATATTATGATGATGCTCTGATACCACTGTGAAGAGGTGATTGCAAAGTATAAAGATGAGAGGGCCTTTGTAAAAACCTGCTCTAGAATAGCCTATTTCTTGTTTGGACACACTAGTAGATGCTCTAAGCTTGCAAATGATACATAAAATTAACCATATACTACTTTGAAGCATTGATCTCAAATGTTTGAGTCAAGATGGACTATTTCAACATTTTGATCATGAAGAGAAAAGCATTTATTTATGGAAGAAGGCATTCAAAAAAATGTTTGATGCTCCCAACCTGATATGAATTGATTAATATCCTTTTGCATAGCTTCTATTAAGAAGGTAAGGGATCTATTAGAACTCACAGGTGTGATCTTGACATTTCAGGAAGCACATAATGCATATACATAGTCAGAGATATTGACACATATCTCTACACAAAAAGCCTCAATGATCAAAATATTACAGAAGCAAGCTCAAAAGGGTGTTGTCTTTATTATCCAAGAATTGGATGAGATAATCAAACCATAGATTCACTTCAATGACTGAGTGAAGTTGGCGTACTTGAACAATACACAAACATCAACGGAGCTCAAAATGACTTCCTTGGACTATGGGAGTTGTTTTTTACAAGATGGGTATTTTCTCACTCTTATGAATGAATAATCTGGATAGTGAATTCATAATTTGAACTTTTGCTTTATACTTGGTTTTTAGCATGTGCACACTTATCTATGTCTGAGGTGCTTCAAACACACCAAATGCCCAAGAAACACATGATATCACTTTCTAATGTCCCTACGATTTACCTTTACTAGTGTAGAGAGATTTCGCGTACCATTCAAGTAGTGAAAGATGCACTTAACCACCTGCCAATGCTTGACACCTGAGCAAACTAAATACATGGTTGAGTAATGCATAAGTAAATCAAGCAGCCAATAGCATGCTGATAGAAAACAACATCAAATGCATCTCCAACATCATGAAGACTCAATCATAAACATGTCTCCATAGGAGAAACAATAGCTTTGAAGTCTTCAAGGCCAAAACGCTGCAATAATGTGTCAATATATTTTGTTTGAAACAAAGCTATTGCGCCATTAGCTTGCATGAATTGAATGCCCAAATAATGATGCAAATGCCCCAAATCTGACATCTCAAACAAGGCATGCAAATCATCCTTAAAATCAGCAATATGCTTCTCATGAGGACCAGTGAGCAGCATGTCATCAACATACACAACAATGATCAGAAGCACATCATTTACACGCTTAACATATAAGGTGCTCTTAGTTGGATTGTTCTCAAAATCATGTGCAATCAGATAGGCATGTATCTTTTCATACCAAGCACGTGGTGCTTGCTTTAAACCATATAATGCCTTCTTCAACCTGCACACTTTGTTTTCATGCCCTTTTTGCACAAAGCCACGGGGCTGAAAAACATGCACTTCTTCATGCGAGTCACCATTCACAAATGTAGTTTTAATGTCCAATTGATGTACATTCCAACCATGATGGGCTGCAAGTGCACAGATGCTACGAGCACTAGTCATTCGACACGGAGCAAAGGTCTCATCAAAATCAATGCCTCTTTCCTGAGCATAGCCCTTTGCAACAAGCATAGCCTTATACTTTTCAATTGTTTCATCAGGCTTATGCTTCAGCTTGTATACCCACTTAGTGCCAATGGCCTTCTTGCTAGGAGGCAAGTCACATAAAGGCTAGGTACCTTTTTTCATGATAGCATCATATTCTGATTGCATAGCAGCCATGCAATTTTCAGAAATTTTGTGCTTCATTAAACGAAACAGGCTCATTCTCATCACAAAGACTAGAGCCATCCATAGCATAGCAATCTGATGCAAAAGAAGCACAATCAGAGCCAAAATGAGTATGATATGACAGAGGTGCATCTGATTTGCTATCATGAAAAGTCTACACCAGTAATTTTGGCATACTTTTTGCCTCCTCAATATCATCTCTCTCATCAACAAGTGCATCATGTAAATTTGCATATGGAATGGAGTGATCTACATCATCACATGAAACCTGTAAAGGCTAAAGATTTGCCTCATTTGGACCAACACTGGACTGCCCACCTATAAAAAGAGGCAAAAAAGTTTCATACATGTCTTTGGAGCTAATGGACGTCTCCTTAGTACATGAAAGTAGTGGTTGAATAGCATCTTCCACAAAAACAAAATCACACCTAACCAAAATGCATTTAGTCTATGGACGATACAGATGATAGCCTTTGTTGTCAGAATTGCACCCAACAAAAATACATTTCGCTGCTTTATCATCCAATTTCTTGCATTGTTGTTCAAGCAGTAAGGCATATGCAAGATAACCAAAAACACGCAGGTGAGAATAGATGGCTTACGACCATGCCAAGCCTCATATGGAGTGAAAGATCGCAATGCTTTAGTGAGATACCTGTTAAGTACATATGTTGCACACATAACAACCTCAAGCCATAAACTATGTGGTAAAGCCTGACTCTTGATCATACACCTCACCATCTCCATGAGTGACATGTTCTTTCATTCAACACTCCATTCTATTGAGGTTTATATAGCACTCTACACTAATGTTTTATCCCATGTTCAGCTAAAAATGCATTAAAATTAGAAGACATATATTCCCCCCTCAATGAGAATGGAGGGTGCCCATTTTCCATGCTAACAGATTTTCAACCAAAACAAGAAATTGTTTGAAGCACATAAACACTTCAGACTTTGCTTTCAATGGATATACCCATGCATGCCTGGAAAAATCATTGATGAAAGTCACAAAGCAAAGATAGTTCTTAAAAGAAGGTGTTTGCATAGGACCATAGACATCACTATGAACAAGCTGCAATTTTTTAGTAGCTCGAACTAAACCATCTTTTGGGAAGGAGGAATGCTGCATTTTACCCAAAATACAGCCTTCGCATAAATGTTTACCAGGTGCCTCAAGTTTGGGCAGAGAGGTCACCATTTTAGATTTTCGGAGGTGTAGCAAACTAGCAAAATTAATATGACCAAAGCGTGCATGCCAAAGCTTTGCATCTGACATAGCCTGAGAATCATGTACTGCACATGTTGAATCATTCATAGATTTTTCAGAGTCTATGAGCTTATACAGCCCATGACATAAAATTGTGGAGAAATTTCACTCCAATACACTTCAATACACGCAGCGGAAGTTAGAGAACCTCTTGTAGAATCTGCCTTGTAAGACACATGCTTACTAAAACCTAATTCAGTCACAACTCAGAGATCCAATGGCTCTGAAACTTTGTCCACATATAGTAGACTCTTATAGATTTCTAACAAGCTATAGAACACTTCATTTGGAGTTCAAATGACCAGGTAAGCAACTGCACAAAGTTAAACTACCTATCATATCAAGTTATGCAAAAAAGTGAGGTTCACAAGAAATGCTCTCAGTAACTACTGGAGAATGATCTGATAGAGATCTTTGAGATACAGAGATTTGAAGAGATAAGCTTTTTAATAAGATATCATATGCATTAATTGGATAAGTAAATAGAGAGATATGACCACAAGGCGACTATGTATACAAAAGGTATTCGGCTAGAATACCTTTGTCCCTTCTAGCATCCAAATGAGGTACCTTCTGATATCAATTGGTGAGATAATGACCCGCATATGCCTCTAGACCATCTCCTTGTCATCTCCACAAAATTTCACGTTCAAATGAGCTCTTTATATAGAGCTATGGGCATGGGACTTTTCACCTACCCTTGCATCTTCTCTCACCTCTTGGCCTTTCACTTCATGTCCTTTGCCTTTCCATTTGCTTGGGTGTCTTTTGGTGCTCCATATCACACCATATGGATAAGGTCACGACTTTTTCCAGTATTCCATCTCTCTAACCATATTTTGGCTTTTATATAAGCCATAAATACATTTTCTCTTTTTAATTCAACACTCTATTCTAAGGTTAAGAGTGTAGGCTTTACATTTTTAGGGCTAGCTCCATTTTGAGCTTACAACAAATACTTTAATGATGAAGAGGTAATAAATGAGAGGTGATTATGTGTCAAGCCTCACAATTGGAGCTTGCACATGTTCCATAATTTTCAACACTCCCCCTCAAGCTACAATTGGGAGTCCATGCTACTTCTCCAATGCTTGTCCTCTTCACCTTTGCTTCTTCTTTTGCCCTTGTCTCTCTTGCTTTGATTGGTGGTGATCTTACTTCTTTGCTTTGAAGCTTCTTTGGCTTCTCTTCAGCTTCATCCTTGCTTCTTTGGCTCTTTGCAAGAGCTCTTCTTCAATCCTTAGCATAAGACATGCTTCATACAAATTCATAAAATGAAATGAGATCACCTTTGTTGTACTTATTCTTGTTGCTTCACTCTCTTCTTCTTTGTTGTCCTCTCTTTGTAACTTCATGGCTTCATGGCTTCTCTCTTCTTTTAGTCTTGCATGCTTTGCTTTGATCCTCCTTTGTCTTTGGATCATCTTTGTCTTTGGTTTCAATTTGCTCATCTTCTTTTGATGTCTTCATGGTTGTCATACTTTCTTCTACTTGTCTTCATGACTTATTTTGTGCATCATGATGGCTACTCCTTGCCTTTTAGACACTCATTCAATGTAGGTGACTCCTCCTAGTGCTTTGATTTACTTTTGATGGTTGCCCTTTCTCTTTCTTTGGCTCTTCCAAATCTGAAATTTGGTTTGACTCCACTTTCTCTTCTTTGGACTCTTTTTTGGATCTTCCAATCCTTGCAAACTAACTCCCCCTTGCTTCATAATCTTTACTTCATCCTTCATGGCTGGTTTATACCTGCAAAATAAAAAATGGGCTGATCATATATGAACTCTTTCATGAGTTCTTCTTCATGTGAAGCATTCATAGCTTCCATTTCTTCCAAGATTTCTTCGTCACCTACAAAACAATACAAAACATCCTCAATGTGAACAATGGTGCCTCTTGCACCTAACAAGGGTTGCCATGCCTCTTGGGATGGTCTTACTTTCCCTTACATAGGCTTGCCATTCCTCTTTGAATGGTCTTACTTGCCATAGGCTTGCCACTCCTCTTGGGTGGTCTTACTTGCCTCCACATAGGCTTGCCATAGGAATGGTCTTACTTGCCATAGGCTTGCCACTCCTCTTGGGTGGTCTTACTAGCCTCATCTTTTGACTATACATTCACATGATATAAGCTTGGAACTTACCACCACACAAAGTGGATTTTTCAAAACCTTTACCTCAGCCCTTAGCATTGCAAATGGTCTTCTTTACCTTCCTTTGCTTCAGCCAACATGTCACACTTTACATGAGTGACTCTTCCTTCTATCATGGCACTTGCTTGTGCTCCTTGAACCTTGGGGGGATCTTCAAGTCCTTCATGTGAACCTTCAACACTTCATAGCAGCCCTTTCCTTGGAGTCTTCTACTCCTCCTTTGTTGGGAAGCTCAATCCTTGGCTTCACCTTTTCCACCTTCAGCTTGGGTTCCAATCTTCAAGCCCTCAACCTTAAAGTGTTTGACAAACATGTAGCTTGGGCTCCTTCCTTCACTTTGGCTCCAAGCTTTGTGTCCTAGCTTCATCCAAGCTTTGCTCTTTGGCTTATATAAATAGGAGCATAACATTCAGTTGATGTATCTAAAGTCAAGAATCCAATGCTTCTAGTTATCATAACATAAGCATACATATTTGCTTTTAAAACTTAACCTCAACAAGTTTCATCCACAACAAGATACATCCACAAAGTTCATACATGGCAGCCTTGCATCTTACCAATATTTTTGGCATCCAAACACATTTACTTTCAGCTCATCTATGGCTGAACATGACCAACCTTTAGTGCTTCAATATCATAGTAACAATCACATATAAGCATGCATGCAAATCACCAATCATTTGAGCTTATCTCCAGCCCACTTTATGCCAATTTATATGGCTGCATAAACTTGCAAAATTTCAGCATGTGTAGGCTTTATAAAATAGCCTATTTCTCATCAACACATCATCAACATGTGTATACATCATCCATGACCACATGTGCATACATTTGTGCATGTTAGACATCAGTCCACACCTTCAAATTCAAATTATATTCAGCCTAAGCATGGCTGTCCAATCCTGTCATACATTTTGACCATAACTTTCACAAGCATGCATACATATGCATCTTCATTTCATAAGCATACAACAATCCTCAAGCTTACATGATTAAACCTTTAGCCATCTACATAATATAATTTTTCACTTCATGTATTTGAGTGCAATTTCTAAAGCATGCTCATATTGCTCACATACAACTATATGTGGTTGTGGTCGCTAATCTAAGGTTCTTTGCTTGAATCTTCATCTCCTTCCATTGGCTGCTCATAAATCCTCATTCAAGTGATTAGTATCACTTATAGCATGACTCAATGATCAAGAATCTATATAAGAGATTAGTACAAGAGATTGTATCACTTATAATAGCATAAAGCAACAAAATTTCTTACATACTCAAGCTTCATCTCCATAGCTTTCCAATGAGCATGGTAGCTCTAAGCTTTCCTTTGTCATCTCTGCATCTTCTTCAAGCTCTCTTCATGCATCCATGGGCTCCACTCCCAATGCTCTGCAACCAAAGCTCTGATACCAAAATGTGGAGAAATTTCACTACACGCAGCGAAAGTTAGAGAACCTCTTCTAGAATCTGCCCTGTAAGACACATGCTTACTAAAACCTGATTCAGTCACAACTCAGAGATCCAATGGCTTTGAAACTTTGTCCACATATAGTAGACTCTTATAGCTTTCTAACAAGCTATAGAACACTCCATTTGGAGTTCATATGGCCAGGTAAGAAACTGCACAAAGTTAGACTACCTATCATCTCAGGTTATGCAAAAAAGTGAGGTTCACAAGAAATGCTCTCAGTAACTACTGGAGAATGATCTGACAGAGATCTTTGAGATAAAGAGAGTCGAAGAGATAATCTTTCCAAGAAGATATCATATGCATTAATTGGATAAGTACATAGAGAGATATGACCTTCACAAGGTGACTATGTATACAAAAGGTATGCGGCTAGAATACCTTTGCGCCTTCTAGCATCCAAGTGAGGTACCTTCTGATATCCATTGGTGAGAGAATGACCTACATATGCTTCTACACCATCTCCTTGTCATCTCCACAAAATTTCACGTTCAAATGAGCTCTTTATATAGAGCTATGGGCATGGGACTTTTCACCTACCCTTGCATCTTCTCTCACCTCTTGGCCTTTCACTTCATGTCCTTTGCCTTTCCATTTGCTTGGGTGTCTTTTGGTGCTCCATATCACACCATATGGATAAGGTCACGACTTTTTCCAGTATTCCATCTCTCTAACCATATTTTGGCTTTTATATAAGCCATAAATACATTTTCTCTTTTTAATTCAACACTCTACTCTAAGGTTAAGAGTGTAGGCTTTACATTTTTAGGGCTAGCTCCATTTTGAGCTTACAACAATTACATTAATGATGAAGAGGTAATAAATGAGAGGTGATTATGTGTCAAGCCTCACAATTGGAGCTTGCACATGTTCCATAATTTTCAACAAAAATGTCAAAAGCAATAATGACATCGCCATTTGACATATCATGAACTATACATCTATCATCAACAAATTTCACAACCAAGCCAATCTTGGCTAAAGCTAAAACTGATAACAAATTCTTCTTGATCCCTGGCACAAATAAAGCATCCGACAATGTAAAAGAACTACCATCAACAATAGTCAGGAATGATCTTATCAACTCCCATGGCAGGATAAGAGGAGTTGTTGGCGCATGTGATAGTATTCCTTGTAGGGGCAGGCTCCAATGAAGTGAAGAAAATGTGCTGCAAGATAATATGTTTGGTTACCCCACTATCAAAGTACCACACATTTGAGTCTACTACAGACATACACTGTTCATGAGAAGATGGGTCATAATTACAAACAGCGGTAAATGCCCATTCTTCATTCTGCACAAGATTAGCAAACTCTATTTTGGGTGTAGAGGCCTCTGCAACAACCATTCTAGCCTTTTTCTTCCTTGCCTCTTTAGTAGCCAGTTTGGGATAGCTCTTTATGACATGATCATTTCCTGTACAATATTCACAAAACTATTTTTGCTTTTTTGTTTTCTTCTCATATCTACCATGTTGGTCTTGCGTGTTTTCTTTAGCCGAAACCGTTTCCGTTTCCCTAAGGTGTAGAATTAGCAGATTTTTGCTTACTAGTAGAAGAACTCCATTTACCTTTGCCCTTCTGACTAGCCTGGAAAGCTTGCTGTGCAACATGCATAATAGACCTATTCTACCTAGATTGATCTTCCTGTAACAGAACAAAGACTAACTCCTCAAATGTTAAGGCAATCAGATTGCCTTTCATCATCAAATGAAGAGTAGAAGCAAAACTTTGATATGAATTGGGAAGGCCATTCAGAACAGTCTGCACAAGTGAACTGTGAGGCCGCAAGACTTCATCAACAGAAATCAATTGTTCCTTCAAATCTTTGATCTTTGTCAAAAAATTGTCCATGGAATCTCCTTCATTCATGTGCTCACTCTCCAATTGTTTTCAGAGATAAGAAACACGATCCTCATTCCTTGCATGGTATAAAGTGATAAGTGTATTCCAAGCATCCTTACCTGTTCTGCAAGAGCAAATGTGAGGAATAATGGCACGTTTGATAGACAAGGCTATCAATGCATGTGTGTGAGCATCTCTGCCATCCCAATGAATTCCCTATGCAGTAGGTGCAACATGAACTACATCATGAATAGAAACATGAAGAATGTCATCGTCTTCAATGCTAACCGCATCACCTTCAACAACTATGCTTGTAGGTGTAATTGGACATTTTTCAACACCTTGCACAATATTCCATAATCCTTTTGCAACCAATATATGACGCATCATATAAGCCCATAATGGGTAATTGGTATCGTCCAACTTATCCTCAACAACCAACATATGGAATACATTGCCGCTTTTAGCCATGGTCACTGACTAAAATACCATGATGCAAAAATTGATTGAATCTCAAAAAGTTGAGTATAATTACCCTGTCAAGTCTTGCTAAACCTGTAGCAGACTTCGAGACACTTATATTGGTGGACCAAAACCTGTATATATCTTTGGCACAAAAAGATGAAATTGCTCGCACAAGCGCTACGATAGTGCAGTCAGAGGCCAAAATGAAACTGTGACCAAATATCCTACGATTTTGAGATTGTGGCTGGATGGGGTGTTGATGACGCCCTAGATGAAGAAGACCACACATTGCAAGATGGAAGTATACACATCCACAATGAGAGAGAGAGAGAGACCATGTGGATAGGCTATGACACACACATGCATGCACATATACTCACGAGTAGACAATAGGAAATGTGCTCCACGAAGCTCTCTCTATCACTCAAGAAATGAGTACAAATCTCATAAGAGGATTAATCTCCAACAACCTAAGACTAAAAAATGAGAGCGCATTCACTTTTATAGATTTTAGAATAGCTATGCCCACATTATACTATCCATTCTAGTTTAAGCTAGTTGGAGGATAAAATGTAGTAACAAATTACAAAACTTTGTGTGGAGATACTAATCATGCCTGTGAATCTTGAGTACTACATAACTTTTATAAAATAGGCCCAATTTATGAGAAATTTAGGGGTTTATGCCAAAAATAGGCATTTTTACAAGTCATCAGAGTAAACAATGGAGAAAAATTTATTATAAGGAGATACACCCCTTTCTCTATATTGCTTCCTCCAACAAAAAGGCTCTGTGAACTTTCATGATTTGTCACCAAGGAACTGATTTTAGGTCTTTGGCATGCATATTTTGGTCTCATGTATTACTTTTAATAGATCTCTTCTACCAACCTTGTTAGATGTCTTCTAGCAGTTGTAGAGGGGAAGTCAGTACATTAGTTGTGCACAAAAGAAACATTGAAACTCAATTCCTAAAGAAGGAACTTTGAAAGTAAAGCAACCCTTAATGTTCGTCCAACTTGATGATCTTTGTGGACCAATGAACACATCAACCTTGCTCTTCTTCCTCCATATCGTAGATGATTACTCTAGGTATATTTTGATTTACTTTTTGAAGATCAAATAAAATACTTTTACTAAGCTCTAGGAGTGGACACAACTTGTTAGAATGAGAGATCTACATTGAAGGTTGTTAGATTGGATAAAGGAGGTGATTTTATAAACCTCACTTTTACTGACTTCTTAAAATATAAAGGTATCAAGCGACAAATTACTCGAGCACATACTCCTCATAATGGAGTGGATCAATACAAAATCAGATTTGTAATAGAGAAGGTACACACTAATTGCCATCAAAATGAAATTCCTTACAAGTTTCAAGTCAAATTCATAGAGCGAGTCATGTAATTCTTGTCATACTAATCAATTTCATTATGTTTTCCTATCTTTTGTTTCTTCCACCATAGCTTGTTTTTTTTATGTTTGATAGTAGATTAGGAATTCTTTTAATTTCTACGTGGCATCAGAGGATAGGTAGTTTCCTTTTAGAGTTTCAATTTCATTCCCTCCCATCCCATCCTTCTTGTAGGTTTTCATTCTTGTGTCATTAGAATCATCATTTTTTTTGTCATCACTCATATGCATGATTTTTTTCTTCAAGAGCACAACTTTTCTCTTTGAGCATTATAGTTTGTAGTAAAGTGCTTATAAGCACACACATCTTGGTGAAGTAAGCACCCATATCTTGATGAAGAGGAGAACACTTGATGGAGAGATTCTCTTGCTATGGGGGCACTCACACATGTTTTGAGAAGAGATACTTTCTATCAATTTGAGAAAAAGCTTTGCTAAGGATCTAGCAGCCTAAAGACAACAGAAGTAGCAAAACATTTGCACAATGAATAATTCATCAATAGCATAGAAATTTTGGAGCTCTCTAACTAAGCAGTTCCACATTCCAAAAGTATGCACAATCTTGGCAAAAAATTACCCATTCTTTGACTATTGATTTTTGCTTGGTCCATCATCTTCATCTACAACTACTTGTTTGCCATGGCCTCCATGACTTGCTAGTATCTCTACTTTCACATGCGAAATTGGGTGTAGCTATTGGGTGACTATGTGTATCTTATCACTAGAAATTATCTCACATAGTGCACGTGCATAGAGTAAGAGAAGGGGGTGAAGATATCAAAAGGAAGCGAGACATGAACAATATCAAAAGATCGAAAGAAAGAACATCTAGATAGAGAGAGAAAAAGAGAAGCATCAATCAACTATACATCAAGGGATAAAGGCACACACACATAGAGCATTGTATCTCTACTAGATTTTTACCTAGACCTCCATGGTTGTTGCACCTTCAACTTCAGCCTCACCAAGTTGTCAAGGAAGGATGCAAATATAAATTCTATGAAAAAGGATATTTCAAATTGATACAAATCACTATCTACCCCATTATGTAAACCCTTTATGTTTAGGGATCCCATACCTCCCTAGATCCCCACAAATCACTTGGATCCCAAATGCCTTACTATATGTTTAGGGATCCCATATGTCCCTAGATACCCACGGATGCCATATGTCCCAACACACCATGGATGCCATATGTCCATGGAACCATAACCCATATGGATGCTATATGTTCATTAAAACCAAGGGGATGTCACATGTCCCTCACTTGGATCCCAAATGTCCAAGTTATGTCTAAGGATCCTATATGTCCTTCAATATAAAAACCCAATGGACTAAGTGATGCCATATGTCACTAGTTCCACACATTAAAACAAAAGGGTCATCACATTGGGGAGGGGTTGTTGAGAGTTCCATGCTCCACCCTTTTGTGCAAGTTTAGAATCATTCTCATGCAAGTACATTTATCCCACATGCAATGTACTTTTCCCTCTACTCCATATAAGGAGGGCCTCCCTCCACTTTGAAAATGTACATTCACTCTAGCTCATTGCCAAGAGTGTCCACACTCTCTTCATGTAGTCACCATGATCATAGAGCAAGTCATGTAAGTTTTGTCAGATTTATCAATTTTATTATGTTTTCCTATCTTTTGTTTCTTCTACCATAGCTTATTTTACTTTATGGTTGATAGTAGATTAGGGCTTCTTTTCATTTCTACACATGTGCCCAAAGAAGATAGGCATATATTTGATTCCAATTTGATGAAGTACATTTTTATAGGCTACAACAACATTACAATGCTTAACAACTGTAAAATCCTCAAAATCATTCAATCACTATTTCAAAGGACATGATGTTTTCAAAAATATGCTAAATATTCGTTTTCTCATTTCTATCTATTTCCACATGTATAAGAGTGCATTTCCATTTTGGAGCACCCCTTTGTATTTAGGATACTTGCCTTTTTTTTTTGTTTCTAGGATCATTGTTATTTTTAGAGGACAATCCCACATGCTATGTATTTTATCGAGCCTCTCTCCAAATATATAAAAGAAGACTCTCACTCTCATTTGCATCTTTGTTAGAAGCCTAAGAGCTTACTCTATGCTATTGATAAGACCACCCTAATCCATATGTGATTTTTGCTATTTCATGATTTACTCACTCTTTCTAGTCTCATGCTCTTTTCATTGTGAGTATATCTTCAATTTTTTGTTTCTAGCATGTGTCTTGTGTACATATAAGGCATAAGAAAATGCTATTGTTGCATGCCAATTTGCACCTGTAAAGCTGAAAAAGTGTTTCAATTCCTGCCTTCACCCCAAAGATGTTCCATACACTTTTGGTTGTTCTCCAATTGATAAAAATACAATTTTTAAAACGAGCATTAAAAATAAAAGAATAGTTTTTCTCCTCACTTTTGATTGCCTTTTGGTGCTAATAAATAATAGAACAAAATAACAATTAAAATAAAAGAATCTTTTTTCCCCTCACTTTTGATTACCTTTTGGTGCTAATAAATCATAGAACAAATCAGAATACCTCTATTCCATATATATATATATATAAACACACACACACACACACACACACACACACACACACATATATATATATATATATATATATATATATATATATATATATATATATATATATATATATATATATATGTATATATATATATATGTGTGTGTGTGTGTGAACAAGTTAAGAGTGGAAGAGCAAATGGAAAGACATTTAAGAGTAAAAATGTGAAACTTTCATGTGAACTATGTATGTGACTCTACCCTTAAGCGATCTTTATAATTTTCAATATATCGTAGTCTTGAACCTTTTTTCAAATTATTTGTCTATATATTTTCAAATTCACAATTAGTTGTTTGTAAACACGCACCAACGCCGAACAAGTGAGAATTTAACTCTTGATCTTCTCGCACAATCTCAAGTGTGTCAGCATTAAATCACACTCTTGACATGTGGGTATATATATATATATATATATACCCACATGTGCGTATATATATATACCCACATGTGGGTATATATATATACCACATGTGGGTATATATATATATATATATATGTATGTGACAATCTCAAGTATGTCAGCATTAAATCACACTCTTGACATGTGGGTATATATATATACCCATGTGGGTATATATATATATATATATATATATGTGTGTGTGTGACAATCTCAAGTATGTCAGCATTAAATCACACTCTTGACATGAGGGTCCCGTGGGTATGTCCATTCACTGTACAGTTGTAATTTCAAAGAAATGTCGATATATTTAATTTTTTGGAAATTATTTCAAGTTTTTTTTTGTACAAACATACACTGTAGTATTAAAAATTTTATTTTCTGACATCAATGTCGTAAACTAGACATTCATCACGAATTTGCAACATATTCCGTGCTGGGTTTGGTCGTGTTGTGACTCCATGGTTCACTGTTAGCTGCATAATGCTTTCTTCAAGGTTTGCCGGTGGGTGGGAGAGAGAGAGAAAATTGATGGAGAATCATCTTACAGGTTGGACTAACATTGCAATTTGTATGCTGCAGGTTGGACTAAAATTGTCTTCAAAGATTCTTGGATCATGCAGATGATGCTAGATAGATAAACACACACACGGAGAGAGAGAGAGAGAGAGAGAGAGAGAGAGAGAGAGAGAGAGAGAGAGAGAGTCGATGGATAAGTATGCTACAGGTTGGACTAACGCTGTCTGCAAAGACTCTTCTTTTATTTCCAAGCTTCTCAAGAGGAAGTGGCTTCTTCAGCGACCGGAACCTACTACACAGCCCATACTTATTACTGAGAGGCCAAGCAGTTGCCACGACCTTCAAGGGCTGCAGTTTTCTTGCCCCGAAGAAACTCCTCTTAATGTAGACAGTAGAAGGGTGTTTCATGTTATTAGGGATGATCTTCTTCATCCTCTCATGGGTGGAAACAAGCTCCGGAAGCTGGACGCCTTGTTGCCCCTTCTGCAATCTTCTTCTGTTACAGATGTGGTACATGACTTCTTTGATATGCATTTCTGAACTTTTATCCATCAATGTCTCGAGTTCTGAGAGCTTACCTGTATTTCAGATTACTTGTGGTGGGTGTCAGAGTGCACACACAGCAGCATTGGGTATGGACTTCACATAAAAGTTTGTGTTAATGCAATACATGTGTAAATAAAGATGTAATCACGGATGAACCCATCAATGATTCTATATATACTCCCATATACTTGGTCACACATACATTGACACATATATATGAAAGGGACATCTGCACATATATACACTCTTATGCAGCACGTGGCACACGTATATGCCATGTAATGCATATAATGCATGTATACATGCTTGAACACACACGACACGTTTAAATGATTATATACAAAAACAACCACACAAAAACCATCTATAAATGCATATATGATTATACTAGCGAAAATGTTTTATTTCAAATATATGGAACTAGTCAATTAGCATGGCTTTATGTAAGGTTTTTCTCTTGTTATAAAAGGCACGTGGAGGATTAAGTGTCCATAGTGGTGCTAGCTATCCACTGTCAAGACTCTAAACAAAAGGCAATGCATGTGTTGTGTGCTCAATCATCATGCACATAGCACAACATGCATCCCGATGGATACCTCAAGACCAAGGTTTCCATCTTATCCATGTATCCCATGCTCAATCTATACTAGCATGGCAATACATGTATCCCTACAAATACCCCATACGGGGTATCTCGCATGTACACATGTACCTTATGCCTAGCCCATAGTAGCTTGATACCATGTGCATTCTAATGGACACTTCATTTAGAAGGTCTCCCATCCTGTACTGATGAACAAATACATCCTATACTGATGAACAAATACATCCTGTACTGATGAACAAATTCCAGCCTACTAGGGCCAAGGTGCATCAAGTATGATGGGGCATAATTGCGGGCATATCCCCATCCTAGTTTGTGTCTACCTTTCCCTATCCGAGAAGCAATCCAGTAACATTAGAATATCTTCCTACCATCTTTCTCTCACTATGACCAATCATATAGGTACCTGGGACCCATGACTATGGGGTCACAAAATTGACTTAGACTAACTGCCTGATCCCAAACATGGCAATCATATAGCAGTCCCCTTTGAGAGAAAGACACACATAGTCGAGATCTCTATGGAACGAGAGAGAGTAACCTCATAAATCCAGGGGTAACACTCACCCTTATGTAACACCCTCTGTAAGGTCTCTCTTAAGTCTTCCAAGGTGGTCAGACCGACATACGAATAACTAATCTCCAGTTCCCATACCTGTGCAATAGCTAGAATCAACGAGACTCTAGTATCCCAGGCACATATCTGTGTGGCACGAGGCATCTCTCAACAAAAAGTTCACCGCTCACTATTGAAAATAGATCACATGCCGCTGTAGTGTAAAAAAACACTGATGAAATCCTATGTCCACTACATGTGGACTAGAACCATGTTTGCTATCTCAATGTCCTTCATCAAGAAAATGAAGGTGCCAATAGCCAAACACAGTCTCTGATGGTCATGCCATTTCACCCTAAATGTGCACATCACCATGTGAATAATCAAGTCATCCCATAGCATCACGCTGCTCCTGCAAGTCCACCATCCCTCAAGATGTCCTAACATGGAGAATAAGATTCCTTGTTGTCCAAGTAATTGCCTTGCAGCCCAAGTAATTGCCTTGCAGCTCAAGTAATTGCCTTGCAGCCCAAGTAATTGCCTTGCAGCTCAAGTAATTGCCTTGCAGCCCAAGTAATTGCCTTGCTGCCCAAGTAATTACCTGCACAAGGTAAAAAAACCATTGCCCATCTATTACCGCTGCCCTAATGATGCCCTGTTGCTTAAGGAAGATGACTGCCTTCTTTCCATCAACTGATGGATGAATTACAGCCATGCACAAATCATATAGAGGTGCTGCTAAGAAAATAATTAGGCTGGGCTAGAGTGCAAAGAGGGGGCAACCAATAGATATAGTGGCTGTCCAGCCCTCCCTACAAGCTCAATCCCATTCCTTTCATCTTTTCCCATCTAGCCCAGTCATTTCTGAGTGTACATGTGATTTCCTCAGGCCAACCAAATGCATCTTATAGGCTAATGATGGGTTTCCCTCTAGGCATGCGTCATGGACAAAAATCAGCAACGCTCATCAAATTTTCTTCGCCAAACAAGGCTGAAGGGCATCCAACAAGCAAATATTCGATGTATGCTTTTTTCTTGCCTCTCTCCTTTTAAGTTGGCTGCTCCCGCACAGCCCTCTTTCTCTACCCTGCCACACACAAGGGCAGCCCATGTTGCTTCCTTCCCTTCTCTGTAGTAGAGGAAAGGCAGCAGCCATGGCTTCCAGCAAGTGTGCAGTCGGAGAGTACGAGTCATCCATCCACCTACTTACATGGAAAACACAAGAAGAGAGGGACTTACCTACGTTCTCCAACCATCGGCTTGCATATGCTCCCCTTGCTCCCTTCTCCTGCGCGAAGCGTCCCATACCACCCCATGCAAGAGGATGAGAAGCATGTCAAGCTGAGCCATCATGGCTCCATGAACTCTGATGGTTTTGTGCATGTTGTCCAGCCTTTTCCATGCGAGTAGAGAGCCGCTCTGATACCAATGTTACGACCTCCAGGATCATCCCTGCTGGACAAGACAAGACACAAGCCATATTCACAAACAAAAGAAGGGCGGACATCAGATGTACCGCCCAGCCGTAGAGCCAATACGGGCTCACCCCCAAGCCTGGGAGCCTGCAGCCAAGCGGGTAGTCACCTCCAAGGGACTTGCGTCCCATACTACCAGCCCCCCACTAGTATGGGTGATGAGGCTCTGCCAAAGGGCCAAGAGTCCAAATGCCTCATGCGAGAGATGTCTGACAAATGAGCCCATAGGTCTTATTTATAGGCTCGAATGAGGAAGTGGCCCAGTTCACATTGAGCGGCCAGTTCATATTTGTCTGGACACTTTTAACTACAAGCACCCATCCAAATGTCCTTTAATTTTGGGGATGTAGCAAACACATGCAAGTGTCTGTCAACTCTCACGTTTTAAGCTAAAAAAAACCGTGCATAAATTGCAGCGGCTGCTCCACCAAAACTGAAAACCTTTCGAGAAACTTGTAGTTTTACGAGTGTGGCTGAAAACACAGCCCCAAAGGTTGATATTTATTGTCGGAGAAGTACAAAGAACACTCTTCTTGATGTTCTTGGACCTGTGGGAAGAGAACTATATGCAAAAGTACTCCAAAATGGCTCCAAAAGACACCCCAAAAATGCTTCAAAAATAGGCTTTGAAAGCAAAGAATGAAGCTTTGAAGGACCAAAACATGTTCAAGGTAATGTCAACCTTAGTCTTTCCCCTTCTTTAGACACCACAAGAGTGTAGTTTAGTGGCAAGAGATTGACACGGTTAAGCGAGCTCTGGGGGGAACACTACTGGGATGGGTGGCCTCCACGGAAGTACCGGGAACCTCTATCTTCCTTGATCGTTGAGGTCCTCCCTCGCGCGCAACCAACGGTGACTTCGGTGACTCGGATGACAAGGTATGCCGAGGTCTATGCCTTGGTCGCCGCCTTAGTTGTAAGCCTTGGAGAAAGCCTCGGGGGCGGGGAGGACTCACTTCGCTCGCACAAAAGGAACAATGCTTTTGCGTCGAACCGCTCTGATACCGGTGAAGGGATTCGATGGCGATGCACCATGGTGCGCTCTCCTTATTGAGAGCTCCACAACGATATCCTCGGAATAGAAAACAGAGCTCCTAAGGCCGCACACAGTACTCCGCACAGAGGCTGCAGAATATGCAGAAAAACACGGTACATAGGGAACACGAAGATAGACTTCTTAGGTCTTAGAAATGTGGTCGAACTTACAGTCTGTGACTGACCAGGCCACTATATGTTTTATTAAAGAACATATACAAAGAAGTGTCCGGTGGCCATTTGGCCTTTCACATGGACACTAACGGTAACAGTATGTTGGAAGAACCACATTTTGACCATAGCCGAATTGAATGGTGCGGTAGCTAGAGCAATTTTGTATGCTACTCAAGAAGCCAAAACAACATGATCTAACTCTTTGTCCGAATCAAATCTTTTGTTGTTCACAATCTTTGTCAAGATAGATATTACTTGAACTTTTCATTTTTCTATTTGCTTGTGGATGATAAGTTCTTGATTTCTTGTGAATGATCAAGAATTCATTAAGTATTGACTTTATCATTTCATTAATAAAATAAGTACCTCTATTGTTCACATTTTCTATGGGCAGTCCAGTAAATATTTGTTAAAATAAAAAAATTGCAATAGTTTGAGCATAAAAAATATACTCCATGTGGGAGCACCTTGTTGGTGGATTAAGAAGTCCTATCAAATCTATGACCCAGTTAATGAAGGCTTGACCACCAATCATAGGCCTGAGTGGCATGTCATCTCTTTTTATAGGATACTTGGTTCTTTGACATACATTTCATCACTTGACATAAAAGTCTGCATCCATATGAAGCATTAGTCACCATATCCAAAGAAGAGGGTTCTTTCAATGGAGAAGTGTCCTCCGGCTACACCTTCATGTGCCATTTCCAAGATGAAAAGATATTCACTCTCATGGATGCATAATCTTAGTTGGTTATCCCATTGTTTTTTGTACAATTTACTGCTATGATAACATAATGTTAGCTCTTTGCTTCGAATACTCTTTTAGTAGTAGGAGTTCATCCTAGGGGATGTATGCCCTGCCTGCGGATGTCTACCAAGGGCTGAATCCATTTAGGTGCTATAGAAGAATTACTATAACATGAATTTTCTAGGCACTCTAGATATGTTCCTACATGCTCATGCACATCCTTTTGCATATACGACCAATGTATACCGAGTCCATAGATGTTTTGTAAGGTCTTGGACTTGGTTGCATGAGTTTTCCAAATTTTTTTGCAAGCCAATTTTAAGAATATTTTCGTTACGTCATCATCAATGGCAAAAGAAGATCCATTTGAATCTTTGTAATACATGCTTCTTGCAATGATGTTTCTTTATTTTCATGATTTCTTTCTTTCATTTGTGGATGAACCTATGCATTGGACCATAAGTAAGTATAGGGACTAACTTTTTTTGCACATGAAGGGACTACCTCCAAGTTAAAAAAATATTCATGTGGCAATTCATCTACAATTCCTTCTCCATGACTCATTTTCGGGACACACGATCAGCCTAGACACGAGTGTTTCCTTTTTTTCACCACTAGCTCCAAGCGAAACTCCATCAAGAGTAAGAACCACCTAACTGATTGACCTATGCTGCAAGGTTAGATGATACACTAGTGCTTTGTGTTCTACAAAAGACTTAAATTTGTCGGTCAAAAAGATAGTGTCAAATCTTTTTCATGTAGCACAACATTTCTAAACCTTCTTGTTTAGTTGTGGTGAACATGTTGTGCATGTATACATCCAATTTCATAATTGGATGCATCCATATGAATATAGAAATCCATTCCAATAAGTCAGCTTGAATATGGGAGCTAAGCTCAACCATTTCTTCTGTTCCTTAATTTCATAATCTTCTATCCACTTGAAATGGGTTATGACTTCATATAGTAGTTTTGTGATGATTGCATACAAATGTATAAATCTTTGGTAACATTGAACAAACACAATTGTCCACAAAGGCTTGCACTTCCCTCATGTTTTTTGTCTTGACAAATCAAGAATAACTTTATCTTGTCCTTATCCGTCGAAATTTTATTTCTCATGACTGTGTCCTAAGAGTTTATCTTTTTGCACCATGAATTCACACTTTTTAAGGTTTAAGCAAACTCTATATTGTCAACACTCGTAAAAAATTCTACGCATGCGGAGATATGTAGAGTTTTGTAGAGAAGAGTATGTGCATTGATCATCTACATACACCTCCACACTCTTTCTCAAGAACTCTTTGAATACATGACACATCAATCATTGGAACATGGTGGGAGCATTGGTTAACCTTGAATGTATATATTCCTCACTCAGTAGCAAAGGTACTCTTATGGTGATCCTCAAGGACAATGGCCACTCGATTATATTTAGAAAATCCATCAAGGAATCTATAGGATTCCTTGCTAGCTACCTATCTAACAATAGGCCAATTATGTGTAGAGGTAACTGTATGTGCTAGTGGCAACATTCACCTTCTTTAGATTAATGCACACCCTCAACTTGTCATTCTTGTTAGGGACTACCACTATGGGTGACACCCACTTCATGTGCTCAATCACAAAGAGAAATCCCATGGCCAATAATTTTTCTATATCCTCCTTTAGTTTTCCTAAGTAAATGTCATTATAAGTGTAGGGCCTCTTTTTTGTTGGTTTTTATTTAGGAGTCATGGGTATTCTATGTGGAAAAATCTTTGGATCCACTTCTTTTAAATACTTATACATGCACACCAAGACATCTCGAAACTTCCATAGTAGGCTAACCAATTGCTTCTCTTCCTCCCCAAGTACATCCTTGCCTATACATGTGCATCTCTCTTCTCCTGCTTTGATTTTCAATTATTACCTTTCTTGCTCATTATTATCATATGCTACTCCATCTACCTCCTCTTTCTTAGCCATTTGAACAACTATTTTTCATTCCTCTTCAGATCTCTTGAAAACTTTTGGTGCCTAAAGATGTGAAGAGTCATTGTCTATATCCTCTTCTCCATCTTTCATTGGGTTCATGGTGGATGGGTACTCTTCTAGTTTAAAGATGGATAGATGATTTACTGCTGTGGAATAGGAATGGTTCCTATTTCTCATAAATATGCTTCCTTAGAATCAAACTCTGATCCAATATGATGAACTCTACCTCCAATTCACCCTTCTTGATTTCCTCATATTCCTCTCCCCAAATTATTACCATGGATATATAAATATCAAATCCATCCTTGTCCACACATTCAGTCATGGTCAAAACTTGCTCATTCATGCAAATAACCATCGTGGCAAGGATTTTTGTCCAACCATATGGCTTTAAAAGCTCAGCTGAAAATTTGAAAAACATGTGGGATCTACCATTAGTTAATCATATGAGGTACTACTCCAAATAACCTCCTTTCCTCTCTTTCAATGGCTTTGCATATCCACGCTTGGGCATCCTCATGCATCCATAAAGGATCACTTAGTCCAACCTTTCTTTGTAGATTGGATGCCACTGTAGTGGGAAGACATCACTACATGAGAAATTATGCAAACTTATTTTTGTGCTCTTCCCAAGTGTTGCGAGTATAAAGAATCCTTTCCCTAATCTTGAACAACCTTCGATTGTATCATGGTCTTCCCAATATCATTCCGTACTTGTCTACTTTTCCAAATTGACAAACGGCCAATATGTGTTTGAACTCTACATCGCAAGTGCTCAAAGTGATGCTTTCTTGCAATTCCCATGGTTTATCTGCATGTATGTCAGCTAACTGCAACTTCATTCTAGGTGGTATCAACTGTTGCATCTTTCCCACAATTTCTTTGTGGCTATAGCAATTCCCACAATTTCTTTGTGGCTATAGCAACTTGTGCTCTTGTATCCAAGATAGCTTTTGTAGTGTATCCATTGTACTAGGGAAGGAAGAGAAGCATGTACTTGATGTCCTTTGTTGAATCT
Source organism: Ceratopteris richardii (assembly GCA_020310875.1). NCBI lineage: Eukaryota > Viridiplantae > Streptophyta > Polypodiopsida > Polypodiales > Pteridaceae > Ceratopteris > Ceratopteris richardii. The sequence goes on from CM035416.1 coordinate 13,718,105, forward strand.
TTTGCTAAGCTCAACTTGTACTTGCCATGAAGATTTAATCTTCTTATGTATGGCTTTATTCTCCATTTGTTCTATCTTTTCCTGCTCCGATACCAAATTGTTAGCAAATAAGCTAAAATTGGTATTGAGGCAGTAAGAGAATAGAGACAACACCGAGAATGGAGAGCACACATAAGATGTACGGAGCTATCCAAATAATTCATTACATTACAATGCTTGAAGTTACAAAAAGATAGCTATAAGATAAGCTTTGAGGTCCAAGCTGTCCATGTACTTTGCAAATCTCCTATGGCTGAAGTATAATTGCCTCCAAATTCGTAAATCTCCTACATCAAAAAATAATCGCATAAAGACTAAACGAAGCACACCTTGAAGATGATGAAGATGCTACCACACCACCACCAGGTTGGGGAAGACCATCCACATGTGCCTATTGAGAAGAGCACTCCACAAGTGATGCTCATTAATGATCCAATGCTCTCTTTAAAAAGACAAGCTTCTAGCGGAGAAACAAAAACATAAAGCTATTCTTGCGCAAAACCTTTGTCCATGATGATGCTGCCTGATTTGTACGTGGCAAGTATATTTTTGGTGCATGAATTACTAGCCACAGTGTCTTTGCTTTCTGTGATTTAAAATCTGAACCGGTGATCTAGAAAATGCTTTTCAAAGTTGCCATTGACTTTTGATATGAAAATAGGGTTCGACTTTTGAAGGGGACAATAGATCCAAACACATAAGTCTTTTATATGGTTGGATAGCTCTCATTGAGCACCGCAAAAATATGCAAAAATATTTCATCAAAGCTTGATCATTTTTTACCAAATTGACCAAATTGACTAAGCTTTGACCTGCAAATTCTTCTCTTGACCTGATCTTTTAGGGCTTCTCCTAGGAAAATTGACCCTTTTTGACCATTTGTTGACTGTACCTGTAAGACAAAGGCTTGAATGATGTGTGTGTGGCTCTCTTCCCATCCATATATACCCTCTTGTACTCTAAAAATAACAATGTCTTGGAATAATCTAGTGTGAACATGTGGCCATCATGCCACACTTACTCCCATTACTACCAAGTACCTTAGTGTATCCCTCGAGCTTGGGACCTTGGCTAGCTGGCCCTTGTCCCTCACACACATGGACCGATCCCTATGGACCAAAGTCATGATCCTTGTGGATCAATGTCTGACACTCTCTCCCCCTTCTAAAGATCATTGTCCTCAATGATCAATGAGGGAAAGTACTTACGAATCAGAGCTTTTGATTCCCAAGTAGAGTGAGTAAGTGGTAATCCTCTCTAGGATACTAGATACTCCTGGATGACACAATTCCTCAATCGTTTCTGTCTCCGATCTAGTATCCTGTCTTGAGAATGATATGTGCTATCACTTTCCTGCAAAGAAACAATACCTTCTATTAGATTGTCCTCCCTAGAAATATACTTCCGAAGTTTATTGACATGAAACACTGGATGCACTCTACAATTTGGAGGAAGCTCTAATCGGTATATAACTTCACTTAGCTTTTTAATCTATCTTCCAAGGTCCACAAAACCTTAGTGAAAGCTTACTACACTTCCTTGTGGAGAGTGAAGTAGTTCTAGCTGGTACTTGATGAAAGACTCTGTCTCCTTCCTCAAAGGATCTAGGAGATCTCTTCCTATCATCATACTCTTTAGCCCTATCAGTGACTTGCTGCATCTTGGCGTTAGCTATTTCTAAATTTGCTTTGAGGTTCGCTAAGAATTCCAAAGCACTAGGACATTTCTTTGGCATGCCTATGGTACTGGGAGCATTGGGATTCATGCCATAGTTCATCTCAAAAGGAGACATATCGGTCATCTTGTGAGGCCTATTGTTATAAGCAAACTCAACTAGTGGCAAATAACTATCCCAATCTGTTCGTCTCTCAGACACATATGCCCTCAACATGTCCTCTAGAATCTGGTTGACCCTTTCGGCCTAACCGTCTGTGTGAGGATGATCACCACTACTCATCTTTAATGACACCTTCAGTTTGTCAAATACAAACTTCCAGAAGTATCCTGTAAATTTGACATCCCTACCTGAAACTATGGATGTGGGTAACCCATGCATTTTGAAGACATGCTGGATAAACAACTCCGCTACATGTGGAGCTTCTATCATCTCCTGCGTGGGTATGAAATGAGCCATCTTGCTCAATCTGTCTACCACAATTAGGATACTATCTCGCTTCCTTTGGGTCCACGGTAACCCGACTATGAAGTCCATGGATACACTGTCCTAGTTATGATCTGGAATTTGTAAAGGAGATGCAAAAGACATGGTGTCTTGACCCTTTCTGCTTTGTTGACTTGACACATAAAGCATTGTTGAACATAAGTGTGGATATCTCTGGCTAACCCAGACCACCAAAATGTTCTTCTAATAAGCTGTAATGTCTTGTCAACACCAGGATGTCTTGCGCAAGGCACATCATAGGTGCTGGAATATGAAGAGATGAATTTCCGATAGAAGCAAGAAAGCCCTAAAAATGACCGTAATTGCCCCTCATCCTGAGGACTAGGCCAAGATAATATAACTGAAACCTTCTTGGGATCCATCTGAACCCCATCGGCCTATACCACATGCCCTAGATACTCTATGATCTATCCTCAGAAGAAACAACTCTGTCTTCTCTGGATTAACATATGGCAGATTTTCTTTTAACACATTCAATACTAATCTCATATGATTTTCATGCTCATGTACATTCCTACTATACACTAACTAATCATCAACAAAATCAACAACACGTTTTCCAATGAATGGTCTTAAAATATCATTCATTAACATCATAAATGTAGCAGGTGCATTAGTCAAACCAAATGGCATGACCAAATACTCATAATGTCCAAAACCTGTTCTCAAAGCTGTTTTATGTACATCATGATCTCTTACTCTAATATGATGGTAGCCACTTTTAATCTATCTTACTAAATACAAAGGCTCCACCTAGAGCATCTAAAAGATCATCAATCCTGGGCATAGGATATGTGTCTGATAGTAATCTTATTGAGTGCTCCGTAGTCGACGCACATCCTATAAGATCCGTCTTTCTTCTTTACTAGAAGAATTGGTGCTTCAAAGTGTGAATAGCTGGGTCTAAACAGCCCTTTCTGTAGGTACTCATCCACGACCTTGTGGACTTCATTTTCCTCTTGCAAACTCATTCGAAATGGTGGCGGAGCAATCGGACTCGCTCCCGGTACCAATTCGATTCTATGCTCTATGTTCTTGCAAAAAGGCAAACCAAAAGGTAATTCTTTCAAGAACAACTCTTGGAATTCTTCTCTTGCTTTCGTTGAAAGTGCTAAAGCATTCCAACTAGGGTCTCAAGGATTGCATGAATCCATGATAATACACGATGAATGCACAAAATAAAGGAAATAAATGTACTTGCAGTGAATGTTGAGCAACTTCATAGCAGTTACCAGTCGCGTGTCTTGGAGATCTGGCTCTCCACGGATTAGTAGTCTCTTTTCCTCATGCTCAAACTGATAAGCATGCGAAGCAAAGTCAATGATTGGTCTCTTCCTCGCATGCCACTGCTTATTGAGGACTACATCGAAATGTGCTAGTCTTGCTATCTCAAAATCCAATCGGTCCTCATAAGTCTGGATTTGAATAGGTATATCAACATGTCTTAGCTCCCTTTCCATCGGCTAACTCTACTATGTAGGCATACTCTGACGGCAGTCTCTAGATGTAACCTCTTGACTAGTTGGGAACTAATGACATTATGAGTAGACCCAGTGTCAAAGAGTACCTTGATAGGCTGTCCTTCCACGGCTCCCCTCATGACAATGAGTTCTGTGTCGAGAAATTGATATCCTTTTTGGGCCACTGGCGAAAGCACAATGTCTGGCACAGTTGAAACCTTCTTTGTGATTGTCATGGCCACTATGGGAGATGATAATGGTGATGGGGGATCTCCAAATTTATTCTGATCATCACTCCCTTCCTGAGTAGGATTTATGACTATGGTGGCGGCTATCTTCTTTTTCTTAGGATGGTCCTTGAATAGGTGCTGCCATAGACACCCATAGCATAAACCTTCTTTCATTGCCTTCTCTTTTTGCTGAGGGGTAAGTATGGACTTATTATAAGCCCTCTCAGCCAGAGGAGACACTTTTCTCTTACCCCTTGCAAGTGTCTTGATCATATGCATCTGCTTAGCCTCTCTAGAAGGTTGTGCACTAATCGAGCTAGAAGTCGATGTGTGGAATGGTCGGTTGACCTTAGACCATGAGGACCTCTGGCCCTGGAAGCTTATGCCCCTATGTCCATCCTCATAAACTAAGGCCATTTCCATGGCCTATGCCAAGGACTTGCATCTTTCCTTCCTCACCAAAGGTCTAATAGTTTCCCTAAGTCCCAAGATAAACTTGTGGACCTGGAGAAACGCTCGGATAGTATCAGGCACTTTAAGAAGTACCTCTCTGTACTTATCTGAGTACTCTTGATTTGTTTGATTCTTCTGACTGATAAAGAACCATGTGTCTAATGCTCTAGAACTCTCATCAGGGGGTACAAAATTATTATAAAACAAGATCTTGAATTGATCCAAGTCTCGGGCTCTTCCTTATCCTGTTCTATCTTACGCCACCACCTATGGTCAACGTCCATAAGATTATATGTAGTCTGCTGAATCTTGTGCCTATCATCCACGATATGACACAAGGGGAAGGATTGCTTCCACTTGCTGAGCCACTGCGCAACAGCATCAGGAGTCCTAGCACTAGTTGAACCATGATATCTAGGCAACTTAAGATGCTTAAGCTGTCATCTGGCCTCTCTGACTAGAATGTTATCTCTAGGGACTTCTGGAGCTTGATGCCCATCTTGAGCATCTACGTCCATCCCACGCAAATAAGGATCAGGCACCTCTTCTTCTTTCTTGGACCCACTAACGTGTGCCAAGATGTCACGAAGAGTGCTCTCTAAATTGGTTATTCGATTACTCATGGTCTGAATGGAATCTGCGGGTTGCTCTTCCATGAGTGTATCTCACCTAGAAGGGGATTATGGTGCTCTGTCCATACTAGGTGATGGTGATTAATATTTTTGGTATTTTCTGGTTTTATATTTTTATGATTTTAGGATAGGACGGTCTATGTAAACCTAAGTAATCAGTGGCAGCGGAAAAGAAACTAATTGCATCCCTTTGCTCAATTCAAAACAAGAAACTTTTAGTATGTTTTGTATGCTTGAATGCGTATGCATACTAATTTTTTAAAAATTTTGACACCATAATGGTGCAATTTTGAAAATCTTTAAAATTGTACCAAGAAATCGTCAAGCAATTTCCGCAATAGCAGTGTCGATAGGCATGATCTAACTACAAATACACCGAAGGGGATTACACACCCTGACAATTTTAGATTTCTTTCCTCGCTAACCTGCAAGAAAATACTTACCTGTCCCTGCAAAGAAGAATACATGCACCGTACAAGACAAACCACATCTTAACTACGTGTCTAGTCTAGGTACTATATAAAATTTGCATGTCCTATATGCAATATGATGCAAAAGATAACAACAATGCATATAAATTGACAAGGGACTTATCCAGAGGTCCAAAAGTAACTTGCACGTGTGTGCAGGTGCTGAAGATGGTCCACCCTTCGTCGGAATAGCGTGCCAAGACTCTTTTAAGAGTCGATTCTTCAAAACAATGCTTGAAAGAGGGTCGTTGAGGATGAATGGGTAAACTCCAAATCCGAAGATGATGAAAACTGAAGTCAAAGTATGGCTTGCAACCACTCTTTAGAAAGAGCTCTGAGAGAGCTTGCTAGAACAACAATCTCCGAAATTGGAGGTGGGATGCTCAAGATATGGGCAAAAGAGTGTATAGAGGTGGGTGCAAATTGGCTAGGAGAAGCAAAATTGAGGCTATGATTACTTACAAAACCAAACGCAACTCTCTGGAATCATTCGTTAGGCCAAAACGGCACGCAAACAAGCTAGTAAATCCCACATGCGTTGTTCCAAGACCGCAAGGCTATATCTATGGGGTAGCGTGACTGGTTCAATACAAAGAGAAAAGCAAAACAAACAATAACTTCTTCTCTCTGTCGTTGGCACGTGAGCATCTCTGAACACGGGCAGTGTCGGGAAATCGGGGCACATGCACGGACAAGAGAATTCTTGTGAACGCCGGGTGGTCGTCATGGGCGACCTGAGCAACTGTTCACCTGGTTGATCCATAGAGGGGGTCTCCGTGGGTTGAACGCCGTGCACGAGCATGTAAAGCCGGGATCCTATGGGGCTCCCGAGACTTATTTATATCTCCTGCTACCTCCATTGTAAGACAAAGGCTTGAATGATGTGTGTGTGACTCTCCTCCCATCCATATATACCCTCTTGTACTCTAAAAATAGCAATGTCCTGGAATAATCTAGTGTGAACATGTGGCCATCAAGCAAACACTTATTCCCATTACTACTAAGTACCTTAGGGTATCCCCTGAGCTTGGGACCTTGGCTAGATGGCCCTTGTCCCTCACACACATGGACTGATCCAATGGACCAAAGTCATGATCCCTGTGGATCAATGTCGGACAGTACCATGTTTTACCAAACATTCCCTACCGAATGTTCCAAACCACCTCGATCCAAAGTTAAATGAAGACCTACAAAGCTGAAATGTCTTGCTTCATACTTGAGCTCTTGAGAGGCTTGAGATCTTGGACTGTATTGTGATAATGTGTAATTTATAATTGTTTATATGGTATTTTAAAATGCACATGCGCTTGATTTATTATGAGCAAAAAGCGTATTCTTTTTTAGCCTGAAAAGGTAATTTTTGTTTTTATAAAAAACTCTAACGAGCTAACATTAATCTTCACTTTTTATAGAAAATCTACATATTAGCAACTCCCTTTTTATCATACACATTTAGAAAAATTGATTTTTGATAAAATCTTGATTTGGTAAACCTAAAACTACCTGAATGCTTTGTATGAGGGTTAATACATGAAATGTCTAAGTATGCAAGGGGAAGCTTTCTATTTGCACATCTTGTAGCTGTGCGAATGAGGCTGAGCAATTTATTATACAAAGATGAGGATGTTGAATTGCATGCCAAAGATTTTGATTCCATGGGCTTGGGTCATGGAGGAGGCATAGGGACATAGTTGAGCTTGAGTATATTGTTGTTGGTTTTTAGGCCCAAAGCTGTCCATAACTTCACAATCTTCATGATCTGCTTCAAATAGATAAGCTCCAAGCTGCTGCATACCTTGAAGATGATGAAGTCCACAACTCCACCTCCTTCAAGTTGAAGGACCACCTTCTCCACAAAGTCATGTAGTAGAGCACTCCACAAGTAATGAATAATAGCCTACAAGCTTGTGTATTATAGTTTTTGTGTTCTATTCAAAAGCAACTCAAAAAGCAAACTCAAAACCCCATGAATTTGCTGTTCCACAATTTCTGGCAGAAAAAGCAGAACCCTGGTTTTTCATATTTTTTTAATTTTTTAATTGTCCAATTGATTTAATCTAAACCTTTGGATTATATGCATTGAGATCTTGCCACATGTCACTGTTTTTGACTGTAAAAATATGCTTTTCATTTTTGACCAGAAAATAGGCTTTGACTTTGACTGTCAATCTACTGCCAAATAGCCAAATGTTATATATGGTTGGACAGCTCTCAGTGAGCTCTTCAAGAATGTGTATTAAAAATTTCTGCCAAAATTTGACCATTTTTGACCTTGTTGACCAGGCTTTGGCCATCTTTTGACCTTCAAGTTTGACCTGCAGATGGGGTCCCCTAGTGAAGGTTTCCACCAAACACAATTTTTCTAACAGATGTTTAGGGCAACGGCCTCAATAAATAATGTCCAAATTCATTTGTCAATGAAGATGATGGACTGCCCAAAAAGAAAGCCTCTGCACATTTTGTAGGTATGCGAATGAGATGGAGTGGTTTACTTATACAAAGAAAAGAAATACTAATAAGAATGCTGACTTGCATGAGAAGGATCTTGATCCCATGGGCTTGCAGCTTGGGTAGTGGAGGAGGCACAGGGACATAGCCAAGGTCGAGTATGATGTTGAGGGCAATGACCTCAATGATGGAGGCTTTCTTTTTAGGAGGTTCATCGTCTTCATTGAATGATGAACTTAGACATTATCTTTGATTGTACATGCCTGTTACCTATTGGAGGTATTTATGCGAATTAAAGGTCCCTTAAGACCTTGGCTCTATATGATTTTTATTTTGTAACATGTGCTCATCTTTTCGTGGACATTAAGATAGTATTAAGAATAAAAATTAGCTTTTATGGTTTATAGCAAGGGAAAAGAGCTCAATCATATGTTCCCCCCTCCCCCCCTTCTCCTCCCCCTTTTTCCCCCCCTTTCTTCCCCCCCTCCAGCCCCCCAAAGCAATCCTGTTTTCCCCCTTTCAAATTATCTTTTATCTTGAGTTTTTCGATGTTTATCCAAGTTTATTTTAATGGATCATCTATGCCTTGTTTTTTCCTACTTGTTCTTGTTTTTTGTGGATAACATATATATATTCACCCATTGGGGTTCTTTTGTGATCGGCTGAGTAATACTAAAATCTAACATTTGTTTTGAAGTATTGTCTGCTTGGACTATGTATGCAAGTTTGCCGTAAGTTCTCCTTTTCGAGCTCTTTCTTTAAACTTGACATTACAACCTGTTGCATGTGCCATGATGATGGATATTAGATATGATAAATGGATTTTGACTCTTGAGCTTCTTGGACCATGCTCTAGCTTTTATGCAGTTATGGATCATGATTAGTCTCATTATGATGTTCTGTTCTATTTTCTATTCAAGTTTTTTCAATCCCATGACATTGTGATTTGTTGTACTACTGTATTTTTCTTATAGCAGTTGTGGGTTATGATTAGTTTCATTATGATATTCTGCTCTATTTTCTATTCAAGTTTTTTCAATTCCATTATGTTGTGATGAACAACATGGCCAAGAAGTGATGAACAGTAGACACTATATCAAAGCACCAAAGCTTTATCGAAACTTGAACTGATTCACAAGACTTCATGTATATGAGCAAAAACATGGGCAAGAAGTGATGAACACTAGACACTATATCAAAGCACCAAAGCTTTATCGAAACTTGAACTGATTCACGAGACTTCATGTATATGAGCAAAAACTGTGCAGTTAAAGTGATCTATTAGCAGTCTGCAGATCGAATAGTATTGTCAGCAACATATGAAAATGCTATCTGAATAGTCTCCTGTAAGTAAGCAAAATAAACAAGCCTTTGAAGATGAAGATAGCAGGAAATCTGTTATTGAAGGTGGTGAGTGTGGCCTCAAATCTGAGAGAGCTGAAAAATGTGTAGGTAAAGACTGATGAATCATGATACTAAACCATTGCCCTGTGAGACCTGATCTTTATTGCTAAAAGGCACCAAGTAAAAGTAAGCCGAAGCTTTTTTTTTTTGGTTTGAACTAAGTTTTAAAATAAAGAATTACCTAAGCTAAAACATAGCAGTGATGGACACTGACCAAACAAACGTATGGCTTCTTACTCCCAAGACGTTGTGTTGAGTGATATGAGTGGGTGTAGGTAGTAGTAAACTTGCTTTTGACTTTTTTCTCCTCGTTATTATTGTTGAAATGGACTCCTATGACAAAAGTGCAATGTGAACTTGCTGAGATTTCATGACAGCAATATATAGTTGTGGGCAGTTTAAAAGCTTGATTTTTCCACAAGTGACAGAAGCATTCCATATTTGAGAATCTACTGATGTTTGCTCTTCAAGAGGAGGACCTGCAAAACATAAAAGGGTACAGAATGAAAGGCTTTGAAATAGTACTCTAATGATAAAACTTAGGTCTATATAAATTGTACACAGTAAAATCCACTAGGAAGGAGATCACCTCAGGGTAGTAAAGAAATTTCCAAGGACTCTCAAATTGTCTCCTTGAGACAGTTCCTCAAAAACTGACAAAAATACCATATAATCTGTAGTTTTAGACTCCTTATATTTAATATTTGAATTGTTAAGAAGAACGACCACAAATTTAGGATTTGATAAGGTCGAAGAACAGTTTTGTTAACAAAAAATTCATGAAACTAACCCTCAATCCACAATTATATTTCCTATATTTAACATTTGGATTGCTAAAAAAAATGACACCAAATCTAGGCTTTCACAAGCTGGAGTGAGGAACAGTCTTGTTAATAATAAAATTGGAATTTTTGTTAAATTATTTGCAAGATAATGTAATATTTTGCTTTCACACCTTGCCTCATGTGACAATTTATTCACATTTAATGAAGGTGAAGATTTTTGGATACTCATTGCTGACTGATTTTGAGACTCCTTTCAAACTTTGGTGAACCCCAAGGTTGTTCATGGGAATATACTATGTTAACCAAATGGTTCTTTTTGACATTGGTAAGAATAATGATTTCCTTATTGTTTGACGTTATTCATATTACCACCCAAGATTCTGTTGAGATGCTTTTAATGTGAGTATTTCAGTTTGATGTAACGTTTTCGAGTTCTTGTTTCCCCTTAGAAATAGCATATACATATTAGTTTGTGTTACTTTGATTAAATACTTACATGTGTTTGCGAAGGATAATTCTTACACAATACATAAGAAATTAAGTGGAGGGTCAACTCACAATTTTTTTCTGGTGAAAATCCATGAATGCCTTTGGATTGAGAGAGAATATGAAAGGTTTTGCAATATACCTGTTTCATATGGGGTAATTCTTTAAAGATAAGTCATGCGGATCAGACTATCTGGCCTTTCTGAAAGAATCAGAAAATTGATATTGCTACTTAAAAGGGTATTTGAAGGAACGTGAAAGTTACTGTTGATTTTCAGCTACATTTAATTCAGGTAAGTTCATAATTGGTTGTAAATTTGAAATGCCCTAAGGAACTTCTTTTCTACTTTCTGCAGCTGTAGCCTGTGCAGAAAGTGGCTTGCATGCTCATCTTTTACTCAGAGGAGAGAGACTTTCTGTACCTACTGGATACAACTTGATATCTGGAATTTTCGGTAAAGTAATTCATGTTTCAAGGTCTGAATATGCAGATAGAGATTCCATGCTTATGAAGTATGCACAAGCTGTTGCTGGCGAGGGGGTTATTGCTCAGATGAAGGACATACATGTTTGCTGTGATACTTCCTTCAGGCAGAGTCAATCAATTTCTCTTGGCAATCTACCCAAGAAGGTGGCAATAGTCAAAGAGGGTGCAAGTGATGCCATAGCATTACTTGGTGCGTGCCACTCTCACTACCTTGAAATTTCTCTGGAAGGATGACTGCAATTCTATGGTTCAACTTAAGAGAGATATTTAACATTCAGAAAAGGAAAAAAAACTTTGGCATTCAGCCCAGCATGAAGTTGAATGATTTGTATATCTTATTCATTTTGACAGTAAGAGCCATTTTGAAAAGAATCTAATCTTTTGTATTATGCAGGACTAATAAGGCTTGTGGGCTACTTATCTCAGCCCAATTATTTTGGAAGGGATGGGAAGCTGCAGCTTGTGATAGACAGTGGTACAGGAACAACAGCAATTGGAGTGGCTCTTGGTATTTTGATTTTAAGGTGTGGTTTTCACATGGCTATTTTAGCTGTCATTGCAACCAATACTTGAGTTTAGGGAGAGAGAGAGGGAGAGAGAGAGAGGAGGGGGGGGCACGCGGGGGCTGAGGGGGAAGGTGGGGGGGCGAGGTGAGCGGGGAAAGGGCTGAGGGGGAAGTGGGGGGCGGGGTCAGCGGGGAAGGTGGGGGGCGGGGTCAGCAGGGGGAGAGAGAGAGAGAGAGAGAGAGAGAGAGAGAGAGAGAGAGAGAGAGAGAGAGAGAGAGAGAGAGAGAGAGAGAGAGAGAGAGAGAGAGAGAGAGAGAGAGAGAGAGAGAGAGAGAGAGAGAGAGAGAGAGAGAGAGAGAGAGAGAGAGAGAGAGAGAGAGAGAGAGAGAGAGAGAGAGAGAGAGAGAGAGAGAGAGAGAGAGAGAGAGAGAGAGAGAGAGAGAGAGAGAGAGAGAGAGAGAGAGAGAGAGAGAGAGAGAGAGAGAGAGAGAGAGAGAGAGAAAGAAAGACTTTTTAACGTCTATTAGAGGCCAAAATCGGCCTATGAGACAAAACATATACATCAGTATGATCCAATCCACTGTGATCCAAAACGAAAATAAAGTGTGAGTACTACAAACGGGTATAAAAGGAGGGATAGTAGCTGGCATCAAGGGTATGGGGTGCTATGGGTATGCACTCTATATGCTCAATGGGTGAGATACAAACATGATATGCATAGGGAGGGGAGGCTCGATGGTGTCACAACCCCCTAAATGCCTGGAGTGGGTGTAGGATATAATGCATCGGTGGGTAAGGCATCATGGCGATCCTCAAAATGCTCTGGGCGTCCAAATCGATAGGGGTGCGCTGCTGACATCTCTGTATCTCCATGTCATGGCGTGCGTGAATCGCCTGAATCTCTCTCTGATAGATAGATAGATAGAGAGAGAGAGAGAGAGAGAGAGAGAGAGAGAGAGAGAGAGAGAGAGAGAGAGAGAGAGAGAGAGAGAGAGAGAGAGAGAGAGAGAGAGAGAGAGAGAGAGAGAGAGAGAGAGAGAGAGACAGAGAGAGAGAGAGAGAGAGAGAGAGAGAGAGAGAGAGAGAGAGAGACAGAGAGAGAGAGAGAGAGAGAGAGAGAGAGAGAGAGAGAGAGAGAGAGAGAGAGAGAGAGAGAGAGAGAGAGAGAGAAAGAGAGAGTCCCATCCTAGGGGGAGGCCTCCAATCCTGATAACTTTCTTGTTGCTGTCCACCAATTCCTGTTCCTTTACCACAGACATTACTTCTTTTGAAAAATGTGTAGAGCTGGATAGTTTTACCTCGGATAATTGTGTTGCCAAGTCGACTTTATTTGTTGATTCATCTCCTGTTTGCTGGTTGTTTCCTTGTGTTTCATCAAGCTTTTGTTGCAATCTGGCTATTTGTTCATCTTTCTTACTAATTTCCTGCTTCATTGCTGCCATTTCTCCTTGGAGTTTCTTCACTTCTTGGAGTAAGTAAGACTCCCATGCTGTTGGTTTGTTGATTGGGGCTGGTATAGAAAGCGGCTGGTGCAAGAGGGCAGAGGCAAAGCTTTTCCTGCCTTCCATGTTATTGTTGTAGACAGTGAGCGAGGAGAAGGGTGCTGGAAAGCTCCAGGAGAGGGTCCCCTCCCTCACCCTCCCCTCGAGATGGAGAGAGAGAGAGAGAGAGAGAGAGAGAGAGAGAGAGAGAGAGAGAGAGAGAGAGAGAGAGAGAGAGAGAGAGAGAGAGAGAGAGAGAGAGAGAGAGAGGAGAGAGAGAGAGAGAGAGAGAGAGAGAGAGAGAGGGCACGCGGGGGCTGAGGGGGAAGGTGGGGGGCGGGGTCAGCGGGGGGGGGTAGAGAGAGAGAGAGAGAGAGAGAGAGAGAGAGAGAGAGAGAGAGAGAGAGAGAGAGAGAGAGAGAGAGAGAGAGAGAGAGAGAGAGAGAGAGAGAGAGAGAGAGAGAGAGAGATGAGAGAGAGAGAGAGAGAGAGAGAGAGAGGGAGGGAGGGAGGGAGGGAGGGAGGGAGGGAGGGAGGGAGGGAGGGAGGGAGGGAGGGAGGGAGGGAGGGAGGGAGGGGGGGGGGGGGAGAGAGAGAGAGAGAGAGAGAGAGAGAGAGAGAGAGAGAGAGAGAGAGAGAGAGAGAGAGAGAGAGAGAGAGAGAGAGAGAGAGAGAGAGAGAGAGAGAGAGAAGAGAGAGAGAGAGAGAGAGAGAGAGAGAGAGAGAGAGAGAGAGAGAGAGAGAGAGAGAGAGAGAGAGAGAGAGAGAGAGAGAGAGAGAGAGAGAGAGAGAGAGAGAGAGAGAGATGAGAGAGAGAGAGAGAGAGAGAGAGAGAGAGAGAGAGGGCATGCAGGGGCTGATGGGGAAGGTGGGGGGCGGGGTCAGCGGGGAAGGTGGGGGGCGGGGTCAGCGGGGGGGGGGGGAGAGAGAGAGAGAGAGAGAGAGAGAGAGAGAGAGAGAGAGAGAGAGAGAGAGAGAGAGAGAGAGAGAGAGAGAGAGAGATGAGAGAGAGAGAGAGAGAGAGAGAGAGAGAGAGAGAGAGAGAGAGAGAGAGAGAGAGAGAGAGAGAGAGAGAGAGAGAGAGAGAGAGAGAGAGAGAGAGAGAGAGAGAGGGAGGGAGGGAGGGAGGAGGGAGGGAGGGAGGGAGGGAGAGGGGGGGGGGAGGGAGAGAGAGAGAGAGAGAGAGAGAGAGAGAGAGAGAGAGAGAGAGAGAGAGAGAGAGAGAGAGAGAGAGAGAGAGAGAGAGAGAGAGAGAGAGAGAGAGAGAGATGAGAGAGAGAGAGAGAGAGAGAGAGAGAGAGAGAGAGAGAGAGAGAGAGAGAGAGAGAGAGAGAGAGAGAGAGAGAGGGGCATGCAGGGGCTGATGGGGAAGGTGGGGGGCGGGGTCAGCGGGGGGGGGGGAGAGAGAGAGAGAGAGAGAGAGAGAGAGAGAGAGAGAGAGAGAGAGAGAGAGAGAGAGAGAGAGAGAGAGAGAGAGAGAGAGAGAGAGAGAGAGAGAGAGAGAGAGAGAGAGAGAGAGAGAGAGAGAGAGAGAGAGAGAGAGAGAGAGAGAGAGAGAGAGAGAGAGAGGGGAAAGAGAAAGGAGGGGGGGCACGCGGGGGCTGAGGGGGAAGTGGGGGGCGGGGTCAGCGGGGAAGGTGGGGGGGTGGGGTCAGGACTCAGCGGGGAAGGTGGGGGGCGGGGTCAATGGGGGAAGAGAGAGAGATGGGGGGGAGAGAGAGAGAGAGAGAGAGAGAGAGAGAGAGAGAGAGAGAGAGAGAGAGAGAGAGAGAGAGAGAGAGAGAGAGAGAGAGAGAGAGAGAGAGAGAGAGAGAGAGAGAGAGAGAGAGAGAGAGAGAGAGAGAGAGAGAGAGAGAGAGAGAGAGAGAGAGAGAGAGAGAGAGAGAGAGAGAGAGAGAGAGAGAGAGAGAGAGAGTCATATTAACGTCTTCTAGAGGCCAAACTTGGCCTATGAGACAAAAACCATGTACAAGTGTAGTAACCCTGTGTGGAGGATGAAATGAAATAAAAAGTATATCGCGACACAAAGATATATAAGGCTGGAAAAGGCTGGGGAGACGTGGCTCTGACTCTGTAGATAGTGGCCACCTAATACATGGGGGACATGTGAGTAAAAGTGTGAGTAAAACACCCTAGCTATTGGTGAATGGGTGGAGGTGGGTGTAGTATGTGGTACATCGGGGGTGGTCTGAGTGCCTCCTCAAGGAAGACAACCCATGGGGTGGTGGTGCGCCGATGCTCCATCATGTGGTCGTAGGCTGTCCTGATGCGTGAGATATCCTCCTGATATAGTCGTGGTCGATGATATCCGCCCATGCGTGGTCGGCGCCGTGCTCTCTGTGCTGCTGCCTGGTAGAGCGTGAGCCCTATAGATGGACCTCTCTGATGTGGCTCAGCCCGCTGAAAAAACTGGGTAATGGTCTGCTGCGTACTCACCCGTGGCTGATGTGTAGGCTGGAGTGACCGATCTCGCCTCTCGTATGCTGCTGCAAGGAAGCGTCCCAAGCGTTGCTGGTCTCCCTTAGTCATGCATAACGGGAGTGACTCCTTTATCTGGAACTGTGCTCGTAGGTCTAGGTATGCTGGGCATCTGATAACAAAATGCTCCTCACTCTCTACCTCTGTTTGGCATACTGGGCACCACCTCTCCTCACGGGGGACTCCTCTGGACCGACCCCTCTCAATCTCCAGCTGATGTGATGAAACCCGGAGCTGCCCGATGAGTACTCGAAGGTGGTGGGGTAGATATGTCTGCATGTATCTCGGAATCTTGATGAAGCCCTCGTCCGATATATGTAGAAAATGCTCACGATAATAGAGCATTTTCGGTGGCAATGTATCCCTAGGGCTCACCCATGTCCTCTGTATGTATGTATGCCATATCTCTTGACGAATGACGAATGACCCTATTCCTCTCCTGATGAGAGAGCGAGTTAGTGGGTGCATGTGAGTCGTACTGTAGTGGTGGTAGCCTGTCTACGTCAAAGCCGTGGTGGGCCAGCCAATCTCGTGTCTGTGCATACCATGAGGAGGTGTCGCCTGCTAATGCCATGTCCCGTGATGCCTGGAAAGCCCGATAAGCAATGCGCTCTGTATCCATGCTCCGGAGTCTGTGTAATAGGCATACTGTCTGGAATAGTGCCTCAACTAGCATCGGAGGTGCAGCGAGATCTGCTCTAATGATATCATGTGGTACTGAAGGCTTGCTGCGGATAAGTTTGGAAATCATGAGGATCTGTGGCCTCTCTAATGCTGTCCATACTGATGTGGCTAATCCTGGTCCCCATATGGCTGCCCCATACATGAGGGCTGGTGTAACCAAAGTGTCGAAGAGCCACCCCTTTGTGCGGGGCTCCTGAAAATATGCCTGGTGGCACTGTCTCTCCATCAAGGCAAGTGCTGCATACCCACGTGTTATGCGGTCACGTGCTGCCTGAGACATAGAGAAGACCCCTGATGCTGCTGTAAATGTCACTCCCAAGTAAACATATGATCCGACCACCTCAATCGGTCCACCTGCTGCTGTGAACAAACTATGTCTGTGTACCTGTGCTGAGGTATGAAAGATCATGACCTTGGTTACCAAGGTTCACAGATAACCCTCTGTGTGTGCAAAAGTCATCTAGGCCATGTAGATGCTGCTGTAGACCTTCTGCAGACTCTGAAACCAATACAATGTCATCAGCGTATAGAAGAATATGGACAGTGGACCCACGTACCTCAATGC
Organism: Ceratopteris richardii; assembly: GCA_020310875.1. Lineage (NCBI taxonomy): Eukaryota > Viridiplantae > Streptophyta > Polypodiopsida > Polypodiales > Pteridaceae > Ceratopteris > Ceratopteris richardii. The sequence continues at coordinate 13,734,895 of CM035416.1, forward strand.
CATCACCCCCCTATGCCATCACCCCCCTGCTGCTGTATGTAGTCCACTATCTCATCAATGTAGAGACCAAAGAGGGTGGGTGAAAGAGGGCATCCTTGCTTCACCCCGATAGTGCTAGCAAGTGGATGAGATAAGCCCCCCGGACATCTGACTCTACCAGATACTCTCTCGTATAAGGCGTAGATCCCCCATATCATCTCCTCTGGAGCTCCGATATCAAGTAGTCGTCTGAAGAGTCTTCCCCTCGGAACAGTGTCAAACGCTTTGTGGAAGTCCACAAAGCAGCAATATAATCTCCTCTTCCTCACCTTTGCCTGGTCGATCAGGCATCTCAGAGTGAAGATGTGGTCAATGGCAGAGTAATCTGGTCTGAAGCCTGCATGTCTTGGAGCTCTGATACCCTTCCTCTCAGCCAGAGTACTCAACTCTGTCTCTAGTACCGCCCCATATAACTTGGCCAATATAGGGCCAATCATGATCGTCCGGTAGGTAGGTGGATCCATAGTATCTCCTGACTTATGAATGGGCACTATGGTGTGCTCAGTCCATGAGTCAGGGAACCCTTCAACCACTGCACGGTTGAAGAGGTGGGCAATGAGCGGTGCAAGGGTCATGCCTCCGTAGATGAGGTGCTCAGCCTGTAAACCGAAAAGGTCATGGGCCCTGCCATGCTGTAGACGGGCAATAGCGCGTCCCACCATAGTGGGTGTGAAGAAGTCAGAGGTAGTAGGACGTGAGCTCTGTGGTCTGGGAATGGGGGGCTGGTCTGGGATCTCGTATAGGTTCTGTGCATAGCTATGCCAAGTGCTCGGGTCTCGGATGGATGTCTGTTGTCTCCTCTCTCTCAAATGTCGCCATGCCACTGCACTGTCTCGACTCATGAGTAAATGATAAATGTCCCAGTACTGTCTCTCCTCCCAATCTCGCCGCAAAGGCTCTGCATGCGACATTGTGCCTGTGTGTGTGTGTAATATCCCCTCTATGCTCTAAAATGCGTAGGTGCTTCCGTAGCTCGCGGCAATCTACATCATACCAGCGGTTCTGAGGCATGGAACTTGTGCGTGGAGGGTGTATATATGTGCGGTGTGGGAAACTGCAGAGAGCTGAGTCGTGTAGGATGGTGGTGAACTGTGATGTAAGTGTATCCAAGGGTGAAAGTGGATCGAGGGAGAGTAGGCGGGTGTGTAAATGGTGTGCATAAACGTGTGAGAGCTCGTGTGTAAAGTGTATCGTGATGTGTGTCTCAGTGGGTGAGTGAGGGTCTAATGGAATAGGAGATGAGAGTGTGAATGTGATAAATGTATGGTCAGCACCAAGTAGGCGTCGTCCAATAGTAAGTGAGGTGATGAGTGAAGCTCCAGAGGTGGTACCCAAAATGTAGTCCACTATGCTCTCGCCTCCCCCGTGAGGGAAGCAAGTAAGTCCGCCCGAACCTGGCCAACGATGCATCCCGTTATATATAACGAGCTGATGTCGGCTGCCTAGCTCAAGCAGATGTCTTCCATACCCTGTGGTATCCTGACCCATATCTGCCGATACTCTGCTTGTGCTCATCTCCTCTGGGTCTCTGGCTCTCATGAGATGTGGGTGATCCATGTCATATGCATCGCACTGATGTGACTGAGTGCGTCCATTGAAGTCCCCCATGAGGAAGACTTCACCTAGTGTGCTGAAATGTAGTATCTCATCTGAAAGTGCTGTGTATGGTGAGTCTCTGTCGGATTGGTCCCCCAAGATCCTGTCCTGCGTATCGAGATCCGCCTGGAGGGAAGTAGCATATAGCAATGTAAATCCAACTCCCCTGTGCTATCTCCATGCGAACCCACATATATCGTGCCTCCTCATCTCTTCCTATAATATGGATCCGGCTCTGTATCTCCTGTCTAAATACGATGGCCACCCCACCCGACCCTCGCGCTGTACTCTGTCTCGTCGTGGTCCGGAATGCAGATTCCCAATGAAAGCCTGCAATGCGAGGTAGGCCTCTCTCAGGGCTTTCATGGGTCTCAGTGATGAAAGCAAAGTCATGTGACTCCAAGATCTCCTCGAGTCTATCTGGCCGCGTCCAGAGTGCCCCATTGCAGTTCCACACTGCTCCTCTGAGTGGTGCCTCCTGGTGTAGTGATGTCTCATAGGCCGCGTGGCCCTATTTGATAGGGCGTCCGTCTATGAAGACCTTACCATCACGGTAAAAGGCCCTCCTTCCCTCTCGACGTGCTTGGAGTATCTGTGGCATGCAAGCACGTCTATGTGCTACCTGCATCCTCGTGAGGTCCTTATCCATGTAAAAGGTGCCGCCGGGTAGTCCACGTAGTACTGATCGGCGTCTAAAAAAGGCGGTCCGTGTCTCCTCGGAGCTCATCTGAAGGATGAGTGCTCGCGAACGGGATGTATCCCTCTCAACACGCCATGCGCATGTGAAGGGCATGCTCTCGTATCCAAGTCGACGGCAAATGTTGGTGGCGTCCCCCTCCGGTGATGCTCCCTCGGGTAGGCCCGTAATCCGAATGTGGAGCCTTCGAATGTGTCGAAGTCTCTCCTCCTCGAGTGTATCCTGAACCCGTGTCAGCTCTTCTTTCTTCATGTCTTCCTTGACTTCCTTCCTCACTTCTTCCTTGACCTCCTTTTTAATATGTTTACTTACTACTTCCACCCAACTATTTTGTGTCGCTTCCATCTCTGATTTGATGTGTTCTTGCATATCCATTTTCCAATCATTCTTGATTTCCTCTTTTAAGTCATCTAGCTTTGTGATCTCCCCTTCTTCTTGGGAAACCTTGAGCTGAATGATTTCTTCTCGAAGCTTATGTGTCTCAGCTTTCCATTCATCTCGATCTTCTTCAAGAATTTTGACATGCTCTTCTAGGGTTCTGATTCTGTCTATGGCCTTCCTCATTTCTTGATTGAGTACTCTGTCTGCCTCCTTCTTTGCCTCTCTAATTGCTTTAGCTATCATGTCCTCCGCTTCTTGTTTTTCCAATCGTGTCATGTTGTTGTCTGCTTATATATTTAACAGGTGAAAGTGGTGTCCACTGTAGGCAAAACCCTAACACCTCGTAGTCATGTTTCACGAGCAGAACAGTTTTTTCAAACAACTCCCGGGTGCGAACTTCTTGGGCAGTTATTCAGGTCTGCTGTACTGAGCTGAGCTTCAGATCTGCTGTTGTACTCCTACTGTACTGCTGTTCGTGTCAGAGCAAGAGCTGCTGTACATCAGAGATGCCAGGCCGTGTCAGAGAAGCCAGATCGTGACAGATCTGCATGCCAGAGGTGTCAGATGCATGCGACAAAGGTGTCAGATGCAGGTGTCAGAGCCGTCAGATGCTCACGTCAGAGGTGTCAGATGCGTCACGTCAGAGGCTTCAGATGCTCGCGTCAGAGGCGGCAGCCGCGTCAGATGCACGCGTCAGACACGTCAGATGCATGAGAGAGAGAGAGAGAGAGAGAGAGAGAGAGAGAGAGAGAGAGAGAGAGAGAGAGAGAGAGAGAGAGAGAGAGAGAGAGAGAGAGAGAGAGAGAGAGAGAGAGAGAGAGAGAGAGAGAGAGAGAGAGAGAGAGAGAGAGAGAGAGAGAGAGAGAGAGAGAGAGAGAGAGAGAGAGAGAGAGAGAGAGAGAGAGAGAGAGAGAGAGAGAGAGAGAGGGAGGGAGGGAGGGAGGGAGGGAGGGAGGGAGGGAGGGAGGGGGGGGGGGAAGGGAGGGAGGGAGGGGGGGGGAGAGAGGGGGAGAGAGAGAGAGAGAGAGAGAGAGAGAGAGAGAGAGAGAGAGAGAGAGAGAGAGAGAGAGAGAGAGAGAGAGAGAGAGAGAGAGAGAGAGAGAGAGAGAGAGAGAGAGAGAGAGAGAGAGAGATGAGAGAGAGAGAGAGAGAGAGAGAGAGAGAGAGAGAGAGAGAGAGAGAGAGAGAGAGAGAGAGAGAGAGAGAGAGAGAGAGAGAGAGAGGGAGAGAGGGAGGGAGGGAGGGAGGGAGGGAGGGAGGGAGGGAGAGGGAGAGAGAGAGAAGGGGGGGCACGCGGGGGCTAAGGGGGCGGAGGGGGGTGGTGAGGAATTGAGGGGCTGCGGGAGGCGGAGGGGAGGGGTGGTGGGGAATTGAGGGGCTGCGGGGGGCGGAGGGGAGGGGTGGTGGGGAATTGAAGGGCTGCGGGGGGCGGGGGAGAGAAAGAGAGAGAGAGAATTCCTAAAAACGGACAAAAAGGCCACCTTAGCTCCAGGTCTAAGGAGAAAGAGAGAAAGAGAAACAAAGCTCGAAGGGTGGATTTCTGTATGAAAGGAGACAGCACAGTGATGGAGCAAAACGAGGAAGAGACGGATGAAACGGGGAGAGAGAGAAAGAATGGGTGCTACACCTTGTAATTGTGAAATTTATAAGACTTCCCATAATTTTCCTGTACATAGTAGCATTTTCCAATGCTTCACCATAATGTAGTATCTAACTTCAAATTCTATCAAATGGCATAGAAATCGGCTTACAATCATCCATACCATACTTTTGCAGCATATTCAAGGCATATTGCCTTTGCGACATCCATATACCTGTTTCTGTATGTATAAACTCCATGCCCAAGAAATAGCACAGCACACCAAGATCTTTCATGTCAAACTCCTACGTAAGAAGTTGCTTTACCTCCTTGATGCTTTCTTCATTATCACCACCTCCAATCAGGTCATCAACATAAATAGCCACAATCGTGATGCCATCATCAGACTTCCTTGCATATAGTGAATGATCTGCATTACACATAGAAAACCCAATGCTGGTTAAGTAATCAGCAATCCTTGCATGCCATGCACGAGGGGCTTGCTTCAGCCCATACAAAGCCTTTTGCAACCTGCAAACATATTTTGGATGCTTTGAATCTTCATATCCTTGTGGTTGGTCCATATATAATTCTTCCTGTAACTCACCATTTAGGAAAGCATTCTTCACATCCATCTGATGCAAAGTCCATCCTTTTGCTGTAGCTAATGCACCAAGTGTTCTGACAGTAGACATTTTAGCTACAGGGCTGAATGTTTCCTCATAATCAATGCCATATCATTATGGATAAAAATGAACCCTGCATGGGCCTTTTGGATTAAGGAGTGATTAGATGGACCAATGAGAGGAGGGTGGTGGACACAGTCTATAGCCTATAAATCACTAGGCTGAAGGGGGACGAGGGGATAGGATTCCCCTATGTTCAGGTTTTGCCTCTAGAGAGAGAAAGGAATCTCGTAACTTACCTGGCCCAAAAATTCAAAATTTTCAAAAAGTTATAAAACTCATCATAACACCATTTAATGTTCCCCCAACCACTTTTTAGGATCAAAAGTGCTATTTTTGAGTTCTAAATGAAAATCCGTGCATGAACTGAAGTGAAAAAAGTGACTTTTTCAAAAATAACTCAAAATGCAACTTTCTCCCTCCAAAACCTCACATTTTCATACCCAGGTCCCAAAAAGCCATCTCTTTCCACTACTTTCTCTCCCTAGCACACCATTGTAGCTCCTGCATCTCCATTTCTTTCTCTGTGCATCCTCTTCTTTGAATTCCTATTGTCACTTCCATAGCCTGAACTCCAATGGAGAAACCTAATTCTCATAGACATCCAAAAGATGAGGTTATCATGATAAAATGTCACAATATCAAGGCTACAGAAGGAATTTGGTTAGCATAGGAGTTCTGCAAAGGTGCATGGGTGTACATGCAACCCTCTGGTGTTGGTTCTCACCATGTAAGAGATCGTGGAAACTTGGATCTTCATTGGAAAGGGAAGTTATTAGGCTTCAAAAAGCTCAAAAATGGTGAAACTGTTGCCATTGTACAACATGTTTTCACAATGTCAACCATGAAATTGGAAAACTCAAACAAAATGAGATATCCTTTCAACTGTAAGTATTACTTATAGACTTTTGTACAAATTTCATAATATACCTAGCTAAATTGTGTAGTTTTTTGTTGTAGACATATTTCCTTCTACCTTGGTGGAAGAACAACTACTTCATAGTCTTATAGGTACTTTCCAAGCATTGCATGCAGATGTTGCGTCGATAGTCTTTCCACAAGCCCATCCTGCTCAGCTATTACGTGAGAGAGTTTTCTTTTACACAATACATATGTTGTACCCTCTTCATCAAATGATTTTGGCAGGTTAGAGATGATTAAGGTAGATTCTCTTCTAAAGCTCGAGTGGCCGCAACCTGATGTATGGACATTAACATCTTTGAAGCATAAGATGGTGATGGACATACACAACTCTTTGAAATTTACAAGAGTTTCAAGATCTATAGGATTACATTGGTGTGTTCCTGTTCATTGTTTTGTACATTTATTTCAGATATTCACAATTCTAGATACTTCAACAATGTTCATGTTAAAAGATATCACGTATGAGCAGGTAGAGGGTTTGCTAGGTGAAAATTGGGGACTTGTAGAAGTATGCACCAAAGGGGATAGATACCTTTGTAAAATTGGTGCAACAGGCATAGGATTTCTGGTTTCATCACATGGCTTGTATGAAGATCTGGGTTACTTGCTTCTTTTTCAATACTCAATCAGATGTGGGAGAACCTAAAATCAGGAGAGTTGGAAGAGGCAATGAAGAAGCATACTTATAAAATCATGATGTCTGATGTAGCAGAAGAAGTCTCAGCAAACATTTCTGAAGGAATAAAAGGAAATGTTTTCAATCAGATGTGGAAGTTTATCAGCATTGGGAGAACCTGAAATCAGGAGAGTTGGAAGAGGCAATAAAGAAACATACTTATAAAATCATGATGTCTGATGTAGCAGAGAAGTCTCAGTCAACATTTCTGAAGGAATAAAAGGGAATGCTGCAAAGGAACAGTGATGTCTTAACTGTATGGAGATTGAGGGAGTAATAAAGAAAAAAATGTACATTGAACAGTTTTGTACGACATGCTCACTAATGAAAGGACTAACTAGAGTGTCACATAGAGACCATCATAGCTGATATTTTTGCCGCACGTGTCTTATCAATTTATCCATGGATCCTTCAATTGCTGCTATGTCTTTGAACAGTGAATGCATATATATTGTTGTGATGTTGTTCGTGCGCCATTAGGGCCTGTGGTTTGATGGATGCATTTGGTGTGATGGATGCATTTGTGTCTGTCTATAGAAAGACTTATGAGTGAGATTCTTTCTGCATTGAAGTTTTGTTTTGGCAAGTGATTTTGGGTACAGTACAAAGGGAGAAGCTTGCTCAGACTAACATGCTGTGAGAATTGTTACAATACCTTAGTGGATTATTGTTGCTACTGACTTGATGCTTTCCATTTTCCTTTCTTCTTGAGATGGTATATTACTTGTTCAATATGTAAAGGTTAAATAAGGATCCCCTCAGAAATCCATACAAGTGAAAAGAACCTGATTCTAGGTTTGGGCACCACAAGAAAAGAATCATTGAAGACAAGTCATTTCTTTCTTGGCCTTATTATGGTGGTAACCTAAGGCATTCTGCATGAAATTGGAAGAAGGAAAATCAGCCACCGAATGATTCAAAAGCAGCCATAGGGATGGGAATCTAGAGTCTAATTGTAAGTAAGACCAACATGATTGGATATTGATGGTAAAAGGGGGTTATTATTTTGGTGGACATATCTACAAGATGCCACCTTGACCATATAAGCTCTTGTTCACATGGAGCCATTACGTCCTTCATCAATAGCAAGCTAGTACAAAGGCATAAGCCACTGACCATTGAGACAATGGAACTAATTGTAGACAATTGAGTGAGCAAAATCAACCCATGAGACCGGTCTTGTTGGACCCAACTTCTTGACTAACAAGGCCCTGAAGAGAGATTTTTTTCATGTTTTCATATAATTGTACATGTTTTTTTTGTAAGATGAGAAATGTAATCATGTGTGTGCTACTCACCTCCCACCCTCCTATTCCCCTTGCTCCCAAAATAGATGGACTCTAGATTGGTCTACTGCGGATATGTAGCCATCATGCACACTCACTCCACTAGCTAGTAGAATAACCCCAAGTTAGGAACCTTGGCTAGATAGCCTTTGTTCCACATACATAATTGATGGCCTTGAAGGCCTATGTCCGAGACTCTCTCCCCCTTACAAGATCATTGTTCTCAATGATCAATCTGATTCCCAAGTAGAGTTTGTGAGCAAGAATTCTCTCTAGGCTACTAGATTCTTGGATGACATCGTTCCTTTATTGGTTTTGTCATCTATCTAGTATGATAGTGGTCCAAACTTGTTAAGAAATAATGCCTTCTATTAGATTATCCTCCCTTGAAATATGCTTTCTAAGCTTAATAACATGAAACATGGATAGATTCTACAATCTAGAGGAAGCTCTATTTCGTAGGCAACGTCACTAAGCTTTTTAACTATCTTCCAAGGTCCATAGTGCCTTGACGGAAGTTAAAGATGTTTTTGTAGATAACGAAATAGGCTTTGCTTGGATTTGAAGAAAAACTTTGTATCTTGTTCATCAAAGATTCTAGGAGATCTCTTCGAGTCAACATATCCTTAGTCCTATCAACACTTTGATGCATTTTGGCTCTAGCTATTTATACTTTGCTAAATTGCTTGGAGGTTCGTTAGAAACTCTAAAGCACCGAGTTATTTTTTTGGCATTCTTGTTGTACTAAGAACATTGGGATTGATTTCGCACTTTATCTCAAAGGAGATGACACAAAGAAGACCGATCTTTTGCCCGAAGGGCATGAGACATGGGATGATCAAATTGAGGTTGCTTCTTGTTGTTGCGATGCTCCCTTCTTGGCCCATGATCTCTCTTATCAATGGACCACATGCTTTTTGTATTTGTCCCATATGCTTCTTTCAATTTATACCACAATTTTCTCAACTACATCTGTGGACTACCCAAAAATGATATTGGAAGGCATACTAGAAGAGTTAAAATCGATACTGGCATTGAACCCCATGCACATCTTGCACATATTCATCTCCATATGTCCTTCCTCTTAAGAAGCCTCTTGAGAAGTTAATCCAAAGTTGGGAAGCTATGTGCATCGTACGTTCTTTCCTTGTGTCCTTTCTCTTAAGAAGCCGCTTGAGAAGGTAATCATAAGTTGAGAAGGAATGTGTGAATCATACATACTTGCTTTCATGTAGCAATATCCACATAGTATTGAGTCGATACTCTGCATAATGGAGCGAATGTGCTATATATATAGTCTTGTGTTTGAGTACCATGAGCGCTTATAGTGGCACTTTCATTTGAGGATGAATTTGGAGTTTTGCTTAGATTCATTCAGTATATATTTCCACATACCAAGCACTCTGTAGATAAGTGACTCATAGTCCATTTTGCTCAAGTGTGCAATATCCTCTCGGGATCGTGCAGCTAAACCTCACTATTTAGAATGAGGTTACTAGATTTATGTAGATCATAATAGATTAGATGGGTTTGCATATCCTTTGGAATTTGAAGTCGGTAAGTTGTATATCCTACATTCTTAAGTATGATGAAAGGATCAAAATACATGAGGGACTCCATGAATAAGGTCTCGTCCTCATGGTCTGATATTTAGATGGAACTCTAAGATAGACTTGTTGTCTTACTTCATAGTTGATTTTTCCTTCGAGGATCAATATAGGCTATAGCTCTATTTGGAGCTCTCCTAATGATATCTTGTGCAACCCTCGTTCATCTAATCTAAGAAGTTGTTTGCAACTCAGAGTCTATAGTCCTATCGCAAAAGAAGTTTTTGTTTGAAACCCATATATGGTTGGACTACTCTGCAATGGAAGAGTACTTGGCATAATAAGATGCAAACTCTACAATAAGTGCGTTTCCCATGTTTTTGCCGCTCATTCAACATGAAGCATAACCTCTAAGATGAGGTTAACCCGTTATATTTTCCTAGTTGTATGTGAATGCTTGGCCGTACTCATACTAAATTTTGTTTCCACCTTTCAAAGATAGCTTTCCAAAAAAATCACTTGTTAAGTTCCTGTCTAGGTGAAACCCAATGTCTAGTAGTAGACTATATAGTGAGTATATGTTCTCTACAAAGAATTTAGTCAATTTTAGTGTCTTTCACTTCAACCTAGTAATTTGGTTAACCAATCCTTTATCCTAAACTGAGTCTTGCCCTGTCTGGTTTTAGGTAATTCTACAATGGATTTCTTTAAGGTTCTTTTTCAACTCCTTCTAGGAGTCTCTAATAGGCAAAGAAGATCTATCCTTAATCATTCAACTTCATTGGCCTCATCTGTGGTGCACTTATGCAGAGCATAAGTCTTGCTAACTCCTAGGTATCCCATAGTAATGTGTAATTGCACTCATAGTACAAAGTAGAGATTTAAATCGTAGATTTAAATCGGGATTTAAATCGTTTAAATCGTAGAGATTTTTAAAAATAAAAATAAAAATCGAGGTTTTAATTCATCAAGAGATTTTTATTTTTTCTTGTATCTAAGGTATGCACAATACCTATTCAACTTATATATACTCCAATATTGGAGAGTAGTGAAAGTAGTGAAAAGTTTATATGACCTGGATGCTTGTTAGTTGTTGTACTTTAGTCATATGTGAGATGCCAACAAAGAGTGAGTTTATGATAACATTACAGTCATATAAACTCTATAATGTCATTCAGCTATAGGTCGGTACAGATTCATACTGGAGAGGGACTTAATTTGATGCCAAAAAATGTACATACACAATTGAAGTAACTTGGCTTTGAGCATCGATTTTAACTTAATTTAGTTAGTCAAATCTCTAATAGGCAAGAAAATAATATAGTTCTATCTAGAGGTAATAAATGATAGACTATTAGCAAGCATAGGTATCACAGTGATCATATTTTAATTTTAAAATATGAAACCTATATAAAAATAAAAAAATAAAAAATAAAAAAATAAAAAAAAAGGAATAAAAATCGTTAAAAACGATTTAAATCGCGAATGCGATTTTTACGATTTCTATTTTAAAAAAATAATGCGATTTTTTTTTCTATGATTGCACTTTTATAAGATTTGATGTCATTTATCTATGCCTATTTTACTCGACTCCCTATGCCTATTCTACTCGAGTTCCTATTTTGACATCTGATGTTGTAATCTCTATGGAAACTTGTATGTTTGGATGCCCCTATGTTATGGATTCCCTATTTATACAAGGAGAAGAACAAAAAATGTATGAAGTACAGCCCTAAAGATAAGATTAGTCTTTGATCAAGAATATGCAGAGGCTGAAAACCAAAGAGAATCATTTATATGCACCTTTCCTAAGCTTAATATGCTTGAAATGTAAAGTTGTCAATGTTGATATACCTGTTCTGTTAAAGCAAGGTTGCATTGATCTTGAAATTTTTACCATCAATTTAATCATTTCGTTTGCTCAAAGCAGAATTTTACTGATTCTATTTTTGCTTATTGTGTTAGGTTGCCATGGAAGGTGTTAGGCGTTATGCTTCTTGAAAGGCCAGAGGAGTTTAAAAAGCTTGAAAAGAAGCTGCTGGATGACTTCAATACTATGTGGCATCAAGATGCAGATTGTGCGATTAAGGAAGATGGGTTGGAAGACTGTCTTGAATGGGTATGCAGACCACGGCCAAGGAAGTAAGCATTAATAGACAACCTGATAAGCCTACAACAACACCTTTGGTGCGAAAAGATTGTGCATTACTTCTCATCTATTTGCAGGTTTGGAAATGTTCTGGAGGGAGAGATCCAATCTTGCCGAAAGATAGCAAGGGAAACTGGTATTTTGTTAGACCCTGTGTATACATTGGCAGCATGGGAAGTTTCCAGCAACATGGTAACAGCTGGTCATGAAGAGGTAGTGATGCTTCATACTGGAGGTACGATGGGCTTGTTTGGCCTAGCACAAAGGTATCCATCAGAGTTCTGATTGTCATGTTCTAAAAGTTGCATTCAATCTCAGCCATTGTTCCCTATCAATTATTTAAATGCTTAGTTTAGCTCTTGTGAAGTTGTGGCCAACGTCCATTGGTTGTGAAAAAGAAGACACAGATGACTCATATTGGAGCGAAAAGAAGACACGGATGACTCATATTGGTTGTGAAAAAGAAGATACAGATGACTCATATTGGTTGTGAAAAGGAAGACAGATGAATTAATTGTTTATACCCATCGGATTTTAAAATGTCAATTTCTAAGAGTCAAGCTTCTAGTGCTCCATTGCTCTCTCTCTCTCTCTCTCTCTCTCTCTCTCTCTCTCTCTCATAGCGTGTGGGTGAGAATGCCCTCCTACATTCTCTAGTCATGTATACATTAGATATTAGCTGGAATGAGTCATGTATGAGGTTCAGAATGTGACTTTCAAGTCAACCTGATAAGTAATTATGATCATAGTTGCTCTCCAACGTGGCTGTTTGTTTTCAACATTTGCAGATATCTATTTTTGAGCTGGAATCAAGTTTGACATGCTGGAAAAATTATCCTATCAGGAGTAGCTTTTGATATCTTTCTGTGGTACATAATCTACTTTTTTGTACTGCTATTGCCTGTAGAAGCACAAACCATTCACATTACTTGGGACTTCCACACTTGTATAGCAAATATGCATTAACATTTGGCAATCAGTGCATTTTCCTTCACCTATGTTAGTTCTATTGTATTTATTTTACACCCTTATGAACTGCACAATACAAGTTTACAGAGGATAAGGCTGCAAATGGGGGTGTGGATGGTAGTATTTGATCATTTTGGAAAGCTATCCATAGGAGCATCATACATTTAGATGCAAGTTGTGGTCATACTTAGGATGGATGGTGGCCTTCGTGCATACAAGCACAAACGTTGAGAAATATAATGAATTTTGGTGGAAAGAAAAGAAATAGTGCTTCTGAAAATGTCAAAGATGCAATGTGTAAGCTCTATGTCACAGGAAATAGAGTTCTTATGCTTAATATTGATGCAGCTGTGTAACAGTTGGAGAAGCTTTCCAAAATGCCACTTCAAATACGACATCACAGGAGTGCCTTCTATAACACATACATCAAATATTGTAGGCACTTCTCCATATATGTCAAACTACAAAAAACCAAAAAGCTCCTTTGATGCTCCGGTAAAGGCTTAGGATATTCTTCAATCACAAGAGGAAGATCATGCTGTATCTGTTTCTACAAGGAGAAGAAGGGATAATATCCATTTCTTGAGATTTGATTGCTCACACTTCTGGGATATGATGAAAGCCATTGGAAAGGTTGGCTCTAGCTATGCGCCACAGAAAGTTCGTTACAGGCTCTAGCTACATGCCATCGAAAATTGATTAAAAATTTCCAAAGGATTTTTTTAGTATTTTAGAGAAATTGGAGCCTACAATAGATATGACAACATAAGTTCCTACAAATGCTGTTTTTTTTTGGAAACTTTATTATCAACCGAAGTCAAAATCTCTTAGATTTGTAATTATGGTTTATTAAAAGTCCATGTAACAGGATGATGGAACTTTCACTTAGTTTTAGTGAGCTACTTAGTCAGAAATTTTCTAGTTATTTCATGTACACAACTTAGCCTATCACCTCTTTCTAGTTCATGTTGAGGGGATTTTTGGCGAATATGATGCGTAGATCTTCACTAGAATGTAACTAGACAGTTTTAGGATGAGTAAATTAAGGGATTTAACATAAAAAATTTAAATTAAGGATTTTAAAAATTTTGGTATTTTTATGAAAAGGAAAAGATTAACTGATTATAATTTTAATCCTAAAAGAAAACACGACATTTGACTTGAGGATTAGAATTTCTTGTATTTAAAGGAAACACACTCATACCATAGGAAAACTATATAAATATCCATGCATTCCTTGTAATCACAATCCAATTCAAGACTTTGGACCTCAAGAGCCTCATGTATTTGCTGCCTTATTGTTTATGCTTGCATACGTGTCAACTTCTCAAAGGTTTATTTTAGCTAGGATGTCATCAAATTTATTGTAGAAGCCATAGACTTTAAGATTGACTTGTTCATGTTCAAATTCATGCTCATAGGTGTTTTCTAATGATTATATGCTTAAAAGTCGTCACTTAGTGTACATTGTATTTTCTTTTGTTTTGTTCAAGGTTTTGGTTGAACAATATCCAACCATTTTTCTTTTAAGTTTCTTTTAATTGTCTTGATGGTTTTTGAATTGATTTCATATCTAGTACCTTTAGACTCCCTTAATGCTAGTAAGGCACTTCATCGATATCTTAACTCCTCAAATGCTCATTCAAACCTTAGCCTGAAATGATTGAGCTTGCACACTCTCAACATGCTCTCTTAAGCTCAATAGTACTCCGATGTTATCCATGCTTATCACTTTCTTGGTTCCTTAGAGATTTTTATCATTGAATACTTGATAAACATGTCAATAAATTTATCGTGTACTATATGAAGTAAAAATCTTTGTTTTTCATGATGTCCTATCTAGTCAAGTGACCGTGTATCTCTATGTTCCTTGATTTAGCATGAAACACAAAATTCTTGGATAGGTATATGCTATATATATTATCAAAGTACAAGAAAAGTTGTAATACTTCAAACGTGGGCCTTCTAATAATTGTCTCAGCCACAATATCACAATTGGGCAATGTCGAAGTCTTAGAATCAACCTCTATATATGAAAGAGAAATCTTTGGCTGCATTTTAGTTTTCAATAAAGCACCTTCTTCCTAATACTAGATAATACGTCTTTCTCCATTTGAACCTTTCCAATATGCGCCATTGAATCCTTTCAAAATCAATACATAACTCAAAACCATAAATTAAAACATCATTGATTACCATTGAGACGTTACTTTCCTAGTTGCAATCAAATGCTCATGTATGAGTATTTGTGCTCATTGAGAAGGTACGCCCATCCCATATGAAATATTAGTTTTGTGATGATTGATCCAAATATACATCTATGTAATGAAAGATAGTTGATTACGCCTCCACTAGCATTGAACCCCATGGATGGAGAGAGTGGTTGGCATATCCAATCATACATTGTGTACATGGATCAAATGCTTTAACTTGGGTATATGAATGTCCAAAAAATATTTAAACTCTCTAATATTGGACTTCTTGATTTTTGGTCCATTTTTTCCTCTATATTTTGATCCTTGCATCATCATCTCATGATTGTCTTATCCATGAACGTAGATACAAATGAATTCCACCTTATATCCATCATGCCTTACTTACAATGATGGGTTTGCACTACTCATTTTGAAGGAATAATTTACCAAGTGGTTCGTAAGCAATTTAATCAAGATTGTTTGAGTTTTAAAATGTTATATAAAACCTTATTTAATTTTTATTCATAGTTTTGAAAATTAGGATGAACAAAACCTTATGTTTTCTTCACATATACCTCTCTAACTCTTCATTGAGAAGATAGTATTCACGCTAACCAAATATAACTTCAATCTCTTATAGCATCCAAAAAAACAAGAACTGCACATTGATCAAATAGAGCTGAAATTCTCCTATTGTGTTTTACCATATGTTTGTACAAGAGCATTTTCCATCAACATTTCCTTGTACCTAGAATTCTCTCATCCATGTGGCTTTTTACCTTGTACACTCAATCTGACCCAAACATATTTATAGCTACTTTCCTTGGCATGGCAATCCACCTGAAACTTTGCTTTGATACTTAAATATTACTTATATATTCTTAAAAAATCTATAGCTAATTTTATCCCCATAAACTAGACTCTTCTTATTTGAACACTACTCCTGTATCCCCATAGTTTTTTCCTGTTGATGTCAACATTGGAACATGGAAATCTATACAAAATTTTTATCTTTTAAAGAAATGGAATCGACCTCTAGCCTATGCTTCTTCGACTCTAACTTTGAGATGTGATCTATTTTGCTTCTCGTTTATCTTACACATCCATGTACATTTATGAATGGACTTGATCTACATCTTGTACCTTCTCTTCTCAGTTGGATTTTTTTGGCACTTCCAATAGGGTTTTTCTTTAATATATCACTATGTGGTGGAGGATCATTTCTTTTCAATGAAGTAGTCCAAATGGTAGGCCTACTAATTCCCATACTTTCCTATGTCTTTAATTGTTCATATCACTAATTTTTCTCATTCAAACCACCTACTTTTAGATACTTATAATTATCATTTTCATAAATTTATTTAATTAGATACACTATCTCTAGTAGATTTATAATAACTTTACGTTTATTTTGCTTTCAAGATTAACCATGAAAGCTACATCTTTTTACTTTAGGATCAAGTTTGCCTCTCAATCCTTGAGACACATGCACCTAATACACACATTCAAATATCAGAAGCTATGAAATGTATGAATTTCTTGTTTTTTTATCTCATAAAGTGTTCAAGAGAGAATATATTTTGGCGTACCTCATCCCCATTTGTATTATAGAAGATGCAACATCTCTCCATTATCTAGAATGTGTATAGTTTTCATTACATGCAATTCTTGTTTCTTATCGTGATGCATTCACTATTTTTTTTGAGCAACTCCTTTTGATTTGAAGTACTCACTTGCAAGTAAATGCCTCATGATCTCATCAATGCATTAAAGACTGTATAGTTAATTGGAAATGTATCATCCTTCATCATCTTATCCTAACGTTTTTTTAATAGCTTCCTTTTTTTTTTCCTCAATAAAGATTTGAATCCTTTTAAGCGAAGAAAAATATAACCTTTTTTTTCTTTAAAATAGAACAAATACGATTTGTTCTTTAGAAAATAGAAAAGCATCCATCATAGTATAGGCATCAATTAATACGAAAGAATATCTATTTGCCTTTCCACAAGTGGTGGTTATCTTTTTGGCCCCCAAATATGTGTGAATAAAGTCCAAATAATGTTCTATCATCTTCTAGAAGGAATTCAAGCCTACTTCTTCAACTAGAACACTTCACATAATTCATGGGAACTAATCCTAATCGATTCCTTTAGGTACATGCTCTTGATTATTTCAAGGTTGATATACTCAATTTTATTCTAATATATATAAATACCTATAATTTTTAATTTTTTGTATGTGTGCACAATCTATATAAACTTGGATTTTCATTCCCATAATCGAGAGACTACCTTGCTTGATTCTGTTTATGTTCAGATTGAAAATTAAGATAATATATTAAATAAATTTGAGACTTGAAACAAATACTTTTTTGTAAATTAAAGTGAAGTTTGGAGTTAAATACAAGTATTAATTAATTTTGGATGATGTAAAAAGAAAGACTAAAATATCCTTTCTGTAGATTGAAGTGTTGTACTTGCAAGGTTGTATTGTTATTCTATAATTAAAAATATTTAGTCAATCTGTGTTGATGTGACTGAATCAAAGCCTCATGCTTTTATGGCAATCATTCTCTCTCCAATTCTAGGTCATGCAATTCTTCTCTAACTTCTGTTTTCATCATATCCCATTTAATTATTAAATTTCAAACTTAATACTTCCTTGAATCACGCAATATATTCAAGGTTTGAGTTTATTTGTATCAATCCATATAACGATTTTCATAGAATCTATACTTTGTACTTTTGGGTGTTCACGTATGAAATGGGATGTGTTGAAAGGGTTTCTTTGATTTTTTTGTCAAGATAGAGTTTGATATCTTGGATTTTCTTTTAAAACATTTTTAGGTATATAAAAATATTGTTTCGATTGGTTGTTCAAAAGATCGTTTGGCTTCATATTAGGAAAAATTGTCTACTCGTTGTTTTGTAACTTGAATGGTAAATACTAGAGATGCTTTTATTTTAGCTTATTTTTTGAGTAGTTTTATATAAGTTAAGTGTCTTAATTTAGGACCTAGCTTCAATTATTCTGATGTACTTGATTGGTTGCATATATATGTGTGACTTTCAGTTGTATTTGGGCTTTACTTGATTCTTTTCTTTTCCTCAGAGCTGATATGCATGTGTCTTAAAAAATTCAAACGTTGATTTCTACGATATCTTCAACTTCTTTCATTTCTAGTGTGATAATTTTTTCTTGAATGAAGGAGTGTTTTGTGGTGTCAAAATTGAGCTATCTCTAGAGAAATTCACATGAGAATTTCAATACCTCTTCCTCCTCATCTCACATATTTGGTCATATGTCATGCAAATGTATCTATGGAGGTGGATGTATTAATTTATATTGTTTTTGTGTCTTGTTGAGTAGCTTGGGCTTTTGAATTTCCATATAGATTTCTTTTTTCTTCTTCTTTTGCCACATCTACTACTTTTTGAATTTTTGGAGCTTTGGACTTTTTAGATTTCAACACAATGAATGGATTCACATGCGTAGTAATTTTGTGCACATTAGGTGCTAACATTTAATTTTCCATTTGAAAATTTGCAAGACATAGTAAATGAGGTATGTTAATTCATATCAAGCATTGGCTTCCTTTTATTGTTCCATCATATTTATGACTTTACCAAAGGATCTATAATGTTTTAAAATATTACTTGAATGATTAAGATATTTTATGAAAGAAGAAAGGAATGAGCCACCACTTTTTGGGTTTGAATGTATCTAACCATAGACGAGAAACAAATTTTCTGGTGTAGAAATTCAATAGGAGAGGTTTGGGGTCTTCACATACCAGTTTATTTTACACATTATGGATTATGGATTAATTTTTATCATGCTTGGACTTTGCCTTGGGTGAATGTTTGAACAACACAAAGAGATCACAAATGATGCAAAATTATGCTTATAATGGGAGAAAACTAGTACAATGGTTTCAAGGTATTCTAAGTTGTGATGGAGAAGAGGAGGCACAAAGACAAGAGCTAACAGAAAAGCGAAGACAAGAAGATGCACACAAAGAAATAGCTGAGCAACCTCATGCACATTTTGAGAGGAGACAAAATAAGGAACTACTTAGGGATCAACAACAAACCAAAGACAAGAGAGACAACCACAAGAGCAACAACAGAGATATGAGTATAGGGAAGGTCAACATCCATAAAATGCTTGAATGAATGAGAAAAGGAAGAATATCAAATTTGATTGTCCACCTTGGACACGTGTGCAAAGGTCACCACCACCTCCTTCAAAAACAAGAAAATACAAGTACAGGTTGAGGCTGTGGCATTAGAAGAGATGCACAAGTATTAGAAGAGCACATATTCAATTATCCCAAAAGCCTCTTGTGGATTTAAGAAATAGATAAGATGAAATATCCTTATGGCTAATGAAAATATTTTTTCTACTTCTCTCTCTCTCTCTCTCTCTCTCTCTATATATATATATATATATATATATATATATATATTTCTTTTACGTATTTGTCCATTATAGTGTGCTTTAATGGTGTGAAAGTGTGCATTAGACACCATTCATACGTTTAAAAAAAAGAACATGATGAAGTTTTGCAGGTTTGACTTGGTTGAACATGCAAAAGCTGCACCATGGTGAACAACACTTGTTATAATTTTTGTTTTTCTTTTGAATTGTAGATCAACTGAAAATAGATCTCAACACAAAAATTACGGGAAAACAACTCTTAGTTTGAGGGAAAATTTTAGTTAAGTATAAAAAATTCAAAGTAGTTTCCCTTCTAATTTATAAGGTGTTTGGACATATTTTTTGTTCCGTCATATCAACTTTTTATTATAGACCTAATATGGGGTGTCTTCGAGTCAAAAAAATGTCAAAAATATCTATAATGAACAAGATAATAATGGTTTGAATTCATGATCCAAAAGCATTACACCATAATTCTCAATTCTGTTTAATATCTTATATTTAATAGACACATTTGATCATGATTCTAGATCGATTTACATTAAAAAAGCACATTCAAAATACATTTCGAAAATATAAACTCAAATCGAAGTACACAATTGAAACTTAGAATACATAGAAATTTGGAAAAGGTCATATTTCTATTAGAGACTTCATTACATGAAAAGTGATTATAACAATTTCAAAGCTTCAATAAAAGCTTATCGAGATTCTAGGATTACTAAGTAACTTCCTTAGTTTTGGGCCACAATGGCCGGTTCATCTACTCCTTGTACCAATGCTTGAGCACACCTATCCAAAATATGACCCTTGTACTTCCTATCCAAAATATGACCCTTGTACTTCCCAAACAAGTTCATTATTGTGGCTTGTCTATTTAAAAAGGTGAACTTAATTGAATTTAATATGAAGGGGATCTTCACAGAGGTTTTTGGATAAGTTTTTGCACTTAATCGTCTCGAAATCCACCTATGGTGAATAATCCATGTGAACTATTTTGGTCATTTCATCATTGAATGTCTTCATGTAATGCCACATGGATGAATCCCTCCTTGCACTTGAAGCACAATCACCATCCCTTTTTTTTGAAAAATTGAACAATTTGAATGGTCGACTGCAATGGAATAAAGAAGAGCTAAAATTCACTACATAAAACACAAAATTTAGCCAATTTGTAGATACCTATTTTGGTTACATTTTCCAATTGTAGAACTCCTTTTGCAATGTCAATACTTCCTTGGTATTTGAAATTTGGATACTTAAATTCATATGGAGATGCCTTTTCAAAGGCCATTGCCGGGTATGTTTGTTGTTCCTTTGCCTGTTAAATAATTCTTAATGCACTAGCCACTATATTGTGTGTGGCTTTCTATCCATGATAAGAGATGAATTATAAGAATTTTAAGTATTTGTTCTTCATTTTCCAAACACTTAAAATCATAGGGTCTTGAATGTGCAATCCAAGAATAAAAATTTCTACCCCATTGATGATCATCGGATTGTGGAATATCATATCCATATTAGGAAACTCTTTGTGAAGAACTAGAGCATTAGGACCACCACATGCTAGAGAGATGACTCTCCTCCAAACCTTATGCCTTATGTATAGGTCTTTGCAAGGACTACCCTCTCTCAAAGGTTGATACTATCCAAGTGTCAATATGTAACTACATGTGCTCCAAGTATCCAAGTTAACTAGATGTAACTCAAGTGGATGCTTCTAGAAGGCTCTAGAACTCTTGGGGCAAAATAATCTGCCATGAATATGATTTTCTCATTCAAATAATATTTTCCAAGAAAGGCATATAGATGGTTTAAAGTTGAACAGTCAAAAACCAAAAATATCTTACAAATTTTATTTGCAAGGGTAATTGTTCCATTAAGAAAATTAAAAAGATAATTGTCCACATAGAGTTCTACAGCTCGTAAAGGATAAAATTATGATTGTGTATTGAGGTTCTTTTTATACCATAAGAAATAGGAATTGGCTTAACTCTCGCCCTTCGAGATAAAAATAAGTGAAATGTGATCTACAAGTACACCTTCATTTTGCATTTCCTCAAATCATTCTTATTTTTTGGTGAAATGATATCATTATGACATGGCAATAGAAGAAGTTCATGATGTTCCTACTTAAGTATCATAGAATCATTTGGAGAATAATCGGGATGAGTGTACTTTGATTTCCCCGAATATGTCAAAAAAGAGTGGACCAAGTGAGTCCAATAGAGCAGGTGAGTACTTCTTGTATTGAACCGAAAAACACAATACATGTAGTTTTTGAAATATAGTATTGTCTGCAGATTCAATGTAAGTGGAGTCAAGCATTTTTAACCTTTGGAATCCCTTTCGATGTCACTCATAACCGAATTTTTAGAAATTCTTTGATGTCAAGTGCAACAAGGGCATTCACCATTCCATGTTACAATAAAATGCAAACAAAATATGTAGATAAAGTGAAGATCAATACAAAAGCTATTCTAAAACAAACAACAACCCATAGCAAGTGATGGACATGATTCCGATGCAGGAATCTCATCAAGGGGTGCTAGAAGTCACATGAATAGCTCTGATTATAAATTTGTAGAACTATTCAAAACTTGTAAACTCTATGTTGCCCCAAGATTCTTGATATACACTTAAGTATTTTTATGAGAGATTTGTTTGAATCCAAAGATTACATGAATCAAACCTTTGAGCATTAAGGTATGGCCCTCCAAAGATAGGTAGGTTATTGTAGGAGGGTAATAGAGAGAAGAGAAAAAGTCCACCTCCTATCGATTTGACTTAACCACTAGGCCAAGCTTCCTGCTTATTTTAAAGAGCACATGAAACTATTCTTAAGTTTTATCTTGAGCCTTTGAGGTAACAATAATTTGAACAAACAATGTTCGATATTAGATTCATCTAAATTGATTAGATACTCAATTCATAACTTATTTTTTGGAAAACATTTTCATCCTCCAAAATATAGATAGAGCCTTGTGTTCTATTCTAGAAGGGTAGATATTCATTTTTGAAGTGATATTCACCTCATATTCCAAATGAATAGAGGGGAATCTACTATATGTGTTACCATTAGTGTCCATGTGAAAGGCCAAATGGCCACCGAACACTTCTTTGTACATGTTCTTTAATAAAACATATAGTGGCCTGGTCATTCACAGTTTGTAAGTTCGACTGCATTTGTAACTCCTAAGAAGTCTATGTTCGTGCTCCTTGTGTACTGTGTTTTTCTGCATGTTCTACAGGCTTTGTGCGGAGTACTGTGTGCGGCCCTAAGAGCTTGGTTTTCCACTCCGAGGATATCATCGTGGAGCTCTCGAGAAGGAGAGCACGCTGTGGTGCATCGCAATCAAAACACTCATTGGCATCAAAGCATTTTGGCAAAAAATATTTTTTCCTTTTGTGCGAGCAAAGCAAGCACCCACCCACCCACCCAAGGCTTTCTCCAAGGCTTGCAACTAAGGCGGCGACCAAGGCATAGACCTTGGCATACCTTGTCATCCGAGTCACCAAAGTCATCGTTGGCACCGTTGACTACATACGAGGGAGGATCTCAATGATCAAGGAACATAGAGGTTCCTGACACTTCCCGCGAGGTCACTCATCCCAGTACTGTTCCCCTCGGAGCTCGCTTAACCGTGGCAATCTCTTGCCACTAAGCTGCACTGGTGGTGTGGGAAAGACTAAGGTTAACCTTACCTTGCACATGTTTTCGTCCCTCAAAGCTTCATTCTTTACTTCCAAAGCTTGTTGTTGAAGCATTTTTGGGGTGTCTTTTGGAGCCATTTTGGAGTACTTTTGCACATAGTCTGCGCATTCAACCTTTGTGTCATTTTACTACATATATTGAGCACATACGCACCATGTATGCTTCTATGGATATTGGTTATGTACCTCCATGTGGTCATTGATATAGCAGTTACGTTTTTTGCATAAAGCCTTTTATGTTTGATAAAGAGGGTTGTGGTGAGGTTTTCTTAACTGGGAGACATTGGGATGTCGGGGTATCTTTGGTGATGCAAGTGGAAGACTTACCCAGTGATAGTCGTTCATAGGTACTCGATAAGCATAGTTGGCTTCTATTGGGTAACTGATTATATGCAGTGGAGAAAGTGATTCACTATGCAGCTAAACGTGTCAATACTTGTAGTTTTATGATATTTTGACACTGTTCATATGCTCATTTTGCAGAGGAAACTCTAGAAAAATTTTTCCAGATTTTTGGTTTTGTCCACTATACAGTGGTCGATTTACTCCTTGATACACTTATTCGTTGGTGTTTGGACTCTTCTAGCTCCATTACCATTCTATTCAGCTCTCTACCATCATGGCATTAGAGTTTTCAAGCACATTTGGTGGATCAGGGTCTAGTGCCAGTGTTCCGAGGAGGAGCTATAACTTGTAGGGCAAAGACCATTTTGAGATCCAAAAATTTGATGGCACAAACTTTGCTCTATGGAAGAATCAGATTAAAGATGTGATGATTCAAAGGAGGCAATGGAAGCCAGTAAATGGAATTTCAAAGAAGCCTTCTGACATGAATGAAGATGATTGGGATGAGTTAGATGAAATGACGAGGTCTACCATTTGCTTGCATCTGGCAGATAATCTTTACTTTATAGTATTAGACTGTGAAAGTGCAGAGGAGCTTTGGAAGAAGTTATGCAATACATATGAAAAAGAGACGTTTGCATACTCATTACATTTTCCATATGCTTGCATAGAATTTCAAGCTGAAATTCCATAAAAGTTTTAGGAGCAGTTGCAACATTGGCCGTGGCCACAGTCATAGTCTCAGGCATATTTGAATGCCCTGTAGTAGGCATCTACCTAGATTGACTAGAAACTCACATTTCATATAGTATAAATTGACATTGCCTCATCTGAGCAATTACCTCAACTTCCCTTTTTATTGTTTGCCAGTTGTCTATCAAACCGTATTGTTTGCTAGACTCTTCAATCCTTTGTTCTGAATTGGTCCTATCTTTTGGCTAAAGATGTTTAAGAAAGGAATGACAAGTTCAAGATTTAGTGCATTTTTGTCAGCTTCAAGTAGTTGAGCAAATTGTCTCATAAAATCCCCATGTAGATGAGTTAGAGACACACTAGACTTTGGGGAATTTTCCCATCTTAAAAAAAATCCTTCTCTACTAGACTGATTGAAGTCTTAGAGAAAGAACACTTTATAGATTTCTTTTCGGAAGTCATACCATTTTTTAGTGGAACGAACATGGATGGCATCTAGAATTGACCCAAAGACTACCCTTTTGAAGTACTGAACCAATACATATTTGGGTAACCATTGGATCTGTGATTGTTCTTGGAATGCATCTAAGTACTCAATTATGTTCATTCTGATGAACTTCCCTTTCTCTTGCAAAGTTGCGTTGTCGGGAAGATTTGCATCTTCCAGTTGATAACCAGAGGAAATAAAAGCAACTTAATTGGTGAATTCTAAACCTCTTTTTCACAGTTGAACAATTGTTCTGGATTGAATTAACTACTTTTGAAGTGTTTGCAGGTACAAGAAATGATGAAGAAAATATGTTCAAATTAGGGTTTATCCTAATTACTCAATTAATGAGTATTTCATATTTATACATGCTTGATTCATGGGTATTTAACCCTAGGGTTTTCTAAGTTCATATGATTTTATGTCAATTAGGTTCATCTGAAGGGTCTCAAAAGATTCTAATGGGTTCATGTTAGGGTTTACAAGGGATCAAAAAGATTTTAATGGGTTATCAATGATTTCCAAAGGGTTTTAATAGGGTTTTGATGGGTTTTAAGTAGGTTTTCTAGGGTTTTAGAATGTTTCAAGGGTTAAAATAATTAATATTTAAGGAAATTAATCTATAACTAAACATTGGTTCAATAACAAAAATTAAAATATGGTTTAATTAATTATTTAATCATGTATGTACATTTAATACTAAGGTTCTAATTAATTAAAATCTTAACCTAAGCTTAAATTAATTGATTTATTTAAATAAGAAATGTAGGTTAATTAGATTAAAATGATTAATTAAATGGATAAATAACTAGTGGTCTATATGAGTACTAGGAAAAAGAATGGTTTATAGAAGATGTGTAACTAAAGTGATTGAAAGAGTGGGTGGAATAAATGATGCAATTAAAGGAAGTTAAAGAGAAACTTTAAATGAATGGTGTATATGAAAAAGGTTAAAAGAATGGAGTAAGTGAGTTGTGTAAATAAAGTCAATTTAAAGTGTGGTGAAAGTAAGGAGATTAAAGTGTGGTTGTAGATTAAAAGTCAAAACCAAAAGAGTGGATTAGGAAGGACTTGTGTATGTATTTAAGTGTGTGTTGAGCTCAAGTTTCTCCTAATGTTTTTTGCAGGTACTGATTTTCTTTCTTTCTCCGTTCTTCTTTACTTTCTGCTAATATGAGCAAGAGAGAATGAGAATTGAGCTATGAATTTGTGCCATAGTTATCTATGCTTTATTGTATAGGCATATTCTCTTAGTCCTCTAGAGTAGAGAGAAATAGCACGTGATTAAGACCACTCATCAGCTTGAGATTGATCTCTATTTTGTCCAATAGTCATAGTACTTACCCAGCGTCACTCTGTCAGAGTTGTCCTGAGGTGAGACGATCGGGCAGCACGCAGAGAATAGTTGGAGAGAGAAATTAGGCACGCAGGCCAAGAGAGATGTTTTTTTTTCTAAATTAATATTTTTATTTTGAATTGTCTTCCTCTTCTATCTCTGGCAGCGGCAGCCACGTAGAGCTCTGGAAGTGGGCGTCTGCATCAGAGAGACAGAGTGAGAGTCTAGAGAGATGTCGCTTGTAGCACGCAGAGAGTGGGCTCCTGGCGGCGGTCGGTCAGAGAAAGGAACACGTACAGGAGTCTGGAGAGAGCGACTGTAGAGAGAGAGGTAGTGGGAGACAGCGATCTGGTCAGGCATGCATCAGAGAGAGGAGAAAGAGATATTTATATTATATTTTCCTCTCTCCACCTGGCTGGCAGCTGTAGATTCAGAGAGCGGCAGAAGAGAGATGATTTCTCTCCCTTTCCCTCCACGGGCTGCGTGCGGCAGCGCGCAAAGAGAGAGAGAGAGAGAGAGAGAGAGAGAGAGAGAGAGAGAGAGAGAGAGAGAGAGAGAGAGAGAGAGAGAGAGAGAGAGAGAGAGAGAGAGAGAGAGAGAGAGAGAGAGAGAGAGAGAGAGAGAGAGAGAGAGAGAGAGAGAGAGAGAGAGAGAGAGAGAGAGAGAGAGAGAGAGAGAGAGAGAGAGAGAAAGAGAGAGAGAGAAAGAGAGAGAGAGAGAGAGAGAGAAAGAGAAAGAGGAAGAGAAAGAAAGATCGGGAGAGAAAGAGAGAAGAGAAAGAGAAAGAGGAAGAGAAAGAAAGATCGGGAGAGAGAGAGAGAGAGAGAGAGAGAGAGAGAGAGAGAGAGAGAGAGAGAGAGAGAGAGAGAGAGAGAGAGAGAGAGAGAGAGAGAGAGAGAGAGAGAGAGAGAGAGAGAGAGAGAGAGAGAGAGAGAGAGAGAGAGAGAGAGAGAGAGAGAGAGAGAGAGAGAGAGAGAGAGAGAGAGAGAGAGAGAGAGAGAGAGAGAGAGAGAGAGAGAGAGAGAGAGAGAGAGAGAGAGAGAGAGAGAGAGAGAGAGAGAGAGAGAGAGAGAGAGAGAGAGAGAAAGAGAGAGAGAGAGAGAGAGAGAGAGAAAGAGAAAGAGGAAGAGAAAGAAAGATCGGGAGAGAAAGAGAGAAGAGAAAGAGAGAAGGAGAGAGAGAGTGAAAAAGAAAGATAAAGATATGATTACGTTAATCTTAATTAGATATAATTCGTTCATTATTGTATTATTGCAATTAAGAAATCATTAAATCTAATTAAATATATAATGTATTGATAGTATTAATTAAATAGATTTAGAGATAATTTGATGTATTGTTATATATAGTTTGGTTTAATTTATATAGATAATGTTAATTATACAGGTGATTACTTTAGCATGAATTGGTTGCATGTACATAAGATACATTAGCATGGGTATGAATGGATGAAATAATGAGCAAGATTAATAGTTTATTATTTAAATGGTTAGAATGTAGGTTAGTATAAGTAGGATGTGTGTATTTGAAGCACATGCATGAGTTAGCAAATGTTAGTATATATGAGCATACATGTGAAGTATGTGCATATTCATGTGAGGATGTGTGTATGTCTGTATATTGTTTTAAGTTAGGATTGTGAATGTATCTACATATAGGAACTAAAGATTGGATGTGCTAGGATGCATTAAAGTATGTTTGCATATATAGTTAAGTGTGATCATGGAGGCACACAAATGAATTAGGATATGATTTTAATGCATGGGCATATGTGTATGCATGATAGTGTATGTTAAAGGGTATGTTTGAGCAATGCGTTAGCATATGCTAGAATGAGAATGTGTGTTTAGATGTAAGTACATGGGTTCTTTTAAGCATAAGCATAAATGTGTTTATATTTGCATCATATCAACATGTTAGTATGTCTAAGCTAAATGTTAGCATGTGCAAGAATGTATGTTAGAATCCATGAGCATGAGTATGCTTTAATGTATGTGAAGTATGTCTTTTATGTTTTATTGATTTTTTGTAATATTACTAATACCCTAATGTTTTTTGCAGTGTCGAGAAGCATTGAAGATTAATGAGCAATTGAAGAGCAAATGAAGTGCAGTGAACCTAATGTTTTCTTGCAGAAACATTGAAGATGACAGAGAAATGAAGTGCAGTGAACCGAATGTTTGTTTCAGTGTCGAGAAGCATTGAAGATTAATGAGCAATTGAAGAGCAAATGAAGTGCAGTGAACCTAATGTTTTTTTTCAGAAACATTGAAGATTACAATCAATTAAATTGAAGTGAAGACAATTGAAGTGAAACGGCAGCTTAAAGATCCATTTAAACCTTATCTTCCCGATTTAGTCAACTATCCAATTGACTAGACATTTATCCAATTGTTTAGGCCTTCCAGTTGTATTAGATTTATTGATTCGAACCATTAGCTTATCAATTAATTTATTTAAGCAGTTTTGCAACAATATTCTTTCCCATTACTTTCATCAAGAACCATTAGCATATCAATTAATTCATTCAAACAGTTTAGCATCATATTGTTTCATTAGTTTTTCCATTACTTTCCTTGATGTCTTCTAAGTTAGTTCATGACTCTGAGCACAGTACTATTGAAAATATTGAAAATATTGAAAATGTTCCGCCAACTCTAGACAGACCAGAACCCTCTAGCTTACCTGAAAGTTTAGTAGAAGAACCCATTATGGAAGTTTCAATCTCATATCAGGAAGCTGTTGCTATGTACGAGGCTGCCCGTCCTTACGGTCCATAGCTATTTAAACTATTTAAAGACCTTAGTTTCAGTCATAGAAATAGGTAATTTAAATTGTTTTGTCATTAGAACCCTTATTTTCATAAGCCTGAGTTTGCTACAGACACCCCGCGTGTGCCGAACGATTTAGGCGGATGACTTGATCCACCATCCGAGCATCTCTCACGACCCGACATTGGTGAACCCGACGTGAACAAACGGCCTTGCAGCTCAGGTATAAGATTTAAATTTTTCGTGCATGTGCATACATGATATCGACAAGTTGGATTGCAGAAGCTTCTTCATCCGTGGGAGCAGTGGCTTTGTCTTTGACTCCTTGCACTCTTCTAGGTGTTGAGGGCTGTTCCCTAGGGAACTGAGCGCCTCCACGAAGAGTGGCAAGTAGCTATCCTCATCTCGCCACCCCTTTTCATCGACAAGAACGTTTGCACAATCATCCATTAGCAACTGATGTATTAGATTTTGATTCTATTAAAAATTGTATAAACTTATACACAAGTCACTCTTTAAGCCTCTTCTTCGATTCAAATTCCAGGTATTTATATTTGGATTCTTTTTGCTTGCACATAATTAAATGAAAATGACATCTAATGTAGAGAATCTTCTGCATGATATGGAAGCACGATTATTTCATCTATAGATTTAAAGCTTAATTCCAAGTTTGAGTCCTTAAACTCGTTTCTTTCAATCTTAACTACAGTAGTATCTGATTTTAATGCAAATCTTAAGTCAATGGATACTCAATTTGATCACGAGTTTAGGAATTTAGAAGGAATTCTTCATTATGAACTCTCAAATTTGAATGAAAATATGGAAACAATAGCAAATCATGTAAAAGAAATTTCATCATTCAAAACGATTGGTCATGAAATTGCAAGTTTAAAGGAGAACATTGAAAGGTTAAACAATCAAATACACGAAAGTGCTACATGTGAATGCAAAGATAGATATCAAGTACGAGTTCAAAGTAGATCTATGTATTCTATTGACCAAAATCCTTTACCCGATCATAGAAAAGTTGATCCTAAGGCTTTATATCAAAGACCGAAGAGAACTGTAAGATGCTTCTGGTGTGACCAACTAGGTCATACTTATGGGAATTGTATGGCCTATGAGAAAGCATGTAGCCAACAATTGGTATTAGAAAGTGAACAGAAAATATGTGATTATCAAACACATCTACCATTGAGATTAAACTTAGGTAGAGGAGGAATGATAGACTATTTTGACCAAGAAAAATTTAGTCCTAAAACCAAACTTCAAAAACAATGGAAACCTAAGAGTCATAAGGAGAAAAGCAATGTATGTCAATTACATTCTATGAACACCAAGATTGTGCCTAAATGTGAATGTTTGGACAATGATCAAAACCTTATTAAACCTAAATCTATGAATAACATTGATCTTCAAATTAAATCTAAGGATCAAGATACATTGAAAAAGTTTAAGAAAGAAGAAGATGTAAAGATAAAAGATGATGAAAATGAACAATCAATTGATGGAAATATAGATATACAGGCGGTTAAAACAGAACCTAAAGTCATAGAAATTGATAATAAATGTGATCAAAATAAAAATGATGAAAGAATAGTACAAACATCTGAAGACGAAAATCTTCAACTTCAATCAGAACATGACAAGAAAATGGGAAAATGGGTACAAGAAGCCATATGGAAGATTGAAAATAATATCAAAAACTCATTTAAAGGTAAGAAAAAGGAGAAGAATTTAAGTGAATAGTTTTATTGTGATAGAATTGTTTATTGAAGATAAAACATTTCAAATTTTGATTCTTGCTTGCTGTTTTCCTAAAAATTGAGAAACATATACCTAAATTGTTTAGTTTTAATGTTTGAAAAGCTAATTACAAACTTATGATTAAGTTTACATTACGATTTGGTTAATCAAAAGAATTCTAAAATATGAAAACACAAAGTTTGTTTCAAATTAAACAAAAACATGTTTGTAATTATGCTTGCAAATGATTTTGATCAATATGCTTGTCATTTCCTAAACTTATGATAAATTTATGATTTTTTTTCTTTCACAAATAAGAAGAAATCTATTATGAAGAACGATTATGAAGAATATTATTATGATGAATATTTTGCACAAAATGATTTTTGTTTACAACAATTATGATGATATACTTTTAAAAGAAAGAAATATATATGATATAAATATGATCATGATAAATATGAAGAACATGAAAAAAATGTTACAATATGAGGATGATTTTATTGATATACCATATGATGAGTAAGAGGAACTTTTATAATCCAGATATGAATTTTTCATTGATAAAAAAAAAAATGATGCTCATTTATAAAGATACAAGTTAAAAACTTTGAACATTTTGATTTTTCCTAAATTTTATGAACTTTGTTTCATAGGTTGAAAAAACCTATTTAAAAAAAATTAAGAATGCATTATTTATGATAATTATAACCACTATGAATTTCTTATGATGAAATTTATGACATGATGAAGATGAATATGATAGAATATATGAATTTATATTTGCAAGATAAATGATAATGAAGATTACTTGTTTTGTAGCTTCTATTTTATAAGTGATTACAGGTTCTGAAGATGCATTGATCAAAGCAATTGAAGATGTTATGCCAAAAGTTCTGATGAATTTAAAGAGAGCAGATTGAAGATGAAGCAGATTGAAGATAAAATTGATTTTAGGTCGTATTTTTCTTTGTCTTAAAATTTTGTTTTACGTATTTTATTTGCATTCATATAAAACTAATTGATAAAATCTGGAATGAAGAATATTAATTTATAAAGGACTCTATTTAACCATATTAGGGAAATAAACATAATTTATATTTCTACATTTATAGATTAAGTGAGATTTGTTAAAAATAGAAGGATTTGTAGTTCATTTAGATAACGAAAGTAGTTGTATATATGTAGGAGCATATTGTTGCATGATACATGTCTGTGAAAACCTAGATCTTTCTTGTCCATGCAGTTAGATCCTTAGCTCGGATTAAGGGGTTAAGCCTTTCCCCTTTAAAACAAAAAAGTAGCGAAAAAAAAAAAAAAGAATATTGACATGGAAGTTATACCTTCTTCCACCCCAAAAAGGTATTTACATTTATTATCGATATGAAGTTTACATCATATTTATATGAAGAAAACTAGTTGTGAAAAAACACATCTAGTGATTAAAATTGGGCATACAAGGCGGCTGTCTGTCCAAGTAGATTTAGTAGATTTCTTTGGCATGCTTGATTGTTCATATGAGAATGCATATATATGACGAAACTTGCATTTGAATGAATGAAAATGAATTCTGTTTTAGAATCTTTACATAGTTTATAATGGATGAAATGTAAATTAATGTTTGTTGACTGAACAGGTTACTAGCTTACCTTTATTCTTTAATATGTTTCATTGCCAGATTTAATTTTAATGAAACTTCATGTGCATGTTGAAAAGATTAAAAATTTGATAAGTTAAAAGATGTTTATAAAAAGAATTGATGCTTTTCTATGATTTAATTTCAGGATAATCATTGAAAATGCCGCTTCCCTTAATCTGCAAGTTGGCCCATCGAGGACGATGTGCAGGTTTGGTGGCTGTGGATGTCGGGAAGATTTGCATCTTCCAGTTGATAACCAGAGGAAATAAAAGCAACTTAATTGGTGAATTCTAAACCTCTTTTTCACAGTTGAACAATTGTTCTGGATTGAATTAACTACTTTTGAAGTGTTTGCAGGTACAAGAAATGATGAAGAAAATATGTTCAAATTAGGGTTTATCCTAATTACTCAATTAATGAGTATTTCATATTTATACATGCTTGATTCATGGGTATTTAACCCTAGGGTTTTCTAAGTTCATATGATTTTATGTCAATTAGGTTCATCTGAAGGGTCTCAAAAGATTCTAATGGGTTCATGTTAGGGTTTACAAGGGATCAGAAAGATTTTAATGGGTTATCAATGATTTCCAAAGGGTTTTAATAGGGTTTTGATGGCTTTTAAGTAGGCTTTCTAGGGTTTTAGAATGTTTCAAGGGTTAAAATAATTAATATTTAAGAAAATTAATCTATAACTAAACATTGGTTCAATAACAAAAATTAAAATATGGTTTAATTAATTATTTAATCATGTATGTACATTTAATACTAAGGTTCTAATTAATTAAAATCTTAACCTAAGCTTAAATTAATTGATTTATTTAAATAAGAAATGTAGGTTAATTAGATTAAAATGATTAATTAAATGGATAAATAACTAGTGGTCTATATGAGTACTAAGAAAAAGAATGGTTTATAGAAGATGTGTAACTAAAGTGATTGAAAGAGTGGGTGGAATAAAAGATGCAATTAAAGGAAGTTAAAGAGAAACATTAAATGAATGGTGTATATGAAAAAGGTTAAAAGAATGGAGTAAGTGAGTTGTGTAAATAAAGTCAATTTAAAGTGTGGTGAAAGTAAGGAGATTAAAGTGTGGTTGTATATTAAAAGTCAAAACCAAAAGAGTGGATTAGGAAGGACTTGTGTATGTATTTAAATGTGTGTTGAGCTCAAGTTTCTCCTAATGTTTTTTGCAGGTACTGATTTTCTTTCTTTCTCCGTTCTTCTTTACTTTCTGCTAATATGAGCAAGAGAGAATGAGAATTGAGCTATGAATTTGTGCCATACTTATCTATGCTTTAGTGTATAGGCATATTCTCTTAGTCCTCTAGAGTAGAGAGAAATAGCACGTGATTAAGACCACTCATCAGCTTGAGATTGATCTCTATTTTGTCCAATAGTCATAGTACTTACCCAGCGTCACTCTGTCAGAGTTGTCCTGAGGTGAGACGATCGGGCAGCACACAGAGAATAGTTGGAGAGAGAAATTAGGCACGTAGGCCAAGAGAGATGTTTTTTTTTCTAAATTAATATTTTTATTTTGAATTGCTCTTCCTCTTCTATCTCTGGCAGCGGTAGCCACGTAGAGCTCTGGCAGTGGGCGTCTGCATCAGAGAGACAGAGTGAGAGTCTAGAGAGATGTCGCTTGTAGCACGCAGAGAGTGGGCTCCTGGCGGCGGTCGGTCAGAGAAAGGAACACGTACAGGAGTCTGGAGAGAGTGACTGTAGAGAGAGAGGTAGTGGGAGACAACGATCTGGTCAGGCATGCATCAGAGAGAGGAGAAAGAGATATTTATATTATATTTTCCTCTCCACCTGGCTGGCAGCTGTAGATTCAGAGAGCGACAGAAGAGAGATGATTTCTCTCCCTTTCCCTCCACGGGCTGCGCGCGGCAGCGCGCAGAGAGAGAGAGAGAGAGAGAGAGAGAGAGAGAGAGAGAGAGAGAGAGAGAGAGAGAGAGAGAGAGAGAGAGAGAGAGAGAGAGAGAGAGAGAGAGAGAGAGAGAGAGAGAGAGAGAGAGAGAGAGAGAGAGAGAGAGAGAGAGAGAGAGAGAGAGAGAGAGAGAGAGAAAGAGAGAGAGAGAGAGAAAGAGAGAGAGAGAGAGAGAAAGAGAAAGAGGAAGAGAAAGAAAGATCGGGAGAGAAAGAGAGAAGAGAAAGAGAAAGAGGAAGAGAAAAAAGATCGGGAGAGAAAGAGAGAGAGAGAGAGAGAGAGAGAGAGAGAGAGAGAGAGAGAGAGAGAGAGAGAGAGAGAGAGAGAGAGAGAGAGAGAGAGAGAGAGAGAGAGAGAGAGAGAGAGAGAGAGAGAGAGAGAGAGAGAGAGAGAGAGAGAGAGAGAGAGAGAGATAGAGAGAGAGAGAGAGAGAGAGAGAGAGAGAGAGAGAGAGAGAGAGAGAGAGAGAGAGAGAGAGAGAGAGAGAGAGAGAGAGAGAGAGAGAGAGAGAGAGAGAGAGAGAGAGAAAGAGAGAGAGAGAGAGAGAGAGAGAGAGAAAGAGAAAGAGGAAGAGAAAGAAAGATCGGGAGAGAAAGAGAGAAGAGAAAGAGAGAAGGAGAGAGAGAGTGAAAAAGAAAGATAAAGATATGATAAGGTTAATCTTAATTAGATATAATTCGTTCATTATTGTATTATTGCAATTAAGAAATCATTAAATCTAATTAAATATATAATGTATTGATAGTATTAATTAAATAGATTTAAAGATAATTTGATGTATTGTTAGATATAGTTTAGCAAATGTTAATATATATGAGCATACATGTGAAGTATGTGCATATTCATGTGAGGATGTGTGTATGTCTGTATATTGTTTTAAGTTAGGATTGTGAATGTATCTACATATAGGAACTAAAGATTGGATGTGCTAGGATGCATTAAAGTATGTTTGCATATATAGTTAAGTGTGATCATGGAGGCACACAAATGAATTAGGATATGATTTTAATGCATGGGCATATGTGTATGCATGATAGTGTATGTTAAAGGGTATGTTTGAGCAATGCGTTAGCATATGCTAGAATGAGAATGTGTGTTTAGATGTAAGTACATGGGTTCTTTTAAGCATAAGCATAAATGTGTTTATATTTGCATCATATCAACATGTTAGTATGTCTAAGCTAAATGTTAGCATGTGCAAGAATGTATGTTAGAATCCATGAGCATGAGTATGCTTTAATGTATGTGAAGTATGTCTTTTATGTTTTATTGATTTTTTGTAATATTACTAATACCCTAATGTTTTTTGCAGTGTCGAGAAGCATTGAAGATTAATGAGCAATTGAAGAGCAAATGAAGTGCAGTGAACCTAATGTTTTCTTGCAGAAACATTGAAGATGACAGAGAAATGAAGTGCAGTGAACCGAATGTTTGTTTCAGTGTCGAGAAGCATTGAAGATTAATGAGCAATTGAAGAGCAAATGAAGTGCAGTGAACCTAATGTTTTTTTTCAGAAACATTGAAGATTACAATCAATTAAATTGAAGTGAAGACAATTGAAGTGAAACGGCAGCTTAAAGATCCATTTAAACCTTATCTTCCCGATTTAGTCAACTATCCAATTGACTAGACATTTATCCAATTGTTTAGGCCTTCCAGTTGTATTAGATTTATTGATTCAAACCATTAGCTTATCAATTAATTTATTTAAGCAGTTTTGCAACAATATTCTTTCCCATTACTTTCATCAAGAACCATTAGCATATCAATTAATTCATTCAAACAGTTTAGCATCATATTGTTTCATTAGTTTTTCCATTACTTTCCTTGATGTCTTCTAAGTTAGTTCATGAGTCTGAGCACAGTATTATTGAAAATATTGAAAATATTGAAAATGTTCCGCCAACTCTAGACAGACCAGAACCCTCTAGCTTACCTGAAAGTTTAGTAGAAGAACCCATTATGGAAGTTTCAATCTCATATCAGGAAGCTGTTGCTATGTACGAGGCTGCCCGTCCTTACGGTCCATAGCTATTTAAACTATTTAAAGACCTTAGTTTCAATCATAGAAATAGGTAATTTAAATTGTTTTGTCATTAGAACCCTTATTTTCATAAGCCTGAGTTTGCTACAGACACCCCGCGTGTGCCGAACGATTTAGGCGGATGACTTGATCCACCATCCGAGCATCTCTCACGACCCGACATTGGTGAACCCGGCGTGAACAAACGGCCTTGCAGCTCAGGTATAAAATTTAAATTTTTCGTGCATGTGCATACATGATATCGACAGGTTGGATTGCAGAAGCTTCTTCATCCGTGGGAGCAGTGGCTTTGTCTTTGACTCCTTGCACTCTTCTAGGTGTTGAGGGCTGTTCCCTAGGGAACTGAGCGCCTCCACGAAGAGTGGCAAGTAGCTATCCTCATCTCGCCACCCCTTTTCATCGACAAGAACGTTTGCACAATCATCCATTAGCAACTGATGTATTAGATTTTGATTCTATTAAAAATTGTATAAACTTATACACAAGTCACTCTTTAAGCCTCTTCTTCGATTCAAATTCCAGGTATTTATATTTGGATTCTTTTTGCTTGCACATAATTAAATGAAAATGACATCTAATGTAGAGAATTTTCTGCATGATATGGAAGCACGATTATTTCATCTATAGATTTAAAGCTTAATTCCAAGTTTGAGTCCTTAAACTCGTTTCTTTCAATCTTAACTATAGTAGTATCTGATTTTAATGCAAATCTTAAGTCAATGGATACTCAATTTGATCACGAGTTTAGGAATTTAGAAGGAATTCTTCATTATGAACTCTCAAATTTGAATGAAAATATGGAAACAATAGCAAATCATGTAAAAGAAATTTCATCATTCAAAACGATTGGTCATGAAATTGCAAGTTTAAAGGAGAACATTGAAAGGTTAAACAATCAAATACACGAAAGTGCTACATGTGAATGCAAAGATAGATATCAAGTACGAGTTCAAAGTAGATCTATGTATTCTATTGACCAAAATCCTTTACCCGATCATAGAAAAGTTGATCCTAAGGCTTTATATCAAAGACCGAAGAGAACTGTAAGATGCTTCTGGTGTGACCAACTAGGTCATACTTATGGGAATTGTATGGCCTATGAGAAAGCATGTAGCCAACAATTGGTATTAGAAAGTGAACAGAAAATATGTGATTATCAAACACATCTACCATTGAGATTAAACTTAGGTAGAGGAGGAATGATAGACTATTTTGACCAAGAAAAATTTAGTCCTAAAACCAAACTTCAAAAACAATGGAAACCTAAGAGTCATAAGGAGAAAAGCAATGTATGTCAATTACATTCTATGAACACCAAGATTGTGCCTAAATGTGAATGTTTGGACAATGATCAAAACCTTATTAAACCTAAATCTATGAATAACATTGATCTTCAAATTAAATCTAAGGATCAAGATACATTGAAAAAGTTTAAGAAAGAAGAAGATGTAAAGATAAAAGATGATGAAAATGAACAATCAATTGATGGAAATATAGATATACAGGCGGTTAAAACAGAACCTAAAGTCATAGAAATTGATAATAAATGTGATCAAAATAAAAATGATGAAAGAATAGTACAAACATCTGAAGACGAAAATCTTCAACTTCAATCAGAACATGACAAGAAAATGGGAAAATGGGTACAAGAAGCCATATGGAAGATTGAAAATAATATCAAAAACTCATTTAAAGGTAAGAAAAAGGAGAAGAATTTAAGTGAATAGTTTTATTGTGATAGAATTGTTTATTGAAGATAAAACATTTCAAATTTTGATTCTTGCTTGCTGTTTTCCTAAAAATTGAGAAACATATACCTAAATTGTTTAGTTTTAATGTTTGAAAAGCTAATTACAAACTTATGATTAAGTTTACATTACGATTTGGTTAATCAAAAGAATTCTAAAATATGAAAACACAAAGTTTGTTTCAAATTAAACAAAAACATGTTTGTAATTATGCTTGCAAATGATTTTGATCAATATGCTTGTCATTTCCTAAACTTATGATAAATTTATGATTTTTTTTCTTTCACAAATAAGAAGAAATCTATTATGAAGAACGATTATGAAGAATATTATTATGATGAATATTTTGCACAAAATGATTTTTGTTTACAACAATTATGATGATATACTTTTAAAAGAAAGAAATATATATGATATAAATATGATCATGATAAATATGAAGAACATGAAAAAAATGTTACAATATGAGGATGATTTTATTGATATACCATATGATGAGTAAGAGGAACTTTTATAATCCAGATATGAATTTTTCATTGATAAAAAAAAAAATGATGCTCATTTATAAAGATACAAGTTAAAAACTTTGAACATTTTGATTTTTCCTAAATTTTATGAACTTTGTTTCATAGGTTGAAAAAACCTATTTAAAAAAAATTAAGAATGCATTATTTATGATAATTATAACCACTATGAATTTCTTATGATGAAATTTATGACATGATGAAGATGAATATGATAGAATATATGAATTTATATTTGCAAGATAAATGATAATGAAGATTACTTGTTTTGTAGCTTCTATTTTATAAGTGATTACAGGTTCTGAAGATGCATTGATCAAAGCAATTGAAGATGTTATGCCAAAAGTTCTGATGAATTTAAAGAGAGCAGATTGAAGATGAAGCAGATTGAAGATAAAATTGATTTTAGGTCGTATTTTTCTTTGTCTTAAAATTTTGTTTTACGTATTTTATTTGCATTCATATAAAACTAATTGATAAAATCTGGAATGAAGAATATTAATTTATAAAGGACTCTATTTAACCATATTAGGGAAATAAACATAATTTATATTTCTACATTTATAGATTAAGTGAGATTTGTTAAAAATAGAAGGATTTGTAGTTCATTTAGATAACGAAAGTAGTTGTATATATGTAGGAGCATATTGTTGCATGATACATGTCTGTGAAAACCTAGATCTTTCTTGTCCATGCAGTTAGATCCTTAGCTCGGATTAAGGGGTTAAGCCTTTCCCCTTTAAAACAAAAAAGTAGCGAAAAAAAAAAAAAAAGAATATTGACATGGAAGTTATACCTTCTTCCACCCCAAAAAGGTATTTACATTTATTATCGATATGAAGTTTACATCATATTTATATGAAGAAAACTAGTTGTGAAAAAACACATCTAGTGATTAAAATTGGGCATACAAGGCGGCTGTCTGTCCAAGTAGATTTAGTAGATTTCTTTGGCATGCTTGATTGTTCATATGAGAATGCATATATATGACGAAACCTGCATTTGAAT
This sequence comes from Ceratopteris richardii, assembly GCA_020310875.1. NCBI lineage: Eukaryota > Viridiplantae > Streptophyta > Polypodiopsida > Polypodiales > Pteridaceae > Ceratopteris > Ceratopteris richardii. The sequence continues at coordinate 13,774,047 of CM035416.1, forward strand.
GAATGAAAATGAATTCTGTTTTATAATCTTTACATAGTTTATAATGGATGAAATGTAAATTAATGTTTGTTGACTGAACAGGTTACTAGCTTACCTTTATTCTTTAATATGTTTCATTGCGAGATTTAATTTTAATGAAACTTCATGTGCATGTTGAAAAGATTAAAAATTTGACAAGTTAAAAGATGTTTATAAAAAGAATTGATGCTTTTCTATGATTTAATTTCAGGATAATCATTGAAAATGCCGCTTCCCTTAATCTGCAAGTTGGCCCATCGAGGACGATGTGCAGGTTTGGTGGCGGTGGATGTCAGGAAGATTTGCATCTTCCAGTTGATAACCAGAGGAAATAAAAGCAACTTAATTGGTGAATTCTAAACCTCTTTTTCACAGTTGAACAATTGTTCTGGATTGAATTAACTACTTTTGAAGTGTTTGCAGGTACAAGAAATGATGAAGAAAATATGTTCAAATTAGGGTTTATCCTAATTACTCAATTAATGAGTATTTCATATTTATACATGCTTGATTCATGGGTATTTAACCCTAGGGTTTTCTAAGTTCATATGATTTTATGTCAATTAGGTTCATCTGAAGGGTCTCAAAAGATTCTAATGGGTTCATGTTAGGGTTTACAAGGGATCAGAAAGATTTTAATGGGTTATCAATGATTTCCAAAGGGTTTTAATAGGGTTTTGATGGGTTTTAAGTAGGTTTTCTAGGGTTTTAGAATGTTTCAAGGGTTAAAATAATTAATATTTAAGAAAATTAATCTATAACTAAACATTGGTTCAATAACAAAAATTAAAATATGGTTTAATTAATTATTTAATCATGTATGTACATTTAATACTAAGGTTCTAATTAATTAAAATCTTAACCTAAGCTTAAATTAATTGATTTATTTAAATAAGAAATATAGGTTAATTAGATTAAAATGATTAATTAAATGGATAAATAACTAGTGGTCTATATGAGTACTAGGAAAAAGAATGGTTTATAGAAGATGTGTAACTAAAGTGATTGAAAGAGTGGGTGGAATAAATGATGCAATTAAAGGAAGTTAAAGAGAAACTTTAAATGAATGGTGTATATGAAAAAGGTTAAAAGAATGGAGTAAGTGAGTTGTGTAAATAAAGTCAATTTAAAGTGTGGTGAAAGTAAGGAGATTAAAGTGTGGTTGTATATTAAAAGTCAAAACCAAAAGAGTGGATTAGGAAGGACTTGTGTATGTATTTAAATGTGTGTTGAGCTCAAGTTTCTCCTAATGTTTTTTGCAGGTACTGATTTTCTTTCTTTCTCCGTTCTTCTTTACTTTCTGCTAATATGAGCAAGAGAGAATGAGAATTGAGCTATGAATTTGTGCCATAGTTATCTATGCTTTAGTGTATAGGCATATTCTCTTAGTCCTCTAGAGTAGAGAGAAATAGCACGTGATTAAGACCACTCATCAGCTTGAGATTGATCTCTATTTTGTCCAATAGTCATAATACTTACCCAGCGTCACTCTGTCAGAGTTGTCCTGAGGTGAGACGATCGGGCAGCACGCAGAGAATAGTTGGAGAGAGAAATTAGGCACATGGGCCAAGAGAGATGTTTTTTTTTCTAAATTAATATTTTTATTTTGAATTGCTCTTCCTCTTCTATCTCTGGCAGCGGTAGCCACGTAGAGCTCTGGCAGTGGGCGTCTGCATCAGAGAGACAGAGTGAGAGTCTAGAGAGATGTCGCTTGTAGCACGCAGAGAGTGGGCTCCTGGCGGCGGTCGGTCAGAGAAAGGAACACGTACAGGAGTCTGGAGAGAGTGACTGTAGAGAGAGAGGTAGTGGGAGACAACGATCTGGTCAGGCATGCATCAGAGAGAGGAGAAAGAGATATTTATATTATATTTTCCTCTCCACCTGTGTGGCAGCTTTAGATTCAGAGAGCGACAGAAGAGAGGTGATTTCTCTCCCTTTCCCTCCACGGGCTGCGCGCGGCAGCGCGCAGAGAGAGAGAGAGAGAGAGAGAGAGAGAGAGAGAGAGAGAGAGAGAGAGAGAGAGAGAGAGAGAGAGAGAGAGAGAGAGAGAGAGAGAGAGAGAGAGAGAGAGAGAGAGAGAGAGAGAGAGAGAGAGAGAGAGAGAGAGAGAGAGAGAGAGAGAGAGAGAGAGAGAGAGAGAGAGAGAGAAAGAGAGAGAGAGAGAGAGAGAAAGAGAGAGAGAGAGAGAGAGAGAGAGAGAGAGAGAGAGAGAAAGAGAAAGAGGAAGAGAAAGAAAGATCGGGAGAGAAAGAGAGAAGAGAAAGAGAAAGAGGAAGAGAAAGAAAGATCGGGAGAGAAAGAGAGAGAGAGAGAGAGAGAGAGAGAGAGAGAGAGAGAGAGAGAGAGAGAGAGAGAGAGAGAGAGAGAGAGAGAGAGAGAGAGAGAGAGAGAGAGAGAGAGAGAGAGAGAGAGAGAGAGAGAGAGAGAGAGAGAGAGAGAGAGAGAGAGAGAGAGAGAGAGAGAGAGAGAGAGAGAGAGAGAGAGAGAGAGAGAGAGAGAGAGAGAGAAGAGAGAGAGAGAGAGAGAGAGAGAAAGAGAAGAGGAAGAGAAAGAAGATCGGGAGAGAAAGAGAGAAGAGAAAGAGAGAAGGAGAGAGAGAGTGAAAAAGAAAGATAAAGATATGATTAGGTTAATCTTAATTAGATATAATTCGTTCATTATTGTATTATTGCAATTAAGAAATCATTAAATCTAATTAAATATATAATGTATTGATAGTATTAATTAAATAGATTTAGAGATAATTTGATGTATTGTTAGATATAGTTTGGTTTAATTTATATAGATAATGTTAATTATACAGGTGATTACTTTAGCATGAATTGGTTGCATGTACATAAGATACATTAGCATGGGTATGAATGGATGAAATAATGAGCAAGATTAATAGTTTATTATTTAAATGGTTAGAATGTAGGTTAGTATAAGTAGGATGTGTGTATTTGAAGCACATGCATGAGTTAGCAAATGTTAGTATATATGAGCATACATGTGAAGTATGTGCATATTCATGTGAGGATGTGTGTATGTCTGTATATTGTTTTAAGTTAGGATTGTGAATGTATCTACATATAGGAACTAAAGATTGGATGTGCTAGGATGCATTAAAGTATGTTTGCATATATAGTTAAGTGTGATCATGGAGGCACACAAATGAATTAGGATATGATTTTAATGCATGGGCATATGTGTATGCATGATAGTGTATGTTAAAGGGTATGTTTGAGCAATGCGTTAGCATATGCTAGAATGAGAATGTGTGTTTAGATGTAAGTACATGGGATCTTTTAAGCATAAGCATAAATGTGTTTATATTTGCATCATATCAACATGTTAGTATGTCTAAGCTAAATGTTAGCATGTGCAAGAATGTATGTTAGAATCCATGAGCATGAGTATGTTTTAATGTATGTGAAGTATGTCTTTTATGTTTTATTGATTTTTTGTAATATTACTAATACCCTAATGTTTTTTGCAGTGTCGAGAAGCATTGAAGATTAATGAGCAATTGAAGAGCAAATGAAGTGCAGTGAACCTAATGTTTTCTTGCAGAAACATTGAAGATGACAGAGAAATGAAGTGCAGTGAACCGAATGTTTGTTTCAGTGTCGAGAAGCATTGAAGATTAATGAGCAATTGAGGAGCAAATGAAGTGCAGTGAACCTAATGTTTTTTTTCAGAAACATTGAAGATTACAATCAATTAAATTGAAGTGAAGACAATTGAAGTGAAACGGCAGCTTAAAGATCCATTTAAACCTTATCTTCCCGATTTAGTCAACTATCCAATTGACTAGACATTTATCCAATTGTTTAGGCCTTCCAGTTGTATTAGATTTATTGATTCGAACCATTAGCTTATCAATTAATTTATTTAAGCAGTTTTGCAACAATATTCTTTCCCATTACTTTCATCAAGAACCATTAGCATATCAATTAATTCATTCAAACAGTTTAGCATCATATTGTTTCATTAGTTTTTCCATTACTTTCCTTGATGTCTTCTAAGTTAGTTCATGAGTCTGAGCACAGTACTATTGAAAATATTGAAAATATTGAAAATGTTCCGCCAACTCTAGACAGACCAGAACCCTCTAGCTTACCTGAAAGTTTAGTAGAAGAACCCATTATGGAAGTTTCAATCTCATATCAGGAAGCTGTTGCTATGTACGAGGCTGCCCATCCTTACGGTCCATAGCTATTTAAACTATTTAAAGACCTTAGTTTCAGTCATAGAAATAGGTAATTTAAATTGTTTTGTCATTAGAACCCTTATTTTCATAAGCCTGAGTTTGCTACAGACACCCCGCGTGTGCCGAACGATTTAGGCGGATGACTTGATCCACCATCCGAGCATCTCTCACGACCCGACATTGGTGAACCCGACGTGAACAAACGGCCTTGCAGCTCAGGTATAAAATTTAAATTTTTCGTGCATGTGCATACATGATATCGACATGTTGGATTGCAGAAGCTTCTTCATCCGTGGGAGCAGTGGCTTTGTCTTTGACTCCTTGCACTCTTCTAGGTGTTGAGGGCTGTTCCCTAGGGAACTGAGCGCCTCCACGAAGAGTGGCAAGTAGCTATCCTCATCTCGCCACCCCTTTTCATCGACAAGAACGTTTGCACAATCATCCATTAGCAACTGATGTATTAGATTTTGATTCTATTAAAAATTGTATAAACTTATACACAAGTCACTCTTTAAGCCTCTTCTTCGATTCAAATTCCAGGTATTTATATTTGGATTCTTTTTGCTTGCACATAATTAAATGAAAATGACATCTAATGTAGAGAATCTTCTGCATGATATGGAAGCACGATTATTTCATCTATAGATTTAAAGCTTAATTCCAAGTTTGAGTCCTTAAACTCGTTTCTTTCAATCTTAACTACAGTAGTATCTGATTTTAATGCAAATCTTAAGTCAATGGATACTCAATTTGATCACGAGTTTAGGAATTTAGAAGGAATTCTTCATTATGAACTCTCAAATTTGAATGAAAATATGGAAACAATAGCAAATCATGTAAAAGAAATTTCATCATTCAAAACGATTGGTCATGAAATTGCAAGTTTAAAGGAGAACATTGAAAGGTTAAACAATCAAATACACGAAAGTGCTACATGTGAATGCAAAGATAGATATCAAGTACGAGTTCAAAGTAGATCTATGTATTCTATTGACCAAAATCCTTTACCCGATCATAGAAAAGTTGATCCTAAGGCTTTATATCAAAGACCGAAGAGAACTGTAAGATGCTTCTGGTGTGACCAACTAGGTCATACTTATGGGAATTGTATGGCCTATGAGAAAGCATGTAGCCAACAATTGGTATTAGAAAGTGAACAGAAAATATGTGATTATCAAACGCATCTACCATTGAGATTAAACTTAGGTAGAGGAGGAATGATAGACTATTTTGACCAAGAAAAATTTAGTCCTAAAACCAAACTTCAAAAACAATGGAAACCTAAGAGTCATAAGGAGAAAAGCAATGTATGTCAATTACATTCTATGAACACCAAGATTGTGCCTAAATGTGAATGTTTGGACAATGATCAAAACCTTATTAAACCTAAATCTATGAATAACATTGATCTTCAAATTAAATCTAAGGATCAAGATACATTGAAAAAGTTTAAGAAAGAAGAAGATGTAAAGATAAAAGATGATGAAAATGAACAATCAATTGATGGAAATATAGATATACAGGCGGTTAAAACAGAACCTAAAGTCATAGAAATTGATAATAAATGTGATCAAAATAAAAATGATGAAAGAATAGTACAAACATCTGAAGACGAAAATCTTCAACTTCAATCAGAACATGACAAGAATATGGGAAAATGGGTACAAGAAGCCATATGGAAGATTGAAAATAATATCAAAAACTCATTTAAAGGTAAGAAAAAGGAGAAGAATTTAAGTGAATAGTTTTATTGTGATAGAATTGTTTATTGAAGATAAAACATTTCAAATTTTGATTCTTGCTTGCTGTTTTCCTAAAAATTGAGAAACATATACCTAAATTGTTTAGTTTTAATGTTTGAAAAGCTAATTACAAACTTATGATTAAGTTTACATTACGATTTGGTTAATCAAAAGAATTCTAAAATATGAAAACACAAAGTTTGTTTCAAATTAAACAAAAACATGTTTGTAATTATGCTTGCAAATGATTTTGATCAATATGCTTGTCATTTCCTAAACTTATGATAAATTTATGATTTTTTTTCTTTCACAAATAAGAAGAAATCTATTATGAAGAACGATTATGAAGAATATTATTATGATGAATATTTTGCACAAAATGATTTTTGTTTACAACAATTATGATGATATACTTTTAAAAGAAAGAAATATATATGATATAAATATGATCATGATAAATATGAAGAACATGAAAAAAATGTTACAATATGAGGATGATTTTATTGATATACCATATGATGAGTAAGAGGAACTTTTATAATCCAGATATGAATTTTTCATTGATAAAAAAAGAAATGATGCTCATTTATAAAGATACAAGTTAAAAACTTTGAACATTTTGATTTTTCCTAAATTTTATGAACTTTGTTTCATAGGTTGAAAAAACCTATTTAAAAAAAATTAAGAATGCATTATTTATGATAATTATAACCACTATGAATTTCTTATGATGAAATTTATGACATGATGAAGATGAATATGATAGAATATATGAATTTATATTTGCAAGATAAATGATAATGAAGATTACTTGTTTTGTAGCTTCTATTTTATAAGTGATTACAGGTTCTGAAGATGCATTGATCAAAGCAATTGAAGATGTTATGCCAAAAGTTCTGATGAATTTAAAGAGAGCAGATTGAAGATGAAGCAGATTGAAGATAAAATTGATTTTAGGTCGTATTTTTCTTTGTCTTAAAATTTTGTTTTACGTATTTTATTTGCATTCATATAAAACTAATTGATAAAATCTGGAATGAAGAATATTAATTTATAAAGGACTCTATTTAACCATATTAGGGAAATAAACATAATTTATATTTCTACATTTATAGATTAAGTGAGATTTGTTAAAAATAGAAGGATTTGTAGTTCATTTAGATAACGAAAGTAGTTGTATATATGTAGGAGCATATTGTTGCATGATACATGTCTGTGAAAACCTAGATCTTTCTTGTCCATGCAGTTAGATCCTTAGCTCGGATTAAGGGGTTAAGCCTTTCCCCTTTAAAACAAAAAAGTAGCGAAAAAAAAAAAAAAAGAATATTGACATGGAAGTTATACCTTCTTCCACCCCAAAAAGGTATTTACATTTATTATCGATATGAAGTTTACATCATATTTATATGAAGAAAACTAGTTGTGAAAAAACACATCTAGTGATTAAAATTGGGCATACAAGGCGGCTGTCTGTCCAAGTAGATTTAGTAGATTTCTTTGGCATGCTTGATTGTTCATATGAGAATGCATATATATGACGAAACCTGCATTTGAATGAATGAAAATGAATTCTGTTTTATAATCTTTACATAGTTTATAAATGGATGAAATGTAAATTAATGTTTGTTGACTGAACAGGTTACTAGCTTACCTTTATTCTTTAATATGTTTCATTGCCAGATTTAATTTTAATGAAACTTCATGTGCATGTTGAAAAGATTAAAAATTTGATAAGTTAAAAGATGTTTATAAAAAGAATTGATGCTTTTCTATGATTTAATTTCAGGATAATCATTGAAAATGCCGCTTCCCTTAATCTGCAAGTTGGCCCATCGAGGACGATGTGCAGGTTTGGTGGCGGTGGATGTCGGGAAGATTTGCATCTTCCAGTTGATAACCAGAGGAAATAAAAGCAACTTAATTGGTGAATTCTAAACCTCTTTTTCACAGTTGAACAATTGTTCTGGATTGAATTAACTACTTTTGAAGTGTTTGCAGGTACAAGAAATGATGAAGAAAATATGTTCAAATTAGGGTTTATCCTAATTACTCAATTAATGAGTATTTCATATTTATACATGCTTGATTCATGGGTATTTAACCCTAGGGTTTTCTAAGTTCATATGATTTTATGTCAATTAGGTTCATCTGAAGGGTCTCAAAAGATTCTAATGGGTTCATGTTAGGGTTTACAAGGGATCAGAAAGATTTTAATGGGTTATCAATGATTTCCAAAGGGTTTTAATAGGGTTTTGATGGGTTTTAAGTAGGTTTTCTAGGGTTTTAGAATGTTTCAAGGGTTAAAATAATTAATATTTAAGAAAATTAATCTATAACTAAACATTGGTTCAATAACAAAAATTAAAATATGGTTTAATTAATTATTTAATCATGTATGTACATTTAATACTAAGGTTCTAATTAATTAAAATCTTAACCTAAGCTTAAATTAATTGATTTATTTAAATAAGAAATGTAGGTTAATTAGATTAAAATGATTAATTAAATGGATAAATAACTAGTGGTCTATATGAGTACTAGGAAAAAGAATGGTTTATAGAAGATGTGTAACTAAAGTGATTGAAAGAGTGGGTGGAATAAATGATGCAATTAAAGGAAGTTAAAGAGAAACTTTAAATGAATGGTGTATATGAAAAAGGTTAAAAGAATGGAGTAAGTGAGTTGTGTAAATAAAGTCAATTTAAAGTGTGGTGAAAGTAAGGAGATTAAAGTGTGGTTGTAGATTAAAAGTCAAAACCAAAAGAGTGGATTAGGAAGGACTTGTGTATGTATTTAAATGTGTGTTGAGCTCAAGTTTCTCCTAATGTTTTTTGCAGGTACTGATTTTCTTTCTTTCTCCGTTCTTCTTTACTTTCTGCTAATATGAGCAAGAGAGAATGAGAATTGAGCTATGAATTTGTGCCATAGTTATCTATGCTTTAGTGTATAGGCATATTCTCTTAGTCCTCTAGAGTAGAGAGAAATAGCACGTGATTAAGACCACTCATCAGCTTGAGATTGATCTCTATTTTGTCCAATAGTCATAGTACTTACCCAGCGTCACTCTGTCAGAGTTGTCCTGAGGTGAGACGATCGGGCAGCACGCAGAGAATAGTTGGAGAGAGAAATTAGGCACGCAGGCCAAGAGAGATGTTTTTTTTTCTAAATTAATATTTTTATTTTGAATTTCTCTTCCTCTTCTATCTCTGGCAGCGGTAGCCACGTAGAGCTCTGGTAGTGGGCGTCTGCATCAGAGAGACAGAGTGAGAGTCTAGAGAGATGTCGCTTGTAGCACGCAGAGAGTGGGCTCCTGGCGGCGGTCGGTCAGAGAAAGGAACACGTACAGGAGTCTGGAGAGAGTGACTGTAGAGAGAGAGGTAGTGGGAGACAACGATCTGGTCAGGCATGCATCAGAGAGAGGAGAAAGAGATATTTATATTATATTTTCCTCTCCACCTGGCTGGCAGCTGTAGATTCAGAGAGCGGCAGAAGAGAGATGATTTCTCTCCCTTTCCCTCCACGGGCTGCGCGCGGCAGCGCGCAGAGAGAGAGAGAGAGAGAGAGAGAGAGAGAGAGAGAGAGAGAGAGAGAGAGAGAGAGAGAGAGAGAGAGAGAGAGAGAGAGAGAGAGAGAGAGAGAGAGAGAGAGAGAGAGAGAGAGAGAGAGAGAGAGAGAGAGAGAGAGAGAGAGAGAGAGAGAGAGAGAGAGAGAGAGAGAGAGAGAGAGAGAGAGAGAGAGAGAGAGAGAGAGAGAGAGAGAGAGAGAGAGAGAGAGAGAGAGAAAGAGAAAGAGGAAGAGAAAGAAAGATCGGGAGAGAAAGAGAGAAGAGAAAGAGAAAGAGGAAGAGAAAGAAAGATCGGGAGAGAAAGAGAGAGAGAGAGAGAGAGAGAGAGAGAGAGAGAGAGAGAGAGAGGAGAGAGAGAGAGAGAGAGAGAGAGAGAGAGAGAGAGAGAGAGAGAGAGAGAGAGAGAGAGAGAGAGAGAGAGAGAGAGAGAGGAGAGAGAGAGAGAGAGAGAGAGAGAGAGAGAGAGAGAGAGAGAGAGAGAGAGAGAGAGAGAGAGAGAGAGAGAGAGAGAGAGAGAGAGAGAGAGCAGAGAGAGAGAGAGAGACAGAGAGAGAGAGAGAGAGAGAGAGAGAGAGAGAGAGAGAGAGAGAGAGAGAGGAGGAGAGAGAGAGAGAGAGAGAGAGAGAGAGAGAGAGAGAGATGAGAGAGAGAGAGAGAGATGAGAGAGAGAGAGAGAGAGAGAGAGAGAGAGAGAGAGGAGAGAGAGAGAGAGAGAGAGAGAGAAGAGAGAGAGAGAGAGAGAGAGAAGAGAGAGAGAGATGAGAGAGAGAGAGAGAGAGAGAGAGAGAGAGAGAGAGAGAGAGAGAGAGAGAGAGAGAGAGAGAGAGAGAGAGAAAGAGAAAGAGGAAGAGAAAGAAAGATCGGGAGAGAAAGAGAGAAGAGAAAGAGAGAAGGAGAGAGAGAGTGAAAAAGAAAGATAAAGATATGATTAGGTTAATCTTAATTAGATATAATTCGTTCATTATTGTATTATTGCAATTAAGAAATCATTAAATCTAATTAAATATATAATGTATTGATAGTATTAATTAAATAGATTTAGAGATAATTTGATGTATTGTTAGATATAGTTTGGTTTAATTTATATAGATAATGTTAATTATACAGGTGATTACTTTAGCATGAATTGGTTGCATGTACATAAGATACATTAGCATGGGTATGAATGGATGAAATAATGAGCAAGATTAATAGTTTATTATTTAAATGGTTAGAATGTAGGTTAGTATAAGTAGGATGTGTGTATTTGAAGCACATGCATGAGTTAGCAAATGTTAGTATATATGAGCATACATGTGAAGTATGTGCATATTCATGTGAGGATGTGTGTATGTCTATATATTGTTTTAAGTTAGGATTGTGAATGTATCTACATATAGGAACTAAAGATTGGATGTGCTAGGATGCATTAAAGTATGTTTGCATATATAGTTAAGTGTGATCATGGAGGCACACAAATGAATTAGGATATGATTTTAATGCATGGGCATATGTGTATGCATGATAGTGTATGTTAAAGGGTATGTTTGAGCAATGCGTTAGCATATGCTAGAATGAGAATGTGTGTTTAGATGTAAGTACATGGGTTCTTTTAAGCATAAGCATAAATGTGTTTATATTTGCATCATATCAACATGTTAGTATGTCTAAGCTAAATGTTAGCATGTGCAAGAATGTATGTTAGAATCCATGAGCATGAGTATGCTTTAATGTATGTGAAGTATGTCTTTTATGTTTTATTGATTTTTTGTAATATTACTAATACCCTAATGTTTTTTGCAGTGTCGAGAAGCATTGAAGATTAATGAGCAATTGAAGAGCAAATGAAGTGCAGTGAACCTAATGTTTTCTTGCAGAAACATTGAAGATGACAGAGAAATGAAGTGCAGTGAACCGAATGTTTGTTTCAGTGTCGAGAAGCATTGAAGATTAATGAGCAATTGAAGAGCAAATGAAGTGCAGTGAACCTAATGTTTTTTTTCAGAAACATTGAAGATTACAATCAATTAAATTGAAGTGAAGACAATTGAAGTGAAACGGCAGCTTAAAGATCCATTTAAACCTTATCTTCCCGATTTAGTCAACTATCCAATTGACTAGACATTTATCCAATTGTTTAGGCCTTCCAGTTGTATTAGATTTATTGATTCGAACCATTAGCTTATCACTTAATTTATTTAAGCAGTTTTGCAACAATATTCTTTCCCATTACTTTCATCAAGAACCATTAGCATATCAATTAATTCATTCAAACAGTTTAGCATCATATTGTTTCATTAGTTTTTCCATTACTTTCCTTGATGTCTTCTAAGTTAGTTCATGAGTCTGAGCACAGTACTATTGAAAATATTGAAAATATTGAAAATGTTCCGCCAACTCTAGACAGACCAGAACCCTCTAGCTTACCTGAAAGTTTAGTAGAAGAACCCATTATGGAAGTTTCAATCTCATATCAGGAAGCTGTTGCTATGTACGAGGCTGCCCGTCCTTACGGTCCATAGCTATTTAAACTATTTAAAGACCTTAGTTTCAGTCATAGAAATAGGTAATTTAAATTGTTTTGTCATTAGAACCCTTATTTTCATAAGCCTGAGTTTGCTACAGACACCCCGCGTGTGCCGAACGATTTAGGCGGATGACTTGATCCACCATCCGAGCATCTCTCATGACCCGACAGCGTGCACTATACGTGCACCTTGTTTTTCTATAATGATGTCCCTAAAAACTTTCTCTATTATTCTTTGTCGATGGCTTCTAGAATGAAGTACTAAATCTATGATGATGGGTTCTAGAAGTTCCTTAAAAGGCCTCAAAATCCCACCATATTGATTAGCCAGAAGAAAAAAAATCTCTATAAAAAATTATCAAGATTTTGCAATTAGAGGCCTATATTTTCTATTATCTTGCTTTTCTTTTAAACTAAAGTTCCTTTTCTAAGGTTTAAAGTTTTCTTTGTTTTTCCCTCTTGATCAAATTGCACTCTAAGATACCTTGTTTCTCACTCTAGAGCTTAAGATTCTCAATATTTTTGTTCTTATATGAATTTACTTTTGTTAGTTTGTTTATTCTTTTAAAGGTTTTTCCAATATATTTAAAGTTTGGATATGAAAGGTAAAAATAAAGTATCAACAAGTAAAAAAAGTAGAGAAACTATAGTGTAATGTGCTTACAATGAGCAAATTTTCTAATGGAAATGGGATGGTTTTACATGCAAACTACAAAAAATTCTTCATATGTGTGCATGCAAAAATTTTCAGAACTTGAAAAACTTTTTACCTTATCTTGTCTCATGTAGAGGTTGAAACGTGCAATTTGAAAATATGTTTATAGTTTTTAACAAGCAAATCTTAGATACATAAAACTAGAAGTGCTTCTTGTAAGTGATAACTTTGCTTTTTGTTGCTTGGGGAAGAAGAGTCGAGGCTCCTCCTAAATGCTCCTTTTCCCTTGGAGGCACTCAGTTCCCTAAGGAACAACCCTCAACAACTATGGAAAAGATTCACCTATAGCAATATTTGGAACTTCTTCGTAGTGTTTGTCTGGCCTACCTTTTCCCCACTCTTGAAAACAAAAACAAAGATTAAAACTCAATAAAAAATAAACCAAGTCCAAAGCCTTAAGCAAATAGGGTGCTTGTGGATTGCTTTAAGGAGTGAGGAGTGAATTCATTCTTGATTGAGTTGCAACTATGTGCATGAACTCCGTGATGCAAGTGCTAAACAATTATGTAAGTTAATGAAGTTAGTTGGAGGCCTAGTGTTTCACCAGTGGAGCCAAATATTCAAAAATCAAAGAATTGATAGTTTCTTCGTCTATGAGAATGTTATGGGATTGATGTGTGTTTTGTTCTATAGGAAATAAATAGGTAGAAAGAAAAATATAGATTGTGTTTTGGTCGACATAATATTTGGAGATTGATATGAAACTTCCCTTAGAAAATGAATTTACATCCATTACTCAATGATTATGAAAATGAATCTAAATGAGTGCTGAACATGAAGTCCTATACAAAATATATGATAAAAATGAAGCTATCAAAGTAGTGTCAAGTTTTAATGAACTAAATCCATGTGAATCGCAAAGATGGATGAAGAAAACTCTAACGTCTATAGACTTAGTGATAGCAAACACTTGTTCTCTCTCCTCCCCCTTGTAGACTTGGTACTTGATTCGTAATAACTCGTAAATGCTCGTAATGATCTGCATAAAAAAGTCATAAGAAAACACAACACACAACAAACACACATATATATATGTTGGAAGTCAATGTACATATGGTCCACATTCCAGCAATTCTACATTTTTGGACTTAGCATTTTTTGTACTGTTTGGGTAAAAATCTTTTAGGCTAGATAGATAGAGCTTGGCAAGCTGGCTTGTGTTGTGTTACTCTCCCAAATAGAGCCCAAGTATGCTCCTTATATAGGTTGAATCCCAAAAAATAAATCTAGGCGATTCAAATAGCGAAAAGTTGTTTTCTGGCATTAAAAATCCACGATTGTTTTTTTTAAACGATGTAAGTTTGCTTTTCTTTTAAAATTACGATTGCATAAAAATATGCTTTTGGACAAAAATAGATAATTTAATTGCGTTTGAACCCAAGTGATAAATTAACTTAGCTTTTTAAAGTTTGGTCTTTATAATATGCTTTTCCTCCATTTTGGGATAAATTAGGGTTTTGATTATCTCCCTGCTTTGACCTCTAAGGAAGAAATGAAGCATACCACTCATCTTGATTAATTAAGTGTGTATGCTCAAAAGGTTTTAGTATTGGATCCTGGGGCCCCAAATTCCAACACTTGGTATCAGAGCATAATTGACATACACACTTAGTTAAGATGAGTGAGATTAGAATTGAGATTGAAGACAAGTTGGATGGATCTTCTAATTATCCCATGAGGAGTTTCATGATGATGAATTTTTTAGTGACAAAGGATTTATGGAGTATCATCAATGGATCCTTAACAAGACCAAGAGGAGAAGGCAAAGAAGGGGCTACATCAGCTTCAAGAGGTACTGGAGTTACTATTACAGAACCAATTGAAGAAGAGGTAACCACTTCTACATCCAGAGTCATCGGCAGGTCTTTACCTACAGTTCCTCCTACTAAAGATCAGGCAAGGTGGGATGCTAGAGATGCTTTAGCACTTTCATTCATAGCAATGAGTGTCAAAAAGCATCTTCTACCACAAATCAGATCTTGCAGAAGTTCTAGAAAAGCTTGGTTGAAGCTTGAGAATCTTTTTTAGAGCAGAAATCCTGCTAGGAAATCTCACTTGAGGAGACAACTAGCAAATACAAGGATGAAGGCTAGTGAGTCAATTCAAACCCACATTACGAGACTCGTTGACTGGAGAGATCAACTTCTTAATGTAGGAGTTGAGATATCTGATGAAGAAATTGATAATACACTGATTAATTCACTTCCTATCTCATATCAGTCTTTCATAACCACTCTTACCCTTACCACAAGAGATAGAGAGGTTACATTTGAAGAGTTAGAGTTCTTATTATCTCAAGATGAAGATCAGTTGAAGGGAATGGAAGAGAATGAAGAAGCACTTTTATCTTCGTCAAAGGGTAAAAAGAAGAAGAAGAAGGAGAAGAAGGAAAAACAATCCAAGATGGAACGTAAGTCCCTTTCACCTTCTACTTCAGATTCTGTTTCTACTACATGTAAAGAGAAGTCTTCTAAGAAGAAGGAAGTGATATGTTATACTGCAAGAAACCTGGACATTTTAAGTCAACATGTTATAAAAGGATTACAACAAAAAAGAAAAAGGCATCAGGTAATGTTCTAGAAGATGATAAAAAGGGAAATCTCAAGGTGATTCTTATGCCTATATCACCATTGAGGAAGTAGCTTTTGATTAGGTAGCTTTACAAGTTCTTTCAACAAGTCCTTGGATATTTGACTCAGGTGCTACAAAGCATATGACAAGTTGCAGAGATGTGTTTTCTTCCCTATCCAATTCTATAGGTAGAAGAGTTACTATTGCAGATGGCAATGATTTGGATGTTGTGGGAATAAGTACAGTAACCCTAAAGTCAAGAGAAGGTGGTAATTTTCAGATCTCAGATGTTTTATATGTACCTGAAATGAAGAATCTACTATCTATATCTGCATTTTTATGTGATAGTTTTAAAGTTATATTTGAGAGAGATCTTTGTAAGATCTTATCACACAAAGAAGAGAAGTGTATTTTACAAGGTGAGCATAGAGGAGGGATTTTTGTTTTGTCAAAAATCAGTCAGGCATATGCGATCAAATCTTCGTCACCGGTGGAAGATATGAAGCTATGGCATGAGAGATTTGGACATATTAGTTTTGGAGCTCTGAAGAGTATCAAAGACAGAGGTATGGTTGAGAGGTTACCCTCATTCGAGCTACCAAATGATTCAGATATATGGGAAGGTTGTCTTGAAGGTAAGATGCATAAACTACCTTTCAAGAAACATGGTCATGTTACAGCTACCAGGAAATTGCAGATTATTCATTCAGATGTGAATGGACCTATGAGAGCAGACTCTATTCAGGGTTTTGGGTATTTTTTTTTATTTGTTGATGATTTTACGAGACACTCATGGATCTATGGTCTTAAGTTGAAGTCATAAGTCTTTCCTATGTTCAAGAAATTTGTAGCTATGGTTGAAAATGAAAGTCAGGAAACTATCTAGATTCTCTGAAGTGATAGAGGTGGAGAATACTTGTCAAATGAGTTTCAGACATTTGTTGATGAGAAAGGTATTACTCGACACCTTACTATTGCTTATACTCCTCAGCAGAATGGTGTTGTAGAAAGAAAGAATAGAGTACTTGTTGAGATGATGTGGAGCATGATGGCGTCCAAGAAGCTTTCACCAAAATTCTGGTTTGATGCAGTACATACAGCTTATCACATTTTGAATAGGTCATCTACAAAAGCTTTAAAGGTAATCACACCTTATGAAGCTTATTATGGTAGAAAACCTAATGTGAGTTACTTCAGAGTATTCGGATCACTTTCTTATGTACATTTTGAGAAAAAGGACTGAGGAAAACTACATGTAAAGGCAAAGAAAGCTGTTTTTATTGGATATCCTATTGAGAGCAAAGGATATAGATTTATGTTCCAGAGAGAGGTGAAGTTATTCTTTCATGTAATGCTTATATTGCTGAAAATAAGGTTTATGATAAAGAAGCAAAAATTCTAGAGTTCCTTAGTGAAAATGACTATGGATTTTTGAGAAGGAATTTGGATTTACATGTTCACCCATATCAGGAGGGATCACAACCTTCTACAAAATCAGTTCCACAAAAGACTTTGGTTCCAGAAATGGAAGAAGTTAGAGTTCCAAAAAGTCCTAGTACCTCAGAAGGACAAGTTCCAGAACTTGTGGAAGCTGAAGGGTCAAAAAGAGTATCACCACTATTTAAGGATACACCTACATGGTTATATCGGACTTGGAAAGATAGTGGTAGAAAGACTTTTACAGGAAGAACAAGGAGTCAGACTAGACAAAACAACAAAAAGATGATGTAAGTTTTGCTAAAGACTTTGAGATGCATGATATTTTGGCACTTACAACAGTTGAAGATGAACCTACATGTGTTAATGATGCACTTAACATTCCTATTTGGAGAAAAGCTATGCAAGAAGATATTGATTCTATTCATAAGAACCAATCTTGGCAGCTATGTGAGTTACCAAAGGGAAAGAAGGCTATAGGTGTAAAATGGATCTTCAAAATTAAAAGGAAAGCAGATGGTACTATTGACAGGTATAAAGAAAGATTGGTTTTCAAAGGATATTCACAATAAAAAGGTATTGGTTATGATGAGACATTCGCTTCTATGTCTAGGATGACTGTTATTAGGCTAATACTTGCTTTAGCAGCACATTTTGGTTGGCATATATATCAACTTGACATAAAGACTGCTTTTCTAAATGGTGATTTACATGAGGATGTGTATATTCAGCAGCCAGAAGGTTTTGAAGAGATAGGTAAAGAACATTTGGTATGTAACCTTATAAAAGCTTTGTATGGTTTAAAACAGGCACCTAGAGCATGGTATGAAAATATACACACATATCTTTTATCCATTGATTTCCATAACTCAGATGCAACTCCTACTCTTTATGTCAAAGTTGAACCAACTATGATGATTATAGAAATCATTTATGTGGATGATATTATAGTCACAGGTCCCAGAGATGAAGATTTGCAGATGTTCAAAGAACAATTGAAGCAAACATTTGATGTGAATGATTTGTTTTGAGAGGTTTCAGATGATTGATTCTAAACCTATGCAAACACCTATGGATCAGAACGCACCTTTAGAGATGGTAGCAAATGCAGAGTCATTTGATGCTCCTTTATATAGTCAAGCAGTTGGATGCTTGATATATTTTTGTAATACACGTCCTGATATACAGTTTGCAGTTTCTCAAGTATCAAGGTTCATGCAGAATCCAACAGTGTTACATTAGAAAGCAGTAAAGCGAATCTTTTGATATTTGAAGGGAACTTCAAATTATGCTATGGTATTTTCAAAATCTATACATTTGTTACTAAAAGGATTTTCAGATTCTGATTGGGCAGGTGATAGAGACACAAGAAGAAGTACTAGTGGATTTTGTTTTTATCTTGGAGATTGACTTATCTCATGGCTTTCAAAAAGACAAACCACTATTGAAACTTCATCGTGTGAAGCTTAATATCGTGCAGCATTTACAGCTACTTTAGAGTCAGTTTGGTTGTAGAAGATTCTCAGTTATCTAGATGTGAGAGTACATGAACCCATTCAAATATTTTCAGATAGCCAAAGTACAATAGCTATAGCAAAGAATCCAGTGCATCATGCAAGGACAAAGCACATAGAGGTACACTACGACTATATTCGAGAGCAGATAGCTAAGGAGCACGTTGAGATTGTTTAGGTTCCTTCTAGTGAGAATGTTACAGATATATTTACCAAAGCATTGACTAGAGATAGTCATGAGAAGATTTTTAGGTTACTGAAGCTTGTACCAATATGACATTGAAGGAGGGATTGTTGGACGTCAATGTACATATGGTCCACATTCCAACAATTCTACATTTTTGGACTTAGCATTTTTTGTACAGTTTGGGTAAAACTTTTTTAGGCTAGATAGATAGAGCTTGGCAAGAGCTATCTAGTGGTATGCTTCATTTCTTCATCAGAGGTTAGAGCAGGGAGATAATCAAAACCCTAATTTAGACCAAAATGATGGAAAAGCAGATTATAAAGACCAAACTTTAAAAAGCTAAGTTAATTTGTCACTTGGATTCAAAAGCAATTAAATTAGGGTGATCTATTTTTGTCCAAAAGCATATTTCTATGCAATCCCAATTTTAAAAGAAAAGCAAACTTACATCATTTAAAAAAGCAATCATGGATTTTTAATGCTAGAAAATAGCTTTTCGTTATTTGAATTGCCTAGCTTTATTTTTTGGGACTCAACCTATATAAGCAGCATACTTGGGCTCTATTTGGAAGAGTAACACAACACAAGCCAGATCTTGAAGTTCTAAAGCTTTCGAGGTGCATTTTTGTGAAGGAGAGGCTACTCTCTTGGAGCAAGAGGTCTTCTACAAGTTTGGGGCAGCTATCTTTTGTAAGTTAACCTCATATTCTATTTTTTGGGTTTTTATACCCTAATTTCAGAATTAGGGTTTGCTGATTTTCCGATTTGTTGCACTATCTTGTGAGAATTAGGTTGCTTTGTTGCTCAATTACTTCACACACACTCAGATTATAACAGGATAATCTGAATTTTGTATCATCATCTTCTTTGCTATTCTTCCATTAGTGAGTGCACCATAATATATGGTTGAGTTGCACTCCCATGTTGTAATTTGGACATCTATTTTTTAGTGAGTAAGCATTCAGCTTACGTTCCCTATCCTTCTCTCAAGATCTCTTTCTTTCTATCTCTCACCTATCATCTTGATTAATTAAGTGTGTATGCTCAAAAGCTTTTAGTATTGGAACGATCATGGGGACCAAATTCCAACAATATACATACAGACATGCACACACATGCACACCATTATCCAATCATACACTTCACATACACACATGCACATGCAAACAAACACACACACTTACACTCATGCACACGCATGCACTCGTAGACACTCACACAACTCCAAAAATTCACATGCACACTAAAACATGGACACTTATTTCCATACACATCACACACAAATTTCACGCTATTATACACACACACACACACAATTACATGTTTGTTAATTATTACCATTTTATTTATTTTGTTTTTGTTTCACTTTTTATTTAAATTATTTTATTGTTTATTACTTTTGCTTTTGAAATAATGGTTACAACATGGGTCCATTCACATGGTGCACATACATTTAATCTTATAGACGTAAGCACATAGGCACACATAGAAAATATACATACGAACATCAGCACACAATCAAATATATTAACACACATGCACATACATGCTCACTTATGGAAACCTAATCACATACTCACATGCAGTGAGGGTTAGTTAAATTCATATATATAGACACACACAAAAGTGTTTGATACATATGAGCATTCATGCTCACACACATATCACCACGTACATCACATTTAGACACATAGTTCATAGGTTTAGTTGTACCCACATACATCATGGATCCACACATATATACTCATGCTTAGATAGACAAAAACACACAAACACATAGTCATAGATACACACACACACACGTATCACTTAAGTATACATATACAAGCATATACATATAGGCATAAAATTCACATTCACATGTAGGCACACTCACACTCATAGACACATGAATAGATACATAATTAAGTGCGCTCACACACACACACATATTGTAAGAAATTGCTTGAATGTGTGTGACTCTCCTCCCATCCATATATACCCTCTTGTACTCTAAAAATAGCAATGGTATACTCTAAGAATAGCAATGATCTGGAATAGTCTAGTGTGAACATGTGGCCATCATGCAACACTTATTCCCATTACTACCAAAACAGTTCCCATTACTACCAAAGTACCTTAGGTATCCCCCGAGCTTGGGACCTTGGCTAGCTGGCCCTTGTCCCTCACACACATGGATTGATCCCTATGGATCAATGTGAACTGATCCCTGTGGACCAATGATCCTTGTGGATCAATGTCTGACACTCCCTCCCCCTTCTAAAGATCATTGTCCTCAATGATCAATGAGGGAAATTACTTGTGAACTAGAGCTTCTGATTCCCAAGTAGAGTCAGTAAGTGGTAATCCTCTCCAAGCTACTAGATACTCTTGGATGATACGATTCCTCAATCGTTTCTGTCTCCGATCTAATATCCTGTCTGGAGAATGATTTGTGCTATTACTTTCTTGCAAAGAAACAATACCTTCTATTAGATTATCCTCCCTAGAAATATACTTCCGAAGTTTACTGACATGAAACACAGGATGTACTCGACAATCTAAAGGAAGCTCTAATCGGTATGCAACTTCACTTAGCTTTTTAACTATCTTCCAAGGTCCACAAAACCTTGGGGATAGTTTACTACACTTCCCTGTGGAAAGTGAAGTAGATCTAGCTGGTACTTGAAGAAAGACTCTGTCTACCTCCTCAAAGGATCTAGGAGATCTCTTTCTATCAGCATAATGTGTCGCCCTATCAGCTTCTTGTTGCATCTTGGCTTTAGCTATTTCTAAGTTTGCTTGGAGGTTCGCTTAAAATTCTAAAGAACTAGGACATTTCTTTGGCATTCCTATGGTACTGGGAGCATTGGGATTTATTCCATAGTTCATCTCAAAACGAGACATACCAGTCACCTTGTGAGGTCTATTGTTATAAGCAAACTCAACTAGTGGAAAATAACTATCCCAATCTGTCTGTCTCTCAGACACATATGCCCTCAACATGTCCTCTAAAATCTGGTTGACCCGCTCGATCTGACCATCTGTCTGAGGATGATCACCACTACTCATCTTTAATGATACTTTCAATTTGTCAAATACAAACTTCCAAAGTGTCCTGTGAATTTGACATCCCTATCTGAAACTATGGATGTCGGTAACCCATGCAATCTGAAGACATGTTGAATAAACAACTCCGCTACCTGTGGAGCTTCTATCATCTCCTGCGTGGGTATGAAATGAGCCATTTTGCTCAATCAATCTACCATAACTAGGATTGTATCCCGCTTCCTTTGGGTCCGTGGTAACCCGACTATGAAGTCCATGGATACACTATCCCAATTATGATCTGGAACCTGTAAAGGATGCAAAAGACCTGTTGTCTTGCTCCTTTCTGCTTTGTTGACTTGACACATAAAGCATTGTTGAACATATTTGTGGACATCTCTGGCTAACCCAGGCCACCAAAATGTTCTTCTAACAAGCTGTATTGTCTTGTCAATACTTGGATGTCCTACACAAGGCACATCATGATTATCATGCATGACTTTTCTTCTCAAATCCCAGGAATCTGGTATGCAAACCTTTCCTTTCTGTTTAACTATTCCATTCTCCTGTGAGAAATCGGAACACGGAATGGACTTGTTTGCTCTGTTAGGGGAAGAAACAGTGGGAACTATTCCATCTCCTATAATAGAGTCATCAGTGATGGCTCGACGGATCTGTAACAAATGTGGATCTTCCACCTGTGCTTCCTTTATCTCTTGAAGCAATGAGCTTTCTAGAATGGTAAAGCTCATTTGATACATTATACGTGATAATGCATCAGCAACTATATTTTCTTTACCTCGTCTATACAGGATTTCCATGTGAAACTCCTGCATGAGCTCAGCCCAACGAGCTTGTCTACCACGAAGATCTGGCTGGCTACAAAAATAATTAAGTGTATGGTGATCTGTGTATACCTTAAAGTCTACACCATAAAGATAGTGTCACCATACTTTAAGTGCATGCACCACTGCATACAATTCCTGTTCATGCACTGGCCAGTTGCGCTGTGCACTGGTCAATTTCTTACTTTCAAAAGCTATTGGTCTGCCATCTTGGCTCAAAACTGCCCCTATGGCTATGCCACTAGCATTTGTCTCCAACTCAAAGGGTTTTTGTGGATCAACCACTTTGAGGATAGGAGTCTCTGAAACAACTTGTTTCAGATTATCAAAACTATCTTGCTGCTCTTGCTTCCATTCAAAAGGAACATTGCCTCGAAGCAAGTTCGTCATAGGTGCTGCTATCGACGAATACGAAGAGATGAATTTCCGATAGAAACCAGAAAGTCCTAAAAATGACCGTAACTGCCCCTTATCTTGAGGCGTAGGCCAAGATAAAATAACTGAAACCTTCTTGGGATCCATCTGAACCCCATCGACCGATATCACATGCCCTAGATACTCTATCTTCGGAAGAAATAACTGAGTTTTCTCTGGATTAATATACAACTTATTTTCTTTTAACACATTTAATACTAATCTCAGATGATTTTCATGCTCATGCACATTCCTACTATAAACTAACAAATCATCAACAAAATCAACAACACATTTGCCAATGAATGGTCGTAAAATGTCATTCATTAACATCATAAATGTTGCTGGTGCATTAGTCAAACCAAATGGCATGACCAAATACTCAAAATGTCCAAAACGTGTTCTGAAAGCTGTCTTATGTACACATGATCTCTTACTCTAATCTGATGGTAGCCACTTTTTAAATCAATTTAGTAAAATACAACGGCTCCACCTAGAGCATCTAAAAGATCGTCAATCCTGGGCATAGGATATCTATGCCTGATAGTAATCTTATTGAGTGCTCTGTAATCGACGCACATCCTATAAGATCCGTCTTTCTTCTTCACTAGAAGAACTGGTGCTGCAAAAAGTGAATAGCTCGGTCTAATCAATCCTTTCTGAAGATATTTGTCCACCACCTTGCGGACTTCATTTTCCTCCTGTAAACTCATTCGAAATGGCGGCCGAGCAGTCGGACTCGCTCCCAGTACCAATTCGATTCTATGCTCGATGTTCCTGCAAGGAGGCAAACGAGAAGGTAATTCTATCAAGGACAACTCTTGGAATTCTGCTCTCACTTTCGCTGAAAGTACTGAAGCATTCCAACTAGAGTTTTCAGAACTATGTGAATCCATCATAGTACAAGATGAATGCACAAAATAAAGAAAATAAATATACTTATAGTCAATCTTAAGCAACTTCATAGCGGTTACCAATCGCGTATCTTGAAGATCTGATTCTCCTCAGATCAATAGTCGCTTTCCTTCATGCTCAAACTGATAAACATGCGAAGCAAAGTCAATGACTGGTGTCTTCCTCGCGTGCCACTTCTTACGAAGGACTACATCGAAACGTGCTAGTCTTGCTATCTCAAAATCCAATCTATCCTCTTAGGTCTGGATCTGAATAGGTAAATCAACAACTCGTCGATCCCATGTCTCTGTTCCCTTTCCATCAGCTAACTCTACTGTGTAGGTATACTCTGACGGCACAGTCTCTAGATTTAGCCTCTTGACTAAACGGGAACTTATAACATTATGTGTGGATCCAATGTCAAAGAGTACCTTGACAGGCTGTCCTACCACGACTCTCCTCATGACAGTGAGTTGTGTATCAGGAAACTGATATCCTTTCTGTGCCACTGGAGAAAGTACAACATCTGGCACAGTTGGGACCTTCTTTGTGACTGTCATAGCCACTATGGGAGATGATAGTGGGGATGGAGGATCTCCAAACTCATCCTCTTCATCCCTTTGTTCCTGTGTAGGATTTATGACTATGGTGGCAGCGATCTTCTTTTTCTTAGGACAATCCTTGAACAAATGAGATCCAAGACATCCATAGCATAGCCCTTCTTTTAGTGCCTCTTCTTTCTATTGAGGGGTAAGGATAGACTTATTATAAGCTCTCTCAGCCAAAGCAGACACTTTTCTCTTACCTCCTGTAACTGTCTTGATCATATGCACCTGCTTAGCCTCTCGTGAAGGTTGTGCACTAATCGAGCCAGGAGTTGGTGTGTGAAAGGATCGAATGACCTTAGGCCATGAGGATGTCTGACCCTGGAAGCCTGTGCCCCTATGTCCATCCTCATAGACTAAAGCCATCTCCGTGGCCTGTGCCAAGGACTGACATCGCTCCTTCCTCACCAAAGGTCTGATAGTTTCTTTAAGTCCTAAAATGAACTTGTGGACCTGAAGAAACTCTGGGATGGTATCAGGCACTTTAAGAAGCACCTCTCTATACCTATCAGCGTACTCCTGAACAGTTTAGCATGCCCATGAGTGAAAAGAAGAGTAAATAGGAGAGGGGGGTAAATAGAAAAAGGGTGGGGGGTGAGGGGGTGAGGGGATGCGAGGGGTGTGTGTAGGGGGGGTGTGGGGAGGGGCTAAAACTTCGCACTTCCAAACTTCAATTTGATTAAGGGAGGGCCATGGCAAAACTCATTTAGAGAGAGATCAAGAGCCAATCAACCAAGTAGAGGGTGAAAATGAGCTGAGTGAGCAGATGAGACCTGAGACTTTCTTTTAGGAAAAGGAAAAAACTAAGGGGGGTGTTTTTATCAATAAATTAAAAATATAAGGAAAAGTGGGAAAAAAATCCCCAAAATAGAAAAGAAAATGCTAAAGGATAGAAAATAAGAAAAATTTACCAAAAATCCTAAGAAAATCCCAAAAATTATTAAAAAAAAGAAAAAATGGTAGCAACATGGTCTCAACTCTAGACATTGATTGGTATCAAAGTTTTCGTAAATACCCAAAAAAAGCTTCTAACATCAAATTTTAATGTCAAAAATAGGGAAATAAAGAGAACAAATGAGAGTGCTATTTAGAACCTAGCCAAACATGCACAAAGTTCAAGGGAAGCAAAAGGAGTTTAGTTGTTTTGTTGTTGATAGGCCTTAAGCCTAAATATTGAGGAGGGGTAGTGCTTCTTCAGATAAGGTTTCCAATTGCACTGCACCCCACTTGAGAATTTCTTTGATCATGTATGGAACTTCCCAATGGGGAAGCCACTTGCCTCGAAGTTGTATCTCCCATTGTGGTCTATGTAGAAGGAACATTATTCCAACTTACAGTCTCCTCTACCATAAATATCTATCACAAACTTTCTTTCTCTTTTCTTGTGTTTCTTGCAATTGGCTTTACATTCATGTGAACCTCCTCTAGTCTATTGAGGGATGAGAGTCTGGTGGAAACCAAGTGAGTCCTCTTTGCCTGTACAAACTCTGTCCTAGGAGAGTCATGTAAAAACTCAAAAGGCTCAATTGAAATTACCCCATATATTGATTGAAACGGGGAACCAAAATTTTTCCCTTGGTCATACAAATTTCGAATGGCCACCCATATCTGCAAAAGATATTGGTATACAAAAAAATCAACAATTGTTCAAGTAGTGCAATCTAATGAAGCAATGGCCTTAGCCCACTTAGTGGAATAATCTATTGCAACCAATAAGTACTTCTCATTTTTGGGAAAATATGCACGATAAATAGGTCCTATGAAATCCAAAACCCATTTCTCAAAGGGTTGCCATGCAGTGGAGATAACCAAAGGATGCTTCCTTTGCTTGTTCGGCTTGGATCCACATCTTTACATGCATCATATGCTTGTGCTTTCTCCTCTGCATCTTTGAACAAAGTTGGCCACTGTAAGCCAACATCTAAGATTCTTTGACTCACAATGTGGCCAAGGAGTTGCCCACACTTGGACCCTCATGTGTATTCTTAAGAATTCATCATGCTGCTTTTGCTTCCATGCACTTCGTAAGGTTACTATCCTTTCCCATACCTAATATTTTTGCGTCAATAATAGCATAGGGCCTACTTTTCATGAGCAATCTCTTTCTCTAAATATAGTTAGCTTCTTTAGGATAATTCCATGTCTTGAGTAATTCCTTAAAGTTTCATACCATCCATGATCACACACGATGAATAATTCAACATCCAGGAACTTATCATGCACTCCAATGTCTTGGTTCTCTAGGCTAGCTCTAGAATGATGATCAGCCATGACATTTTCTTTACCTAGTCTATGAACTACAGAAAAAAGTGGTTGATGATTGGTAATAATCACAAATTTCAACCCAAGCAAGTAATGGCATAATTTTTGTATTGTGAAGACCATTTTTTAGGATTCTCTCTGAGTAGTACTATAATTCTTCTCAACCTTATTCAATATTCAACTTTCATATTGGATAGGCATGTCCAACTTGTGCTCCTCACTATATTGTGTAAAGATTGCCCCTATTGGATGTTGAGATATCAAGCTCAACATGTGATGATCTAGGATGACACGTACCAGTTTTTTGTTTCTCTAACATGTATAGTGGTCATGCCGGTATATGTCAGGGATACTTCATTGAGATTTATTAGATTTATCTACCGAGAGTGATGGCACATTTGTTTCTTGCCAGCTCACTCATTCACGGACATTAGGTTTTTCCTTATGTACTGATCTTTATATATTGCACTAGTTGTATTCTTGTTTTTAGGTCATTCTTGTACATTCCTGTTTATGTAATAGAAGAAGAAGAAGAAGAACATCATTCTTCCTTACCTCAATTTGTGTGTGTGCTTCTCCTTGAGAGTGAGAGTATGTGAGTGAGCTCTCTTCCTTATCTCCTTGAGAGTGAGAGTGTGTGAGTGTGCTCTCTTCATTATCAGAGCTAGTGTGGCTGTAGAGAGCTCGTGGAGAAGGTGACAGAGAAGACTACACGACAAGGCATGGAGAAAACATGATTTCACAAATGGCCTCCATTTGCTATGAAAATCAACATGAAGGTAGAAGAACTCAAAATATTTTCGTGAGTTATCCATTTAGGGTCACTCGTTTTTGTCAGATCAAAGTTTCGGAGCCATCTCGACCTCCGTTTCGATCCTGCAAGATGGGGCCCACAGAAAAACCAGGTCAATTTCAGAAACTGTAACTTGCCCTGTGTTTGGCAATACTTGAAGTATTTCGATGGCGTGCACCACACTTGACTCTCCTTCTCGAGAGCTCCACGACGATATGCTCAAAGTAGAAAACCGAGCTCTGGTCGCCACACACAGTACTCCGCACAGATGTTGTAGAATACGCAGAAAACGCAGTACACAGGGAGCACGAAGACAGACTTCTTAGGTCTTACAAATGCGGTCGAACTTACAGTCTGTAACTGACCAGGCCACTATATGTTTTATTAAAGAACATATACAAAGAAGTGTCCGGTGGCCATTTGGCCTTTCACATGGACACTAACGATAACAATCTCCCACTAAAGGCCAATATGGCCAAAGTAACTATGGGAGAAAAAAGAAAGAATGATAAAGAATACCTGAGTGTAAGTATACAAACTATACCTCCCACCTGATGGGCATGTTACACAGTATACAAGTGACTGTGTAAGATCAAGAATCAAGTAACCCCCATCAAGTGACAATAATGTCGAAAGCTATCCTGTGGTAGAGCTTTAGTCAAAGCATCTGCAGCATTATCTCGAGTGTGAACCTTCTCAAGAATAATGCTCTCAGTGGCTAAGCAATCTCTAATGAAGTGATACCTCACCTCAATGTGCTTGGTCTTTGCATGATAGACCGGATTCTTAGCCAAAGCAATGGCACTCTGACTATCACTGAGCAAGTGAGGTACATGCTGAGGCAAACCCATATCACAAGCAAGACGAGAAAGCCACAATGCTTCCTTACATGCCTCACTTGCTGCAACATACTCTGCTTCTGTGGTGGAAACAGCTGTACATTCTTGAAGACGAGATCTCCAAGAGATAGCACCTCCAGCAAAATGAAAAATGTACCCTGATGTAGACTTACGATTGTCTACACAACCAGCATAGTCAGAATCTGTGTAACCAATAATGGATGCTTTCCCTCTACCTAAGCATAGACACTTGTCCTTAGTGCCACTCAGATATCTCAAAATCATTTTGACCGCTTCCCAATGTTTCTTGCCAGGATTAGACATATATCTGCTCACAACTCCCACTGCAAATGCAATGTCTGGTCTCGTAGCTACCATAGCATACATGAGACTACCAACAGCAGACTGATAGGGAATTTTGGTCATGAATTCCTTTTCCTCATCTGATTTGGGGCAGTCATCCTTGCTCAATTTCACATATGTGGGTAAAGGTGTACTCAATGCCTTTCCACCCTGCATATTGAATCGATGAAGTACTTTGGATATGTACTCACTTTGAGACAAGTATATGCATCTTTTACTCCTATCACGAGTAATGCGCATGCCAAGAATATGTTTGGCATCCCCCAA
This sequence comes from Ceratopteris richardii, assembly GCA_020310875.1. Classification (NCBI taxonomy): domain Eukaryota; kingdom Viridiplantae; phylum Streptophyta; class Polypodiopsida; order Polypodiales; family Pteridaceae; genus Ceratopteris; species Ceratopteris richardii. The sequence goes on from CM035416.1 coordinate 13,802,803, forward strand.
ATCCTTCATATCAAATGTCTGACTCAACTTCTTTTTGAGAATTGACAAATCATAAGAGGACTTCCTAGCAATCAACATATCATCGACGTAAAGTATCAAGCATATCAAGCTGCCATCAGAACATCTCTTTGTGTAGAGACAATGATCCTCATTGCTCCGAGAATAGCCTTGGGACTTCATAAAAGCATCAAACTTTTGGTACCATTGTCTAGGAGACTGTTTAAGTCCATACAAGATCTTCTTGAGCTTACAAACTAGACTTTCCTTGCCAGGAACTACATAACCCTCTGGTTGTTCCATATAGATCTCATCTGTAAGATCTCCATGCAAGAAAGCTGTTTTCACATCCATTTGGACTAGCTCTAAGTCCTCCATTGCAACGAATCCAAGCAACATGCGCAAAGTAGTCATCTTGACCACTGGGGAGAAGATTTCCTCAAAATCAACACCATGTTGTTGCTTAAAACCCTTTGCAACAAGTCGTGCTTTATATTTTGGAGAAGCACTATCTGATGTGAATTTCAGCTTATATACCCATTTACATGGTAAAGCTTTCCTTCCCTTTGGCAAAGGTACTAAGTCCCAAGTACCATTCTTGTGAATAGAATCCAACTCACTCTTCATGGCACGCTCCCACTTGACATGATCCTCTGTCTGCATAGCCTCTTTGTAGCAAGAGGGCTCACCGGCATCTGTTAGCATAACAAAATCTAAACCTGGAACATATCTATCAGGTGGATATGAGACACGTGCAGAACGTCTCAATGGTTGCTGAACAGGAACATGTGCAGACTGATCTGAATGGACATTCTCTTGAACATCCCTATGTGCAGCATTTTTATGCATGCTAACCGGAGGACTAGTATCCTCAAACACCACTCTTCTCACTTCAACCTCCTTAATCGACTGTTTATGCATCTTAGACTCATTAAAAATGACATCACTACTTCTGATCACTGACCGTGTTTCAGGATCCCATAAGCGATATCCAAATTGTCCTTCTCGACCATATCCAAGAAAAATGCATTTCTTTGACTTATGGTCCAACTTCTGTCTAAGATTCTTGGGTATATGAACATATGCTTCACACCCAAAAACTCGAAGATGATCATAATATGGTGGTTTCCCTGTCCATAACTCTTGTGCCACTTTCAGACCTTTGGCAGTACTAGGTGAAAGGTTAATCACATGAACTGCAGTCAATACTGCTTCTGCCCAAAAACCTTGTGAGAGGTTTGCATGATGCAACATAGAGACTACTCTATCTTGAATAGTTCTATTCATCCTCTCAGCTACACCATTCTGTACTGGGGTATAAGGAGCTGTAAACTCTCTACGAATCCCTCTACACTGACAGAAAAGGCTGAATTCATGTGAGGTATACTCACCCCCATTATCTGAACGTAAAGCCTTAAGCTTAGTTCCTTTTTCAGTCTCAACTGAAGCAAGCCATTTTCTGAAAGTAGGGAATACATCATCCTTCGATTTGATAGGATATACCCAGACTTTTCTAGTAGCATCATCTATGAAAGTAACAAAGTAAAGAGAACCACCTAAGGACCTAGTGGGCATAGGACCACACACATCTGTATGAACAAGATCTAAAGGCTGAATTGAAGAGTCAATGTGCGTTTTATGCACATTTCTGGTTTGCTTTCCATATTGACAATGCTCACAAAATGAAAAATCAGAGAAAGATAACACAGGTAACTAGACAGAACGAGAAAGATTTTCCATTCCACTACGAGATATATGGCCCAAACGACCATGCCAAATACAAGCCATAGGCTGTTCAGTAACAGCTAACAAGTGTTCTTTCTGTGATACAAATAAAGGGTAAAGTGAGCCAACTTTCCTTCCTTTTGCAATAACCATATTGCCCTTTGATATACGAAAGGACTGAGCATAGAAGACCACCTTGTAACCAAGGTCATCAAGTTGACCAACTGACATCAAACTGCGTGATAACTGAGGTACATGGCATACATTATGCATAGTAAATTTTGAACCGTCAATGAACTGCACAACCACATCTCCAATCCCCACAACATCACACTGGTAAGAGTCACCAAGTCTCACGGTACCAAGAGACTTTGCTGCATAATTAGAGAACCATTCTCTATGTGGTGTCACATGGAAAGAAGCACCAGAATCTAGCAGCCAGGTGTGGGAAAGAGAATCAGCCATAAGTGCCTCAGATGGCACAGTACTATCAAGTGTCAACACATCAGCATCATCAGAAATAGCATTAATTTCTTCAATCTTCACAGTCGAAGTAGATGGTGCAGGTAACTGTTTAACATGCCCATCAACATTCTGTCCTTTACCTTTAGCATTCTTTAATGCATAACAGTCTTTCTTCATGTGTCCTTTCTTATGACAATAATGGCATTCAATATCCCTCTTCCTTGATTTACTTCTGCTCTTATTCCGTTGACCATTCTTTTCCTTGTTCTTGCTCCTGCCACGTTGTTGATTCTTTCCTTGGTAAGAATCACGAACATTATATGCATCTCCACTCTGAGTGCCAACCATAGATTTTCTACGAATCTCCTCACTCAAGAGTGCTCCACATATGTCATCATAGACGAGTTTACCACCTAGTGCACTATTGCTAATAGCTGTGCAAAATGTATCCCATGATGATGGCAGGGTGCATAACAGCAATACTGCTTTCATTTCATTGTCCATATCCATTTTCTGAGCCTGTAATTGGGAGAATATGGCATCAAACTCATTTAGATGAGCAGCAACACTATCTGTGTCCTTCATACGAAGGTCGTATAATTTTCTCATCAGATATACTTTATTTGATGCCGTCTCTTTTTCATATGTATTGCATAACTTCTTCCAAAGCTCCTCTGCACTTTCACAGTCTAATACTGTAAAGTAAACATTATCTGCTAGGTGCAAGCGAATGGTAGACCTGGCCATTTCATCTAACTCATCCCAATCATCTTCATCCATGTCAGCAGGCTTCTTTGAAATCCCATTTACTGGCTTCCATTGCCTTCTTTGAATCAGCACATCTTTAATCTGATTCTTCCATAGAGCAAAGTTTGTGCCATCAAATTTTCGGATCTCAAAATGGTCTTTGCCCTGCAAGTTATAGCTCCTCCTCGGAACGCTAGCACTAGACCCTGATCCACCGGATGTGCCTGAGACCTCTGATGCCATGATCGTAGAGAACTGAATAGAATGATAATGGAGCTAGAAGAGTCCAAACACCAACAAATAAGTGTATCAAGGAGTAAATCGACCACTATATAGTTGACTAAACCAGAAATCTGGAAAAATTTTGCCAGAGTATCCTCTTCAAAATTAGCATATGACCAGTGTCAAAGTATCATAAAACTGCAAGTACTAACATGTCTACCTGCATAGTGAATCACTGACTCCACTGCATATAATCAGTTACCCAATAGAAGCCAACTAGGCTTATCGAGCACCTATGAACAACTATCATACATCTCCTATGGCGAGGCTGGGTAAGTCTTCCACCTGCATCACCGAAGAGACCCCGACATCTGGGTGTCTCCCAGTTAAGAAAACCTCACCACGACCCTCTTTATCAAACGTAAAAGGCTTTATGCAAAGAACGTAACCGCTATATCAATGCCCACATGGACGTACATAAGCGGTATCCACAGAAGCGTACATGGTGTGTATGTGCTCAATATATGCAGTAAAATGACACTGAAAGGCTGAATACACAGCCCAAAAAACTAGCCAATAACACCTGCAAGTGTCTGTCAACTCTGATGTTTTAGGCTTTAAAAACCTGCATAAATTTGCAGTGACTGCTCCCACCAAAACTGAAAACCCCTCGAGAAACCTGTAGTTTTACGAGTGTGGCTGAAAATACAGCCCCAAAGGTTGATATTTATTGTCTGAGAAGTACAAGGAACACTCTTCTTGATGTTCTTGGACCTGTGTGAAGAGAACTACGTGCGAAAGTACTCCAAAATGGCTCCAAAAACACCCCAAAATTGCTTCAGAAATAGGCTTTAAAAGCAAAAATGAAGCTTTGAGGGACCAAAACTTGTTCAAGGTAATGCCAACCTTAGTCTTTCCCCTTCTTCAAACACCACAAGAGTGTAGCTTAGTGGCAAGAGATTGCCGCGGTTAAGCGAGCTCTGGGGGGAACAGTACTGGGATGGGTGACCTCCCGGGAAGTACCGGGAACCTCTATATTCCTTGATCGTTGAGGTCCTCCCTCGCGCGCAGCCAACGGTGCCAACGGTGACTTCGGTGACTCGGATGACAAGGTATGCCAAGGTCTATGCCTTGGTCGCCGCCTTAGTCGTAAGCCTTGGAGAAAACCGAGCTCTGGTCGCCACACACAGTACTCCGCACAGATGTTGTAGAATACGCAGAAAACGCAGTACACAGGGAGCACGAAGACAGACTTCTTAGGTCTTACAATTGCGGTCGAACTTACAGTCTGTAACTGACCAGGCCACTATATGTTTTATTAAAGAACATATACAAAGAAGTGTCCGGTGGCCATTTGGCCTTTCACATGGACACTAACGGTAACAACACTCATGTATTCTGGATCCAGAATTTCAAGTGATTCCATGTATGGTTGATACACGAAAACTGTGTTTTTCTGAGATCGAACTGTCGCATCATAGTGCGACAGTGTTCCATCAGAAGTGCTTCTTGTAGTGTTTTGCAGTGTTGTGAATTGGCGCATAAATGGCAAACACAGATGGAATGAGTCAGCTTATGAGCGATAAGCTGGTCAAGAACAACTTCCATGCTTGGAGATTCAGAATGACAAATTTCCTGATGGGAAAAGGCTACTGGAAGTACATCGAAGGAGAGAATGAAAATGGTCCGTTGTTACCAGAAAGGAATCGGACTGCAGATCAGGTAAGAGGATATGAGGAATGGAATCAAGGAGCACGAAAGGTAATGTATTGGCTATCTATTAGCATACAGGATAGCATGATTGGGCACATACATGATGCCAAGACTCCAAAAGAGGCTTGGAACAGTTTGGTCACATTGTATGAGACCAATACAAAGGCACGAAAATTGCAACTCAAGAACAAGTTGCATACATTGGAGAAGAAGATATGTCGGTAAGTGACTACACCTTGAAAATCAAAAGCATATGTGAGTCACTTGCATCTATTGGCGTGAATGTAGATGATGATGATGATAAGGTGGAAGTGTGCCTTCATGGTTTTGGAGTTGCATATAAGTAGTTCAGAACATCTATACAGACCAGACAAAATATTCCGAATTTTGCTGATTTGGTATCCATGCTGATTATTGAAGAAAAGAATCTTGGTGAGGATTCAAACTCCCAAGGAAGAGCCGAGTTCTGAGTAGGTATTCTACTCTGGCAGAGGAAGAGGCAGAGGTAGAGGTTTTGGAAGTGGAAGAGGAAATAGTAACCAAGACCAAGGTCAATAATAGAATCATGCAGGAGGAAGAGGACAGTTTCGAGGCAGGGGGAGCCAAAGAGGTCGCAGAAATTTCCAAAGAAATGATTCAGGTAATGATAGTAAAGGATGTTGGAATTGTGGTAAACCTGGACACTTTGAACGTGATTGCAGGTTGAAGAATCAAAATAATAAAAGGTAGCAAAACAACTATGCATCCACAAGTGCAGATGATTCTAAGAAGCTGTTCATGGTTCAACATCACATGATGAATACGATGTTTGCTGGTATTTCAAAATCGAATGATAATGTCTGGTATGTTGATTCATGTGCTTCAAATCACATGATCAGTCATGCAGAATGGTTTAGTAGTTTGTAGAAAATGCCAGTTCCTGGATATGTTGAAACAGGTGATGATACATCGCATCCTATTGAGCATATAGGAAACATAGCATTGTCTATGGAGGACGGGAAGGTAAAACACCTTGCTGATGTGCTGCATCTTCCAAATATAACAAAGAATCTGGTTTTTGTTGGACAAATGGTTGACCAAGGATTACAAGTTAGGTTCAATGCTGATGGATTATATGTAGAAGAGTACAAGCAAGATGGACAATTGGTTGCCAAAGGAAATATAGTGGGTAGGATGTTCACCTTAAATGTGAAGATTTCTGAAATGAATGCATCCATGTTTGCAGATATAGAGATGTGGCACAAACGTATTGGACATGCAAACTTGCAAAGGCTAAAATTGATGCAGTCAAAGGAGATTGTCCATGGACTACCAAATTTCAAAGTTGCAGAAATGCAAAAGGTATGTGCAGCATGTTAGTTTGGTAAACAGTCAAGAGCATCATTCCACATGACAAGCATGTTAGTGGGAATGTACTAGAAGTAGTACATACATATGTTTGGGGTCCAACGAAGACCACATCTATGGGTGGTTGTAGGTTTTATGTTACTTTCATTGATGACCATACACACAAACTGTGGGTATATTTCATGAAAGAGAAGAGTGAGGTGTTCACTCACTTCCAGAAGCTATGGTGGAAAAGTAGACAGGGAAGTACATTCAGACATTAAGATCTGATGGAGGAGGTGAATACATGTCAAATGAGTTTAGCAGTTTTCTAAAAAATCATGGCATTCGGCTTTAGTTTTCATGCAGGTACACACCACAACAGAATGGCATTGCTGAATGGAAAAATAGACATATTGCAGAAATAGAAAGAGCGTTGATGGCTGAGAAGAATATGTGTGATTGTTATTGGGCAGAAGCTGTGCATACTACTGTATACATCATGAATAGAACTCCGACTGCTGCTGTACATCAAGTTACACCTGAAGAGAAGTTTACAGGTAAAAAGCCAAACTTATCACATCTGAAAGTTTTTGGTTGTATTGCATATGTACATGTCCCCGATGAATTGAGGATGAAGCTTGATCCAAAAGGAGAAAAGTGTGTCTTCATTGGATATTCCCTTGAGCAAAAGGGATATAAATGTTATAACCCACTCACACGACAGATAAAGGTGAGCAGAGATATGGTATTTGATGAAATGTCAAGCTTCTATGCAGATGCCAAAGAAGGACTGAGTCTTGAACCAAATGACAAAGAAAATGCTGAAAAATCAAGTGCAGAATCTCAGGTTTTGAGCAGACCAGATGCATCACCAAGCAATAGTTCCAACTCAAATCCATGGAGTGGAAGATTGCGTGGAAATTTCAGTCCAGCAAATTCATCAAATACATCCAAGAAAGGTAAAGAAAAGCTTTCTGCTGGTAGTAAAACATGTGCAGGTTTTGAAGATGTTGATGGAGATTCAAGATGATACAAGGAGAAGTGACCCAGGACTAAGAAGATCAGGGAGGATGCAGAATTCAGTGCAACGATTGACATATGATAGTTATATGGCATGTCATTATGCCTACATGACCAAGGTAATACAAGATGCTGAACCTTCTTGTTTTGAAGATGCAATTGGAAGTGCAGATTGGGAAAAAGCTATGGATGGGGAGATGGCTGCACTTTATGGGAATGATACATGGAAGCTGGTTCCATTGCCGCAAGGAAAGAAACCCATAGGCTGCAAATGGGTTTACAAGGTAAAGCATAATGCTAATGGCAGCATAAGCAGGTATAAAGCACGATTGGTAGCTAAAGGATATGCACAAACATATGGCATTGATTATGAGGAAACATTCAGCCCTGTAGCTAAAATGTCTACTGTCAGGACACTTCTTGTATTAGCTACAACAAAAGGATGGACTTTGCATCAGATGGATGTGAAGAATGCTTTCCTACACGGTGAGTTACAGGAAGAAGTATATATGGACCAGCCACAAGGATATGAAGATTTAAAGCATCTAGAATATGTTTGCAGGTTGCAAAAGGCTTTGTATGGGCTGAAGCAAGCCCCTCGTGCATGGCATGCAAGGATTGTTGATTACTTAACCAGCATTGGGTTTTCTATGTGTGATGCAGATCACTCACTATATGCAAGGAAGGCTGATGATGGCATCACTATTGTGGCTATTTATATTGATGAACTAATTGTAGGTGGTGATAATGAAGGAAGCATCAAAGAGGTAAAGAAACTTCTTATGCAGGAATTTGACATGAAAGATCTTGGTGTGCTGTGCTATTTCTTGGGCATTGAATTTATAAATACAGAAACAGGTGTATGGATGTAGCAAAGGCAATATGCCTTGAATATGCTGTAAAAGTATGGTATGGCTGATTGTAAGCCAATTTCTATGCCATTAGATCAAAATTTGAAGTTGGATACTACATCAGGTGAAACATTGGAAAATGCTACTATGTACAGGAAAATTGTGGGAAGCCTTATATATCTCACAATTACAAGGCATGATCTAAGTTATACTGTTGGACTTGAAAGTCAGTTTATGCAGGTTCCCAAGAAGCCACATTTGGATGCTCTGAGGCGCACTCTATGTTATGTGAGTGCTACTTTGGATTATGCATTGTTTTATGAGACTGGTGTAGATTTGCAGGTTTATGGATACACCGATGCCGATTGGACTGGTAGCATTCCAGATAGAAGATCTATTAATGGTTTTCTATTCTCGCTTGGGAGTGCAGCTGTTACATGGAGCAGCAAGAAGCAAGCCACTATTGCTTTGTCGAGTACAGAGGCTGAGTATAGAGGTGCTGCAATGGCAACATGTGAGGCATCATGGCTGGAGATGCTACTTGCGGATTTAGGTGTGGAAGTGTAAAAGCCTATCACCATTTATTGTGATAATCTTAGCAGCATACAATTAGCACGGAACCCTATTTTCCATGCTAGAACAAAACATATCGAGGTACATTATCAATTCATCAGAGAGAAGGTATTAGCAGGTAATATTTATCTTGTTTATGTGAGAATAGATGAACAGATTGCTTATATTTTCACCAAAGCACTTGGAGCTGAGAAGTTGAAGAAGTTTCGGGAGATGCTTGATTACAGGATATGGCATTGAGCTTGAGGGGGAGTGTTGAGATATCAAGCTCAACATGTGATGGTCTAGGACGACACGTACCAGTTTTTCATTTCTCTAACATGTATAGTGGTCACGCTGGTATATGTGAGGGATACTTCATCGAGCTTTATTAGATTTATCTATTGAGAGTGATGGCACATTTGTTTCTTGCCAGCTCACTCATTCGCGGACATTAGGTTTTTCCTTATGTACTAATCTTTATATATTGCACTAGTTGTATTCTTGTTTTTAGGTCATTCTTGTACATTCCTTTTTATGTAATAGAAGAAGAAGAAGAAGAAGATCATTCTTCCTTGCCTCAATCTATGTGTGTGCTTCTCCTTGAGAGTGAGAGTGTGTGAGTGAGCTCTCTTCCTTATCTCCTTCCTCCTGACATTGGATAGGCACTAGCATCCACATGTACATGGAAATATTTAGACGAATCTAGAGTAAACAAGATAGGAACTTCCATGAGCTTTGATATGAGAATCTAGTGAGCCTTTTCCTCTTCTTCTTCCCACTTAAATGAGACATCTTTCCTTGTAAGCTTGGAAAGTGGTTGATCTATGTCTCTATACATCTTGATTCAATATAACTATAATTTTTGGTGGTTAAGGAGCCATACTTTTGGCAGACACTACATATCCAAGAAGAGTACCTTGATTTGTTACTAGAAAGTGACACTTGTTTGGATTCGATTTCAACTTAGTTTCCTTGCATCTTTTAAACACCTATTGCACTTGTGATAGATTATCATCCAAGAAGTTCATAGGAGTACTAGTACAAGTACTTGAGAAGGAGGAAAAATCATCCATGAAGATTTGAAGAGCTTCTAGGACTAGAGGTCCAAGATAAGGTTCACTATTCTATTGAAAGTGCCAAGAGAATTTTTGAATCTGAATGGCATTTTTACATAAACATCAAGTATCCCAAGTACATGATGAAATCCATCTTGTCTCGATCCTCTAGGTGAATGGATATTGATTATACATGATAAAACCATCCATGAACTTGTATAATGTATGACCAACCACTTCTTCAATGACCTATTTCGTGAATGGTATAGGAAACCCATATGGAGCTATTGTTTGGCTCCTTATATCAATGGAATTCTATGTTCCCAAAAACTTGCAAGCACTCATTCCAAGTCCTTGCAATGTTAGGAAAATACATCAACATAAGCCTTCATAAAAGAAGCTACCTTTGAAAGAAATTTATGATAATTCCATAACCATGTGACAACTAGTATGGGGTGAAGGCTATCTTTGTTGCCTAGCTCAATTTCTTTGATTGGGTTCTGTTCCATCAATGTGTCTGGAGGCTCTTTTACATCTTTGGCATCTTCCATAACTTTCCTCCACATAGTCTTGGTGTCATATTCAAGAGCACTTTGGATATCAATTTGTTCTTCCTTTCTTGAATCCACCATGTAGGAATCTTGTGAATTGGAAAAGAATCTTCCTCACTAGGTTGATTTACCTTCTTTGTGTAGTTGGTTTCCTTCTAAACATTCGAATTAGCTTCATATATGTTGCACTTGGGTGGTTTCTTCCATCTCTATTGACCTGTTACATGCTCACCCAATCCAACACCCTGTAAGGGGCTCTTCTTTTTCTTCATGAACTTTTGCATTTGTCACATATGGAGAAATTCCATAACAAGGAAATGAATTACCTATTTCCAACCATGCTAGAATAATTTCTTCCTCTTCCACTTCAAAACTTGGACCTTCCATCATATCATGCTCACTACTAATGCTAATTGTGTGAGTCATATTGGTTTGTCTATGACTATCTATTCCTTCTTCCAAATGAATTTGATTTAGCTCCTTCCCTTCATTCGTAACCCACATTTTTTCCTTTCCCTAGTCATGTAGAACACTGACATGCCTCAATCAAGGCCTTCTAATCAATAGTGGAAACCCTCCAGCCACCTATGGGAGTCATAGAACAACACAATCTAGAGGAGAATGTTACCTTGTACCAAAATTTGTCCTTAAGGCACCACTCCTAGAGGTTTTACCTTGCTCTGATTTGCCTATGTTACTGTGAACTTAACTTCTTTAGAAGGTTGACACCTAAGCTTTTTAATAATATACTTTGGCATTAGATTTATACCTGAACCGCCGTCCACTATAACTCCTTGTAGTGTGTGATTTCTTATACTTATAGTGATCCTTGGGAGCTTATAATCAATAAGGGGGCTTCCTTGACCACCTTTCCTTCACACAAGCTTCCAGACCTTGCAATGAACATAGAATTGGACACTTCATCTATAATATTCAAAACCTCTGACTTGAATTTCAGATCCATGTTTAAGAGATAAAAAATACTCACCCCCTTCTTCATTGACTTTAATAGCCTTGAAACTTATGTTTTCCTTAGGGTCTGAGAGATGTGAAGGTCCTCTAGATCTTTCTAGGCCATGTTGTATGCTTTTCTAATTACTTCATTTATGTTTGTTGGATCCCCTCTTTTTTGGATATCTTCATCCTAGAACATCAAGAAGATCATCTATTTTGGGCATGGGGTATGTATGCTTGATGGTAAACTTATTGAATGATCAATAGTCCACACACAAACGATAAGACCCATCTTTCAAGCGATGAGTAATTGCCTCCCCTTTTGCTCAAATTGATACACATGAGAAGAAAAGTCTATGTTTGGTAATTTCCTAGCATTCCACTAATTAGGACTAGATCAAAATGTGTCAGTCATACAATCTCAAGATCTAATCTAACCTCGTAGGACTAGATTTGAGTGGGTAGATCAACGACTCATTGGTCCCATGTCTCAATGCCCTTTTCATTGGCTAACTCCACTATGTAGGCATACATTGACTACAAAGTTTCTAGATGTGCTCATCTGATGAGATGAGAACTAATGACGTTATGTGTGGAGCCCGTGTCAAAGAGGACCTTGATAGACTGTCTTGATATGAATCCTCTCATAACAATTAGCTCTATATGTGGGAATCAGTAACCTTTCTGTGCCATTAGGAAAAGCACAACATCTTGAATAGAAGGTACCTTCTTAATGACCATCATGGCCACTATGGGAGATGATATTTGAGATGGAAAATCTCCAAATTCCTCATCCACATATTTCCTTGTCTGTGTAGGAATTATGAATACGGTGTCGGGATGAAATCTTGCAGGGAGTGTGCTTGATTTTTCTTTTCAAAGTTCATTGATTTTATGCGTTTTGTGTGGTGTTTTCACTGAGAAAGTGGTAAAAATTATACATGTTTTGGTAGATTTGATTAATTGTGTGATGCAAAACCATGTTAAATATGTACATTAGACCTGTGTGTGTAAACAGCTAAGTCTTGACCCATAAAAACCTAGGTTTGACCATTGAAAACCACTGAAAATGTGAGTTTACGCCATGAAAACTAAACCTGAACCCTTAGAAATCCTTGGATTTTTGGCCGTAATTGTAAATAGATCCTTGAATTGATGTGCTAGAGTTAATTGTAGGCAAACTCCTAATTTCCCCGACCAAAAACCCTAACTTAGATAATTGGAATTGACGTTTATCCTAAGTCCAAACCCTTAGATTAATTAATCTTGTATGTACATAGTGTGAAACCAAAACCTTAGGCCCATAAAAATCAAAAGAGAAAAAGAAAAAGAATCAAAAATAGAAAAAGAAAAATTGAAAATTAAAAAGAGGAAAAACCAAAAATAGAATTAAGAGATGGGATTTTCCAAAAATAGCAAATGGACATGTAAGGTGATCTGGAATTAGAAAGTTGAGTAAGGACGTTAGAAGTTTCTAGAGGAAAGTCCAAAGTGCCTAAACTCATTTGTTCTTCCTCGTGGATCTTGCTTGTGGAACTTCCCTTCAGGTATGCTCCTTATCCATTTTAGTTCATTCATGTTTTTTATGTTCTTTCTCACATGCTCCATTACCATGAAAAGAGAAGGAAAGGTTATGGAGCCCTCAGGCACATGAGAGAGAGAATGTCTCAATAAACCCTTTTCCATTTCTAGCATAGATTTTATCCATTCTGATTTGGTTTACCATGCGGCATGAATATGTTGTTCTATTATTCGTTAATAATGTTGTTCTATTATTCGTTAATAGTAATGTATATGGGTGGAGAGGGAGAGAGATCCGTGACTTGATTACTTGTGCACCGATAGAGAGAGATAGTCAGAGAGAGAGAGGAGATGTGAAAATCGGGCATTGTTGTAGCAGAGAGAGAAGAAGCATGTAGAGTAAATGCCGGAGCTGGTGAGGGCATGAGGAGAGAGAAGCACGCTGTCGAGTGTCATAGAGAAGCTTGGTAGGTCTGGCGCTGACGTGTCGAAGAGAGAGAAGCAGAGATAGGCCGCGGCGCCTTAGCAGACTGCCTGGAGAGAGAGATGGGTAGTGCTACTGCTGACACAGACGCCAGAGAGAGCAATTATGCGTGCATAGCAGAATTAGAAGACAGAGAGATTGTCGGCCTCCTGTCGTTGACGCTGCTACAGACCACGTGGAGAGACACCGGAGAGAGATATGGCGGCAGGAGCTGCACGCACACGGGTCAATTTGGTAAGAGAGAGAATCGCGCATAGAGGAGGAATGGAGGATACGACGATAGGGGAGAGAGAGAGATGAATGCCTGGAAACTGGATGGTCGCACCCAGACAAGACAGAACAATACACATGAGAGAGAGAGTATTTGGAGTCGGCGCTGCGGCACTGTAGAGAGAGATAAGAGCACGCAATTGGCGGCTGATAGAGGGATAGCCTGAATCGCTATAGCCGGCTACAGCCACGTGGAGAGAGAGAGAGAGGAAGATCTACCTGTGGCGGCGCTACATACATGAGGAGGCACGGAGGAGAGAGAGATGGCAGACTTGTAGGGCGCGGCAGAATTCGCGAAGACATATAGCGCAAGCGAGTAGATGGGCATATTTGTCGGTTGAACAGCTACTTGGGGATGTAAGATCGAGAACCAAACATGAAACTGGAAACTGAAACTGGAAACTAGATTGATTGAAAGAAGGCTTATCTAGTGATGAACATAAGTAGAGCATCATCTCTAGTCCTCTGGAAAATGAAGCTAATGCTAAATCTTCTCACAAACACTGTGTAATAGGAATACGTGACGCAGGAAGCTCATCATGTACATATCATGGAGTTATAATAATCGATCGCATAATATTTCACGCCAGATGTTGCTCATTATGAAGCAAATAAGTCTCATGACTTTCATGATTTTAGAGCCTCTAACACATGTTATATATTGGTATGCCCTTCCGCGGTAAGAGGTTAAAACTAATGTATTTAATTAATGCTGAAAACTGCTAGAAAATGCTCACCATAGTTATAATTGTGGTTGTTATGATTGTCATAAATAGAGTGTAATCATTTTTCATAAATAGAGTGTAAACTTATGATTGTCATAAATAGAGTGTAATCATTTTTTCCTCTCTCTTAACATGAACTCAATTGAGAATGAAAGTGAGCAAGTATGAAGAGGCAATATTATTGATTTAAAATGCATCTTTGCATATCAAAGGAGATGTAGATAGATATGTGTAATACAAAGATAAAATATAACTAAAATTCATCATAAAATCAAAGCAAAAAAAAGGGGTATTGTTTTTGGTGTATTTCATTTTACTTTTCAAATGAACTCTTTGACCCCTCCTTGTGGATCTTCTTGGTGCATCTACTCTCCAGGTTGTGATTGATGATTTTGGAGATTATATGAAGTGACTGCCGGATTTCTAAAGAAAAAGAGAAGAAAAGCTTTTGCCACGAAGACTTGAAGAGAAGCTTTGATTAAAGAACGAAGACCGAAGTAAAAGGTTGGACCGCAAAAGATCGAAGCAGAGACTCGTGGGCATCTTCTCGCACTGTAGCAGGAGGCCTAGCTTATATTTGGCCGATCCGCACTGTAGCGGCGGCGTATTTATATTCGCTATCTGCACTGTAGCGGATTCTGTATCACTGATCAGCATTGTAGCGGGCATCTTTGTATTACTGAGATTTTATTGGACGACATCAGCTACATTTGCATCGTATCATTGAGTTCGTTTGCACGCCGATCCGGCGATTTCCGTGTTTAGTGCTGTATCTGGAGTTTTTTGTTCCTGACACCTACGGTCTCAAGCGTATGCACGTTCGCTCATCTCTTCCGAGAGGGTAGGGGCCTTACGACGATCGCCACACCAGACAGTGATAGGGCAAGGCGTCCAGTGCACAGACGCCGCTCGCCGGACGGGGGAACGATGCACACACGGGGCTTGATCCAACCCCATGCCGGCTCTTCCCATTCACCCGCTTCCTTCTCCGACACTTGAACCTGATGTGAAGCGAGGCGGTTGCCCAGTGATCCTCGACGCATCATCCACTCCTTGAAAAGATAGACAGGAACCTCGGCATCCGACAGAGACTCCAGGTACTAGCATTTCAGGTTCTATATTTTTTGCATTGCTTCACACACACTTTGAACAAAAAGATTGTTTTGTAGCCTGAGTTTGAGCATCCACACTCTGCATTAGCTTAGTCCATACGTGTGTGCATTTTTTTCTCGCTTAGACTAGGGATTTGCTGATTTTCTAGCTTAGACAGAACTTTAGAAAACATTATAAAATTGTCATAAGAAAGAGGGAGAAAAATACATTGAAATTTTTGGGATTTAAAGAAAGAAGAGATAGATCAAATTCTGGCCTAGGCAGAGAGAGCTTTAGATTGACCTTCACCTCCTGGCTCGTGACCCATCGAGTTTTTTCTCTGATCTCTGCTCTAAGATAAGAGAGATAGTAGAGCCACTTATACTGGACCTTGTGCTACGTTCTAGGACAGAGCAGAGAAGAGAGATGGAGGATATATTCAAGGAATTAGTAATAGAGAAACAGGGGGCTTGTGTAGTCCAAGCAGTTTTGAGAGAAAAAGATAAGTTTACGGGTTTGAATGTGACCGAATATCTGGATGTATTTGAGGAATAGGCACGGATCTATGGTCTACCTGAAGAGGATTTTGCACATTACTTCACACGGGTAGTTTCACGGACTATCCTACATCTATTACAGTGCACATAGCAAAGCCCTAGGCTGAATTCAGAAAAGAATTAGATAAGTTGTTTTATTTGGAAGATTTTTCCCAACATAGTAGAGAGGGGTTCCTACGGTGGGTAAACTCCCCGAAACCCACTGCTTCCCTGACTCATCTATTAAATGAATTCTTGAGTAGACATGCCCAACTTCCACAGGCCGATCTAGATGCATTGAAGCTTGACCTAGTCATTTCCTTCCTTAAGATCTTGAGTCTTGAAGACAGGAATGAGATCGAGAGGAGGATAGAAGAGCCTGGAAAGAGGTTTGGGTTGACAGAAGACTGGGCCGTAGTGAGGAGAGAAGTGGAAGCGGTTGGCCAGATGAGGCAACACCAGGTGGTATTATATGATAGACCTACAATAGTAGCTCCACAACCACCTAGGGAAGCTCTGCTTCCAGCGATTCCGAATGTGCCTGCAACATCAGCTTCTGCTAATGTTGCATCCACTTCGCGATCACCAATGGAGCTACAACTTGAGATTCTTAGCCGACAAATAGAAAATCTTATGACGATGCAAGCATCTATGTCAACAGAAATGACCAGTATTCATAATAAAGTTTATTCTATGGGGTATCAGAACCCCACTCCTCCTCAAACAAGTACTAGTTATGCGGATGCAATACAGAGAGGTACTATGCCCATTCCGAATATGCAAGGCTATGTGATGCATCAGCCTGCACCTTGAGTGTAGCCTGTTGCCCAATAGACACTTGCACCACCAGTGTAGCCTGTTGCCCAATAGACACTTGCACCACCAGTGCAGCCCACATTTCAACGAAAGAGTGGACCTTTTGAGAGACGAGCGACTGGTGGGTTTGGAGGGGCAAAGAGATGTGTATGGTGCGACATGCAAGAACATTTCTCATATGCATGTGAAGAGCTTAAGCTAGCAAAGGAGCATCAATTGGTAATAGATATAGACAAGAAGCTCTGTGATTTTAGGACCCGCCTTCCTCTACCTGTGAATTGGGAAAAAGGGGGGATGAAGAAACTTTCTGAGGATCTATCTGGTAATAATGCAAGCACATCGGCTGCACAGCTAGAGCCGATAGACGAGGGAGATGAAAAGGAGACTAGACCTCGACCTCAAAGAAACTATTCTATTGAAGCTTTAGTGAGGGTCAGGGATGCGATTATGCAGAAGACTGTCTGGAAGTCTCCTGTTGATCAATTCTCGGTCTATTCACATATAGCCAATGTGGAAGAAAAGAGGAAGAGGGATGAGACCCAGGAAGAGACTGAGCCAGAGAGGAGAGTAACAAGGAAGCAAAGTCAAGAGGCTGAAGAGAAGGCTAAAGAGCCCGAAAAGAAAGTACAATTTAAAGAGCTTGTTGTTTCAAAGGAAGAGACAAAGAAGAAGGAAATAAAGGAGGGAAAGAGGCCAGCTAGGCCAATTAATATTCAAGAGTCGTTTAAAGAGAAAGAGAAAGAACTAGAACCTATTCAAAAGACTGATGAAATTCAAGAAACTATTCAAGAAAAAGATAAAGAGAAGAAGAAGAAAAAGAAGAGGGACCCAAAGGTGGTTTTGATTTCTGAGTTGGAAAAGAAGAATGATGCAAGAGAGATACTAAATGACATCATGTTGAAGAGTCAGTGACGATGTCCTTAGAGCAGGTCTTCTCCATAGCGAAGCCTGAATTCAAGGACAGCTTTATTAAGTTGATAAAGAGAAAGAGGTTTCCATTACCTGAAGATATAGAGATGGAAGAAGCGACTGAAGGGACGCATGTGACAAATGAAGCCATAGCATTGAGTGATACTTCTGATGACAAGGATGATGAGATTGCCAGGTGCCATAAGAATTTGTTAGGTCCTATTACACCTGATGACGAGATGAGAAAGACAGAAAGTGAGTTTAGCAGGACTTTTTGGGCTAGAGAGACACCTCAAATGAAGGTGAAAATAGGAAGCAATGAAGAGCCATGTTTTGTTGTGGCCTTGATTGACTCAGGGTCAGAAATAAATGTGATTTCTAAGAAGCTCTGTGATCAGTTTAGGTGGCCAATAGATAAAGACTATGGATGGAGGATGAGAACAGCGGATAATGGCTCAGGAGCACTGCTTGGGGCATGTGCATTTGTGCCTGTGACGATAGGAGAGATTTCTGAGGAATTCCACTTCTTTGTCCAGGACCATTGTTCATATGAGGCTATCGTTGGACAGCCCTTTATAGCTGAGGTATGAATGGAGACTAAGGGATGGATGATGGATCTGCCTATGCATGAATCCGTTCTAGATCTAGTCTTCATTCTCTGCAAGTGATGATAGTGTGTCCGAATCACTCCAGGAATAGAAAGAATATAAGAAAGAGACCTATTAACTCCCATGACCATGATGAGTGTATGCACGTTGGAGAGTATGGAGCTTCTACTGAGCAAATTTAATGTTAGGATCTACTGTTGAGTGAGACAACAGTGGGAGTTGGTTTGATGTCTTGCATGATTCTGTACATAGTTTTGAGAGTTTTTCCATTTATTCATCTGCATTTAAGTTGTTGTGCATACAGAAAGAGAATGTTTCAAATAAGTTCAAAAAAGTTCATGAGAGACACTATAAAGATTTAGGAATCATGTTATCTAATGAGAGGATTGAGGATGTGATCCATTTTGAGAGGAGTTCGACTACTCTGGAAGAGCTTGAACAGGCATTTGAGAGAAATGAGAAGTCACAAATCATTATGCTCAGCTCTATCAAAGAGTATGAGATGACTCATGAGCTCATGAGAGAGCATGAAGTAAATGTAAACACAAAGTATAAGACTGTGGATAAGAAAGTGAAACCTATAGCTCAACCATTGCCAGAAGATAGTCATGAGAAGATTCTACGAGTGTCAGATGACCCTATGCTGAGACGACAAGATCTCATAGGGTATCATTTTACTGATGAGATGGTTAAAGAGATCAAGTTTGGAGAAAAACCATTCCTGAGAGATGAAGAGAAAGAGAAGTTTATTGAAGTCATCAAGAAACATGAAAAAGCATTTGCACTTTTCCCGCATGAGATAGGTTGCGCAGACCCGAAACAAGTATCTCCCATGATCATATTTACAGTGCCACATATACCATGGAATATCCGGCCTATACCAGTCCCAAGGGCTCACTTGTCTAAGCTGATGAGATTGCTCAAGGAAAAGATTTCAATGTGGATATTGGAACTCTCCTCGGCTCCATTATTCGAATAGGTGGTTTATAGTGCCTAAGACAAATGGGAAGCTTCCTTTCATCCAGGATCTGCAGCCTGTGAATAAAGTCACAATTAGAAATGTAGGAATAGGACCCATATTGGATGAGTTTGCTGAAGCGTTTGCTGGGCATTCCATCTATTATATGGGTGATCTGTATTCAGGGTATGACCAGTTTCAGCTGGCTATGGAGAGTAGAGATATCACGACCATGAGGAGTCCATTGGGCCTTATACACATGTGTACTTTGCCGTAAGGAGCGACGAATTCTGTGGCTCACATGATGAATTCGATGAATCTAGTTTTACGAGACTTTATACCATCCGTTACTATGCCATTTATTGATGATGTTCCGATAAAGGGATGTGAGGAAAGAGTGAAAGATGTCACTTTAGATGCTTCTGGGTGCAGAAAGTTTGTTAGTGATCATATTTCTGACTGTGAGAAGATCTTTGAGAGATTTGAAGATGTGGGGCTAACACTTTCTTTAGAGAAATCTATTTTTGGCATTGATGAGGTCTGCATTGTAGGACATCTGTGTGGACATTATGGCCGCAAGCCATACCCGCAGAACGTTGAGGCCATTAGCAGGATCTCTAAGGTGTGTCGTAATGTCAGTGAGGTGAGAAGGTTTCTAGGAGCCTGTGTATTCTATGTGATATGGATTCCTCACTTTGCTCACGTTGCGAACCCCTTATATGACCTTCTGAGAAAGAGAAAGAAGTTTGTATGCACAAAGAAACAGTCGAGAGCTATGCATAGACTGAAGCATCTGCTAATTGAAGCCCCGATTCTGCAGCGTGTTGACTATTCAGGTCAGAGGCCTATCATTTTGACCGTTGATACCAATCCTATCGGTATAGGCTGGATCATAGGGCAAGATGATGATGAGGGGCAGAGATATGCAGTGCGCTTTGGTGCTAAGATTTTGCATGACACTCACAGAAAATATCCGCAAATAAAGAGAGAGCTATGGGGACTGGTGACTGCTTTAAAGACCGATAAAAAGTATTTCATTGGGGCAAATGTGATAGTTGAGACCGACTGTCTTCCGTTGATTGGCATGATAGCAAACTCTTCATCTCCGAACATTGCTATGCTTAGATGGATCTCTTATGTAAAGTTCATAAATCTTGCCTTTGTACACATAGCTGGGAAGTTGAATACAGTGGCTGATATGCTTTCAAGAGCGAAATTTGATGATGATTCTGATGATGATGATGAGGTAGAGAGAGATACACACATGATGAGGTATGATCCATTAGTATATATATATGAGAAGTTCCGAGAGAGTGACTATGATGGTGAGTGGAAAGATATAGGAAGATATCTGAGTACTCGAAAACCTTCCCCAGGCTGGTCCACAAATAAGTATAGATCCATCAAGAAAAAGTCTTACAACTTTTTCTTGAAGGATGGGCTTATTTGGCGACACGCTAAGGACAAGGTAAAGAGTCCACAGAGAGTACTGAGTTTGAGAAGTCTTCAGAGCAAGGTAATGAGAGAGATGCACGAGACCTTATGGGCAGGTCACAAAGGATTCTATGCTACATATGAGAAGATTAGGGAAGCCTAGTGGTGGCCAGGGATTTATGTGAGTGTGAGAGGTTTTGTAGACATGTATGCTACATGCCAAGTGCATTCATCAGCTAGGCACAGAGACCCATTACATCCGACTTACCCTCCTTGTATCCATTACAAGTGGGTGATCGACCTTGTAACCATGCCCAAAGGGATAGATAAGATGAGATCATTGTACTTGCCAGAGAGGACTTGACCAACCATATGAAAGGTCGAACTCTCCGTACGAAGAGGACTTATAATGTATACAAATTTCTTTTAGAAGAAGTGATCTCGAGATTCGGTTACGTTGAGAAAGTGGTTGCGGACAGGGGAGAGTTGGATGCGAGAGGCAAAAGAGCTCTTTGATCGACATGGAATTCGATTGTCTCTCACCACTGCCTATAACCTAGAGGCAAATGGGAAGATCGAGAGAGGTCACCCTTCCATTGTGAAGGCAATCTCTAAGGCTTGTAGCGATGACATCAAGCAGTGGCCTAGATTTCTTCCATTCGCATTATGGGCTGATAGGATGACTTACACTCGGTCCACAGGTTTCATGCCTGCTGAATTGATGTATTGTCAGAAGCCAGTCTTCCCCATCCAGACTCAGATAGTGACATGGTTGATGCTCCCATGGAATGATGGTATGACAAGAGAAGAACTTTTATCATTGAGAATAAAGCAGTAGAACAAGAAAATAAAAAATTGAAAGAAGCAGTCCAAAAATTAAAGGAGTCCAGATTAAAGAATAAGATTTATTTTGACAAAACCCATCGATTCAGATGATGTAAGATTGCAATAGATGATTGGGTGTTGGTATACGATAGTACATTCGATACCCAATACGATGCTAGGAAGAAATTGACCAAACGATGGTTTGGGCCATATGTGGTGACGTCTGTGTTTGAAAATGGTACATATGCGCTTCACGAGTTAGACAGTACTCATATGAGATCTTTGATTGCAGGAAAGAGGATAAAATAATTCAAGAGAAGAAATGATGCAGACTATGAGATTGAGTAGGAACTCGTAGAGGATGCCGATGATAGTGAGGATGATGTTGATGAAGAACAATAGATCAAGAGATTGAAGAAAAGCTGGTATCAAACAATGATGAAAATGAAGAAAAATGAGCAGGTGAAACGTTTCTGATTTGATTTCTATTTTCTTTCTGATATAGCATATGCATTGCATTGTTGTGTATGATAAAGATATGTATGAGTCTAAGAAAATCATGTAGAATGAAGATAACAAAATATCTATTATGGGTTTGCATGAAGCATGAATGACTAGGGATTATATGAATGGAGTCAGCTAGCAGACTAGAGACTTTTGGGAGTGAAAGCTTGGGAATGTGATGGCATGCTTAGACCGAGTGCATGTATATGCTGATTGATTTGAACACTTAGTGAGTGGGATTCTTTGGGTCCTACTACTTATTTCTTGTGAGATCTTATCTCCATATGGATCATGATTTATGAAAAACATTCATACTCATGCCAGCTGTATACGTGTGTGTATGTTATCAGTGTGCTGCGATGGGCTAGTAGGCGGATGGAACCACCTTGCTCGGGTGACCAAGGCCACGAGCTGACACTAGTTTTGTCGTAGGCATGACCTATTTGTTGTCATGCACCTGCATGGGTCGGTAGGTGGGTGGAGTCACTCTGGCTGGGTGGTCAGAGCCACGAGCTGACGTCGATTTCATGTAGGGTTGATGTTGTGTATGTCGTGCGCTATGTCAGGTTGGCAGACATGTGGGATAAACTTGGCGAGGTGGACAAGTCCATGAGTCGCACCTAATTTTGACATAGGCCGATTTGTGAAAGAAAGATAAAAAGAAAAATGCTGAGCTGAGATGAAGTGAAGAATAAAGAAAAAAGAAAAAGAAAATTGAAAAAGATAAGAAAAAGAAGAGATCTAATGGAGAGTTGAATAGTAGAGAATAAATAGTGGGAAACAAGGCATATTCTACAAACTCGATTAGTAGGAACTGAGCATATGCTAGTACTTAGGATGAGTTGCTAGATCTGAACCAGTTTAGCAAACACAAGATCTAAAAAGCCAACAGTTTATTCATATGGTTACTTGTCAGATTGCAGACGCAAAAACATAGTATGATGTTTGTGAAGCTTGAATCTACTTAATTTTCTAAAATTTGTACTAATCTTTATAAAATTTCATGTACTGCATGAGACCATGCTTTGATTTTTGTAAGAAAGACATTAAAAAAGTAAAAAGTGTTTCAAAAGAACCCTGATACGCTTCTCTTGGATCTTGCAGGTTGGCCCATCGGGACGATGTGCAAGTTTAGTGGGGACGAATGTCAGGTTGAAATCCCGCAAGGAAGTGTGGATGATTTTTTTTCAAAGTTCATTGATTTTATGAGTTTTGTGTGGTGTTTTCACTAAGAAAGTGGTATAAATTGTACATGCTTTGTTCGATTGAATTGATTGTGAGATGCAAAACCATGCAATTCTTACAGATTGAGTTTGTATATTTGTAAATGGCCATTGAGCTAACCTTTGATCCATAAAATCCTAGGTTTGACCCTTAAAAATACCTGAAGATGCGAGTTTGTCCCATGGAAACCAGACTTGAACCCTTGGAAACCCTTGGACTTTAGGTCCAAATTATAAATAAACCCTTGATTTGACATGTTTGAGTTAATTGTGATCAAAATCCTAATTTCCCCGACCAAAAATCCTAGTTTGGATCCTTGAAATTGGCTTTTATCCTAAGATCAAACCCTTAAATTAATTAATCTTGTATGTACATAGTGTGAAACCAAAACCTTAGGCCCAAAAAAATAAAAGGAGAAAAAGAAAAAGAATCAAAAATGGAAAAAAAATGAAAAATAAAAAGAGAAAAAATAAAAAATAGAATTAAGAGATGGGATTTTCCAAAAATAGCAAAATAGACATGCAAGGTGATCTGGAATTAGAAAGTTGAGTAAAGAGGTTAGAAGTTTCTAGAGGAAGGTCCAAGGGGAGGGGGTCTATAAATAAGTGCCTCATTTGTTACTCCTCGTGGATCTTTCTTGTGGAACTTTCCTCTAGGTATGCTCCTTATCCATTTTAGTTCATTCATGTTTTTTATGTTCTTTCTCACATGCTCCATTACCATGCCAAGAGAAGAAGAGGCTATGGAGCCCTTAGGCACATGAGAGAGAGAATGTCTCAATAAACCCTTTCCCATTCCTAGCATAGATTTTATCCATTATGATTTGGTTTACCCTGCGGCATGAATATGTTGATCTATTATTCGTTAATAGTAATGTATATGGGTGGAGAGGGAGAGATATCCGTGACTTGATTATTTTCGCACCGATACAGAGAGATAGTCAGAGAGAGAGGAGATGTGGCAATCGGACGTTGTTGTAGCAGAGAGAGAAGAAGCATGTAGAGTAGATGTCGGAGCTGCTGAAGGCATGAGGAGAGAGAAGCATGTTGTCGAGTGTCATAGAGAGAAGCTTGGTGGGTCTGGCGCTGACGTGTCGAAGAGAGAGAAGCAGAGATAGGCGGCCCGCAGACTGCCTGGAGAGAGAGAGATGGGTAGTGCTACTGCTGACACAGATGCCAGAGAGAGGGCAATTATGCGTGCATAGCAGAAATGGAAGACAGAGAGATTGTCGGCCTCCTATCATTGACGCTGCTACAGACCACGTGGAGAGACATCGGAGAGAGATATGGCGACAGAAGCTGCACGCACACGGATCAATTTGGTAAGAGAGAGAAACGACGGGTGCTAAACAAAATCTCCGTGAGAGAGAGAATTGAGAGAGAGACGCGACCCTGACAACAGAGTTGGGGTCGGTGAAGTCAGAGCACGGCATAATTCGTCTGGAGAGAGAGAAAGATGGATGTTTTTTTTTTTTTTTGAAAAAAACAGGAAAATATAAATTAACAGGGTAAATTACATATGTGCAGGGGGCAGGAGCACCTGAAACTCAAATAGTCACAGAGATGCCACCATTGCAAACCTGCAATGGGAGTACAACTGGCTCAATATCACTTTCCATCTTGTGAAGTGGTGGGCTGCTAGGATACAGTGCAGATCATGAGAGGGCAGAGAGGGTTTGGTGATTCTCTTGATATAATTATCAGACACTCTTTTCAGAGTGTGATGTAGGGGAATCAGAAAATTCTTTCTCCCATTGCCAAAGACCTGATTATTTCTACTAAGCCATATGGCCCACAGGATGTGCCCACGCCAGGTATTCCACAGGAGGATATCCATATTTTTGCAACATCCGATCAAAGCATCAATCCTTGGAAGCTTGGGAGCTTTACAAGCATGTAGATAGTTATCAACACATTTCCAGTAAGGCTTAGCATGATCACAGTCAAAGAAGACGTGATAAACATCCTCCACCCTGCCACAAAATGCACATTTACCACCATCAAAAAATATTTTCCTGACTCTGGGGCCCACCCAAAGCCCTTGATGAATTATCAACCACTGAAGACAAGACTGTTTGCTGCTTTCTGGGTAAGCCCACAGAGATTTAAACCTATAGAACCACTGAGCAGAAGACCAGCTCAGGTTCCAAATTTTGTTCAATTTAGGAGTGATACTATCCATCGAGTCTTTCTTCTTCTTGAAGTTCTTGTAAATGTACTCAGCAACATCATGAAGTTTTATTTCCTTCCAATTGCACCTGGTCAGCTGTTCAGCCAGCATCTCCTTGTGAGACAGCAATATCTGTAAACAGGCAGCAGAAGCATTAGTCATATTGACCAAATCATAATCAGACCTTACCTTCCCAATAGACATATAGTCTTTCCAAGATTTGAATCCAAGCTTCCTATGACATTTATGTTCCTTGATAGAAATGTTCCTATTGTTCCAATGAGCCAACCAACCCAGCCAGGGGGATTCCTGTAAGTAGAATTGAGCCATGACAGACAACTTGTCAGTAGGACAGAAAACACTTTTAGCTTTGAACCAGGCTGTCCAGAACCTACAAATCAGAGGACTTCCAACAGGGGAAATGGGGTGAGGGCAGGTAATAATGTCCCAAATATTAAGATTATTCCAAGCCCTGTAGTTAGTCAAAAAGAATTTGTTAACAGATCTTTGAATAAGAGTAGCCCATATCTCATTGTTGCCAATGCTTCTAAGAATCCATTTAGCAGACAGGGTGTCTGCCATTTTTTTTGGGCACCTCACCCCCAATCCCCCTTTTTCTTTATTCATGCAACAAATATCCCAAGAAACTTTGGCAATTTTCTTTCTGTTTGCCGATCCCCCCCATAAGAATCTTTTGGCCAGAGAGATCACCTGATTAAGCTTCTTTTTGGAAGGAGTCCAACAAGACAGGAAGTAGACAAGTTTAGGCAATAAATAATGGTTAAGAATAAAAGAACGATGGGGAAGGGAGGAATTAGAATCATACCACAGAGCCAGCCCTTTTTTGAATTTGTCACACACCCAATCCCACCTTTGATCAAAAGAGACATTAAAACCCATAGGGATCCCAAGAAGCCCAAATATCACCCCTTCTTTTATAATACTACAACCAAGCTGAGAAATAATGTCTGGTATAGCATTATTAGAGGCTTTGAATCCAGTTTTACTATGGTTGACCCTAGAGCCACTAGCCAAACAAAAGACATCAAGACAATCCAAAAACTTAGTTAGGGACTGGGGATCATTTTTTAAAACAACATTGGTATCATCAGCAAACATCTGAAGACAAAGAGGGGCAGGGGAGTTAGGAATGCACACACCTTTAATATTACCGTCAGACAGAGCATCCTTCACTAACCAACCCAAAGCATCACTAGCAATGGCAAAAAGAAGAGGGGCCAAAGGGCACCCTTGTCTTATAGATCTAGCCAACTTGAAGGGTTCAGACATATGACCATTAATAGAAACTCTTGAAAAGGCATTTCCAAACAGAGTACTCACATATTTAATAAATCTCCTTCCCAATCCTAAGTCATGAAGAGACTGCAAAATAAAGTCCCACTCAATCCTGTCATAAGCTTTGTCAAAATCAATTTTAAAGAAGTAGTAATCTTGACCAGACTCTCTAGCATAATCCATGCCTTCCCAAAGGGAGATGATGGCATCAAGAATAAATCTACCTTTAATAAAACCTTTTTGCTCAGGGAGAATGAGCTGGTTCATCAAAGGGCTAAGTCTCCTAGCAAGAGTAGCAGCAAAAATTTTGTAAATGGTGTTTAGGCAGGTGATGGGCCTCCAGTTGTTAAGGTCATCTTTGGGACCTCTCTTATGAATAAGCTTGATTACCCCAGTGTTAATGGAACAAGGGAGAAATCCTTTACTAGAAACCTCTTCCCATATCAAGAGAATGTAAGGAGTGAGAAAATCCTTAAGAATGATAAAAAATTCGTTAGGCAGGCCATCCATCCCAGGAGATTTACAGGGATTCAATTTATTGATAGTTTCTTTGATCTCACCAGCAGTGAGGGGCAGGTCCAGAATGGGAACCAGGCTAGCAGGAATCATTTTTTTCCTTTTCAAAGCAATAGTAGCCCTGGCCCTCTGAATGTCCTCCCCCCACTTGGGAGAAACAGAGAAAACATCCATAAAGAAGCACTTGGCCTCCTGTAAAGTCTCTTCAATATTGGAAGTAACACTCCCATCTTTTTTCTTAACCGGGGGGACAAAGTCCCTCACTTTCCTCTTTTTCATAAGAGAAAACATATGTTTATTGTTCCGATCCATGTTCTCACTCCAGAATTCTCTTGAAATAGCAAGGGAGCTCCTAGCTTCCAGGTACCTCTCTTTACACAACCTCACAGAGCAATCAACATACTCTTGAGAGTTAACATCAAGGGAATTTAACTGATTCATAAGCGAAAGCCTCCTCTGAGTCCTCAACTCCAAGGCATGCTTCCTATAAGTGGTGAAAAGCTTTTGGATACTAGAAACAGCATGCTCCCAAGCAGCAGTAGGGGAACTATCAACCTTGAAGTGGTAGGTGATGATATCCTTAGTACGAGACATGATACTAGGAATCTTGAGTAAACTAAAATCTATGTGAGGCCGACCAGCTTTATGATTAGGATTGCCTTTCCTGAAGGTCAGAAAAAGGGGTTTGTGATCCGAAACTAAAAGAGTATGATCTATCTTGCTGCTAATATCCCAACACTCTTGGGTAAACTCCGTACTCGCATAACATCTATCAAGCCTAGCCGCTCTATAATGTTCCCCTACTTGCTTATTAGACCAGGAAAATCCCGAGTTCCAGGAAAGGTCAGACAAGTCCAGGTGGTTGCATAAATTGAACCAGGAATGTTTTTCAGTGCCAAAAATACAGTTACCTTTTCTTTCCCATCTATCCTGCAAAGAAGTTACCATATTAAAATCCCCAGCAAGGATAACAGGACTGTCAAAAAAAAATAACTCTTCCCAGCAGCTTTTTCTTTCAGCACACAGGTTTGAAGCATAAACCGAAATGATAGAACAATTAAAAGGGTCCCCCATCTTGACAGCACACCATTGGTGGGAGTTACTATGAACAACATCCTTAACAGACTTGGAAATACAATTAGACAAACCAACCACTGCACCACCTTTGCCACTAGGGTGGTTGGTGTGGTACCAAGTGAAATTAGAGGCCAGAATGTTTAAGTGCCTAAGCAAAGTATCTCCTTCAACTTTGACTTCCTGCAAGCAGAGAACATCAGGCATGATGGGAAGCATCTTAAGCCAGCAATTAATCATTTTGGGCCTGACTACATCAGTCAGCCCTTTAACATTTATGGTGATAATTTTAAGATCAAACATCATAAAAAAGACAGATTATTTACGACTATTTTTAGTCGGCTTGGGTGCAGAGGATGATAACCTGACAGCTTCTTTCCTTTTAGGCTTACTTACTTTAGTGTGATCAATGCATGAGTCCATATCCTGAGACATGGGTACAATTTCACAATGTTCCCCTTCCTCATCCATACAGTTGATTGAGTCCTGATCCATAGCATCAAGTTCATTACTGAAATGTTCCATAGAAGGGGGGGAGCACTTCATTAACCTGTTGGGAGAAGCATGGATTATCCTTTAGACCTGCTGGTTCATGAAGAACCTTGTTTTTTTTCCCAATTTTTTTCCAGCTTTCTGTAGAGCCATGATCTTCTTTTCCTACCTTCGCAGACTTGGTATTACCTGTTGCATCCATATTGGGATCAGTATTTTCATTCTGTTCCACAACAATAGGAGAGCCACCTGCAATGTTTTTGTCATCAAAAGGATTAGAGATGTCCTCTACCAGAATGTCATATGGGTTATCTGACTTAAAGGTCTTTTTTTTCGATTTTTGAACTTGCTTTTTCCCCGGAACATTGGGGGTAATACTAGTAGCAGGGGGTATTACCTGTTTATCTTGATTACCTTCCTCGTTCCGCGAATTGATGAGGGGACAATCCCGAATTAGATGGCCCTGCTTGTAACAGTTGTAACAGGCGTTAGGCAAATTACGGTACATAATCCTTTGGGTGTGTAATTTCTTACCCTGGGAGTCCTTAATAATTATTTGGGTCTTGATTTCTTTGGAAACATCTACTTCAATTAGCACCTGAGGATCCCATTTAGTATTAATGATACTATTTCTGGATTTTTGACCCAGAACTCTACCGATCATATTTCCAAGATGCTCAATCCATGGGTAAAAGTCTATGGGTAGTTCTGGGAATTCAACCCACACCGGGATCTTAGTAGGTTTTGGGCCCTTGGGGTTAAAACCAACATGCCACTTGAAAAAAGACATAGGGATATTCCTTATAAGCCATTGGGCTTCACTGATAACCTGCAAGGCGCTGTTAGCTTCTTCAAAAAAGAACAGATAGAAGTTGTTTGGGCAATACTGAATGTGCTTAACCATTAGTCCCCTAGCTTCCCAATGCGTTTTTATCCAATTCTTAAGAACATCATGCGGTGGTCTAGGGCCGTGACAAAGCCCTATGACAACCCTACCTAACAGATGCTCTTGCCAACTGTCCAAGGAGGTCCTATCTATTATAAACGAGTCTTCTTCGTCGTCTTCACTAGGGATGTCATCTACAAGTAATTTATGCGGATTATCAGAGCATTCTACTCTCCCAATACCCCTATCAATGCCCTTACCACCTCGATCAGAAATGACAGGAGAAGATAAGAGATTACCTGTGTGCTTAATGGAGTCCGCATATGTCTTTTGAGGAGAGCGAGTGACAGAGCCTGTTCGAACCGCCAGGCTGCCAGAAGGGGCATCGGCCATGGGCGAATCCTTTAAACCATAGTTGCAAGCACTTACCTGTTGATTTCCCACTGTGTTAGGCAGAGCAGGAGCGTTCACTTCTACTCCCCCGTTCAGCGGAGCACCAACCACAGAGATTCCGTTGCGTAACGCTTCGAAGAGCGCCATGAGAATGACGAGGAAGAGATAGCAGAGCCGGAGCAAACAGAGCGGCCCCCCCCACAGGGATGTTGACTTGCTCTGAGGCAGAGAAAAAGAACTAACAGGGAGATTGACGGCAACTCAAAATCCTAGCGCATGAGAAGAGAGAGAGAGAAGGAGGGAGAGAGATAGCCTGAATTGCTATAGGCGGCTACAGGCATGTGAAGAAGAGAGGAAGATCTACCTGTGGTGGTGCTACATGAGGAGGCACGGAGAAGAGAGAGAGAGAGAGAGAGAGAGTTGCGTGTGGTGATTGGCGGCACGCTACAAGAACGGTGTGATGGTAGAGAGAGAGAGAGAGAGAGAGATCGATTC
Source organism: Ceratopteris richardii (assembly GCA_020310875.1). Lineage (NCBI taxonomy): Eukaryota > Viridiplantae > Streptophyta > Polypodiopsida > Polypodiales > Pteridaceae > Ceratopteris > Ceratopteris richardii. Next base: position 13,833,214 of record CM035416.1, read on the forward strand.
AGGCGGCGCCGCTTACGTTTTTTTACACCGATAGAGAGAATATGGGGATCAAGGCAGAGGAGAGAGCGTTACGCATGGTGATTGGCGGCACGCTACAGGAACAGTGTGACGCTAGAGAGAGAGAGATCGATTCAGGTGGTGCTATTGACGTTTTTTACATCGATAGAGAGAATATCGGGATCAAGGCGGAGGAGAGAGAGAGAGAGAAAGAGAGAGAGAGAGAAATGCAGAGGTCGATAGTGGTAGATACACGCAGGAGGCTATGTTGATGAGAGCACTGCTGAAATGGTGTTGTCAGAGAGAGAGAGCGAGAGAGAGAGAGAGAAAGAGAATGAGAGAGAGAGAGATGTCCTCCCTCGTCCTTGCCGAACAAAATGAAACCACATTGAAATTTGTAGTTATGGAAATCAGAAGCACTATGCTGTGTGTCTAATATATTTTCAGGGTTACTGTGCAAAAACTAACCAGGTTCTAGGAATGCTATTTGGTGTTTTTTACGGGCAAAAAACTATAGATGATACTGGTAGGATTTGAGATACAGAGATTGGGTATGGGTGAAAGATACGCTGGGAGTGTCTCCACGACTTGTAAATGAATTAGAAGCATTCCTGCATATGAAATCTTCAAGAAACACTTAAGAGAGAGAAAGTGTATGTCAAAATTAAAACCCTCGATTTTCCATATAGTAACTTGCGTCTTCCTTTAGGTTTGGCAGTACTTTTCAGTTCTTAAACAATACAATTGATACAAAGACAAACACTCAAAGTTAAGAGAGAGAAAGAGAAAGGAAGAGAGAGATAGAAAGATTTTGGTTTTCAAATATTAAAAGAAAAAGTAATTAATGAGATGGGGTTTATTTCAAGTATGTTCTAAAAGTATTAATGAAAAATGTTTAATAGACCCTGTGGATCTCTTGTGGGACGTTTCTCCAGGTCTTTGATTTTGCATGGGCTATCGAAGTAAAGAGAAGAAAAGCTATTGAGAAGAAGACTTGAAGTAAAGCTTGGACCAAAGACCGAAGAAAAAGAAGAGATCTGAAGACTAGCGAGACTCGTAGGGCGACTTTCTCGCACTGTAGCGGGGAGTATGTGTTATATTTGGCCGATTCGCACTATAAAGGTGGCATATATATTGTATCACCATACCGCACTCTAGTGGTTTTATTGTACCACCGACCCGCACTGTAGGGGGAATCTTTGTATCATTGAGATTTTATTGGACGACTTCAGTGGCATTTCCATTGTAGCATTGAGCTTTGTCTGCACATCTATCCGGTGACTTCCGTGCTTTAGCATGGTATCTGGATCTCTCGCTCCCGACGCCTATGGTTTTACACGTATGCACGTATGCACGTTCACTCGTCTCTTCTGAGAGGGGAGGGGCCTTATGACGATCACCATACCACACAGTGAGAGGGCGAGGTGCCCAGCATGCAGACGCCGCTTGCAGGATAGTGGGAATGATGCACACACCAGGGGCCTGATCCAACCCCAGCGTGGGCTCTTCCCGTCCACCTGACCTCCTTCTTCCCGAAAACGGTTGCAACTATCTTCTTCTTCTTCTTCTTCTTCTTCTTCTTCTTCTTCTTCTTCTTCTTCTTCTTAGAACAATCTTTAAATGGATGCTATCCTAAGCATCCATAGAAAAAACCTTCTCTCATTGCCTTATCTTTTTTTTAGGGGTAAGAATTGACTTATTATAAATCCTCTCAACTAGAACATACAATTTCTTTTTGGATCTTGAAGCTATCTTGATCATGTGCATGTGCTTAGCCTCTTTATGATGCTATGCACTACTCAAAACGGGAGCACTCCAGGAAGTGGGTCAGGTCATCTTCGTCCATGAGGACCTCTAGCCCTTGGAGCATATGCCCCTGTGACAATCTTCATAAACTAGAGTAATATCTTTGGCCTATTCCAAAGAGTGGCACCCTCCTTTCTAACTAAAGGTTGAATCGCTTCTTGTAGTCCCAAGGCGAACTTCTGGACTTGAAGAAACTATGGAATGGAATTTGGTACTTGAAGAATCACTTCCCTGTATTTATCAACATATTCCTAGATTGTTTTGCTTTTCGAACTAATGAAAAAATAGGTTTCAAGTGCCCTAGACCTCTCAACTGGTGACACAAAGTTATTATAAAACAATATTTTGAACCGTTCTAAAGTCATGGTGTAGAATAATTTTTTGAAGAACAGAGTAAAGGATGGGCACCAAGGAACCAAATATTGAAATTGGGCCAAGAAGTCCAAAAGCTGGTTGGAGCCAAGATGTCCAAAATCTGGGATTGGGTGCCAAGACGTCCAAAATCTGGAGTTGGGTGCCAAGACGTCCAAAATCTAGAGTTGGGCACCAAGACACCCAAAATTTGGAGTTAGGTGCTAAGACGCCCAAAATCTGGAGTTGGGTGCCAAGATGTCCAAAATTTGGAGTTGGGCACCAAGACGTACAGATGGTAGTGTTGGATGCCAAGACTCCTAAGTTCTCGAGAAGGGCGACGACATGCTAGATTCATCCAGACAAAAAGTAGACCTCACAAGGCGGCCAAGTGGGCCCCAACCACTCATCATTACACGAAAAAGTATGGTACTAGCGACCATGCTGACAATTGAAATGCCTAGTGCATAAACTTCCCATTACTCTCATGTAATAAACTCTCCTATTGTACCGGTTCCTCACCTCTCCTATAAAAAGGGGAAACCTCAAGAGAGCAGGATATAGCATATAGTGCACACTACAGGAGACTATAGCTGAGAGTGAGTGTAGGCTTAGAGCTCGTAGAGACCTGCTTATGTTGTTTTCTTATGCTACTTATGTGAGAATACTTGGAGGTTGAATTCTGTTGTTCCATTGTTTTGTGTTGGTATGATAAGTGGTATGGTTAGCTAATTGCTTGTACGGATTGTGTTACATTTGGTTGTCCTAGTTTGTATTGTCTTGTGCTCTATTTTGTAAGCATGCATGCAGCTATTGTGACTCTTACTCCTAAGTGTCGTTTGTGGTGGTGATACAGAGGCTTGGTGATAAGTGTCTATTATGGTAATGTGCTTCATGTGCTTACATGTGCTCCAGAAGTAGTGCATTTTGCATTTTCTGCACCCACACTTCACTTCACTACCTACAGATAAAAATTTGGCATGCTGGTGGGATAGGGCTTCTGGAGATTTCCTTTCCTTGAGAAATAACTTAGAGCTTGAGTGCCCAGGGCCACCTCTCCTCCTTAGGGTGACTCCTTCTCCTCCTCTCCTCCTGAGTAACATCCTCTCTTGGCTTCTTGAGTGACTCCTCCTCGTCCTCCTCTCTTGGCTTCTTGGGCGACTCCTCCTCGTCCTCCTCTTGAGCAACCTCTTCCTAGGCGACTCCTCCTCCTCCTTATCCTCTTGAGCAACCTCTTCTTGGGCGACCTCTTCATTTGGGTGACTTCCTCCATCAGCGTGAGCCACCTCCTCCCATCTAATCACTCTCTCATTAATTCCTCTCTTGGAAATAGTTCCCAAGATGGTCCATGACCCACACAAGAGCTAGCAAAGAGAAGCAGTTAAACCCTAAGAAGACACCAATCAAAAGCTACCACAGAAGAAGGCCAGATCCTTACCTAACACCCATAAGAAGTCTATCCGCCTCAAGCCTAGCTTCTAGAATAGAAGGGTTAGACAACAAGGCTAAAACTCAAAAGACTTTACCTCAAGACACTCTTCTTAATAAGGCTATGGTAGAGGAACTTTTCGCTCTTCTGTCAAGGATAAATATTATATTTTTTACAGCAATGACATGACACCATGCTTGCTCTCTTTCCATCAACCCTTGAAGGTATGGCCGACAAATGGTTCAGCGAGTATGTGGAAAACCATTTCCAAACATGGGAAGCATTGAGGACCGAGTTCACAGAAGCATTTTGGCCAGGTAACTCTTCAGAAAGAACATTAGATGAACTTGAGAATCTAATTTTGCAATGGGAGAATCATTTTCAGAACTTATGACATGGGCAAGGTCACTCGTGACAAGATTGTCGGAACCACCCAGGGATTTCCTTATTAAGAAGTGGGTGGAGAAAGCCTTGCCCAAATCCACACAACAGAAGATGAGAGAGCTTTTGAGACCGGATGCCACTTTAAGAGAATTTGAAGCAGCTGCCATGAGGATTGAGGCTGCGGGGGTTCATTTTGGAACACAGCGAGGTAAGACTTTCCCCAAGGATGAAGTTGTGGTGACAACCTTGAGGAAGGAACTCGAGACCTTTAAGCTTCAAAGAAATCGAGAAGAGGACAAAGGTACCTCAGAAGTTCTTGCTCAGATACGACAAGAGCTTGAAGAACTCAAAACATTAAGGGAGGTAAGAACGGGACTATGGTGTTCTCTCTGTAGTACTCAAGGACACACAACACAAGAGTGTCCAAGGAGGCTAACATGCCAGTTTTGTGGAAAGGGTGGCCATGAGGCCAAGGATTGTTATTTTTTGAAGGGTCTTGGGAACTAGACTATGATGCCAGGACAACCACCAACAGCTCAATGGGTAGGGGTGGCTCAGTCCTCGTTGTTAGGGCAACCACCCTTACCATCCACTACAACACCTTCTGTAGCAACTTTTTACACCAGTCAAGGACATCAACAGCAAGAAGGTAGGCCTCGTTAGAACCAACCACCTAGGCCTATAATGTGTTACAGATGTGGGGAGTATGGACATTTCCAAAGTAAATGTTCCCTTCCGGAGGATTGCCCACCATGCAAAAACTATTGTGAAACAAGGGATCATTACACGAAGGACTGCCCAAAGTCAATGCCATCCACAAGCACACAAGATAACTCTTGCCCCCTACATATGATCATAGTAACTAATGATAAGGGAAATGTTGAATCTCCAAGTGCCCGAGTAGTCCAGCTTGAGGAACTTCTTGGAGTAATGACTAGGGCACAAAAGTAGAAGATAGCTTTGAAGGGTGCTTCCAAGGAAGCAACATATCTAGCTTGTTCAACAAAGGACAAGGGAAAAAAGACCATGGAGCATGAACCTTCTCAAGAATCCAAACACAACCAAGACAAGGAGAAAATCTCACTGGAAAGAGTAGAGAGAAATGAAGATACTCTTGAACACGTTATCGACAAAGCTTATGTTGTATCTAAGGAAGACCTAAGGCACTTTCCGAATGGATGTACTTCAAGGAACAATCAAGAAGGTTTTCTCACTGCAGTTCAGGTCTTGCAGAACACCTACCAATAGGTATCTTTATATGACTTGTTAGCTATGAGTCTTGGATTCAGAGGAGAAGTAATGGCTGCCATAAATGGGTTAGACCCTGGGACCATATTAAGTTGCGGGCAAGGCTTCACTTGTCTAATTTCTCAACAAATACCTGTACCCTCAACTTATAGTTAGGAACCATCTAGGATGGCACCTCTTACTGATTACAAAAACCCTAGATTAATTATAAATATCAAGGGAACTCCCTTGGTAGGAGTAATAGTTGATGGGGGATCCGGTATTAATCTGATGCCTGAATACACAATGACATTGCTAAATTTAAAACCTACTAAGACTGCTCATTTTACAGTATCATTGGCAGACCAAAGCAAGGTAAGCCCACTAGGCATAGTGGAAGGGATCGAAGTCCTCATTCATAAGTTAAAATTTGTGTTGGATTTTGTGGTAATAACACTCCCAAAGGTGAAGGGAGGATTTCCCCTCTTGACAGGAAGGCCATGGCTACGATACAATAAAGCGGTACATAAGGTTGATGTGACAACTTCAAATGGAAGGAGCAACGGATGAAGCATTAGGTACTTCTCAAGTTGTTCTCTATCTAGAGCAAAATACATAAGGAAGCAAGAAAGATAACAGTAAAGAAGATGAAGAGCAAACTGGACAAGAAGGAGCAAGCATTTGGGTCCACCTCCTCCACCATGGGTTCTGGAAAATGTGGAAGTATCAGTACAAGAAGGAGCACCTTCACCTCCATGGGTATCTATACCTCCTAGTTCAAGTTGGGCACACTCACCTGCCAGAGGTAGAGATAGGGCAACTCCACCTCCTAGTCCCAATTGGGTGCCTCCTCCACCTCCAAGCAGTTGGGCGACTCCACCTCCTAATCCGAGCTAGGCGCCTCTAAGGCCTATTCAAGAAATTTGGGAATTATTCTAGTCCCATTTATATTACTGACTATGTTAACTTGTTAAATTTGAGGCCAACCCTCATACCCCATTTATAATAAAATTATCCTTAACATTAAAGTGTAAATTTAATATAATCTGATCAAGGGATAATAACATGATGTGGTGTATGAATGAGTCAAAACATAAAACATTGGGAAACAAAGAACTGTCTCAAAATCTTGTGTAATTCCCATTTTTCTTGAATAGGACTTCTCTGCCTCCAGGTAGCTAGGCCACTCCAGAGGCTTGGGATCCATACTCTGCTCAAGGATCTGCACACTGGGCACCTGAATGGGCAGCCTATCCTCCATCTTGGGCTAGCCCTACAATTGGTTGGGCAGCCCAATGGGCATCTCGGAAACCTCACATAGAGCCAACTAAAACAAAATCACTTGACATTAAGGAAGAAGTTGATATAGGAGAAGAATTATCTAATGAAGATCTAGGTGACATCATCGATTGGATTGAGGAGACTAATAATGTTTCATGCTTTACAATAGCAATCAAGAAGAAAGAAGAAGAAGAACCTACTGTGCATTATGTGGTATTAGTAGAACCACCTAAATATTCCCGAAGGGGTAAAGTTTTGAAAGGAGTTGAAGGAAGGAAAGGAATTGAAGGAAGCCGAACAGAAGAAGAACTAGTAGAAAGTATTTCCCATTGGTAGAAGTTCCAGTGGGATGGACACAAGAAAAGACCTAGGAAATCACCATCAATGATAGTCGAGCATTCACCAAGGAAATGTTGTTTAAGGACGAGGAAGGCATGTTTGTCCTCAAATTGGTCATGGAAGGCATAGGTTAGAAATAGAAAGAATATATGTGTCCTTTCCACTAAACCCCATGTACCTGGCATACATGGTCATCTCTCTTCTGTAGTGTTTCCCATAACCTTTCCCTTAAGAAGACTCTTGGACAGTCTTCATAAAGATGGGAAACCTTCTCTGAAGGGTACTAACCTGCTCCCATGTAGCACTATCTTCTGAACTATCTTTCCACTTAACTAGGTACTCTTGATATAAATGACTCTTTGTCCATGTTTCTCGAGTACGTAATATGCTCTCAGGCTTATGTGGAACATATTGAATAGAGGTAGGCTTGATAACATCACTATCTGGAATGAGGTCGTCAGATTCTCCTAATTTAGTTTTTAACTTGCTGCTATGAAATACAAGATGAATCTGACTACTGTCAGAGTCAGAAAAAGCATGCAAATCTGGCGGTAGTGATCCCCCCTTGGGATAAAACAACCCAAGTAGCCGAGTACCACTCAAGTAGCGAAAGATACGCTTAACTGCCTTCAAATGCTTGACTCCTGGGCAATGCATAAATCTGCTTATATGTGAGACAGCAAACTGAATATCTGGCCGAGTAATGCATAAGTAAATCAAGCATCCAACAACTTGCTGATAGAGAACAGCATCAAATGCATCTCTCGCATCATGAAGACTCAATCATAAACCTGTCTCCATAGGAGTGGCAATAGGCTTATAGTCTTCAAGGCCAAAACAGTGCAATAATGTGTCAATATATTTTGTTTGACACAAATCCATTCCATCATCAACTTTCATAAACTGAATGCCCAGATAGTGATGCAAATGCCCCAAATCAGACATCTCAAATGAGGCATGCAAATCAGCCTTAAAATCAGCAATATGCTTCTCAATAGGACCAGTGAGCAGCATGTCATCAACATAGACAACAATGATCAGAAGCACATCATTAGCATGCTTAACATATAAGGTGCTCTCAGTTGGATTGTTCTCAAAACCATGTGCAATCATATAGGAATGTATCTTCTCATACCAAGCACGTGGTGCTTGCTTTTAACCATATAATGCCTTCTTTAACCTGCACACCTGATTTTCATGCCCTTTCTGCACAAAGCCACGGGGTTGAAAAACATACACTTCTTCATGCAAGTCACCATTCAGAAATGCTATTTTAATGTCCAACTGATGTACATTCCAACCATGATGGGCTGCAAGTGCACGAATGCTCCGAACAGTACTCATATGGCATGTAGGTGCAAAGGTCTCATCAAAATCAATGCCTCTTTCCTACGCATAACCCTTTGCAACAAGCCTAGCCTTATACTTGTCAATTGTACCATCAGGTTTACGCTTGAGCTTGTATACCCACTTAGTGCCAATGGCCTTCTTGCCAGGAGGCAAGTCACATAAAGACCATGTACCATTCTTCATTATAGCATCATATTCAGATTGCATAGCAGCCATCCAATTTTCTGAATTTTGTGCTTCATCAAAAGAAACAGGCTCATTCTCATCACAAAGACTAGACACAGCCATAGCATAGCAATCTGATGCAAAGGAGGCACTATGAGAGCCTGAACGAGTATGATATGACAAAGGTGCATCTAATTTGTTTCATGCAAAGTCTGCACCAGCCATTTTGGCATAGTTTTTGCCTGCTCAATATCAGCTCTCTCATCAACAAGTGCATCATGTAAATCTGCATCAGAAATGGAATGATTCACATCATCATATGAAACCTGCAAAGGCTGAGAAGTTGCCTCATTAGGACCAGCACTAGACTATCCACCTATAAAAAGAGGCATCAAAGTATCATACATGTCTTTGGAGCTAACAGATGTCTCCTTATTACATGAAAGCAATGGCTGAATAGCATCTTCCACAAAGACAACATCACGACTAACTAGAATGCGTTTAGTCTGTGGATGATACAGACGATAGCCTTTACTTTTAGAACTGTACCCAACAAAAATACATTTTACTGCCTTATCATCCAATTTTGTGCGATGTTGTTCAGGTACTAGTGCATATGCCAAACAACAAAAACACGCAGATGAGCAACAGATGGTTTGCAGTCATGCCAAGCCTCATATGGAGTGATAGACTGCAGTGCTTTAGTGGGACACCTGTTCAGTACATATGCTACACACATGACAGCCTCAAGCCAGAAACTATGTGGTAAAGCCTGACTCTTGACCATGCACCTCACCATCTCCATGAGTGACCTGTTCTTTCGTTCAGAAACTCCATTCTGTTGAGGTGTATACGGCACTGTACACTGGTGTTTTATCCCATGTTCAGCTAGAAATGCATTAAAATAAGAAGACATATATTCCCCCCCTCGATCAGAACGAAGGGTGCCCATTTTACATGCTGACAGATTTTCAGCCAAAACCAAAAACTATTTAAAGCACATGAACACTTCAGACTTTACTTTGAGTGGATATACCCATGCATGCCTGGAAAAATCATCAATGAAAGTCATGAAGTAAAAGTAATTTCCAAAAGAGGGTGTCTGCATAGGACCACACACATCACTATGTACAAGCTACAATTTCTGTGTAGCCCGAACTGAACCATCTTTTGGAAAGAAGGAATGCTACATTTTGCCCAAATACAGCCTTCACAAACATGTTTTCCAGGTACCTCAAGTTTGGGCAAAGAGGACACCATTTCAGATTTCTGCAGGCGTAGCAAACTAGAAAAATTCAGATGACCAAAGCGTGCATGCCAAAGCTTTGCATCTAACATAGCCTGAGAATCATTTACTGCACATGCCAAATCATTTACAGATCTTTCATAGTCTATGATCTTATACAGCCCACGACATAAAATGCCAGAAGCAATAATCACATCGCCATTTGAAAGATCATGAATTGTACACCTGTCATCAATAAATTTCACAACCAAGCCAATCTTGGCTAATGTAGAAATTGATAGCAGGTTCTTTTTGATCCCTAGCACAAATAAAGCATCTGACAAAGTGAAAGACTACCATCAGCAGTAGTCAAAATGATCTTACCAACTCCCATAATAGGATAAGAGGATTTGTTGGCGCATGTAACAGTATTCCCTATAGGGGCAGGCTCGAGTGAAGAGAAGAAATTGCGCTGCGAGGTAATATGTTTGGTCGCCCCACTGTCAAAATACCAAACATCTGAGTCTACTACAGACATGCACTACTCATGAGAAGATGGGTCAAAACTACAGACAGTAGTAAATGCCCATTCTTCTTCCTGCACAAGATTTGCAGACTCTGTTTTTGGTGTAGAGGCCTCTGCAACAACCATTCTAGCCTCTTTCTTCTTTGCCTCTTTAGCAGCTAGTTTTGGACAGTTCTTTATGATATGATCATTCCCTTTACAGTACTTACAAAACAGATTCTGCTTTTCTGATTTCTTCTCATCTTTATCTTCCTTCTTCGAATATGCAGAATTAGCAGATTTCTGCTTACTACTTGAAGAGCTCCATTTTCCTTTGCCCTTCTAACTAGCCAGGAAAGCTTGATCTACAACTCGCGTAATGGACCTATTTTGCCTGGACTGATCTTCATGCAACAGAACAGAGACTAACTCCTCAAATGACGAGGCATTTGGATTGCCTTTCATCATCAACCAAAGAGTAGAAGCAAAACTCTGATATGAATAAGGAAGACCATTCAGAACGGTCTGCACAAGTGAGCTATCTGGTGTAACCTCATCAGCAAAAATCAACTGTTCCTTCAAGTCTTTGATCTTCATTAAAAAACTATCCATAGAATCACCTTCATTCATGTGCTCACTCTCCAACTGTTTTCGGAGGTAAGAAACACGAGCCTCATTCCTAGCTTGGTACAATGTGGTAAGTGTATCCCAAGCATCCTTAGCTATTCTACAAGAGTGAATATGAGAAATAATGGCACGTTTGACAGACAAAGCTATCAATGCATGTGTCTGGGCATCTATGCCATCCCAACGAATCTGCTCTGCAGTAGGTGCAGCAGAAATAGTAGCACGAACAGGAATCTACGGAATATCATCTTTGACACCATCTTCATCAGCTCCAGCACCTATATTTGCAGTACCTATAGTCAAAGGTGTAACAGGACGTCTTCCAACACCCTGCACAATGTTCCACAATCCTTTTGCAACCAATACATGTCACATCATATAAGCCCATAATGGGTAGTTGGTACCATCCAACTTATCCTCAACAACCAACATACGGAATACATCACTGCTTTCACCCATGGCCGGTGACTAAAATACCTTGATGCAGAAAATTGACTATATCTCAAAATGTTGAACAGAACTGCCCCAACGAATTTTGCTAGACCTGTAGCAGACTTTGATATGCTTATACTAGCGAACAAAAATTGGTATATATCTTTGGCACAAAAAGACAAAATAGCCTGCACAAGCACTATGATAATGCTTTCGCAGGCCGAAACGAGCTCAGATTGCGATTTTGGCACACAGAACAAAGCTATTTTGATCTCTAAAACACCCTGAGTATGCTCACCAAATTTCGTGCGAATCTGAGACTGCAAACGGAGGAGTGTCGACGGCGTCCTAGATGAAGCGACGACGTGCTCTGATACCAATTGTTGGAGATAGACGTATGTGAAAGCACGCGAACAACACAAGGAAGAAGAAGAAGCTTCGAGCACAAACACACAATACTAAATGTATTACTAGAGAATGTACAAAGATAAGTAGCCCATTAGGGCAATAGGCGTATATACAAGCCGGGCGAAAAAAACCTCCTAAAGAGGGAAAAAAGTGCCCCGACGGTCCTAGTGTGTTCACACACATCACTACCTAAATATATCAACAATGAAGACATATCTACAAGGAAGGAGTCTCTATGGATACATATCAAGAGATGAAGAGATGCCCATTTTCAGAAGCAAAGGACAACCTACAAGAGAGGAGCTTGAAAGACTCAACTCATGGTGTGCAAAAGATGCATAAGCAAGGTCATATCTACTTAACTCTATCTTTGACTTCCTTCTTCCACACATTAGGAATTGTAAAACATCCCAAGAGACTTGGGATACATTGTCTTCATACTTTTCTTCCAATACAAGAGCTAGGAAGATGAATTGTGGATTGAATTTACCACTCAAAGGAAGCAACCCAAGGAAAGTGTTTCAGAATATGTGACCAAAGTCACAAATGTGACTGAACAATTGGCAAGCATAGGAGAGGAGATTGAAGAGGAGCAAATATTGAGACAAGTAATCAATGGCATCAAGTTAGATGATAAGTGGGAAGCTTTTACAACTGCTAATGGATCTTTACATGGATATGAAGATTCCAGATCTTACCACACTCATGGGACAACTCTTTACCCATGAAGCCAAGCTCAACAAAAATGGAGAATCATCAAGAGGTAACAATTCTTCTACCCTATACATAGATAAAGGAAAGACTTAAGACAAAGGAAAGACTTAAGACAAGGAAAGAGCAAGGAAGTAGAGGATGAAGGTACTACCTCTCAAGCTAACTATGCAAGGAGAGGTAGGAACTCAAGAGGAAGGGGCAAAGGAGGTAAGCAAGGTAGGGGGGGACCTTTCAACTCTTCCCCATGCAACATATGTGGACTATCTAATCACACTATAGATCAGTGCTATAAGAACTTCAAGAATCAGAGAGGAAGAGGATATCAAAGAGGTGGCTACACACAATCAAGAGGAAGATTCAACCATAATCAAGGCTACAACCATGGCTACAACAACAATTACAATACCAACTATCAAGGAGGATACAAATCAAGAAAGGATTACAACAATTACATAGAGGATCAAGTGGATTCTCTCCTCATTATGAATATGACATCAAAAAAAGCTATGAATGATGAACACCTATTCTATATTGACTCAGGTTTTTCAAACCATGTAGCAGGCAATGTAGCTCTTCTTTCTGATCTTGAGGAGCCCAAGGGAAAGCACCAAGTACAAACAGGTGATGACACCAAGCATTCAGTGGTCAAGGTAGGAAATGTCAAAACTTCTTATGGGAATAGAAATCTGTTGAGCAGGGTTCTTTATGTACCTACAATCACCAAGAATTTGATGAGTGTTGGACAGATTGTGGAAAAGGGTTTGCAGGTTAGGTTCAACAAATATGGAGCTTTTGTGGAAGACCCCCAACATGGATTCAAGAGAATTGCCAAGGGAGAAAAAACTGGTAGATTATTTACATTTGAACTTGAAGATACAAGGAATATTGCACTTTATAATTACAAGGATCAAACATTGTCAGAGCTTGAGATTTGGCATAAAAGGTTAGGCCATATTGGTGAGAGAACCTTGAAGCAAATATGTAGAGATCAATGTGTGCTTGGGATACCTAATGTATCCAAGCAACACATGATCTATAAATGTGGAGCATGTCAGTTTGGTAAATCTCACAGGTTACCTTGCTCAAAGAAAGGCTACATGCATGAGGATTACTTTGAAACTTTCCACACAAATGTATGGGGACCAAGCAAGGACCCTTCAATTTCTGGCTCAAGGTACTATGTGTCTTTCATTGATGATTTCAGTAGGTGGAATATCTTATACTTTATGAAACATAAAGATGAAGTGTTCAGTCTCTTTAAGAAGTATCTTGCACTTGTGGAAAATCAAATACGAAGAAGCCTAAAGAGATTAAGGTCACATGGAGGAGATGAGTACTTCTGAAATGAATATGATGCATTCTTGCAGGACAGAGATATCAAAAGGGAGACTACAACAAGGTATACCCCTGAGAAAAATGGGGTAGCAGAAAGGAGAAATAGGTTGATTGTGGAAACAGCTAAATCAATGCTTAATGAAAAAAGCTTACCTAATTATTTGTGGGCAGAGAGTGTATCTATTTCCATCTATCTTATTAACAGGTTGCCATCCAAATCCCTTGATGGGATGACCCCATATGAAGCATGGCATGGTAGGAGGCCATCACTTGATCATTGCAAAATCTTTGGATGTGTTGCTTATGTGCATATTCCATCTCAAATGTTAGAGAAGAAGCATAGGTAGAGGCTAGAGAGCGCATCAGGAGAAATAAGTTAAGGAGACTAGGTCTAGATGTTAACCCGAAAGCCCCAAAATATCACATGGACATGTGCCAAAAAATCGTGCATAATTACTTCTCGAATAATCCATCGACGTCCCTTTGTGACCATAGAGGTAGGACAAGGAACGAATGTAAGGAATGTGAGAGCGTTGATTGACTTAGGTGCAGCAACTAGTGCAGTTAGACTTTCATACTGCCAAGCCCTGCAATTGGACATCAATCCCATAGAAGCCTATCTGATTGGGTTGGGAGGTATAGAAACCCCTTGTTTGGGTGAGGTGGAGCTTGCCATCTACCTCAGGATGTCCCAATGACAGTCAAAATGATGGTGTGTGAAGATGAGGATCTTATGGAACCACTTGTCTTGGGTCAAGATAGGATCTATGACCATGCAGTCAACTTAAACCTTAGATGCCAACTTCTTCAAGTTTGGGTACAGGGACAATGCATTACATTAGAATTAGAGAGTTGCATGCTCACAAATCCAAGTATTACACACTCTCTTACTTCTTCTAAGCCAAATCTTAGAGAAGAAGATTTTGTATGCATCAACAACTCTATGATGAAGAATGAGTCAATCATGGAAGAACATGCTTGAAGGCAAGTAGATCTCTCTTCTTCTTCAAAGACTAATGTAGCCACAACAATTCAACCAAGGAGGCAAGTGGAACTGTACAAGACAACTGCTGTATCAAATAGACCAAGAGCACTCAAGAAGAAAGTAGTTCCGTACATGAAGCAAATCTGGGTATGAAAAGGAGAGCAACCACCAACCTTGTCATAAAAATTCCCATCTAAACAAGCCAACCATGTCAGCAGATGAACGAAGGAACTAGGACAAGCTCAACCACAAGATATCCAAAAAGTTTAGGTGCCTAAGAAATTAGTTGCAGCTCAACAAGAACAATTACAAATATGGGTACCCAAGAAGCTCATACATACACAACAACCTATGCTCTCCCACATGAGAAAAGTCTCAACAAAGAAGCCAAGGTGAGGCAAGGGTCAGAACCAAACACCAAGACCAAAAGCAAACCAACTCACCTCTTCAACAAGAGTCAGAAGACCATCAACAATGGTATGGATATGGAAGCCAAAAGCACTAGTAGCCCCCGCAGAACCAAAGAATGAACCACGTGGGATACAAAATTTAAGAAACCATCTAGAGATGAAGAAACCCAAGGTGATCTCGATGCAACTGAACATAGTTCTCAAATGGATCCCTATAAGGAGGAAGGATCCGTTGTCATCTCGAGATCCAATGGATACCTCCAACAAAGACGGCATCAACATCTGACATCGAAAGCCTCGACGAGCGACAACCATGTGCTCGTTGCACAACCCTGTCTTTTGCACCATTCACATCATGCATTTCCAAAGTATGCATTAATATAGGGCCACATTCCACAGCCATGCATAGACACAATTGAGAGTCCCATGCACAAGAGCACATTGACATATGTCAACTATTTTTACTGATACTAACATCTATCTTCTTGTTTTATGACATTGTTCCAAAAAAAAAGAGAGAAAAGAAAGAAAGAGAGAGAGAGAGAGAGGGAGAGAGCTCGTTCCTAGGTTTGGCTCATGGAACATGAATGAGTCATGTTTAGTTGAAGGTGGAATCGTTGATTACTGGGCATTTATCAATGTGGATAGAAGTGTATCTCGACTAGCAAACGATATTATTTCTGCCTTATCTGGTAGATGTCCAGAACTTGGCATGAACATGGCATCCACAACTATTGTTTCCCCTTGCCATGGTAGGAGGGAAGAGCTGGACGGTCTGCAACTTGAGCGATGCTTAACTACTATATGTACGAGAGCATCCAAGGAGATATCTACAAGGGGCAGTTCTGATACCTTGCAAATTCTTGTATGTATATTGGGTGAGAAGACTCCTGCTTATGGTGAGCTAAAGAGAATATGTGAAACTAAGCTTGGTGTAGTTACCCAATGTTGTTTTTCAAGGAATATAAAGAAATTCAATTCTCAGTATTTGGTGAATGTTGCTTTGAAGAGAGGAGACTAGACTAGACACTCAATGAATTTCATCAGTTGACCATCAACACGGACATTCGTTGCCAACGAAAGACTAGCTGATGATCCATGACAATGCCGGGTGTACAACATGAAGAGATAAACATCGATCGACCATTCACCATGGTAAGAATCCTTAATTTGGCAACACCATAACCCTGATAGATTAGGAAACCTCTCGTCAGCGTACCCTTGAGCAATTCGATCAAGATCTAATCTTTTGCACCATGTTTTTTTTATGTTTCCCAAGTAAGCATGCATAGGGCTACATTACAAGGCCGTGCACAAGGCACATATTATCCTCAACCCATGCACGAACACACTTACCCATCATTCATTATGGGTTACGAGTACTCGACATGACTACTATGAACATCATCTTTGGAAGATCTAGAGGACATCAATGGACGATCACAATAACACATTCATGCTAGAATACAAGGAAGAAGCACATACCAAGGGACTACAACTTGCGAAGGCTTGCGATGATAAATGAAGAATTGGACAACCAACCCTGCCACATTTGGAAGCCAGATGGCTCTTGTTCATACAGAATGGACACTACGTCTCAAAGTGCTACATGGAACAATCACTACAACAAGGGTCTGTTAGGGACGAGAGACTCCAGAGGGGGGGAGTGTTGGAACTCAAGGTCAAGCACAAGCATGGAAGCACATCAGAAAAGTGGACACACAAGAAGAGGGAGCAAGTAGGGCGCTTCAAAAAGCGTATGTCAAATTTTCATAAGAATCCCCTACAAAAACAGTGATTTTGATCACTCAAACCATTGTAAATATCATTTAACCTTTTTGTAACTCCATTTTGTTCAAGCCAAGGAGTCCTCAAGCTTGAGGAGTATTAGAAGTATCATCCTACCAATTTTCATAATTTTTAGATTCCATTTGAGCCTTCAAATAAGCCCTAGAACCTAATTTTTAACTAGGCCAGACACTAGGTCTGGATAGGGCCAAAACTACTCAAAAAACTATAAAAAGAGCTAGAGAGCTCACTTTTGAGGTTAGCTAGTGAGAGAGTGAGCTTGTTGTGGAATTTGAGCTTTTGTAAGAGAACTCTTTTGTAATCAAAGTCTTTCATTGTTCCTCTCTTTGATCTTACCTTGTGTGTGTGTGTATGTGTGTGCATGCTAGTGTGCTTCTCACTCACACATTTGTGCCTTCACATGCTCACGGTCTTCATACAGGTCCTCACGTTTCCATGGATTGACAAGGAGGTGGTGCTTACACTTGAGCTACAGTGGTTTCATGGAGCACGAATTTTGAAGTTGTCCAGTCAAATTTGATTTGGGCCCTTGGATATTGCGAAGATCCAATGATGGAGCTTGAAAGAAGGAAAAAAATCCACCTTTAATTTTGCACCGTTGGATGGGGATATCAATCCAAGGTGTGAGATTTCTCTTGTAGAAGATTGAACATCTTTTAATATATATAGGCTATTGGATTTAATGTTAATCGGATGACTCTCAAGCTAGTGCATTAAATAGATGGCGACTTTCTTTTAAGGCTATCATATCAACAAAAGATCCAATGGCTCCATTACATCCTAGCCATGCAAAAGCGGATTTCTCGAATGGAACCATCAAGCGAGTAACATATGGATTCTCAAAGCAGAAGACTGAATGATCCATGATCCTTCTTAGTCAGCCGTGCGTAGCTGCCAATCGGGGCGTGAAGCGATCGATCGTCTTTACAAGCGACTCGTGAGTCTCTTGCTTCTCACAACACTCGAAGCTGTCAGTCGCAAAGCTGTCAATCGGGGCGTGAAACGGTCAGTCGCGATTGACGCCCCAGCGGCTCCACCTCGCGATGGATGAGCAGTTGGCGATTGACGCCCCTCCGTGCAATGATCGACAAGTTTTTTTCGAAGAGAAATGAAGCAGATCATTGCCCTGCTCCTGTGTTTCCGTTTTCTTGTAAGAACAGAAGCTTTCAATTGTGCCTGACCTGTCAATTGACGCCCCAGCGGCTCCACCTCGCGATGGATGAGCAGTTGGCGATTGACGCCCCTCCGTGCAATGATCGACAAGTTTTTTTCGAAGAGAAATGAAGCAGATCATTGCCCTGCTCCTGTGTTTCCGTTTTCTTGTAAGAACAGAAGCTTTCAATTGTGCCTTGACCTGTCAATCGCGCGGTGGTGTCTGTCCTTCGTCTTCAGCTATCGATCGGCGATCTTTCCATCGTCATTTGGAAGACTTATGTCCATCGGCTGGTGCATTCCAATTTCTCAGTTGATTGTCTCAATCGCGCTTTGTTTACTGCCAATATGGTCCACCTCCCTCGTTTAGCGACTGCGCTGACGGTGGTTTTGTTGGTGCCCTTCATCTCTCACGAGTGTTCAAGTTATTACAGGCGACTGAAGCAGGTCTATCATGCTCCGTTCCATTGCTTCTTGGTGGGCTCTCTATCCGTCGTGGACTTTGCGTCCTTCGGAGCCATGTGGCCCCCTCGCGGCTAGCATGGAGTTAAAGGGTGAAGATTGACATTTAACCACGAGTTGAAGTCGCTTTGATCTCTTGTTTTCATGGGAGGTCCTTTTTTCGTTTTTCCCCTATTCTCTTCCCGTTCTGTCCTTCACGCGATGGCATCCTATGAAAAGTGGCTTGGCATAAAGTTTTTTGCTTAGTGAGCAATCACAAGCGAAGTATTGCCCCAGTAGGCGGGCCACAGCTCTCCTGATTCGTTATCTTTTTTGTTTGTTTCTGATTGTTCTCGTTTTAATGTCAACCTTTTTTTCCTCATTGGTCCTGAGCAATGTTGCTCCTCCCCAGTCCCAGTACCCCCTTGAGTTGGATTCCGTCTAATCGGACGTCGCACCTCCGGTGGTCTCTTTGTGCAAGGAATCTGTGGCGGCAAAGCAAGAAGAGGTTTTGAAAACTTGTCTGATCGGTCAAGTCTTTGGCCCCTAGGCCCCCTCTAGAAAATATGAGAATTTGGTTATGCAAGGAGTGGTTCCTGCGTGGTCTAATTGTGTGCAAATGTCAATTCCTGCCGATGAATCACCTGCTTCTAGTGTTTGAGAATGAAGAGATGGCATTCCAAACCTTGCAAGTCGGTTCCTCGCAAGTGGACCGGTCCACCTTATGTCTATTCAAGTGGACCCCAGACTTTATCCCGAACAAGTCAAAACCTCTTCGTTACCCATTATGGGTGGAGCTTCCCAATCTGCCATATTTCCTGTATGGATTTCTTCGAGAAATCATTTCACCGATTGGTCGCTCGATGGCCTCAAGAGAGGATGTTGGGGGGCTAATTTACGATGGCGCTCAACATTCCTTCAACGCACGATGGCACCCTCAAATCTGTGTTGAAACGGACTTGAACCAGGTCCTCCCCTCGAAGATCTCCATTAACTGTGGAGAGGGCAAGATTTGGGTACAAGAGGTTACTTACAAGAATTTGCCCAATGCTTGCTTCCGTTGCGGGCAACAAGGTCATAGGATCAAAGTTTGCCCCTTGAAGCAGAATACCAATAAAAACAAGCTTAAACCAGATGGGGCCCCTGATCCTTTCCCTCAAGCTCACACTCGGGGTCATCCCCCTCTGATGGAGGAAGAAGAAGGCACTCATGTTGCAGAGACGGATTCAGAAGGATTCACCGAAGTAAGACATAGGAGGAAAGGTAGCCCTCGAAGATCAGTAGCAAGGAACGTTACGACCATTGCTCCTTTGAATAATATGTACTATAACCTAGAAAAGGAGATTAATGATGTTGACCTCCCAAGGGATAACCATTATGAAGATGACCTTGCTGATAATGCCATTGGGTGTTCTACCAGCAAAGAAGACAACCAGGAAGGTTACACCACGAGGAAAGAGGAAGGCTTCACTACTAGCAATGAAGATAACCCAGACAGTGAAAGCTCCTTCCTTGATCCTTCTCTTCCGGATTGCATGTGAAGCTTACCGTATCAAAAGTCAAAGCTCAAAGGGAAACAACTGTCTGGCATGCCTTGGAAGAGCCCCCCTCAAGAGTAGGATCCTAAGTCAAGAAGCTAGGAGGAAGAAAGAAGATCACAAGAAAAAAAAGATTGGGTCCCTCCCCTCAAAGAGGGCAACCTTCAACAATTAAAATCACATCGCTTAACATCAGGGGTTTGTCTAACACCTCAAGAGCGACGATTCTTGGTCAGTGGTTCAAAGACAGGTGCCTCAACCCTGACTTTATCTGCTTACAAGTGATCAAAATTGACGTAGAGGATCTCCAGAAACGGCTTAAATGTATTTCTCCAAACCACCTTTGGTTATCCACTTCGCACCCTAGGGGGGCAGGGGGTGCTGCGATTGGTATTAGTCACTCCTGATCTGGCAGATTGACCTCGCCTTGTGAAGATCGGAATCATCATTGGATAGCTGCCTCTATGGGGTTCCCTATTCAGTTCACTGTGGTCTCAATTTATGCCCCTAATGGAGAGGTGGACAGAATCGATATGTGGGCTTTCCTCGACTCCCTCTCAAAACATGTTTTGATTTGTGGGGACTTCAACATGGTTGAGTTTCGTGGGGATTGATGGAATAACAAGGGGAAAATTATTGACGGTCGGGAGAAAGAGATATGGAATAAAATCAAGCTCCATCTCGATCTAGTCGAGGTGAAAGACATGAAGGGGTTCTCCTGGTCTAATCTCCAATTGGGGGATGCTCTAAGGAAAGCAAGACTTGATAGATGTTACATCGACCAAAACACCATCCGCTAGTGGGGTACTCCCTCGATTTCCCAACACATGGACCTGACTATCTCAGACCACTACCCGATTACTCTTTCTTTCAAACCGATTCCCATGCTCCTGAAAGCTCCTTGGTTTCATGCTTCTCAAACGTCGTTTTCCCTTCCCTCTGTCTACCAAGAAATTTTCGCAGTGTGGGTGGAGACCTTTGCCTATTGTAATGAACCAGCTAAGTGATGAAGAAGTGCAGCGGAAAGGACTCAACAGATTTTGATCAGGACTCAAAAGGCAATAAGAGATATCCGGAAAAAAAGAAGAGAAACGGTGTACCAGAGGCTTTCACGGCTTGAAGAAGAAGTGAACAAAGGCAACTTGCAATGCCAACAAGGGCTCAGACTCGAGGAAGAGCTACAAAGGAAAAATCTGCAAATATTCTTCAAAGATTGGTGGGCGTGGAAGGCTGACAAACCTTCGAAAGAGATGTGTAACATCCTCAAAAGGAAACAAGCTAGGGAATCCATCCCCTTCTTGGTCGATAACAATGGGATCGAATGTAGCATGGAAGTTGAGAACAAATCTTTTATCGTCGAGCGCTTTACCCATTTTCTTGGGGTCTCGACACCTCTTTCCCCGCACAGGCGTGACTGCATGGCAACCATCTCAAGGGTTGCTCAATCTAGAATCCCACAAAACATGAATTCTCTACTGGATGCTGTCATTTCCAAGAACGAAATTATTGAGGTTATTGACGCCCTTCCCAATGGAAAAAGTCCACGTCCTGATGACCTCACCAATGAGTTTTTCAAGTCTTCAAGCACATGGTGGCCACCCTCCTTTGGTGCCCTCCCGGAGTGTCTTAATAATGGTGTCATCAAGTTAATTCACAAAAGGGGAGATAAGAACAAAATTGAAAACTAGCGGCCGATTACCATGCTCCAAACTGGATACAAGATAATTGCCAAAGTTATCGCCAATAGAATCTCTTGTCATTTAAAGACATGGCTATGCGAGGACTAGAAAGGTTTTATCAAAGGTAGATCTATACTTGAAGCTATTCTCGATATCTGGGAAGGCCTTGCGTTTGCTGAGGAGTCTGCTCAAGATCTGGTTTTCATTAAGATCGACTTTGACAGAGCATACGACAGACTCGAATGGGACTTTATTCTTCAACCACTAAAAGACCTTGGATGCAGCCAAAAGTTCACAAAGATGGTTTCCACCCTACTCAGAAATGCTTCAACGAGAATAAACATCAACGGAAAGCTCTCTAAGCCCATACGTTTAAAAAGATCCATCGAGCAAGGCTGCCCTCTGGCTCCATTACTCTTCGCTATCGCCTCGGATGGCCTCAGTCACCTATTAAAGTATCGCATGGACCCTGGCTATCTCAAGGGTCTTTCCCTACCTCTAGATCATGGCCAAATGATTGCGAGACTCTTTGCCGATGACATGAATGCCTTCGTACATAATGATATGAACAGCATCGAGGTGTTCTGGAGTTGCCTTGACACCTTTTGTGAGGCATCAGGTTCAAAAACCAACCATGCTAAAACTGCTTTTTCAAAGCAATCCGTGGTCCTCCACCCCAACTATTGTTAGATCAGGGGTGTCAAGCTATCCCTAGAGGTCAAGTGTTCCGTCTCCTCGGTATTCCAATGGGCTTCGACATCTCAATGGACCAACGGTGGAACTGGGTGCTATCCAAACTGGATAGCAAACTTAATCATTGGAAAGGTATGCAAGTTAACTTGGCAGGGCGTGCTATGGTTGTTAACACATTTATGCTTTCTATGACTATTTACTTTATCTCGTGTTGGAGACCGAAGGAGAAAGAGTTGGCCAAAGTGGAAAGAATCTGCAGAAACTTCTTATGGACTGGGGACCCCAATAGGAGGGGGATTCCCAAAATCAAATGGGAAACTTGCATTAGCTCGAAAGACTCAGGGGGCTTGGGCATTTTGGATATCGTTGGGTTGGCTGATAAGCTAG
This sequence comes from Ceratopteris richardii, assembly GCA_020310875.1. Taxonomy (NCBI): domain Eukaryota; kingdom Viridiplantae; phylum Streptophyta; class Polypodiopsida; order Polypodiales; family Pteridaceae; genus Ceratopteris; species Ceratopteris richardii. The sequence continues at coordinate 13,855,883 of CM035416.1, forward strand.
CAGCAAAGTGGTTTATCAAGGCCTAGAGCAATAGGGAATCCTCTTGGGATAAATTGATCTTCAGAAACATAAAAGACCTTACCTTTGTCGGCCTTCTAGTTGGAAGGATATAGGGATCCTCACGCTTTTGTTCTCCCCCCACGCAGTGTCCCCTAAAGGCTCGAGCCTCGTGTGTTCCTTTTGGAAGACATGGAACAAGACCAAACCATTCATCAGAATCAGTGATGAATGGAAGTGGGGAGCCGAGATAAAAAAAAATGACTCTATCTCGTTCCCGATCAGCGACATTAGGGCAATGGAGTCTTGGAGCCTCCAAATTGCTAAGCGGTTATGGAACAAGGGGATCTATTTCATGCCTGGGACTACTTTCTTCTTGAATTTTGTTCGTTGATTTGATATAGCACTTGTCTTGTACTGCTTTGCTTCATTCCATGGTTAAACTATGATGGCTACATTAGTCTTTGAAAAAGGAGAGAGATCCATTTGCCTTTGAGCCTCCTCTTCCACGATTGCCTCCTTCTGCATCATAGAGCTTTTGATATATACGACTTCTTTGCCAAGATTAGTATGAGAAGAACTAAGAGAATGTCAAGCAGTGGAAGCAGCTCTCGAAACAAGAGACCGGCCAGTGGATCAGGTTCGAAGACTTAGACCTGAGACATAGAGTTACCCTCGAGGAATGGACTCTTATTCAAGGCAGGTGTTTAGCTTGGGACGCTCAATGATACGCCTTCTCCTCGGACAGGATCTTCCTTGCCTGGAGGGCCTCAAATGGAGCAATGGTAAGAAACTATCCAGAATCCCCAACTTCAAAGAGAACTTAGATGTTCATCACACGCTTAACAAGATGTGGTGCCTTTCTTGGACCAAACTTCTATGGGAACTAAAGTTCATGTCTATTTGGCACCCCCTAATTGAGAACAAAAAGTATGTTCTAATGTGGTAAATCTTGCATAAGGGTATCTGGTCCAGTGCAAGGGCTAACAAAATTTGTGGGATTCCTCCATGGTGCGAGTGTTGCCATCGACGCATCCAAGATTTGGTTCACCTCTTCTTCGATTGCCCCAAGTCCCAAGTTATTTGGCATCATGTGACGTGGGTTTTGAGACTTATGAACCATATCAATTGGCAACAGGCGCTGCTGGGCGAGGCGGTTGGCTGCTCATAAAGGCTGTGGAATGCCATCTGGAGTGAGACTCTTTGGAAGATTTGGAGAGAGAGAGATGTGCTGTCAATTTTGTCCAAACCCCAAAGGAATGGTGGATCGAGAAATCCTTGTTTCTTCTAGGTAAAAGAATCTCCCGAGATAACAGATCCCCATCGTTTAGGCACCACTGTATTTATCTCCACGAAGATAACAAGTTGAAACCAGAATGGGTCTCGCATGAGGGTGATGGTAGTTTTATCCGCCTCATTTGTAATGCTCTCTAGCTTACTGAACCTGTCCCCTACATTGTGGGATTTGGGGGGTCCCATGGGCACTAGTCCCATTCACTTGTAACTTTTCTCCTTTATTTTAACTAAAATCCGGGAGAATAGGCCAAGGCCGAACTTCCTTTTATTAAAAAAAAAAAAAAGCAGATTTCTAATCTCCTGTGTCTGATTTTCAAGCATCCAATGGATGGTATTGTGTCGGTTCCCGATTCTAGCATTCTCTTTCTTAATTTCTCCCATCTCCCATGAGTGATGTGACCCTTATTTTGTCTTTTTCTACCAGACTTCCCAAGCTAAATCATTCACGTCTGTGAGAGAGATCGAATGGACTTGAGCTACCCACGAGATTGTACTCTCTCTCTCTCTTCATTTATGCCACATCTTACAAGTGATGTGCTTACTTATCTTGTCTTTTTCTCCTAGAGACACATTGTTCAATCGTGTTTGTTGATGAAGAACATCTAATGGCTTCAAATACTCATGAACCCAAGCACAGTGAGAGCTCTATTTTGTTTTTTTTTTGCCAAAGACATAGGTTAATCTCATGCACTTGTGAGGAGTATCCAATGGCTCTTAATAGCCATGGATCCAACACAAGAAGGAAATCAAATGTGGTCTCTTACAAATAGTATTTTTATATTAAAAACCACTAGCAGTTTTTTCTTCCTCAATACCACACATGATTAATTTTAATCCCTAAAAATTAGGGGTCCTTACAAGGCCCATGCAGGGTTCACTTTTTCCCCTAATGATGCAATTATGAAGAGATGTAGGAGTTCCTAAGGGAAAGCGTTAGTTCATTTTTGAAAGACATTCTTCAATGTAAAGATATGTACACATACCTCCATGGTAAAAGGTTATTTTAAGCTTGAGATTGGGAGGAATCTAGCGCACTTCTCTTAGATACTTGAGGTGTTGGCTATGATAGAAAGGTATCAAAGCTCTTCTTTTCCATTGGTTTTCATCACTAGTATTTGGTATTGTGTACCTAAGTACCGACTTAGGGACTTGTGGACCTTCGCAACCCGTGGATGAGCTACAATTAATATGTACTCTAATTTTCCAATCGCTCCTTTAAATTTGGGTTGCTGTGTCAAGTCGGGCTGCCATGCACGCAACCAGTGGAAGGTATGAAGGTGTGGATCTTCAGCCTTCGATCTTGACCTTTCAAAGCTAATCCTGGGGCTCTGGATCTGCCTGATATCTTCTTGCACTTCTTTATGGATACTTGTTGGCCTTGATCCTCCCTTGCCTCCTACATGCCTTCCCCTGTTGTATGCCCCTGCGGGGCTCTATGCAGAGATGGGTGTTGCATGCCCTTGTGGGGCTTCTTGTAGAGATATGTCTTTAGATATGTCATCATTAGTGAAGCTTCTTTCTTGGCTTTCTTCTTCCTTTCTTTTTGCTGGAATCTCCTTCAACACTGCCCCCCTCCTGAACTCTGTCGTCCCCGATAGGCTTTGGAATGCGGCGGGAGTACGTCGTGTAGACCTTTTGCTGTGTCTCATTAAGCAGATTAGCTTCATGTATCATCAGATGTTTCCATTGTTCCGCTTTCACACCGTCATGTGGTGGTTGTCTATGGTCTGCGAAGAAACTCAATTCATATGCCACCAGTCTAGCATTCAGACTCATTGATATTTTTAGGAAATTCTCGAGGTCAATTTCAAAAAATCCCGTAAAAAATGCTTCCTCGAAAGTTTGCATGTATTGAATTGGCAAGAACATTAGTCTTGAATAATAGGCCATGATTGTAGGATGACTAGGCATAATGGATAGATCAAAGATAAGGATATCCGTGCCCTAGTTAATGCCAATGAAATTCAAAAATGTATATTCTGCGTGTTTGAAAACTTTCAATACTGTAAGTATCATGCTGAGAATTTTATTGGTCATCTTGATACTTAGGTCCGGTACTGTTGCATATCGAGATAGCTAGAATTCAATGGATTTCACCATATAGTCTCCGGTCGGCAAATAATTCTGAGGTGGACTTGGAAGTAATGGATAATTTAACCATTGTTTATTGAGCACACAACTCTTCTGCATACCCAAAAATTTGTGTGCTTCACGGCGATGTGGTGTTGGACAAAAAGAAGGATTTACATGTAGTAAATATGGTGCTGCTTGCCAGTGCACCCGCAAAGTAGGGTTTTTCTCCAAGAATTTTCTTCTCTATAAAGGTTGTGAGGCTTCAAATTCTTCTTGAGTGTAATTGAATGTGTTTTCTTTGAAGTGCAACTGCTCATCGGGATCCTTTTGTGTGGTCCTCTTTATATACTGCGGTGTTTGCTCTTTCAATAGCCCATACAGAATATTAAAAGGCTTTATGATTTTATCCAAGTCTTTTCCTTTAATTTTGGCTTCCTTCATGACTTTGACTACTTCATTTTCAAAATTTTCCATCAACCGGGACACCAATAGTGCCTATTCCTTCTGACCATATTTCTGGAGTATATGGCATGGGATGATCATCACACGGTTCTGCCATCTGCTCTTTTATTGGAGAATGATAGATCGGGGGAGATAGAGGACGTACCTCTACCTCGTCAATAGGATTTTTTGGTTGTGGCTCTACTGGTGTCCCGATGTTGCCTTTTTTTTCTATTCGAGCTTCTAATTGTTCAATACATTCAGTCTTTTCTTTAACGTCATGGATGGCCGTTGTTAGTGAGTCTTTGGCCGCGAGAAGCTCATTGCCGATTTTTGCTATTTGATCCGCATCTTCATTATAGATTACCAAGAGTTTTTCTTCAGCAGCTTTCAGTTGTTTCCTAAGCTCATTTGTGTCATGTATACACCTTTGTTCCCATTCTTCTTTTAGTGTTTGCTCTTGTTTCAATAGGTTTTCCTATCTGATCTTTCAATTCCTTCTGGTCGATCACTATTGTCTCTTGTTTTTCTATTGGTTGGTCGTATAACAAGGCCTTCATCAGTTCTTTATTCCTATTGCGTAAATTATCATTTTCCTCCATATATACTTTGAGCTGTGTTTCTAACAGATGGCTTCTAGTTCTCATTCTTTCTTTATCCGCTTCACTTGCTTCATATTGTCTTTGTAGCTCCATCAGTTGCTCTTGGAGTTCTTGATTCTGATCCATTAGTGTAGTGCATTGTCCTTTGACTTCTATTATTTCTGTTTCTTTAACTGAAACCACTTGTTGAGCCTAGATCAGCTGCGTATACAACTGTTCACTCATCACTTGGAATTGATTCTTTTCTCCCATGGCCTTATCCTGATTTCCATCATTTGCTGTTGCGTGTCCATTTTCGTTTGTATCATTTGTTTGACTATTGGTTTCAACTGAGTAACATCTACATTTAACCATGTTGTCGGTATGCTCACCTGTGGTAACATCTTTTCCTTGTGCCACATGCAATGTTGTGTCGTGGGGCTGCCTAATATGAAGTTGTATCTTTAGCTCAGCCTCCTTAATTACTCGCTTACCTTGTGGTGTATCATCAGGGATTTCAATCACGATTTGTTCCATATTTTGTTGTGAAAGCCTTTCTCCGTGCTTGTTTGTATTTCTTCCTTTAGTGGTGGCATTACATCTTTATGTTTGATTGAGGCTTCCTTTATGCTCATCTGGGATTGCTCATTCAATTGAATAAGGTGTGTTTGTTCAGTTGATGCTTCCTGATTTTGTAATTTTGATTGTTGAATATCGGGTGTGGTTTCGACCTGGTTAATCTCCATCCATTCCTCATTGTTTGTTTTTGTTCGTATGTTGGTGTCCAAGGTGTCCTTCTCATGACTAGATTCCTCATTAGAACTTGAATCTTCCAGTCCCAATTCTTTGTATCTCGCAGCTAATTCTGGAGTATGTTCCTTGTCCTTTTGTTGCTGCTCTTGTCTTGCCTGTCTATATTGATGTCCTTGGACATTGAGGTTAACTTGACCTCACATGTACGTATGTGTTTCTTCTAGTGCCGCTGAGAGATCTCTTTTGGTGATAGGTGGTTGTGTCAAAGGAATCTTTGGTAGGACATGTGCCCGCTTGGATTGTGGTGTTTCTTGCGCAGCTTCGTCTCTAGCGTGTTTTGCCCCTCGCATTGGTTTCTTGGAACTGGTTCCCACTTCTTTTAAGAATATGACTGTTCTCTTTTTCCTTGGAACGGTAGCCGACTTCGCATATTTTGCCATTTTGATGGAGGTTGGCATCAACCGTAGGCATTCTTTCATCTCAAGAGCCTCATAGATTAGCAAAGCCAAGGCAGGACTTCCATTCAGAAACTTTTCCTGACTCCATTTCTTCTTAGCTTCGAATAGGCAGTCTTGAATATATGGAGTGAAATTGACTTGATTCCCGATTTGCCTCATCCCATGGGAGAGCAATTGAACTACAATTTTCTGAGGCGCGGTATACCTGTTCATGCTGGGGAAACAAAAATGCTGATGCACTAACCGAACTGATTCTTCTATATCTGTCCTATTTATTTCCAGAAAGGTTTTCTTTTTTTGCATCATGACATTCATCTTTGACATTAGTGAGACCGTCCTGACTCCATCCAAAATCTTTGTTGATGACTTCATGAGTGAATCGAATTGTTTTCCATGCACCTGTTTTGTTGAGCACTTTAGCTTCCGGGATTGACAGCTTATCTGTTGTGGACTCGAGTGTGTTCATAACTTGTGTGCATCTCTGAAAATCTGGTAAATATATCGAAAGTCGCAGAAATGCATCAATTCCTGCTCTTGTCCAAACATCCGTGATGCACGATAATCCTTGTATTATGGTTTGGAAATCTTGTGACATGATTGGGAAGTAGTGATCCCTATCCATAATCTTGATGGTGTCCATGAAAAGAAGATCCGATACAGGTTGGTCTTCAAGGAACCAATGAACTCTCGCCTTAGAAATTGATTCCAAGGGAAGAAGTAGGACCTCTTCCTCTTGTGTGGCCTCCGACTTTGAAGATGCCATCTGCACTCAATACACACCAATAATCAGTGTAAAGCTAGTAGCATGAGTTATCCTTCACTTGGCTTTCATGAAATTGGCAACTCTCCTAGTGACTTGTGATGTCCCTTTCCCGTGGGTGTGAGAAAGGTAGTACCTGGGATTTTTTTCTCTTTACACATATATGTTTTTTTAATACTTCTTTCTTAAAAAAAACAAAAGTGTTAGTACCTAGCCAAAGCTTTTGTTATATCGTAAATTATTTTCCTTGAGATTATTGTACAAGTGCTCTCCTATTCCCTAGGAGGGAAATGTGCTTCACTATCCAGTAGCAGAAGAACTAGGTGCCGAATGCATGGCCTTGTAATGTGGCCCTGTTATGCATGCTCGAGACTCTTGCAACTCAAGATGTGTGCAAATTGAAGTATCTGGTTGATGTATGCAGATTGCTCGGCATTTAGGCATCCAAATCTGTTTTATATTTTTGAGGTTGACTGTATCTCCATCGTTTCTGGTGCTTGGTGTACTTCTTAAGTTGTGCTTCCGCCTTGCTAGCCCTTCAAATCCCTGAATTGTTTGGGTTGTGTATTTCTGCTTATGCACTTTCCTATAGTTGTCTTTTTCTTGATGTTTCGTCTTCCTGTCGTACTGATCCTTCTTGAGTATTGATATTTTCCTTTTGCTGATCGTCATTGGTGCATATGATTTGGGAATCCATTTTTGCGTCCTAGAAGGTTGAGTGGCCATCACTCTCTTTGGAATACATACCCTTGCGATCCTTTGTGGACCTCGGAGTCCAACTTGACTTGTGTCCTCGTACTGTTGTTGTTTCCTGTGTAGCCTACAGCTCCATTGTTGATAATATGATGTCACCTGATCTTTCTTGATCCAAACATATCTGATGTGTGGGATGGGATAAATTCTAATGCGGGAAGGTTTGTGGTGAGCATGTTGACTAGTCACTCTTGTGCTCAATTCCTCATGTGGGTTTTGTTTGGAAACGATGTTAGTAGTTGGGCTCACTGGACTAGGATGGTGCGTGAGATTGAGAGTTGATATACTTCCATAGGGAATACTTGGTGGTGGGGGTTCCATAGTGGAGATGAACGTACAATCATCTTCATGCATGAGTATTTGATCTCTTGGGCCTATGCACTTGGCTTTGACAGGTCGTTCTTCTAACACACTGAATACCTCACAGTGCCCTATCTTGGTTGATATCTAGCCCAAGGCTAATTGGATAGTCACTTCATATTCATATATCCAATCTTGGCCTAGCACAAGTTCTTCCAATAAATCTTGATCTGGACACACAAAAAGTTTTTGTTGCATCGTGTTATTTCCTAGATGTAGCGACAATGTAACTTGGCCTATGCATTTAGTAACCCTTCCCCCTATTCCAATCAGATGTGCTTTGGTTGGACTTAACTTTTCTTTGAGCTTATGCGTCAAAGAAGACTTGATACAGCTAATAGCTGCTCCCCTGTCAATTAGAGCATCCACCAAGTGGTACTCTCCTATTCCAGCACCCAAGTTTAGATATGATTGTGTTGTTTGCTGTCCTAGGTTTTCAGAGGCTCTAAAATTAGCCATTGGGATGAGTTCATCTCCTTGCCGATATCTTTCATCTCTCTCTCTCATCCATTCCTTCCTTTTCCTTATTCGTTCTAGAGCTTCCTGTCTGGCTTCTTCTCGTATTCTCTCGTCCGCTTCTCGCCTATTTTTTGTTGTTAGAAGTCGTGACATCATTTCCTCTGTCAATGGTTCTAAATACTTTTTTACTCGGCAACCACTTATATAGTTAGGCAATAGTTCTCCATCTAGGGTTGCTAAGCTTATGGCTCCCCTAGTAGATATACGATTGATTATCAAGTGGCCATATCCTCTTTTTTGTATTTTTTTTGTATGTTGCTTCAAAGTATAAACCAGGACTAAATCTCCTTCTTTCAGGTTTTTATCTTTAATATGAGCATCAAAATATGCCGTCTGTCGCCTTTTTGCAGCCTAAATACCTGCCACAGCTTGTAATCTTGTTTCGTGTAACTTTTTGAGTTGGTCCAATTGAGTTGATAACTCATGTCCGGTCCATTCATAGTTTGAGGCTACTCTGAGAGTGGGTACTAGGAAATCAATTGGTAAGATGGCATTCTGCCTGTACACTAGGTTAAACGGAGTAGTTCCTATAGTTGTTTTGTATGCTACGCCCATAAAGCGTGATGTAATTGCTTGTCCCAATCGGATCTACCATTGTTAACAATCTTAGTGAGGACAGTACATAAGATTTTGTTCGAACTTTCAGCTTGTCCATTAGCTTGTGGGTGATAAGGGATTGATTTCTTATGAATCACTAAGAATTCATTCATTAGGGCTTCTATCACTTCATTGACAAAGTGTGTACCTCTGTCACTCATAATTTCAATAGGCAATGCAAACCTAATGAATATGTTCTCAAAGAGAAACTTAACCGTAGTCCTGGCATCGTTTTTCTTGGTTGCCTTGGCTTCTACCCACTTGGTCAAATAATCCATTGCTACTATTCTGTACTCGACATGGGAACCTTTAGCTGGTGGGCTCATAGGTCCTACAAAATCTATTCCCCATTTGGTAAACGCTCTAGCACTTATCATAGGCTTTAGCGGCATTTCATCTCTTCTAATTGGATACTTTGTTTGTTGGCATGTATCACATCCTTGAATGTAAGTGGTTGTGTCTTGATGTAGAGTAGGCCACCACATTGTTGGGTGTGTGTAGAAGTGTGAGAGACACAAGAGAAGCACACACAAAGAGCACAAACGCAGCAAGACACACGGAGAAGACGATGGCTGGAATAGCTCTCTCTATTGATCGATGAACTGAACTGAAGTAAGAGCTGAATAATATCCCTAAGTACAAAGTACCACCACATATGAGAGTATCAAGTATGTGGTAACATGGGGAAAAAAGCTCTAGCCAGCACTAGAGTAAAAAGTACCCATGTATAGGGAAAAGGTTCACATCAAAGCTACTCGAGGAAAACATAAGTGTAACAAACCCCCCTGGAGCGAATGATGTGAACACATACAGAGAGTGACAGATCAGCCCCCACAAGGTAACAAGCCTAAAGCTTTGCGAAAAGCTTCAAACTTTTCCCGTGGAAGAACTTTGGTGAATATGTCTGCCACATTATCTTGTGTAGGCACATATACCAAATCAATATCTCCTGCATGAAGGCGCTCTCTCACATAGTGATAATACACCTCAATATGTTTGGTCCGTGCATGAAACACTGGGTTTCGTGCAACAGCCAAAGCACTCTGACTATCTATGAGAATATGCGTAGCAGCATCAATCTCCATGCAAAGATCCATCAATAGGCGTCTCAGCCATATACACTCCACTGTAGCTGTGAAAACTACCCTGTACTCAGCTTCACAACTCGATGTCGCCACTGTAGGTTGCTTCTTACTCAACCAAGATATGCATGAGTCTCCAAGGAAAAAGCAATTACCACTAGTGGACACGCGAGTATCATAACAACCAACCCAATCACTATCTGTAAAAGCATGCAAGCATGGTTAAAAGAGACCTAAGCTCAAAGTGCCTCGAAGATATCTAAACACACGTTTCACTGCTTGCCAATGCTTAGTGCCAGGGCTATGCATGAATCGACTCAACTGGGAAACTGCATACTGTATATCCGGCCTTGTGTTGCATGCATACATAAGACATCCCACAGCCTGCTGATAAAGAGAAGTGTCAAATGCATCACTGGAATCCTCAACCGAGAACCTGAATCCTGTCTCAACTGGCGTGGAAACTGGCTTACAATCCTCAAAGTCAAAACGCTGAAGTAGTTTCTCAACATACTTTGCTTGATGCATAACAATTCCCCCCTCAACGGATACAAACTGGATGCCAAGATAGTAGCTCAAAAGACCAAGATAAGTGACATCAAAAGTATGTTATAAATCAGCCATAAGAATGTCAAGTTTTGCATCACATGACCCAGTCAAGAGTATGTCATCGACATAAAGAACAAGCACTATAAGATCAGCCCCATTTTTGCGTACAGACAACATGTGAAGCCAAGAGCAATCAAGTGCTTATGTATTTTGTCATACCATGCACGTGGAGCTTGCTTGAGACCATACAAGGCTTTATGCAAGCGACAAACCATATGCTCTTTCCCTTTCATAGCAAATCCAGGAGGTTGCTTCACATAGACCTCTTCTTGCAAATCTTCATTCAAGAAGGCTGTTTTTATGTCCAATTGATGCACTTTCCAACCTCGATGGGCAGCCAATGCAACCACGGTACGAATGGTAGTCATGCATGAAGTAGGTGCAAAAGTTTCCTCATAGTCAATGCCATATTTTTGCGCATATCCGTTGGCAACCAATCTAGCTTTGTAGCGATCAATGCTACCATCAGATTTTCTCTTAATCTTGTAAACCCACTTTGTACCAATGGCATTCTTTCCTTTTGGCAATTCACATAACTCCCAAGTACCATTCCTATGTATGGAATCCATTTCTGATTGCATAGCACTCATCCATTGTGGATCGTCACATGCATCTTCAAAAGAAAGTGGCTCCTCATTACATGTTGTAGCAATAAGAGAATAATCCACAAAATTACTTGATGCATGGTGAGAGCTTGACCTTGTTCTACCAAGTAAAGGTGCACTCAATTTGTTGTCCTGCAAAGTTTGTTTCAGCCACTTTGGCATAGATTGTGCACTTTTGATAGACATGCGTTCATTATGTAAAACATCTTCAATATATACATCATGCATGGGCTGAATTTCATGCTAAGTTTCAGCCATATTTTGTCGCATATGTTCAGCCATATGTGGCTGGAAATTTCCAACAGTTTTGACATTTTTTGGCTGAATTTTTTCAGCCATGTTTGGCTGAAAAATATCCACATTTTCAGCCCTATTTGGCTGGGAATTTTCAGCCCTTTGAACCTCAGTTGGCTGGTCTACATGGCCATAGTCAAGCGCACCATTTTGGAACAAAGGCATGAGTGTATCGAACACATCTTGTGAGCTAACTGTTGGCAGTTTTTTGCATTCAAGTAGAGGGAAAACTGAATTTTCATCAAATACCACATCTCGACTCATAATAATTATGTTCGTCAATGGATGGTACAATCGATATCCCTTACTTTCAGCACTATAACCAACAAATATACATTTCTTTGCCTTGTCATCAAGTTTGTGACGTTCTTGTGATGGCACAAGAGCATATGCCAAACAACCAAACACACGCATATGACTAACCATAGGCTTATGACCATTCCAAGCCTCATAAGGAGTGATGACTCTCAATGCTTTTGTAGGGCAGCGATTCAACACATAATTTGCACACATGACCGCTTCCATCCAAAATTTATGAGGAAGATGTTTTCCTTTAACCATACATCGTGCCATTTCAAGTAGAGTTCTATTTTTACGCTCGGCAACACCATTTTGTTGAGGTGTATATGGCACCATACATTGGTGTGAAATACCAAACTCATGTGACATGTATTCACCACCACGATCCATGCGTAGAGTCATAAGTTGTTGTGAAGAAAAATTTTCAGCCATAGCTACAAATGCTTTGAAGCAAGAAAATACCTCATTCTTTGCTTTCATAGGATACACCCATGTATGGCGAGTAGCATCATCAATGAAGGTAACAAAATATACATGCTTCCCAAAAGATGGAGTCTTGACGGGACCACATACATCATTATGAACAAGTTGCAATTTTCTTGTAGTGTGTGTGTGACTATCTTTTGGAAAAGAAGCACGATGCATTTTTCCAAGAATGCAACCTTCACATGCACGCTTTTCAATGGACTCAAGTGTAGGCAAGCCAATAACCATGTCCTTCTTTTGCAAGTAGAGCAAACTATTGAAGTTTAAATGACCAAAACGAGCATGCCAAAGCTCCATTTCAGCCATGGAAGAAGTATGAGCAACTAAGGCATTCGAGGCAGCCCTCTTGTATGTATCCATGCGATACAAACCATTACATAATGTACCGCACATCACGATAACATCGCCATTGCTGAAATCATGAACCATACACTTATCATCAACAAAGTGTACATGAAGTCCAGCTTTGGCAATCAACGGAACTGAAATTAAGTTCTTCTTGATACCGGACACATACAATGCATTTTTCAAGAGAATCACACCTCCATTTGCAGCCGTAAGCTCAATTTCTCCTACTCCAATGATAGGATAAGAGGCATTGTTTGCACACACCACATGTCCTCCTTTAGGTGCATCTTTCAAACAGGCAAAAAATCTTTTGCATGATGTTATGTGCTTTGAAGCACCACTATCAAAGAACCAAACCGAATCAGCCTCACTCACAACCATACATTTAGAATGTAAAGAAGCATCATAATGACATGTAACAACACATGCCCAAAAATCTTGAGCCATGTTAGCTTCATCATTCTTTGCATTTGCTGAATTTTCAGCAATAGACATGCCCGATTCCTTCTTCTTTTCATTGCATTTAGCAAGCTTTCTACACTCATCAATAGTATGACCAGCCTTCCGGCAATATTTGCATCTCTTCTTCTTTTGCAAATCACAGTCATCATTAGAGGAATGAGTGGAAGAGGAAGCTTGAGGCTTTGGTTTTGATGAACCAAAAGCTGAACCATACTTGCTTTTCCCCTTTTGTGAGATAGCAAGTGCTTGTGTTCCTTCAATCAAACCACTCCTATTCACTCTAGATTGCTCTTCTTGCAAAAGAAGAGACACAACCTCATCAAATGCATACATATTAGGATTTCCTTTTGCAACCAAACGAAGTGTAGTAGCAAAGCTTTGAAGAGATTCCGGTAATCCTTTCAACAATGTAGAAATGAGTGATGCATCCGGAATGATCTCATCTATGTTTGCCAATTGCTCTTTCAAGTCCTTGATGCGTGTCACATACACATCCACTGACTCATTTTCAGCCATACATACATCCTCAAGTTGCTTCCTCAAGTATGCAACACGTGCTTCATTATGCACGGCATACAAAGAAGCAAGAGTGTCCCATGCCTGTCGTGATGTAGAACATGACCGAATGTGTGAAACTATATGACGCTTCACTGAAAGCGCAATCAAAGCATGAGCTTGAGCATCTTTTCCATCCCATCTAAGCTGCTCCTGTGTAGGTGGAGAAGGAGAAACCACTGTACTCGAAGAAGAAGCTCCATCTTTGACAGTAGACTGTGAAGTAGAAGCACCTGCCGGTCTTCGATCTACATCTGCCACTATGTTCCAAAGTTGTTTTGCAACAAGAACGTGCTTCATCATGTAAGACCACATCGGATAGTTGGTCCCATCAAGCTTATCTTCAGCTTGAAGCATGCCAAACAAGTCATTGCTGCCTGCCATTTCACTAAGGAACAAGAATGTGACAAAATCTTCACTTTGACGAAAACTGAAATGAGTGCTGAAATTTCAGCTCACAAACCGTCACTCTGATGGCGATTCTGACTGCACGAATGGCTTTGAAATGGGGGTAAAACCATAGTGCACCTGTTGGAAATGTTTTCGGGCTGCTGAAATTCACACTTCTATGCTCTGAAGTCGATTTGCACTGTTAAAGTGCACGCGCCGCGATGCGAAAAACCAAAACTTGAGAAGAAGCTGAACCTACTCTGATACCACTGTTGGGTGTGTGTAGAAGTGCGAGAGACACACGAGAAGCACACACAAAGAGCACAAACGCAGCAAGACACACGGAGAAGACGATGGTTGGAATAGCTCTCTCTATTGATCGATGAACTGAACTGAAGTAAGAGCTGAATAATATCCCTAAGTACAAAGTACCACCACATATGAGAGTATCAAGTATCAAAAAAACCTCTAGCCAGCACTAGATTAAAAAGTGCCCATGTATAGGGAAAAGGTTCACATCAAAGCTACTCGAGGAACACATAAGTGTAACAAATTCCCGCGAAGAGAATCATTTTTGCAGTTTTATCTGGAAAAAAGTGTCCTCCTGTAGCTCCCATATGAGCCATCTCTAAGACCGTAATGTACTCGTTTTCATGAATGCACATTCGTAGATGACTGTCTCTTCCTCTCTTGAAGAGTTGTTTCCCTATAAGAACATAGTCCTTGCTTTGCTCTTCGAGGGCACGTTTTCTTTCTAAAGTAGCTCCTTCTGGGTACTCCTGGGTTTTCAAGAATTTTACCAGAGGCATACTCCACCTTGGTGCCATCGTAGAGTAACATATAGTAGAGTTCTCTTTTGGCTTTCTTTCTTGAAAAGTAGGGCAGGTAGATACATAGTTATGTGTATCCCTCTGCATGGTTGGCCAGTATATGCCCAATCTCTTTAGTGTTTGCCATGTTCTATTCGCATTTTGATGCATTTTCCATTGATTTACATGTGCTTTTTGAAGCCACACCTCTTGCTCCTCTTCCTCCACACATCTCATAAGTAACCCACTTGGATCTTGGTGGTATATACTTCTGGCATTGTAGGGGGGGAACATCTTGATACGTGTACATATGGATATTTATTTTGGTCCTGGTTCACTCATGTTGCAAGTATACATCGTCTTTTTCCCAGTCTTGCACCACCTTAAGCTGTCTCATGAAGGTTCCCAGATTTCTTTGGTAGCAATTCCTACTCCCCCTCCCGAATCTAAGATGGCTTTAGTGGTGTAACCTCTGTAAGTGATGGGGAGGCATGTGTTTCCTTCATCTCCCTCACTAAAATCTCCAACCTTATCGACTAGGATTTTAACTGTGGCTACTTCATCCGACATCTCATTTTTGTCTGACTTTGTCTCTAATTGACTAGTGAGCTTCTCCTTCAATTGCGGTTTTACCTTCAAGAGTTCTTCCAACGTCAGAGTACAAGGGATTTTTACTTTTTTAAGATGTTGTATAATATCTGAGGTTTGAATCGATAGGTTCTGCTCTTTTCTTCTCACTGAGGGAATGCAATATAATTGAGATTTATGTTCGTATTCTCCCGTGTAGTTTGGCAAAGCCTTCACACTGTCTTCATCATTTTTGCTCTCTTCAAGTTGCAATAATCCTTCTGAGTTTAACCTAGGTATTGATGCTTCAAATTCACCTTTTGCTTCTAAATCCTCAATGGGAGGTTCAATTCCTTCCGTTCTCTTCCATCTATCTTCCTGTCTTGCCCACAAGTCTTTAGGACATTCCCCGTTGACTTCGGGGATAATGGATCCTTCTCTTTTATTCTCACAGTAATTTTCACCACAGGTCTCGTCTTTCTTCCCTTCCCTAAGATCACTAGATGTGACATATTCTTGAAATTCCTTTTCAGGAATTCTTGAGCTGGGTAGTGGCTGAACAGGTTTTTCTAGGGTCTGTTGAGCCACTTCAATTAATTTCTTACATATCTCCAATCTTTCCTTCTCTAAGTCACCTCTTGGATATTCCCTTTCGTGTTGCTCAATGGTTGGTCCTGCGTTTATTCGTGCCTGGTATGCCTGAATCCACATGGCTAACTCTTATGGTATTGGGTCGGCCAAAACTGATTCCGCTTCTCGTTTTTTTTGCTTTTCTATCTTATAGTTTCCTTCAAGTTCTTGTTTTTCTTCTTTACCTTGTTGATTATTCTCGTTTTCCATATTTTTTTGTAATTTCTTTTCTTTCATCCTTTCTCTGCGATTCTTCCATCTTTGGGTCCGTTTACTTTTAATACTCTTCTCACACTCTTTAGAATCTGCAATTACTTGAGGTGTGGGTATGTTCAATTCTTTGTCAGCGTGATCATTCTCTCTGATTCTTTCTGAGGTCTCTCTTGCTTTAGCTCTTGTTATTGCTTTTAGTGGCACCATGTACTCCTTATCACTCCCCGATGACTCTATCACTTCTAAGGATAAACTTGTGTATCTAGGAAGAGTCATATCTAAAGAGGGAATTCATATAGATGAGGATAAAATGAAAATAATAGTTGATTGTTCAGTTCCTAAAACTGTAAGGGATGTTAGAAGTTTTCTAGATTGGTGCAATATGAAAGAGCACATATTAAGGATTCCTCTAAGATAGTCAATCCTCTAATAGAAATGACTAAAAGAATGTAGGATTTGTGTGGAGTGATTCTTATCAAAAATCATTTGAATTATTGAAACAAAAAGTCGAAAATTATGTTTTCAAGATACCAAAAATGGGAAAGCCTTTTTTGGTTGCATGTGATGCAAGTGATAATCAGATAGGATGTGTTCTTTCACAGGATGGTAGAGTGGTTGCATGTGAATCCAAAAAATTAAGAAAACATGAACTAAATTATCCTACTCATGATCTAGAAATTCTTGTTTTTGTACATGCACTGAATCACTTGAGACATCTCTTGTTAGGGGTTAAGTTTGAATTGAAAATAGATCATTAGAGTCTAAAATACATTTTCACACAACTATTTCTTAACAATAGGCAAAAGCATTGGATAAAATTATTAAGCGAATATGATTTTGACATTAAGTATTTGGCTGGTAAGAAAAATAAGGTCGATGATGCATTGAGTGGAAGACCTTTATGTAATCTCCTTTCTATAATAAATTCTCATTTTCTTAATCAAATTCAAGAAAGAACTGAAACAAGACTCTTTTTATGAACCTATTTTGAATTTTTTTCATGCAAAGAGGGGACCGATGTATCAAGAAAAATTTCATTTGCAGAGTGGATCTTTGTATTGTAACAATCAATTATGCATATCTTCTGAGTCTCCATCAAAAGTTAGAATATTACATGATTGTCATGATGCACCTTTTTTTGCACATCCAAGTTATTCAAAGTCCTATGTTAAAATGAAACGTTCTTACTTCTAGCCATGTATGAAGTGGGATATTAAAAAATATCTTAGTGAATGTTCAAAGTGCCAATAGGTGAAATATGAGTTTAAGAGAATGCGTGGAATGCTTCAACCTTTGGATGTTCCAAATCAAAAGTGGGAGTCTATCTCTATGGACTTTATCACTTAATTATCTATGACCAAAAGTAATTTGTGGTATTTGATCGACTTACCAAGATGGCACATTTCTTCTCTATGAAAAATATTGAGACTCCCTTGAATGTTGCAAGACTATTTGTAAAAGAATTTTCTTGATTGCATGGAATTCCAAGCATAATTTCTAATAGAGATTCTAGGTTCACATCAAACTTTTGGAGAGCAACATTGAATCGATTGTAATTGTATTTCATGTTAGCTTACTTAAACAATATGTAACTAATGTTGCTCATGTTTTTTAGAACACTTGTAAGCTAAAAGATGATGGCTCTTTTGAGCTTCCACCTGAAATAGTATTAGATAGGGGGAAAGATTACTTAGAAATAGATATATACTAGAGATTTTGGTGAAATGGAACACATATCCATTAGAAGATTCGACTTTGGTGAACTTAGATTATTTTCTAGCACATTATCCTTCTTTCCAACTTTGAGGATGGAGTTCCTAAAAAGAGGGAAGAATTGTAATAGGCCTTTTGATAGTGAAATAATTTATTTTGAATTTTCTAGAGTACATTGTCGAGATAATGCTTAGAATGAACAATTAGGTCAATTTATGCATGTAGGCAAAATTTTGGGATGACAAGTTTTATATCCTCTCTAGACCTTATCCGCATCATGTTTTCTAGTTGAAAATCGAATGTGAAGATGAAAGAATTAGGAAAAAGTCTGCATGAGAGAAAGGTAGAGCATGTATAAGAGAATAAAAGTGCCTCTATGTAATTTTTGTGAATCATGTTTTAAGTACCTCGTTTAGAGCTCTACGTTTTATTCATTGTAAGAAAATGCCTTGATTTTATTATTTCTCTAGAATCTCTAAACTTGCAGGGCTCAAAAGTGAAATTTGGAGGTGGATTTGGACCTAGGCCATCTCTAACACTATTGTGTAAATCAAAAGAATTGAATAAAAGTATCTCTCACAAGCTTAAGCTAGTTCCTCACTATTTTTTAGTTATAGGGCTCGAAAAAGTGTCGTTTTTTAGGTACTTAGAAAAAAAAAGGAGGCTCCTCTATTTCTATTGAAATCCATGATTTTGATGCTTATGTGTTGCCATTTGTAATTACGGATGTCTTCAGATATGTCTTTTGGTGCTTTTCTTCTATGTTTGGATAGGCACTGTTAAAGAAAGAATTGCTACAAGCACGTGCTTTTTGCAAAAGTTTTGCAAAGAATCGGCTTTATCTAAATTTGGTGGATCCTACACTTCTTTGGGTAGTGATCAACATTGTTATAAGAAGAGGTTTGCATCAAAGAGAAAGAAGCCAGAAATCACATAATTACCTTGTGATTGAGAGTGAGAGTGAAAGTGAGAGTGAGAGTGAGAGTGTGATTGAGAGTGTGAGCGTAAATGGAATTGTGATAGCTCGGGGTGGTCTAGAGGTAGAGCCTTCATCAAGAAGCTATTTTCCAAAGCTATTATATCAATTGATTCACATCTATAATATCAAAATTTCTCTTTCTCTGAGTCATATTTCGTCTACTCTTCTGCGCCGAATTTTCCCTTATCTTGTGTAAGTTCTATTTTAATCTCTTCCACTATTCTTGAGTGATCACAAGCTTGTGATTGAGGATAGATTATGATTGAGAAAACACTACAACTTGTCATCCACATACTATAAGTTTGATCACATTGGTAAACTTGGAAAACCTATGTTTGGTGTCTCTATGTGCAATGGAATTTTTATTTCGTCTGTAGGTATGTATAGAGTACTATGTGTGTCCTAAAGATCTGAGTTTTCTACAGTGAGAGCATCTTCCTGAAGCTCTCTTAAAGAGCAATCAATTGTGGTGCAATATCATCACAACTCTTTACCCATCAATCACAACAACAAAAAGCAATGGGGTGATTGTGCAACCTTGCTTGATAGAGTGCTTAAGGCAAATAGATGAGGAGAGCTAGCCATTAAGGTGGATACTAAACGTCCATGTGTCAGCCATGTAACTACCATGTGTGCCAGTGTCCTAGATTACTCAATTTAACTCAAGTGGATGCTTCTAGAATGCTCTAGACATCTTTGGGCTAAATACCCTCCCCATGTACCCCACAGGGGTTGAACCCAAGACCTCCTCCTTCACATCCTTGAGACTTAACCACTAAGCTAAGTGGATCACTTGTTTAGAACAGCACATGAACTCCTAGTAAGTCTAGCTTGAGATCCTTGTTCACACACACAGGTGATGAAACAATGTCTGATTTTTTATTCGTCTAAACTAGCTGGATCCTTAGATCATAGACTTACTTTATTACAGATTGCTACCAAGGGAGCGACCAAAGGAGTTACAACTAAGGCTCAACATAAAAAGGGCAAGCTACTTACACATCAACTAGATCTTAGAATGAAAATCTTGCATGATGCATATGTATGGAAGCTCAAAGAATGTAGATACTACATGGTATATCGATAGTGGTTGTAGCAACCATATGATTTGCAACCAAAGTTTCTTCACTAATCTACATTATCCAAGTGGTACATGCCATGTGAAAATAGGGGATGATACAACCAATGAGATCACACACATGGGTGATGTGGTTTTGAATGACAAAGAGCAAGGAAGGTGTCTCAAAGATGTGCTTCATGTACCTACAATCACCTAGAACTTGGTATCCATGGGACAAATGGTGTAGAGGTTACCAAGTGAGATTAAACAAAGGAGGATGCTTTGTGAAAAATCCCAAACAAGGCTACAAGTTGGTTGCAACAGGAAAGACTCAAGGAAGATTGTTTAGATTAGAGGTAAACCTAAATCCTTCACATCATGTTTACTTTACCTTTGGCAATAAGCAGGTTGTGGAATTGGAGTTGTGGCTCAAAAGAATTGGTCACATCAACATTCAAAGGATGAAAGAACAACAAAAGAGGATAGTAGAAGTTCTACCAAGTTTTCAAGGTCAAGGAATGAAGAACTTATGTGAAGTTTATCAAATGGGTAAGCAATTGAGGTTTCCCTTCAAAACAAGTGGATACATCAACCAACATCCACTTGAATTGGTCCACACATATGTATGGGGACCAACCAATGAGCCATTCATAGGAGGGAATAGGTATTTTATCACTTTTATAGATGATTTTACTTGTATGTCTTGGATCTATTTCAGAAAGAAAAAATCATATGTGTTTGCTTTAAAGTGTTCAAAGCTATGAATGAGAAGGAGACAGGTGACTACATAAAGAAGCTAAGGTTGGATGGAGGGGGAGAGTACTTCTTGAATGAATTTTTAGATTTCCTTTGGAATCAAGGCATTAAAAGACAAGTAACATGAAGAAATATAGACCTCAACAAAATGGGTTGTGTAAAGGAAGAACGGCTACATTGCAAAGATAGCTAGGACAATGCTGACTGAAATGAGTATGCCAAACCATTTTTGGAGTGATGCAGTCAATACAATAGTATACATCATGAATAGGGCTCCAACTTTAGGAATCTACACTTCAACACCTTATCAATCTTGGTATGATAAGAAGCCAAATCTCTTCAACCTCAAAATATTTGGTCATACATGCTATGTTCATGTTTCTAGTGACCTTAGGCACAAGTTGCAAGCTAAGTTAGAAGTGCGACTTCATTGGCTATGAAAATGATCAAAAGGGCTTTAGGTGCTTCAACTCTTTTACAATGGAGCTCAAAGTTTCAAGAGATGTAGCTTTTGATGAGCTACTTTCATGGTACAAGAAGGTAAAGTACTTGTCGTAACATGAAGATCATGGATCTAGGCATGAAGAAGCTCAATAGTCAAACAAGTATTGAACTAAGTGGTCATCAAAGCACAAGTTCAGAGGATGAAGATCAAAATTCGTCACCTTGGAAAGGAGGAGCAAGAAGAAGTTCAACATCAAGTACTTAAACAAAAGGGAAAGCAAAGCTTGTGGAGCTAGACGAAGATGGAGTTGAAGTGGGAGATGAAGACCATGGAGAATCTTCACATGTACCAAAGCATAAGCCAAGGAATAGAAGTTTCATACCCCCAAAAGGTGAAGAGAGGAAGTCCTTAAGGCCAAGGTATCTAGTAGATGAGTTCATATAAGATTCATTTATGGCAACTCCTTACACTTATATGAATAAAGTTGTAGAGGATCATGAACCTACATGTTTTGAAGAATCAAATAGGTATACAGAATGGAAGGAAGCTATGAAAAAAGATATTGAAGCTCTTGAAGAAAACAAGACTTGGAGTCTTGTTCTCAAGAAGGAAAGCTTGAAAGCAATAAGAAGCAAGTGGGTCTACTCATAAAGACGTAAGCTGATGGGATTATCTCTAGGTACAAGTAAGGGTTGTTGCAAAAGGCTTTGCACAAACATATGGAGTGGATTTTGAGGAAATTTTCAGCCCCCCATTGCTAAAATAAGCACCATAAAAAACTTAATAGTTATGGAAACTAACAAAGGATGGAAATTATACCAATTGGACATCAAGAATGCATTCCCTCAATGGAGACATGGAAGAAGAAGTGTATATGGAGCAACCACAAGGCTTTGTAAGTAGTAAGTTTCCTACATATGTTTGCATGTTGAAAAAGGATCTTTATGGCCTAAAGAAGTCACCAAGGTCCTGAAATCATAGATTGGTGGATGAAGGATGAGGAGCAAGGAAAGGAGAATGAGACGGTGAAGAGGAGGAGAAGAAGAAGAAGTAGGAGGAGGAGGAGAGGAAAAACAAGAAGATACTAGATGTTGTGAATGGTATTATATGAGGTTGATGAAACTTGGTTATTGCTTTATTGGGGATTATTATCACTTAGCACTATCTCATTACTTATGATCAAAGTCTGTAAAATCCTAAACCATGAAAGTTCAATGAGTGGGGTTGGGTTGATTAACTTAGTAAGTAGGTGGCTATTGATCATGAGTGCAAATCCTCCTCAACAATAGACATGTGACATGTAACCTTGTACTCGGATGTTCTATTAGATTTTCCGTATTTTCATGTCGAGTAGACCATTTATATGGATAGTGGATCCTTGCAATGGTCGTTGAAGTGTAATAGAGATTTGTTTAGGGTTGAGACACACGCCATGGAAGAGTAGTTATTCTTTGCAATGATAAAAAGGAGGTCGTGTTAAAAACTTAGCCTTGGCCCGTTAAAATGTAACATGCTTCAAGGGCAGATGCATACGGAGTGAGGAATCTTTTATGAGTTTTGTGATGCTGTGTAAGTGTGATGGGCGTTAAGCTCCAGAGATTGATCATATCCGCGAATGAGCTACACTGTGCGGAGTGTTTAGGATGAAAATGTTGCTGTCGCAATGGAGTCAATCGTTTCCCGTGTTGGGCAGGAAACGCGTAGTAGAGGTCGGGGATTTATTCTGCTCTTTTGCGCGCAGGTTCAACTACATTACCGCAGGAGGGTCTCCTCTTCGAATTCGTCTCTTGCAACAGCACTATCATTTCTCGACACTTTCCTCATCGGATCGCTCTTCATTGGTCCCGTTTGCCTGCTGTGGAATAGTAAATGGCGAAACAGGGAATGCACAGAACGTTCTTCCGACAATAGGGCACGACATGGTACGTAAGAAAAAGTGTAGTGGCTGTGAAACTGATGGGGACTTTCATGACCATGCGTCTGAAGAGGAAGATATTGACGAGGACTACAGCTATAGTGGAAATCATGGAAGCAGTCATATACCTGTGCTTCTTTCTGAAGTCATTGAGGCTTTTCAAGATGTTGAGCTTCATACATTTGTGGATTGTACACTTGGAGCTGCTGGACATGCCTCCTCCATAATTACGAACCACCCAGAATTGAGAAGCTTCATTGGATTTGATGTTGATCCAGTTGCACATGCCAAAGCCTCATCCAGAATTCAAGAAGCAGTTGAGCAGAGGACGAAGAGCTATAAAGATTCTGCTGATTTGCAAATTCACATGATCAAATCCAATTTCAGAAATATAAAATCTGCTTTACACCAGCTTGGTCTGGAATCTGGGCAAGTGGATGGGCTTTTAATGGATCTTGGCATGTCATCTATGCAGTTAGATTATGCTGAGAGGGGTTTTAGTTTGCAGCTTGATGGGCCATTGGATATGCGAATGGACCCAATGTCAACCACAACAGCAAGTGATATTCTGAATGGGTGGTCGGAAACTGAAATTGGGAGGATTTTAAGGGATTATGGGGAAGAAAGGCAATGGCGAAGATTAGCTCAGAGAATAACTGAGGCTAGGCATGCAGGAAGCATCAATACCACCTCTGGCCTCTTGCAGGTCATTCAAAAGTCTTTACCTACAAGATTTTCACCAGGAAGGCCTGGTTGGAAAAAGACTGCAATACGTGTATTCCAGGCTTTGAGGATTGCAGTCAATGATGAACTGACTTCTTTGGAATCAGCTTTACCTCATGCATTCAATTGCTTAAGACCAGGAGGTCGCATGGCGATTATATCTTTTCATAGCCTTGAGGATAGGATTGTGAAACGATTCTTTTTAAAAGCCATGGGGGAGACTGTTTCCAAGAAGTCAAAGAAATTTCGAGATATAGGAAATGTGGAGAATGAGCCCAAGACAAATGTGTTTAAAGCTCTAGAAGGCACATGTGCATTAATACTAACTCGAAGGCCATTGACAGCAGGATTGGATGAATTGAAATCCAACCCCAGAGCCAGAAGTGCAAAGCTTCGGATTCTTGTCAAGAAGTAATACTTCACTACTGCTGAAGCATATGCGAACGAGCTCTGATCTTTTTCCAATGCACATGTATTATTCTGCTGGCTCTTAGGAAATAAAATAGAAAAAACTAACCATTAACCACCTGATATTTGAAGGCTGCTACATATGTTAAGCAAAAGAAACAAGTTTCTGAAAACATGCAGAGTGTCTGGGCAATCGATCTTTAAATGATGCTGATATGACTTGTTTATGGCACAATCTCTCTATGCAAGTTATTATATTGATAATCTTACATGTGTCTTTTATTGTAGTAGCTTTTCGACCTG
Source organism: Ceratopteris richardii (assembly GCA_020310875.1). NCBI lineage: Eukaryota > Viridiplantae > Streptophyta > Polypodiopsida > Polypodiales > Pteridaceae > Ceratopteris > Ceratopteris richardii. The sequence goes on from CM035416.1 coordinate 13,880,123, forward strand.
TTATTATCAATCAGAACTCATGGGAAATGCTATAGGCCATTGTAACAACAATTTTTCTATTCTTGCCATCATTTCAGTTTAAAAGTGATAGTGTGACTCTAGATTGTAAGAATACATTGTGAAAGTATGTATTTATGTGCAAATGCATGCATGCATGTATGTATGTATGCACATAGATGTGTACATATGAATGCATGCATGTATGTATGTGTGTATGCATGTATGTATGTGTACATTGTAAATGCAAACATGTGTGCATGCATGTGCATGTGCATATGTAGGCATGTATGTATGCACATATGTATGAATGCATGCATACATACATGCATGCATGTATGTTTGTATGTTTGTATGTGAGTGTGTGTGCGTATGTATGTATGTATTTATGTATGTATGCATGCATGTATGTATGTATGAATGTATGTTTGCATGTAGCAATCCATGTATGTATGTATGTATGTATGTATGTATGTATGTATGTATGTATGTAGGTAGGTAGGTAGGTAGGTAGGTAGGTAGGTAGGTAGGTTGGAATGAATGAATGAATGAATGAATGAATGTATGTATGTATGTATGTATGTATGTATGTATGTATGTATGTATGTATGTATGTATATATGTAGGTAGGTAGGTAGGTATGTAGGTTGGTTGGAATGAATGAATGAATGAATGAATGAATGAATGTTTGTATGTATGTATGTATGTATGTATGCATGCATGCATGCATGCATGCATGCATGCATGCATGCATGTATGTATGTATGTATGTATGTATGTATGTATGTATGTATGTATGTATGTATGTATGTATGCATACATGTATGTATGTATGAATGCATTGATATATGAATGTGTGCATTATGTATGTATGTATGTGTGTATGCATGCATGCATGTACCTATGTAAGTATGTTGATCTTAAGTCTCTTGCTTTTGTTTGTTATTTTTTCCAATGTGTATGTGTTTGTGTTCTCTATCCTGAGTTTGTAAGTTTGGATAACTCTGAACTTATGAAGGTATGTATGTATGTATGTATGTATGTATGTATGTATGTATGTATGTATGTATGCATGCATGCATGTATGTATGTATGTATGCATGCATGCATGTACCTATGTATGTATTGTTGAAAATCAAGTCTCGATCATGCAAAAGGACTCAACCACGAGTTTTGAAAGTGTTCCAATAAAAAAGGAGGACCCAAAGTCATGGAATCAAGTTAGAAGCTACACCAAACTCAATCAAATTCAAATCTCATCAATCACCCACCAAAAAGTGCACCTACACTGATTGGTGGGTGGTTAGCTAGATTATAGGAAAAGTAAAGCTCAGAGAGTGTTGCAAACAAGTAGCCTATTTTGCAGAGGATCATTCTCGCAGCTTGAATATCTATTTTGGGATTATTTAAAGCTTGTTGGGTAGCTATTATAGTCTATTGTAAGTTTGCAAAGTTTCATTTCTGTTGATATATTTAGGTAGTGATGTGTGTGAACACTTTAGGACTGTTGGGGCATATTTTTCCCTCTTTAGGAGGTTTTTTCCCCGGCTTATATATACGCCTATTGCCCTAATAGGCTACTCATCTTTGTACATTCTAGTGGTAATACATTCAGTATTGTGTGTTGTGCTCCAAGCTTCTTCTTCTTCTTCCTTGTGTTATTCGCGTGCTTTCGTAGACGTCTAATTGCGACAATTGGTATTAGAGAAGGTCGCCGCTTCATCTAGGGTGTCGTTTACACTTCTCCAATTGCAGTCTCCGAATCGCACGAATTTTGTTGAGCATATTGAGCGTGTTTTCGAGATCAAAACAGCTTCATTGTGTAGTGCTGAAATCGTGATATGAGCTCGTTTCAGCCTCCGAACGCACTATCACAGCGCTTGTGTAGGCTATTTTGTCTTTTTATGCCAAAGGTATATACCAGTTTCGGTTCGCCAGTATCAGCATTTAGAAGTTTGTTACAGGTCTAGCAGAATTTGTCTCGATAGTTCCATTCAACTTTTTGAGATACAATCAATTTTCTGCATCAAGGTATTTTAGTCAGCGGCCATGGCTGAAAGCAGTGATGTATTTCGTATGTTGGCTCTTGAGGATAAGTTGGATGGTACCAACTACTCGCTATGGGCTTATATGATGCGACATGTATTGGTCACAGAAGGACTGTGGAACATTGTGCAGGGTGTTGAAAAATGTCCTATCACACCTGCAATTGTTAGAACTGTAGGTATTGAAGCTTATGCAGAAGGTATCGAGGATGATGATATTTTGCATATTCTTGTTCATGCTACGGTTTCTGTTGCACCTATTGCAGAGCAAATTCGTTGGGATTGCAGAGATGCCTAGGCACATGCATTGATAGCTTTGTCTGTCAAACGTGCAATTATTCCTCACATACGCTCTTGCATGACAGCTAAGGATGCTTGGGATACACTTACCACACTGTACCAAGCTAGGAATGAGGCTCGTGTTGCTTATCTCCGAAAACAGTTGGAGAGTGAGCACATGAATGAAGGTGATTCTATGGACAGTTTTCTATCAAAGATCAAAGACTTGAAGGAACTGTTGATTTCTGTTGATGAGACTATACCAGATAGCTCACTTGTGCAAACCGTTCTGAATGGTCTTCTTGATTCATATCAGAGTTTTGCTTCTACTCTTCGGCTGATGATGAAAGGCAATCCAAATGCCTTATCATTTGAGGAGTTAGTCTCTGCTCTATTGTAGGAAGATTAGTCCAGGCAGAACATGTCCATTATGCGTGTTGCAGATCAAGCTTTCCTAGCTAGTCAGAAGGGCAAAGGAAAAAAGAGCTCTTCAATTAGTAAGCAAAAAATCTACTAATTGTGCACAATTAAAGAGGGAAGACAAAGATGAGAAGAAATCAGAAAAGTAGAAATTGTTTTGCAAGTATTGTAAAGGAAATGATCATATCATAAAGAACTGTCCAAAACTGGCTGCTAAAGAGGCAAAGAAGAAAGAGGCTTGAATGGTTGTTGCAAAGGCCTCTACAGCAAAAACAGAGTCTTCTAATCTTGTGCAGGAAGAAGAATGTGCGTTTACTACTGTTTGCAGTTTTGACACATCTTCTCATGAGCAGTGCATGTCTACAGTAGACTCAGATGTTTGGTACTTTGACAGTGGGGCGACCAAACATATTACCTCACAGTGCAGTTTCTTCTCTTCATTATAGTCTACCCCTACAGGGAATACTATTACATGCGCCAACAAATCCTCTTATCATGTTATGGGAGTTGGTAAGATCATTTTGACTACTGCTTATGGTAGGTCTTTCACCTTGTCAGATTCTTTGTTTGTGCCAAGGATCAAGAAAAATATGTTATCAGTTTCTGCATTAGCCAAGATTGGCTTGGTTTTGAAATTTGTTGATGATAGATGTACAGTTCATGATCTGTCAAGTGGCGATGTGATCATTGCTTCTGGCATTTTATGTCGTGGGCTGTATGAGCTCATAGACTATGAAAGATAAGTAAATGATTCGGCATGTGAAGTACATGATTCTCAGGCTATGTCAGATGCAAAGCTCTGGCATGCATGCTTTGGTCATCTAAATTTTGCTAGTTTGCTATGCCTATGGAAATCTGAAATGGTGTCTTCTTTGCCCAAACTTGAGACACCTGGAAAACATGTTTGTGAAGGCTATATTTTGGGCAAAATGCAATGTTCCTCCTTTCCAAAAGATGATTCAGTTCGGGCTACTCAAAAATTGCAGCTTGTACATAGTGATGTTTGTGGTCCTATGCAGACACCTTCTTTTGGAAATTATCTTTACTTCATGACTTTCATCGATGATTTTTCCAGGCATGCATGGGTATATCCATTGAAGTCAAAGTCCAAAGTGTTCATGTGCTTCAAATAGTTTTTGGTTTTGGTTGAAAATCTGTCAGCATGTAAAATGGGCACCTCCGTTCTTATCAAGGAGGGGAATATATGTCTTCTTATTTTAATGCATTTCTCGTTGAACGTGGGATAAAGCACCAGTGTACACTGTCGTATACATGTCAACTGAATGGAGTTGCTGAACGAAAGGATAGGTCACTTATGTAGATGGTATATGGTCCAAGAGTCAGGCTTTACCACATAGTTTTTGGCTTGAGGCTGTCATGTGTACATCATATGTACTTAACAGGTATCCCACTAAAGCGTTGCACTCTATCACTCCATATGAGGATTGGCATGATCGCAATCCATCTGTTGCTCATCTGCATGTTTTTGGTTGTTTGGCATATGCATTAGTGCGTGAACAACATCACAGAAAATCGGATGATAAAGCAGTAAAATGTATTTTTGTTGGGTACAGTTCTAAAAGTAAAGGCTATCATCTGTATCATCCACAGACTAAACGCATTCTCGTTAGTCGTGATGTTGTTTTTGTGGAAGATGCTATTCAGCCATTGCTTTCATGTACTAAGGAGACATCTGTTAGCTCCAAAGACATGTATGATACTTTGCTTCCTCTTTTTATAGGTGGACAGTCTAGTGCTGGTCCTAATGAGGAAACTTCTGAGCCTTTGCAGGTTTCATGTGATGATACAAATCATCCCATTTTTTATGCAGATTTACATGATGCACTTGTTGATGAGAGAGCTGATATTGAGGAGGCAAAAACTATGCCAAAATGGCTGGTGCAAACTTTGCGTGACAGCAAATTAAATGCACCTTGGTCATATTGTACTCGATTAGGCTCTCATAGTGCCTCTTTTGCATCAGATTGCTATGCTATGGCTGCATCTAGTCTCTGTGATGAGATTGAGCCTGTTTTGTTTGATGAAGCACAAAATTTAGAAAAATGGATGGTTGCTATGCAATCTGAATATGATGTTATAATGAAGAATGGTACTTGGTCTTTATGTGACTTGCCTCCTAGCAAGCAGGCCATTGGCACTAAGTGGGTATACAAGCTGAAGCGTAAACCTGATGGTACAGTTGACAGGTATAAGGCTAGGCTGGATGCAAAGGGTTATGCATAGGAAAGAGGCATTGATTTTGATGAAACCTTTGCTCCTACTTGTCGAATGAACACTGTTCGTAGCATCTGTGCACTTCTAGCTCATCGTGGTTGGAATGTACATCAGTTGGACATTAAAACAGCATTTTTGAATGTTGACTTGCATGAAGAAGTGTATGTTTTTCAACCCCATGGCTTTTTGCAGAAAGGGCATGAAAACTAGGTGTGCAGGTTAAAGAAGGCATTCTATGGTTTAAAGCAAGCACCACGTGCCTGGTATGAAAAGATATATGCGTATCTAATTGCACATGGTTTTGAGAATAGTCCAACTGAAAGCACCTTATATGTCAAGCGTGCTGATGATGTACTTCCGATCATTGTGGTGTATGTTGATGACATGCTGCTCACTGGTCCTCATGAGAAGCATATTGCTGATTTCAAGGCTAATTTACATGCCTCATTTGAGATGTCTGATTTGGGGCATTTGCATCATTATTTGGGCATTCAGTTTATGCATGTTGATGGTGGAATGGGTTTGTGTCAAACGAAATATATTGACACATTATTATAGTGTTTTGGCCTTGATGACTATAAACCTATTGCCACTCCTATGGTGTAGCGTTTCCTCAATCACAATCTATCCCCAATCACAATCTTTTGATTACTCAGAAATAACAGTGGAGAGAAGAACGCAGAGATTGCACAAGGTAAAAGAAAATCTGATGCAGAAGAGTAGAACAAATATGACGTAGAGAAGGAAGAATTCTGATATTATAGATGTGAATCAATGGTTACAGTAGCTTTGGACAATAGCTTCTTGACGAAGCCTCTACCTCCCCACCACCCCCAAGCTATCACAATCGCATTCTCACTCGCACTCTCAATCACACTCTCACTCTCACTCTCACTCTCAATCACACTCTCAATTACAAGGTAATTCTCAGATTTATGTGTGTCCTCTGTGTTGATGTGCAGGCCTTCTTATCTTTTTCCGTTTGATCGCAGCCGTGCTCCCCAAAGAAGTGTGCGATCCACCAAATTTAGAAAAAATTGAGTTTCTCCAAAACTTTCGCAAAAAGCCATGCGATCATAGTGTACTTCCTTTCTTTAGCATACCTGTCAAAAATAGCAGAAAAACACCAAGAAGACATATCCAAAAACATACATAATTAGACATGGTGACACGTGAAAATGAGAATCACGGATTCGAATAGAATTAGACAAGCCCTTGGGTTTTTTTTTTTTTTAAGTGTTGGAAAAAACGGCACTTTTCAAAGCCCTGTAACTCAAAAACAATGAGGAATTAGGTTAAGCTTGTGAGAAACACTTTTATTCAATTTTTCGATCTGCACAATAGTCTTAGAGACGTCCAAGGTCCAAATCCACCTCCAAATGCCACTTTTGAGCCCTGCAAGGTTTAAAATTCTAGAGAGAGAGTAAAATCAAGGCATTTTCTTACAATGAACTAAACGTAGGACCCTGAACGAGGTACTTAGAACATGATTCACAAAAATCTCACATAGGAACTTTTATTCTCTTCTACTTGCTCTACCTTTTCCTCATACAGAGTTTTCCTTAATTCTTTCATCTTCACCTTCAAAATCCCACTGGAAAACATGATGCAATTAAGGTCTAGAGAGAGAATATGAAACTTGTCAACCAAAAATTTTCCCTACATGCATAAAATGACCTAATTATTCGTTCTAAGAATTATCCCCACAATGAAATTCATAAAGTTCAAAATGAATTATTTCACTAGAAAAGAGGCCTATTACATATGGAGACAGGTTCACGATTGAGTCTTCATGATGCTCGAGATGCATTTGATGTTGTTCTCTATCAGCAGGCTGTTGGATGCTTGATTTACTTATGCATTACTCAGCCAGATATTCAGTTTGTTATCTCACTGATGAGCAGGCTTATGCATTGCCCAGGTGTCAAGCATTGGCAGGTAATTAAGCGCATCTTTTACTATTTGAGTGGTACCCGGCTACTAGGGTTGTTTTATCCCAAGGGGGGATCACTATTGCTAGATTTGCATGCTTTTTCCGACTCTGTCTAGGCTGGTTGCTATGACACTCGTGTGTCCACCAATGGTTTTCGCTTCATGCTTGGTAGCTCATGCATATCCTCGCTGAGCAAGAAGCACCCTATTGTGGCCACTTCCAGTTGTGAGGCTAAGTATAGGGAAGCTTTCAAAGTAACAGTTGAGTGTGTGTGGCTCAGATGCCTTATGGCTGATTTGGGTCTTGGTTAGTCTTCTTCCACCACCATCTTCATTGATAGTCAGAGCGCATTGGCAGTTGCGAAGAACCCTGTGTTCCATGCTCGCACTAAGCACATTGAGGTGCATTATCACTACGTCAGGGAGAGGTTCTCTCCTGGGGAGATCATCTTGGCATATGTGCCCACGCAAGAAGACATTGCAGACCTTTTCACGAAGGCTCTGCCTAGGGAGAAGTTTGAAGCTTTCCACAAATCTTTGGGCTTACTTCCTTTTGTGGAGGGATTTCCACATAAGTTGGCACTTCCTTATACATGAGTGCCAGCTCCTAGTTCATCGCATCACTCCTAGGGGGGATTTGTTGATATATTTAGGTAGTGATGTGTGTGAACACTCTAGGACCGTTGGGGCACTTTTTTCCCTCTTTAGGAGGTTTTTCCCCCCGGCTTGTATATACGCTTATTGCCCTAATAGGCTACTTATCTTTGTACATTCTAGTGGTAATACATTCAGTATTGTGTGTTGTGCTCCAAGCTTCTTCTTCTTCCTTGTGTTGTTCGCGTGCTTCCGTAGATGTCTAACTCCAAACCTTTCAATTCTCTATACAGATGAAGAGAAAAGTCCAGAACAGTGAACATGTATCACTGCAAGTGGACCTAGCGGAGGGCATCCATCTTCCATTATTGCATGGGGTATTAGAATCATCCCCAAGCAGTGGTATAAGAGCCATTTTGGAAGCTTAGAGACATCAGTGGGCATCATATTGAAGACTTGAAGGGATCAAATAAACTCGTGGAAGCACAAGGAGGACTTATCAAAGCAAGAAGACATCATATGAAAGTTATGTCGATCGAGATCTAAACTAATCGAAGGTTAGCAAGGGAGAAGCTATCAAAAGGTAATATCCACACCTTCTAAAGCATACAAACACTTGAGGAGAAGCTAGAGGAACATCTTAGTGCTCAATATGATTGAGTATAATGCACAAATAGAGAAGGTAGAGAAAGGCAATTATCAACCATGGAAATTTAGAGTTAGCAACCATCTTATGGACAAATGATTGTGGGGATTAGTGAGTGGCATGGAGCCAATGCCTCATGTACATGATCCACCACTTCAAGGGCAAGTCAAGGCACTTAACGAATAGATAGAAATGGATATGAGAGTCATATTCATTCTATCCCAACACATAAGCAATAGCATGATAGGGCATATGTAAAACTTGGACACATCCAAGAAGGTTTGGGAGACCCTAGAGAGATTGTACTCTTCATCAACCAAGGCAAGAAAGATTCAGCTCAACAATGAGCTAAATAGTATTAGGAAAGCACTAAGTACTAACATAAATGAGTACATTTTGAAGGTTACGAAGCTTGCAGATGCCCTAGGCTCAATAGGGAGCCCAATCGAAGATGACAATCTTGTCCCGCACACCCTCAATGGCTTGAGAGAGGATGAAAGGTGGAAAGCATTCACTACATCAGTTTATGTGAGGGATTCCCTATCAATTAGTCACATTGATAGTGACCGAAGAGATGAATCAAGGAGGTTCAGAATCAAAGGGCAGCCAAGCCCAAGTTTTCTATGTAGGTAGAGGCAAAGGTGAAAGAGGTGGACAAAACTCCCAAGGTAGAGGGAGGGGAAGGTCAAACTCAAGCTCAAGCAACCAAGAAGGCTCCAACCAAAGCTATGGATCAAGAGGAAGAGGAAGGAGTAGAGGAAGAGGAGGAAGATCATATGGAGGAGAAGCATCCAATGGAGAATGCTACAAATGTGGAAAACCTGGCCATTATGCAAGAGATTGTTGGTCCAAAGGAGGAGGCAATCAAGGATACAAAAGGAACCAAGGTAATTATGCTAGTACTTCAACAAGTTTAGAAAATGAGAACTTTCTTATGATGTATGGATCAAGTGAAAGAGTCAATTCAGATTTTACATAGTACATTGATAGTGGTTGTAGCAACCGTATGAGTTGCAATAAAGATGTTTTCTTTAATTTACACTCACCCATCACTCAAGGACATATAGAGATAGGGGATGACACTCAACACAAGATTACACTTGTGGGAGATGTTGCATTAAATGGATCTCAAAGTTCCAAGGTGTTGAAGGATGTATTGCATGTGCCAACCATCACCAAGAACTTGGTTTTAGTAGGTCAAATGGCTGAAAGAGGTTACGAGGTGAGGTTCACTGATCAATGATGTTTTGTTGAAGACCCCATCCATGACTACAAGCTCATAGCAAAGGGAAAGAAGCAAGGAAGACTATTCACCATGGAGGTAAAGCCATCAACTCTTCACATTGTCTACTTGTCAATTGGAAATAAATAGCCTTGCGAAAATTGACTTATGACATAAAATAATTGGGAACATAAACTTACAAAGGATGAAGGACATGAAAAGGAAGGGCTTGATCAGTAGTCTACCTGATCTTACATCTTAGAATATGAAACATTTGTGCCATGCATGTAAATTAGGGAAACAAAGGAGATTTCCATTTAAGAAGGGAGCACATGCGAGCAATGAAGTGTTGAATCTCATACACATAGATGTATGGGGACCTACAAGGGAGCCATCCATTAGAGCTAATAGATATTTTGTCACAATTATAGACGATCATTCATGGTTTGTTTGCATGTATTGGATGAAGTCAAAGTCAGAGGTGTTTTACCACTTCAAGAGGTTCAAAAACCTAGTGGAGAAGGAAACAGGGAAGTATACAAAGACTCTCAGATCAGATGGAGGGGGAGAGTATTTTTCAAATGAATTTTCAGATTTTATATATTACCATGGCATCAAAAGGCAATTCACTTGCAGGTATACACCTCAACAAAATGGGGTGGCAGAGAGGAAGAATCGATACATAGCACAAGTGGTTAGAGCTTGGTTAAATGAAATGAATGTTTTTAACTCTTATTGGGTTGATGCAACAAATACAACCATATACATTATGAGTAGGTGTCCAACCTCAGGAGTACATGGAGTTACACCTTATGAAGCTTGGTGTGGTAAGAAACCCAACCTTTCACATCTCAAAGTATTTGGTTGTGTGTGTTATGTTCACATACCTCAAGAATTGAGACACAAGCTAGACCTGAAGGCAAATAGGTGTATATTTCTTGGATATTCTTCAGAGCAAAATGGTTTTAGATGCTATTATCCTTGCACCAAAGAGCTTAAGTTGTCTAGGGATGTAATATTTGATGAGTTTTTGCATTGGTATGGTAACAAAGCTGTGTTACTGTTTGACAATGCATATGACGATGAGAAGAAGTTCAAAGAGAAACAAAAAAGCATGGAGATAAGTGGTCCAATCACTTCAAGCACACCATCAGAGGAGATTACTACATCATCTTTGCATGGAAGAAAAAGGAATGAAACTCATTCAAGTGAAAGAAGTAGCAAAGGAAAGGAAAAGGCAAATGAAGAAGGCCATCGATGGGTAGCCATGGACACTGTGATGAAAATGTGGAGAAATTAGAAACTCCAAGATTTAAAGCATCTAAAACAAAGAGGAGGAGATTCATACCACCTAATGGTGAGGTAAGGTCATCCAATAGGATTAAATACCCTATTCAAAGGTTAACTTATGACTCATTCATTGCAAGACACTATGCCTACATGAGCCAAGTTATAGATTATGAAGAACCTAACTTTTTGTAAAAAAAATAAGCATAGGGAATGGATTGAAGCCATGGAAGAGGAAGTCAAGGCATAGGAAGAAAAATGATACTTGTTCATTGGTACCAAGAACAAAGGACATGAAAGTCATTGGCAAAAAATGGGTGTACAAGGTAAAGAGGCATGCAGATGGGAGCATCTCTAGGTATAAAGCTAGGTTGGTTGCCAAAGGTTTTGCTCAAACCTATGGCATATACTTTGAGTAAACATTCAGTCTAGTAGCTAAGATGTCCACCATAAGAAGTTTGGTTGCAATTTCAAGCTCAAACGGTTTGAAGATGTACCAGTTGGATGTGAAGAATTCTTTCCTAAATGGAGAAATTGAAGAGTAGTCTTCATGGAGCAACCCCAAGGCTTTGAAGATGAGAGGTTTCCACATCATGTATGTAGGCTTAAGAAGGCTCTTTATGGACTCAAGCAAGCCCCAAGGGCTTGGAACCAGAGACTTGTGGACTACTTGGTAAAATGTGGATACAATCAAAGTCATACAGACCCATCCCTCTTTGTGATAAAGGAAGGTAGCAAAATTGTTTTCATTTGTATATATGTTGATGGTGTGATCATTCTAGGGGATGATTAAGCCAACATAAAGGAAATAAAGAGGAAACTTGGATGTGAGTTTAAAATCTCTAATGTAGGTATTTTAAGGTACTTCCTTGGGATTGAAGTACTACATAAAGAGGAAGGTATATACTTGATGCAAAGGAAATACATTCTAGATCTTTTGAAGAAGTTTGGCTTGTGTGGTTGCAAGCCCATTTCAAATCCATTAGAAGTAAATGTTAAACTAAGTGCTCATGATGGTGAATAATTGAAGGATGTGACCATGTATAAGTCAACAATTGGTTCTCTCTTGTACGTTACTATGACGAGACCAGATATTGCACATGTAATTTTTGCAAGCACCAAGAATACCTCATCTTGTTGCAGCCAAAAGGGTACTTAAGTACCTCAAAATATCATTGAATGAAGTTCTATATTATTCGTTTGATTATGGATTAAATGTACACGTTTATTGAGATGTTGATTGGGCAGTTCCAAAGATGACAGAAGGAGCACTAGTGGATATGTTATCATGCTAGGGAAGAAGACCATCTCATGGATGTCAAAGAAACAACCAAAAGTGGCTCTCTCATTTATTGAAGCTAAGTACAGAGGCTTAGCACGTCTCATGTGATCTTATGTGGCTCAAGAAGTTGTTTCTTGATCTTGATTTGCAGGTTAAGCAAGTACCTATTTTTTGTGACAACATAAGTAGTATATGCTTGGCTTAAAATCTAGTGTTCCATGTAGGGTCGAAGCATATAGAAGTGCATTACCACTTTATTATAGAGAAGATCATGTCAAAGGATGTCAAGGTGCAGCATGTCAATACAAACAACCAATATGCAAATACTTTTACCAAAGCTTTGGATGGAGTAAAGCTACAACGCTTCAAGAAATGCTTTGGAATGAAGGATCTAAGCATCGAGACTTCAAGGGGAGTGTTGAAAATCAAGTCTCAATCATGCAAAAGGACTCAAGGACGAGTTTTGAAAGTGTACCAATTAAAAAGAAGGACCCAAAGTCTTGGAATCAAGTTAGAAGCTCCACCAAACTCAATCAAATTAAAATCTCATCAATCACCCACCAAAAAGTGCACCTACACTAATTGGTGGGTGGTTAGCTAGATTGTAGGAAAAGTAAAACTCTATATAAGCACCATCCCACCCTTTTTTCTTGAGTTGTACGCATTCCACAAGTTTTCCAGTTATTTTAGTGGTCATAAACTCCAAAAGGAGCCCCCTTGCCTGCTTACCTCATTTTCTTGTGATTTTTCTCCCCTCTATCTAGAGGTGTAGTTAGGCTTTTCCAAATCTAATTGTACCAAATTGCAGAGCATTTTGCTCTCTCATTGTACTCATTTTCATTGATTTAAAGCTTTATTTGGTCTCTCATATAGAGCCCTAACTTCTTCCAAAGTTTCATACTTCTTTGACTGAGTGAGTTCTGAGAAATTGCCAACTTCCTAAAGGTATATCTCTGCACATAGGCAACAAGTGTTGCAAACACGTAACCTATTTTGTAGAGGATAATTCTCCGAGTTGTAATATCCATTTGGGATGATTAAAGCTTGTTTCGTAGCTCTTAAAGTCTACTATAAGTCTGCAAAGTTTCATCTTAATTCTCTATACAAGTGTAGAGAAATGTTTAGAACAATGAGCATATATCACTGCTTGTGGACCTAGTGGACGGCAACCATCTTCCATTGTTGCATTGGGGTGTTAGAATCATCCCCCATCATGTATGTCGATCTCTCTCTCTCTCTCTCTCTCTCTCTCTCTCTCTCTCTCTCTCTCTCTCTCTCTCTCTCTCTCTCTCTCTCTCTCTCTCTCTCTCTCTCTCTCTCGCATGCATGTATGTATGTATGTTTGTTTGTTTGTTTTTATGTGTGGTACGTGTAAGAAAGCAATTACACATGAGACATGAATATGATAAAAAAGAAGAGCATGTATATCATAAAACTTTGATTATTTTGTTTATTAAACATATACGCAACATTGATGTCCTTGTCCACCCATATGCTCTCAAGGTAGAGCTTGAATGAGAATCTAGATAATTCTATATGGGAGATCAGAAGACAGAGGTATAATGACTCAATTCAATGTTGGGATTAGTGCAAAAACCATATATAAATAGGTTTATGAAGAGGTGTGACCTTCTATGGTCGGTTAGACATAGGGAGTTGCATGTTGGCAATATCTGCTTCTGTAGTGGTCAATTTCCCATATTTAGACCATATGTGGGATTTGCATATATATAATGTGTTCAAGAGACTTCATAATCAACAATATTAGACAATATCAATATTATTGGGGCCAATAACCATCAATGCACATGCTTGGGGCAAATGGGACAATGTGAACATGCCTAAAAAATAGTATTGATAAAAAGAATTATCTTGTTTGATGGAAAATTCATCTTTAATGGGGACTCAATTTTTTTTTAAAGAGATGTGAACTACAAGTTGGAGATCAATTTCTTTGCTCCCAATAGAAACTAATCATATTGGGAAATTTGCACATATAGACTTTATACAAGCAATGTTAATAAGATGACTCCACAAGAACCCATTGTGTAAGCCAAGATAAGGTGAATGACAAATAATGATATGATGGGCTCATTAACTCCATCACAAACGGATGATCATGAAGTTATGATGAAATCCAAACTTTTCTTAAGTTTTGGAAATGCAGAGTCAAAGAACAAGATATCAAACAATTATCTAGAGATTCTTGATTATTGTTTTAATATTCATAAATTGAGATAGAAATATATATTAAAAAGAATGATAAATAGACAAGGTCATAAAGGATGGTAAGGTGGCACCAATAGCCTATTGTTGTGCCTCAAACAAAGTGTGGAACATGGTAATATGACATGGTTTTCCTCCCACTTAGAGAATTTATAGGCTATTATGAATATTTATAAGAGATCAGCCCATAGCAAGGGTTTCTAGAATTTTTTTCATAGAAATCTTAGCCACTTGAATTTATAGAATAGATTAAGATGCTTAAAAATTATGCAACCATTAAAAATGGTATCCTTCCTTTGCTGCTAGTATGTCTAGAGATAATATACTTTCCATAAATGCTAGATTTCTCGATCTTTCCCCTTGTCACTAGTGTGTCTAGAGATAATATGATCTTGATAAGTGCTAGATCTCCATAAATGCTAGAGATAACATACTCTTCATAAATGCTAGGAGGTGTTGGTAGGTTCTTACATTCACCTAATAACACCTTCTTATAATCAAAGATATGATGAAGAGAGTTGTAGGATTTATATAATGTGTTTATTATATAAGTAATTTAATTGCAACAAAGAAAGATGTATGCCATGTTTTTCCTATACTTACATTTCTTATACTTGCTATATCTATGTCTCGCCTTGAGATCTTTTTCAGCAGTCCATATACCATGATAGATTATTAGCCATCATAAAATGCAATGTTCAACATTAGGGTGAAAAATGATATAAAATGGGTTCTATAAGTATTTTAATTAGCTATGCTTAATCTAGATTAAACTTGTCAAATTGTCTCTCAAAATGATAGGCTAGGTTCATTTAAAACATATCTTATACCAATTTATCCAATTTGGAAAAGAGAGAAAGTTCATGCAAAAATCCTGAAAAGTGATGCCTCAAAGTTTGTGTCCATCAGACCTTTGATAAATTTTAACTTCTTCCTCTTGTTTTTCAAGCTATATAATGTGTTTATAAGACATGTTTACTTCATAAAAATAAACACGCCCATTCTCATGAGAAAGACTAGAGGTAGCCATTGCATAACAATGTGCAACAAAGGAAGCACTATGAGAGCGTGATTGAACGAGTATGGTATGATAGAGGTGCATCTAATTTTCTATCTCTAAAAGTGTGCACCAACCATTTAGGAATAGTTTTTTCCTCCTCTATATCCGCCCTCTCATCAATAAGTGCATCATGTAAATCTGCATCAGAAATGGAATGATCTACATCATTATCTGGAAACATTTGGACCAACACTTGAATGTTCATTTGTAACAAGAGGAAGCAAAGTTCCATATACATCTTTAGAGCTAATTGAAGTCTCCTAAGTAAATGAAAGTAATGGCTGATTTGCATCTTCCACCAAAAAAACATCAAGACTAAACAAAATGTATTTAGTCTGTGGATGATACAAAGGATAGTCTTTGCTTTCAGAATTGTACCCAACAAAAATACATTTCACTTCTTTATCATCCAATTTTGTGCATTGTTGGTTAGGCACTAATGTATATGCTAGACTATCAAAGACATGTAGATGAGCAAGACATCGATTGTGACCATGCAAAGCCTCATATGGAGTGATTGATTGAAGTGCTTTGGTGGGGCACCTCTTAAGTACATATGTTGCACACATTATAGCCTCAAGCCAAAAGCTATATGGTAAATCTTGAGGGGGGTTGGGAGGGAGGGAGGGTGACCATAAACCTTGTCATCTCCATGAGAGACCTATTTATTCTTTCAGCAACTCCATTTTGTTGAGGTGTAAATGGCATTGTAAACTGATGTTTTATCCCACACTCAGTCAGAAATGCATTAAAATTAGAAGACATGCATTCCCCCCCTTGATCAAAATGGAGGGTGCCCAATTTACATGTTGAGAGATTTTCAACCATAACCAAAAGTTCTTTGAACCACATAATTACTTCAAACTTTGATTTCAATGGATACACCCATGCATGCTTGGATAAATCATCAAAAGTCACAAAGTAAAGGTAGTTCCCAAAAGAAGATGTTTTGCATAGGACCATAAAGATCACTATGAGCAAGCTCCAATTTATGAGTAGCTTGAATTGAACCATCTTTTGGGACGGACTAGTGCTTCATTTTTCCCAAAATATAGCCTTCACATACATGTTTACGAGATGCCTCTAGTTTGGGAATAGAGGATACCATTTCAGATTTCTACAAGCATAGAAAACTAGCAAAATTCACATGATCAAAGCATGCATGTCAAAGCTTTGCATCTAAAATAGTCTTAGAATCTTGAAGTGCATATGCTCAATCATTCACAGATTTTGCATGGCCTATGAGCTTATACAACTGATAACATAAAATGCGAGAAGAAATAATAACATCTCCATTTAAGAGGTCATGAATTGTACATCTACCATCAACAAATTTGACAACCAAGCCAATCTTGGCTAATGCTAAAAATGACAACAATTTTTTCTTGAACCTTGGAACATATAAAGCATCTAACAATGTGAAATAGCTACCATGATTAGTAGTCAAAATGATATTCCCAACTCTCTTTACAAGATAAGAGGAGTTGTTAGTGCGTGTGATAGTATTTCCTATGGGGTAGGCTCAAGTGAATTGAAGAATCTATGTTGCAATGTAATATGTTTGGTTTCCCCATTATCAAAGTACCAAACATTTGAGTCTATTGCAAACAAAGATGGGTCATAACTACAAATATTAGTAAATGCCCATTCTTCATTCTAAACAATTTTAGTAGACTATGTCGTAGGCGTGGAGGCCTTTGCAACAACCATTCCAACCTTTTTCTTCTTTGCCTCATTTGCAGCTAGTTTTGAATAACCCTTTATGACATGATCATTTCCCTTACATAATTGGGAAAACTATTTCTACTTTTTTGTTTCCTTCTCATCTTTATCTTCCTTCTTCAAGTGTGTAACATTAATAGATTTCTAATTACCATTAGACAAGCTCCATTTTCCTTTGCCCTTGTGACTAGCTAAGAAAGCTTGATCTACAACATGCATGATTGACGTGTTCTATCCAGATATACTTTCCTACAACAAAATAGAGACTAAATCCTCAAATGTTAATGCATTTGGATTGCCTTTCATCATCAATCAAAGAGTAGAAGCAAAACTCTAATATGAATCTAGAAGACTGTTAAGAAAAGTCTACACAAGTGAACTATGTGGAAAGAATCCATCAACAAAAATCTACTCCTTAAAATATTCAATCTTTTTCAAAAAACTATCCATAAAATCTCCTTCATTCATATGTTCACTCTCCAACTGTTTTTGGAGGTAAGCAACACAAGCCTCATTTCTTGCCTAGTATAAAGTGATAAGTGTATCCCAATCATCCTTGATAATTTGCAAGAGTGAATATGAGGGATAATGGCATTTGATAGAAAAATTGATCAATGCATATGTCTGAGCATCTCTGCCATCGCAACGAAGTTACTTTGCAATAGGTCCAACAAGAACCACAACACAATAGGAATTTGAAGATCATCATCTTCAATGCCATTTGCATCACCTTCAATAATTGTATCTGCAAGTGTAATAGGACGTTTTCTACCACCCTCTGCAATAGTCCATAACCCTTTTGCTACCAATACATGATGCATCATATATGCCCACAATGGGTATATAGTACCATCCAACTTTTCCTCAACAACCAACTTACTGAATTCATCAACCATGGCTAGTGACTAAATTCCTTGATGCAAAAAAATGATCGTATCCAAAAAAGTTGAACCAAAACACCCTGTTGAGCTCTGCTAAACTTGTAGCAAACTTTGAGATGCTTGTACTGGGAAAGCAAAAGATGCATATATGTTTGGCAGAAAAAGACGAAATCACATGAAAATTTTTGCAATAGTGCATTTGGAGGCCAAAATGAGCTCATATAAATATTTTGATGCCAAAAGCGAAGGAGTTTTGAAGTCCTAATTGCCACGAGTATGCTCACCAATTTTTGTGCAATTATGAGACTATGACCAAAGGGGTATGATGGCATCCTAGATGAAGCAATCTGTTGTGATACCGATTGTTGGAGTTTGAGTTCTATGGAAGCACATGAAGAACAAAAGGAAGAACAAGAATCTTGGAGCACAACACAACATTGAATGAATTACCAAGTGAATAAATGATAAGCGACTTGTTAAGGTTATGGGCATATATACAACTCGAGGAAAAAAACCTCCTAACGAGGGAAAAAAGTGCCCCAACAATCCTGACTCTCTTCACAGACATCAATATATCAACAAGAATGCATTCAAAACAAATAATTTTTTCCTTAGATTTGATTGAAAGATCTGGCAAAACAAAAAAGTGAATAAAAACTACTAGAGATCATGTAACGAATGTGGCTAGGTTTAAATATCTTGAGTGATTTTGAGCGAGTGTACTTTTGTAATGAAATTATGAATGAGCATGATGTTTTAAAGTTTTTGAAGTTGGATGAGAGACATGCTTAAAAGGGTTGATTTTTCAAAAACTAGTAAAGGAAATGAAACTTTTGTTAGACCCATCTCAAATTCAAGAGGTTTGTAGTGTTGGAGTGAGTAGAAAGAGTTATGAACAATGTCAAAAGTGTGGTGTAAATTTCTTAAATTGTAGGAAAAGTATAACTCTATATAAGCACCATCCCACCCTTTTTTCTTGAGTTGTACGCATTCCACAAGTTTGCCAGTTATTTTAGTGGTCATAAACTCCAAAAGGAGCCCCCTTGCTTGCTTACCTCATTTTCTCGTGATTTTTCTCCCCTCTATCTAGAGGTGTAGTTAGGCTTTTCCAAATCTAATTGTACCAAATTGCAGAGCATTTTGCTCTCTCATTGTACTCATTTTCATTGATTTAAAGCTTTATTTGGTCTCTCATATAGAGCCCTAACTTCTTCCAAAGTTTCAACTTCTTCACTGAGTGAGTTCTGAGAAATTGCCAACTTTCTAAAGGTATATCTCTGCACATAGGCAACAAGTGTTGCAAACACGTAACCTATTTTGTAGAGGATGATTCTCCGAGTTGTAATATCCATTTGGGATGATTTAAAGCTTGTTTCATAGCTCTTAAAGTCTACTATAAGTCTGCAAAGTTTCATCTTAATTCTCTATACAAGTGTAGAGAAATGTTTAGAACAATGAGCATATATCACTGCTTGTGGACCTAGTGGACGGCAACCATCTTCCATTGTTGCATTGGGGTGTTAGAATCATCCCCCATCATGTATGTCGATCTCTCTCTCTCTCTCTCTCTCTCTCTCTCTCTCTCTCTCTCTCTCTCTCTCTCGCATGCATGTATGTATGTATGTATGTTTGTTTGTTTTTATGTGTGGTACGTGTAAGAAAGCAATTACACATGAGACATGAATATGATAAAAAAGAAGAGCATGTATATCATAAAACTTTGATTATTTTGGTTATTAAACATAAACGCAACATTGATGTCCTTGTCCACCCATATGCTCTCAAGGTAGAGCTTGAATGAGAATCTAGATAATTCTATATGGAAGATTAGAAGACAGAGGTATAATGACTCAATTCAATGTTGGGATTAGTGCAAAAACCATATATAAATAGGTTTATGAAGAGGTGTGACCTTCTATGGTCGGTTAGACATGGGGAGTTGCATGTTGGCAATATTTGCTTCTATAGTGGTCAATTTCCCATATTTAGACCATATGTGGGATTTGCATATATATAATGTGTTCAAGAGACTTCATAATCAACAATATTAGACAATATCAATATTATTGGGGCCAATAACCATCAATGCACATGCTTGGGGCAAATGGGACAATGTGAACATGCCTAAAAAATAGTATTGATAAAAAGAATTATCTTGTTTGATGGAAAATTCATCTTTAATGGGGACTCAATTTTTTTTTAAAGAGATGTGAACTACAAGTTGGAGATCAATTTCTTTGCTCCCAATAGAAACTAATCATATTGGGAAATTTGCACATATAGACTTAATACAAGCAATGTTAATAAGATGACTCCACAAGAACCCATTGTGTAAGCCAAGATAAGGTGAATGACAAATAATGATATGATGGGCTCATTAACTCCATCACAAACGGATGATCATGAAGTTATGATGAAATCCAAAATTTTCTTAAGTTTTGGAAATGCAGAGTCAAAGAACAAGATATCAAACAATTATCTAGAGATTCTTGATTATTTTTTTAATATTCATAAATTGAGATAGAAATATATATTAAAAAGAATGATAAATAGACAAGGTCATAAAGGATGGTAAGGTGGCACCAATAGCCTATTGTTGAGCCTCAAACAAAGTGTGGAACATGGTAATATGACATGTTTTTAAGAGGAATACAAAGAAAATGGTTTTCCTCCCACTTAGAGAATTTACAGGCTATTATGAACATTTATAAGAGATCAGCCCATAGCAAGGGTTTCTAGAATTTTTTTCATAGAAATCTTAGCCACTTGAATTTATAGAATAGATTAAGATGCTTAAAAATTATGCAACCATTAAAAATGGTATCCTTCCTTTGCTGCTAGTATGTCTAGAGATAATATACTTTCCATAAATGCTAGATTTCTCGATCTTTCCCCTTGTCACTAGTGTGTCTAGAGATAATATGATCTTGATAAGTGCTAGATCTCCATAAATGCTAGAGATAACATACTCTTCATAAATGCTAGGAGGTGTTGGTAGGTTCTTACATTCACCTAATAACACCTTCTTATAATCAAAGATATGATGAAGAGAGTTGTAGGCTTTATATAATGTGTTTATTATATAAGTAATTTAATTGCAACAAAGAAGATGTATGCCATGTTTTTCCTATACTTACATTTCTTATACTTGCTATATCTATGTCTCGCCTTGAGATCTTTTTCAGCAGTCCATATACCATGATAGATTATTAGCCATCATAAAATGCAATGTTCAACATTAGGGTGAAAAATGATATAAAATGGGTTCTATAAGTATTTTAATTAGCTATGCTTAATCTAGATTAAACTTGTCAAATTGTCTCTCAAAACGATAGTGTAGGTTCATTTAAAACATATCTTATACCAATTTATCCAATTTGGAAAAGAGAGAAAGTTCATGCAAAAATCCTGAAAAGTGATGCCTCAAAGTTTGTGTCCATCAGACCTTTGATGAATTTTAACTTCTTCCTCTTGTTTTTCAAGCTATATAATGTGTTTATAAGACATGTTCACTTCATAAAAATAAACATGCCCATTCTCATGAGAAAGACTAGAGGTAGCCATTGCATAACAATGTGCTACAAAGGAAGCACTATGAGAGCGTGGACGAGTATGGTATGATAGAGGTGCATCTAATTTTCTATCTCTAAAAGTGTGCACCAACCATTTAGGAATAGTTTTTCCTCCTCTATATCCGCCCTCTCATCAATAAGTGCATCATGTAAATCTGCATCAGAAATGGAATGATCTGCATCATTATCTGGAAACATTTGGACCAACACTTGAATGTTCATCTGTAACAAGAGGAAGCAAAGTTCCATATACATCTTTAGAGCTAATTGAAGTCTCCTAAGTAAATGAAAGTAATGGCTGATTTGCATCTTCCACCAAAAAAACATCAAGACTAAACAAAATGTATTTAGTCTGTGGATGATACAAAGGATAGTCTTTGCTTCCAGAATTGTACCCAACAAAAATACATTTCACTTCTTTATCATCCAATTTTGTGCATTGTTGGTTAGGCACTAATGTATATGCTAGACTATCAAAGACATGTAGATGAGCAAGACATCGATTGTGACCATGCAAAGCCTCATATGGAGTGATTGATTGAAGTGCTTTGGTGGGGCACCTCTTAAGTACATATGTTGCACACATTATAGACTCAAGCCAAAAGCTATATGGTAAATCTTGAGGGGGGGAGGGAGGGAGGGAGGGTGACCATAAACCTTGTCATCTCCATGAGAGACCTATTTATTCTTTCAGCAACTCCATTTTGTTGAGGTGTAAATGGCATTCTAAACTGATGTTTTATCCCACACTCAGTCAGAAATGCATTAAAATTAGAAGACATGCATTCCCCCCCTTGATCAAAATGGAGGGTGCCCAATTTACATGTTGAGAGATTTTCAACCATAACCAAAAGTTCTTTGAACCACATAATTACTTCAAACTTTGATTTCAATGGATACACCCATGCATGCTTGGATAAATCATCAAAAGTCACAAAGTAAAGGTAGTTCCCAAAAGAAGATGTTTTGCATAGGACCATAAAGATCACTATGAGCAAGCTCCAATTTATGAGTAGCTTGAATTGAACCATCTTTTGGGAAGGACTAATGCTTCATTTTTCCCAAAATATAGCCTTCACATACATGTTTACGAGATGCCTCTAGTTTGGGAATAGAGGATACCATTTCAGATTTCTACAAGCATAGAAAACTAGCAAAATTCACATGATCAAAGCATGCATGTCAAAGCTTTGCATCTAAGATAGTCTTAGAATCTTGAAGTGCATATGCTCAATCATTCACAGATTTTGCATGGCCTATGAGCTTATACAACTGATAACATAAAATGCGAGAAGCAATAATAACATCTCCATTTAAGAGGTCATGAATTGTACATCTACCATCAACAAATTTGACAACCAAGCCAATCTTGGCTAATGCTAAAAATGACAACAATTTTTTCTTGAACCTTGGAACATATAAAGCATCTAACAATGTGAAATAACTACCATGATTAGTAGTCAAAATGATATTCCAACTCTCTTTACAAGATAAGAGGAGTTGTTAGTGCGTGTGATAGTATTTCCTATGGGGTAGGCTCAAGTGAACTGAAGAATCTATGTTGCAATGTAATATGTTTGGTTTCCCCATTGTCAAAGTACCAAACATTTGAGTCTATTGCAAATAGAGATGGGTCATAACTGCAAATATTAGTAAATGCCCATTCTTCATTCTAAACAAGTTTAGTAGACTATGTCGTAGGCGTGGAGGCCTTTGCAACAACCATTCCAACCTTTTTCTTCTTTGCCTCATTTGCAGCTAGTTTTGAATAACCCTTTATGACATGATCATTTCCCTTACATAATTGGGAAAACTATTTCTACTTTTTTGTTTCCTTCTCATCTTTATCTTCCTTCTTCTAGTGTGTAACATTAATAGATTTCTATTTACTATTAGACAAGCTCCATTTTCCTTTGCCCTTCTGACTAGCTAAGAAAGCTTGATCTACAACATGCATGATTGACATGTTCTATCCAGATAGACTTTCCTACAACAAAATAGAGACTAAATCCTCAAATGTTAATGCATTTGGATTGCCTTTCATCATCAATCAAAGAGTAGAAGCAAAACTCTAATATGAATCTAGAAGACTGTTAAGAAAAGTCTACACAAGTGAACTATGTGGAAAGAATCCATCAACAAAAATCTACTCCTTAAAATATTCGATCTTTTTCAAAAAACTATCCATAAAATCTCCTTCATTCATATGTTCACTCTCCAACTGTTTTTGGAGGTAAGCAACACAAGCCTCATTTCTTGCCTAGTATAAAGTGATAAGTGTATCCCAATCATCCTTGATAATTTGCAAGAGTGAATATGAGGGATAATGGCATTTGATAGAAAAATTGATCAATGCATATGTCTGAGCATCTCTGCCATCGCAAAGAAGTTACTTTGCAATAGGTGCAACAAGAACCACAACACAATAGGAATTCGAAGATCATCATCCTCAATGCCATTTGCATCATCTTCAATAATTGTATTTGCAAGTGTAATAGGACGTTTTCTACCACCCTCTGCAATATTCCATAACCCTTTTGCTACCAATACATGATGCATCATATATGCCCACAATGGGTATATAGTACCATCCAACTTTTCCTCAACAACCAACTTACTGAAGTCATCAACCATGGCTAGTGACTAAATTCCTTGATGCAAAAAAATGATCGTATCCAAAAAAGTTGAACCAAAACACCCTGTTGAGCTCTGCTAAACTTGTAGCAAACTTTGAGATGCTTGTACTGGGAAAGCAAAAGATGCATATATGTTTGGCAGAAAAAGACGAAATCACATGAAAATTTTTGCAATAGTGCATTTGGAGGCCAAAATGAGCTCATATAAATATTTTGATGCCAAAAGCGAAGGAGATTTGAAGTCCTAATTGCCACGAGTATGCTCACCAATTTTTGTGCAATTATGAGACTATGACCAAAGGGGTATGATGGCATCCTAGATGAAGCGATCTGTTGTGATACCGATTGTTGGAGTTTGAGTTCTATGGAAGCACATGAAGAACAAAAGGAAGAACAAGAATCTTGGAGCACAACACAACATTGAATGAATTACCAAGTGAATAAATGATAAGCGACTTGTTAAGGTTATGGGCATATATACAACTCGAGGAAAAAAACCTCCTAACGAGGGAAAAAAGTGCCCCAACAATCCTGACTCTCTTCACAGACATCAATATATCAACAAGAATGCATTCAAAACAAATAATTTTTTCCTTAGATTTGATTGAAAGATCTGGCAAAACAAAAAAGTGAATAAAAACTACTAGAGATCATGTAACGAATGTGGCTAGGTTTAAATATCTTGAGTGATTTTGAGCGAGTGTACTTCTGTAATGAAATTATGAATGAGCATGATGTTTTAAAGTTTTTGAAGTTGGATGAGAAGGCATGCTTAAAAGGGTTGATTTTTCAAAAACTAGTAAAGGAAATGAAACTTTTGTTAGACCCATCTCAAATTCAAGAGGTTTGTGTAGTGTTGGAGTGAGTAGAAAGAGTTATGAACAATGTCAAAAGTGTGGTGTAAATTTCTTAAATTCAATAAAGCAAAAAGCTTTGTCTTTGCTTGAATAAGAAAATTATATCCATATATGGTGATTATAGATATATTCAGCGAAACAGGCTTTATGAGGTAGGAAAAAAACTTTTCATTTCAATTACAATGATTTTATCAATATTTGGATAGATATAAGAGGGAAAATTCATATTTGAGTGAAGAATAATTCATATGTTTTAGGTCAGTTGAATTGGCCTAAGCTACATATTAGTAATAGAAGGGTTGTAGCTACCCACATCCCATAGAAGGCCATACCTCTCCATCAATCCATTTGTACATGACTTCTACACCAGCCAAGACATTGAGTTGAGTTAGTATACCTCAACCTTGTAATCTTTTATGTAGAGTTGTCTAGATTTCCGTTTAAGATCTACCTTGAGAGCACATGGGTAGAAAATACCATCATCTTTGTCCTTGCTATTAGTAATGAATTTTGGAAATTCTACTATCTATTCTCTTCTCTATTATTGCTTTTTTCTTTGTCTTGTGTAGCTACTTTTTTTGCAACATAATTTTCCACTATCGACAATCATTATCCCTTTTTTTTAATGAGAGTTTCCCAAATTTATAGAATGGAAGCGTATCTCTTTCTTGGAGCACTATTAAGAAATTCCATTTTGCTAAGTTTCTCTAGATTGCTTAGATAAGTTTATTATAAAGAGAAAGCACTTTGAAAAATCTAACATGATAAAAAAGGCCAAATGGCCACCAAACACTTCTTTGGATATGTTCTTTAATAAAACATATAGTGGCATGGTCAGCCATAGACTATAAGTTTGACCGCATTTGTAACACTTAAGAAGTCTGTGTTTGTGCTCCTTGTGTACTATGTTTTTCTGCATATTCTATAGTCTTTGTGCAGAGTACCATGTGTGGTGATTGGAGCTTGGTTTTCTACTCTGAGGATATCATCATGGAGATCTCAAGAAGGAGAGTGCACTGTGGTGCATTGCCATTGAAATACTTCACTGGTATCAGAGCATTTCGATGCAAAGCTTGCAAGTGAAGCGAGCACCCACCCAAGGCTTACGACTAAGGCGATGACTAAGGCATAGACCTTGGCATACCTTGTCATCCGAGTCACCAAAGTCACTATTGGTGATGTTGGCTGCATGCGAGGGAAGACCTCAATGTTCAAGGAAGATAGAGGTTCCTGGTACTTCTGAGGAGGTCACCCATTACAATATTGTTCCCCTCGGAGCTCGCTTAACTGTGGCAATCCCTTGCCACTAAGCTACACCCTTGTGGTGTCTGAAGAAGAGGAAAGACTAAGGTTAACATCACCTTGAACATTTTTTGGTCCCTCAAAGCTTCATTTTTTGCTTTCAAAGCCTATTTTTGAAGCATTTTTGGGGTGATTTTTGGAGCTATACCTTCGTGCATAGGTCTCTTCACACATTTTCAAGAACATCAAGAAGAGTATTCTTTGTACTTCTCTAAAAATAAGTATTCACCTTTGGGGCCATGTTTTTATCCACACCTGTAAAACTACAGGTTTCTTGAAAGGTCTTTAGTTGTGGTGGGAGTAGCCACTCCAAATTTATGCAGGTTTTTGAACCTAAACAACAAAGTTGACAGACATTTGCAGGTGTTGTTGGCTAGTTTTTGGGCTATGCATTCAATTTTTCAATGTCATTTTACTGCATATATTGAGCACAAATACACTATGTACACTTTTGTGGATACCGCTTATGTACGTCCATGTGGTCATTGATATAGTAGTTACGTTTTTTGCATAAAGCCTTTTACGTTTGATAAAGAGGGTCGCGGTGAGGTTTTCTTAACTGGGAGACACCTAGATGTCAAGGTCTCTTCGGTGATGTGGGTGGAAGAATTACCCAATCTTGCCATAGGGGATGTATGATAGTTGTTCATAGGTGCTCAATAAGCCTAGTTGGCTTCTTTAAGGAATCAATGATTCACTATGCAGGTAAATTGATTATATGCAGTGGAGTCAGTGATTCACTATGTAAGTATTTGTAGTTTTATGAGTTTTTTATACTAGTCATATGCTCATTTTGGAGAGGATAATCTGGCAAAATTTTTCCAGATTTTTTGGTTTTGTCAACTATAGAATGGCCAATTTACTCCTTGATATACTTATTGGTGTGAACACATTTATTCTCACATAATCCTTTTGGTTGGTCATTAATGCTCATTAATTTATTAATTGAGAAGATTTTTGAATTCTCTTCCAGAATCTGACACTTGGTCATCCTTCTTTGAGCCTTAGTGGTCTTTGGACTCTTCTAGCTCCATTATCATTCTATTCAGTTGCCTACCATCATGGCATTAGAGGTCTCAGGGACTTCTAGTGGATCACGGTTAATGCTAGTCTTCTGAGAAGGAGCTATAACTTGCAGGGCAAGGACCATTTTGAGATCCAAAAATTTGATGACATAAACTTTTCTCTATGGAAGAATCAGATTAAAGATGTGTTGATTCAAAGGAGGCAATGGAAGGTAGTAAATGAAATCTCAAAGAAGCCTACTGACATGGATGAAGATTATTGGGATGAGTTAGATGAAATGGCTAGGTATACCACTCAATTGCACCTGGCAAATAATGTTTAATTTATAGTATTAGACTGTGAAAGTGAAGAGGAGCTTTGGAAGAAGTTATGCAATACATATGAAAAAAGACGGCATCAAATAAAGTGTATCTAATGAGAAAGTTATATGACCTTCATAGGAAGGACACGAATAGTGTTGCTGCTCATCTTAATGAGTTTGATGCTATATTCTCCTAGTTACAGGCTCAGAAAATGGATATGGATAATCAAATGAAAGTAGTCTTGTTGTTATGCACCTTTCCATCATCATGGGATACGTTTTGCACAGATATTAGCAATAGTGCACCTAGTGATAAACTGGTCTATGATGACATATGTGAAGCACTCTTGAGTGAGGAGATTCATAGAAAATCTATGGTTGGCACTCAGAGTGGAGATGCATATAATGTTGGTCATTCTTAATGGTTTTGAGAACAATCCAACTGAGAGCACATTATATCTTATGTGTGCAAATGATGTGCTTCTGATCATTGTTGTGTATGTTGATGACATGCTACTCACTGGTCCTCATGAGAA
Source organism: Ceratopteris richardii (assembly GCA_020310875.1). NCBI lineage: Eukaryota > Viridiplantae > Streptophyta > Polypodiopsida > Polypodiales > Pteridaceae > Ceratopteris > Ceratopteris richardii. The sequence goes on from CM035416.1 coordinate 13,908,181, forward strand.
GCATATTGCTGATTTTAAGGTTGATCTGCATGCCTCATTTGAGATTTCAGATTTGGGGCATTTGCATCATTATTTGGGCATTCAACTTATGCAAGTTGATGGTAGAATATTTTTGTGTCAAACAAAATACATTGACACATTATTGTAGTGTTTTGGCTTTGAAAACTGCGAACCTATTGCCACTTCTATGGAAACGGGTTTATGACTGAGTCTTCATGATGCTAGAGATGCATTGATGTTGTTCTCTATCAATAGGTTGTTGGATGCTTGATTTACTTATGCATTACTCAACTAGATATTCAGTTTTATGTCTCATAGATGAGCAGGTTTATGCATTGCCTAGGTGTCAAGCATTGGCAAGCGGTTAAGAGCATCGTTTGCTAGTTGAGTGGTACCCGAGTACTTGGATTGTTTTATCCCAAGGGGGGATCATTACCACCATATTTACATGCTTTTTCTGACTCTGACTCGGCTAAGATAAGGGAGGAGATTGCCAAGAAGAAGCTCATGAAAAAGGGACAACTTTTCCACCTCCCCATTACTATAATCAATAGACCCCCAATAGACCCACTTCCATGAAGGAGGTCTCTTGAGATAAGGGAGCCACATAATCTGCATGTACAGAACCTTAAGAAGAAGATGAAGATAAACCCACATGCAACTGTCGTACCATTCTTGGTAATGATGGATCCAAACGAATGCAGGTCAATGGAGGAATTCAACGAAGGTTTGTTTGAGGACTATACATACTATGTTATTGGAGGATCACACTCTGTAGAGGTTTGAAGATATCTTGTAAAAGAGCATCCAACTACATACTTCTTTAGGTATGCAGAGTGTAAAATCTATGTTGGTTTGACCACAGAGGAGGCCAAAGTCCTAGCTTGGGACCACAACAATGACAATAATTATAGACAAAAAATATTGTCCATTGAGCATATGAGATTCTTCCACCATGAGTATGTTGATTCCCTAAGGGAAGATGGTGGAAGGATCCATCCAAATTTGAGAAAGCAGTGCTTGATACAGGTAAGGATAGTAGTGGATGACAATGTGAAGTTAGATGCATTTCGTAAATTTGACCCATGGCTCCAACTCACCTTCAAGACAGGGGAAATCGGGGATCTTCAGCATAAAATATTCACAATGTGGGAGAACAAAGAGGTCAAAGGCAAGAAACAGAAAAAAGAAAAAATAGATCCTCAAGTGAATGTAAAAGAAAAGGGAAAGAAAGCTGATCTATGCATTGAAGAGGCTATTGAGGATATGAAGCTGACACCTTTGGGAGCATTGTAAGGCATAAATGATGACACTTTGATAATTTCAACATTACCAAGGGTCATTTCCAAAGACCTAAGCCTTGAGGAGATGGTCATTGAGCTAAATAAGTAACTAGAGTCTTGTCATTGATTGGTTTTTCTCGCTCTTTCACTAACTTATCATGTTGTTTTAAAACTCACAATGCAATCACAAGGTTTATGTGAAGATTTAGGAGGTGATGATGAGGCGGCTTGGGTGCTTCACATGGATTGAAGTCCAGGCAGAGTACCCGACAACCTCCTCATGCAAAGAATTGTCAAAATACATTATATTTTTCGGCGATTGGGTGATTTCTCTTGCTCATTACAATATAATATGATTAAGTTTCTCAAGTAGTTGGTGCTATTCGATGTGCGGCATCAACTTATAGGAATAGACATGCTACAAGTCGATGCCTAGCATTGAATTTCAAAGAATTTTGTGCAACAACAACCTTTAGTTGAAATTCTATGCCAGGCATCCAATTTCACTAGGATTCAGATGCTAGGCATCGTATTGTAGCAAAAACCTAACTCCAGGTATAGCTTGCAACAACTGTTCGATGCTTGGAGTCCTTGGACTTAAGTGTTTTTCAAACCTTGTAGAACCCCTAAGGCCGTTGTATTACAATATATATTATGATGATGTAAATAACATTTGTACACTAGTACCTAGGAAACATTATTCCCTTTTAATAGCAGACATCAAAGACGCTTTAGAATGAGTGGTTCTATTGATGATGATGAGCCATTCAAGCACCCACAAATATGAAAGATGGTGATAGATTTTGTTGAATTGACCATCTCGCCACTCTGGAGGATTGTCTTTTTTCATAGCAAGGACCAATCCTTCTCTGTCACAATAGCATTAACGTCAAGGTTTCATGCTGTCAAGTGTCTTACATGGTATGTACTTGCTTTTTGTCTCTTTCTAGAAATTGCACGTGACATTGTTCTTATAATTATAAATTTGTAGGGTAAAGACAAATGTAAATCACATGCTAGGACATAGGTTCGTTAGTGCTACCGAGTGCCTTATAGTTGGGTACTATGATGAAGTTAGTAAAAGAAGGGTCAAGGAACATTGTAGTGAGAACGAAATTTCAAATGTGCTAATGTTCCCTATAGTTACAAAGAAGCTTCATCATGTGGCAAGAGACAAGACATTGGTTAATCCTTATCAAAAGCCCCAAAAGCTTATAATGAGGTTAATCCAATTGTTCTCCAATGTTGATGATTGGATCTTGGACTTGTTTTCTGGCACAGGTACTTCTAATTTCAATCTTGCTCATTGACACTCTTTTGGCATCACGTGTAATTGATTTGTTTGTTTTCAGGGATGACACTCGCTCGTGCCCTCAAAATGTTCAAGCATTGCATTGTTGTAGAGAAGGATGAAGCCCAAGTCACCTTCATTAGGATGCAGATTAATGGCTCGAATGAATGCCTAGATGAGGAGCAGGAGTTTGGGAAGAAACATAAAGCTGACATAGAGAGATTTTAGCCTGCATCAAGGGAGCCTATGCCACCATTGGCAGATGAGCCAAGAGACATGGCTGACCTTGAGCAGCCAGTTCTCGAGCAAGAACAGCCCTCAAAACCTTCTCAAATCCCTGAAGATGTTGCTATGCAAGAGGCCGAGCATTTATATGATCAGGTTCCATTGTAAAAGGGTTGTTGAACTTTGTAAACATATAATTTTGTAATGATTTGATTATTGGAATATAAGGATCAATGTTTTTGTTATTTGTGCTCAGCCCATTTCACATTCTATGCATTTGTGTTGGACTGATATGTGGTTTGCTTTACACTTATGGTTGATTAAGGTCATAGTGTTGAAGTGGTAATTGGAACAACTTGATGAGCTAAAATAGAACTATGCAAAAAAGCTCCTCCAATGTCTATGCTAATGTCAAATGATGTGATGTTATATATACTGACCCTTGAAAAGTGTAACCATGTAGATTAACTCAAATTCTTAATAAGAATGAGAACATAAATCTCACATCAAGAGTGCCAAGTGCTATATCAAGAGATTGATTTTCTTTGTTAATGGCATTATTCCCACTACTTTATAAAATTGGAAACTCTGACATGAGGTGTTGGATCATTCGATGGCTTTTTTTTGGCATTGAAAATAATTTAGTGAGCTTCTTCATGAATCTGATGCTTCAATGGTGATTTTTCATGGTAATAATTGAAAATGAAATAATGTTTTTGACTATGGAATAGGAAAATGAGTTGTTTTTTAACATTTTATTAATTTCTTCTCAAATAAAAAAGAGAACATGTCTTTGTTCTGACTCAATGTTACATCTTTTGAAACCTAGATCCAAGAGATACTTATCTATCCACTGGTGCCATGCCCTAGCGGCTTGCTTTAGCCCATATAATGCCTTCTTTAGATTATATGCCTTGTTCTCTAAATGGGGAGCCTCAAACCCTAGTGGTTGAGACACATATACCTCATCCTTGAGGTCTCCATTCAAGAACGCTGATTTGACATCCATGTGATAGACTGATCATTGCTTATGCGTATCCACAGCTAGTACTACTCGAATAGTAGTCATCCTTGCAGTCGGGCAAATGATTCACAAAAGTCAATGCCTTCAACTTATGAGTAGCCATGTGCAATTAGTCTTGCTTTGTACTTTTCCAGAGTACCATCAGCCTTGTACTTTAGCTTATGGAACCCCTTGGTGCCAATGACTTTACGCTTAGGGGGTCTATCCACTAGCTCCCAAGATCCATTCTTCATTATATTGTTGTATTCTGTTTGCATGGTAGCCCGCCAATTCGGATCATGGAGTGCCTCTTCCGCATTGGTTGGTTCCTTTGCTTGTTCTTGAATGAGCTCAGCCATCAGTGCTTTGCTTACAATATGGGCACTTGCTTGTCTCCGTTTCTCCATTCTTTGTGATTGCCTTGATCCATGTGCAACCTACACTAGTGAATGTGGGATGGGTTTTGCATAATCATCGAGTTGCCTCACCCAACATGGCAATGGGTTTTTCGCTTGGATGATGACAGGTTGGTGACTTTCAGACTCATCATCTGAAGATAATGCTTCCTTCTCTTGTGTAGAAGGGATAGCTCTTGGGCTAGGTTCATAGTGGATTGCCCCTTTGCCTGATGATAAAGTGGAAGCTCTCCTTTCCTCCTCCATTGAATGTGACTTCTCTCCTTAAACACCACATTGTAACTCATCATGATCCTCTTAGCTCAGGGTCATAAAGCTTATAAGCCTTCTTATCTTCAATGTACCCGATGAAGATACATTTGATGCTTTTTGGTTGAAGCTTGTTTCTCTCCTGATCTAGAACATGTACATAATATTCACTTCCAAATACTTTGAATGGGAAACGTATGGCTATTTACCAGTGTAGGCCTCTTGTGGAGTATTTCCATTAAGTCCCTTGGTGTGGCTTCAATTCAAGATATAGACAACAACGTTGCTAACCTCTACCCAAAATTGATTAGGCAAACCCTTTTCCTTCAACATGCACCTTTCCATATCCATGGTGTTTTGATTTTGATGTTCTGCAATAGTGTTCCACTATGAGGGTTGTGTGCCAATATGAATTGACATTTGATAGTGGCACACAACCCTCAACAACATTCTATTGAGGATTGTGTGCCACTATGATGATTCCTTTACTCTTGCAAAAATCTTCAAACTCTGTTGATGTGAACTCACCACTAGTGTTTGTCCTAAATTTCTTCATCTTCTTCCCTGTTTCAATTTCAACAAGCTGAAGCCATTCTTTAAACTTACCAAAAGCTTGAGCTTTATCCCGAACGAAGTACACCCACATCTTCTTGCTATAGTCATTGACAAGTAGCATGAAGTAGGAAGATCCACCCAAGGCTCGTGTGGGTATTTTTCCATAAGTTAGCAAACATCAACTCTAGAGGATACCTTGCTCTATTCTTGCTTTCTTGTGGAAACACCTTCCTCTGTTGCTTGCCCATCATGCAAGCTTCACATGGTTCCTTCATTCTTTCAATCAATGGTAGGTATGCAACTATACCCATATGATGCATCTCCTTTAGTACATGGTATCCAATGTGGCCAAATCTATCATGCCATAGCTTACTTGTGCCCATGCTTGTAGTTTCTATAAGAGTAGACAACTCATACAAGTTGTTCCTCCTTATGCCTATCCCAACAATGTTGTTGTTACTATCCATAATGTTAGCTCATGTCTTAATGAAAGATACTTGATGACCTTGATCAGTTATAGAAGCTACTGAAAGTAGATTTCTTTTGATTTGTGGAACATGCAACACATTTGAAAGCGTTCTGACTCCCCCATTAGAGGTAGTGAAAGAAATTGTACCTTCATCCTCTCTAGAACATCTTGCATTGTTGCCTACCTTTAGTGTGATGGGTTCCTTTTGAGGCTGTAAGGAATAGTAAAGGTCTTTTCTTCTCATCATGTGATGAGAGGCACCATTTTCCAACATCGATGAGTCATTTGTTCTTGAATCTTTATTCAAAGAGCATACCTCCTCTATCCTAACAAATGACTCAAGCTCTTCTTCTACAGTGTTCGCACACTCCTTGCCCTTGCTACCTTTTGAAGAGCCATTCTTCTCTTCTGCCTTCTTGATGTGACAATCTTGGATTCTATGGCCTTTCTTCTTGCAATGGAAACACTCTCACTTGAACTTCTTTTTGTCATTCTTCTTTTTGTCTCCATCTTTTGAAGAGTCCAATTTTCCTCCTTTGGCATTTGTTGTGAATGAAGCATCTTTTTTGTTGTGGAGACTCCTTGCCTTGAGTGGTAGCTCCTCTTCCATGAGTAAGGCATTGTATTCTTCAAACATTAGTGGTTGATGTCTATTGTGAGAATTAAGATTAGTTACCAAACTATCAAACTTTAGTGGATAGATTCGAAGAAAATGTGGAGCTAGCTCCTCACTTGAATTTTGTATTTCTTCTCCTGTCATTTGATCTTGTAGGTTCTTTATGCGAGTCATAAAAACCTCTATAGTTTTCCCATCAGCAAACCCTTCTGTTGCTAGCTAATTCTCCGAGTTCTAAATCCGTGTTTGATTATGAGTTTCATCTTGATTTCTCAATATGTTCCATACTTTGCATGCCTTGGAAGTATGTTGATGAGAGTAAGAACACGGTCAATACTACTTGTAACTAGAGCAGAGAGTGCAACTACATTTCTATGTTTCCAAGCACATAGAACATCGGCATTAGGAGGAATCATTCCACCAAGATTAGTTGGATTAGGTGTTTCTTGTGGCTCATGATCAGTCTCCAAAAAATCATATGAATCAAGGATAGAAGTGATTTTAAACTTCCACAAGGTGTAGTTCATACCATCAAGTTTACCTTTTGTCAAGGTTAGTGGTCATATCCGCAATGTTGGGATGTCCAGCATCATTGTTGCTCCTATTTGTGCTCCACTTGCTCCTGTTGACAAATCACCTTGATTCCTATTTGTAGATGATGATGCACTGCTTGAAAACTTCTCTCTTTTATCATTGAGACCTCTACAACCTGTGCATTTTTTCTTTTGTACCACTCAGAGCTTCTTGAGCTATGATACCATGTAAGAAAATAATAGCATAATGGAATAGACCAGTGGATAGATTTGAGAGAAAAATGCAGACAAAAATAGATGCAAGCTAAGAGATAGAGAACCCAAATTCTCAAATTTCCAAGCATAATGTAGTACTCTCTTTACCAAACATGATTATTGGATTCAAGTTCTTCATTTCATGTGACACCACATAGATAATGGTTCCAAGTCTTACCACCTCGGCCCTACGCACCATGGGGATAGGCCCCGCGGACCTTGAAGAAGGGGGCAAGCCCTCCTCCCATTAAGCTTCGATGGGGAAATCCTTCGGCACCACAAGGCCTTTATTTTCACCTTGAATGACAACCAAATGGCCCATAAGTTTATGCCCTACCTAACCTAATGGCTAGGCTTACAAGATCATCTATTACCACCAACGTTCATACATAGACCTCATCTAACTTAGAAGTTAGGGTTCCACAAATGTCTTTGCTCTCCCAATGGCTTCTCCTCATAATGGGTGTCTTACAGCTTAGAGCATCATGGATCATTTGTGGTCACTTGAGGGTGGATTATTGAATTCCAAGCAACAGCATCTGCTTTAGCTTTTGTAAAATCTATAGTGAGCTTTTCTAAAGAGTCCTTAGTTGCTACTTGTTCTTCTTGTTATCAAGAATGAAGTTGTTGAAGCTCTACATTTTTCTTATACAAGATAGCTTCTTTATCAGCCAACTACTTCTACAATTCATCTTTACTCTATAAAAGAGTGGTAATCTAATCCTCCTTATCTGCCAACATCTGAGTATGTTCAAGATTAACTTGATTGGCCTCTTGTAATTATATCTCCAATTCTTTTATCCCTTCAGATTTAGACATCGCTACTTGAAGACTCTCAATCAATGAAACAAATTGATTGGTAGCAAAATTCTTCTCTATCAACAATGTTGCAACCTGATTCGGTAGCTCATCCCTTGACAACTGAAATTGTTTTGTTATCGCTTGATCATCTTTAGTAATTTCTTCTATATGTATTTCTAAAACATTTACTTTATTTCATAATGCTTGAACCTCTTCTGCAAATATATTAGCACAACCTGCCAGTGCATCCTACAATTCAATATTCTCTTCATTAAGCTTTAAAAGTTGTGTATGCATCTGTTCCAATTGAACTTGCACTATTTGTCGAGCGGTCTCATCCTACTCCATTTGCGATGAGCAAATTCTCAATAATATAGCCGCATCAGCTAATGTACTGGCTTTCACTTTGGTAACTCCACCCTGCCAAATAGATTCTGCCAAGGATCAGGACTTTTTGGCTGAACAAAGGAAACGACAATGATCGAGATGACCCAGACTATGAGAATTAATCAGTTTTAGTTCATCGAGAAGTCGAGCATGATCTTGCTACATTGGTTGATGTTGGTTAACAGGCGGACCACATGTCGGTTGTTGCTGGGAAGTTTGATCAAGACATTGTGATTGAGCTTGATATTCTCTGCACATTTGTTACTATTATTTCTGCACATCGGTCTTTGGCTATGTGTTCGTTGCTACTGTTGTTGCCCCACTGGATCAGGGTTGTTTGTTTTTTGATGCTATTGTTGCCCCACTAGACTGGGGTTGTTTGTTTGTTGTTGTTGTTGTTGTTGTTGTTGTTGACATTGCTACATGTCATGTCAACATCTGCAACAATTGTATCCTATTATTGTTGTCAGAGCTCATCCTCCATTTTTCTCTTGCATTCTCTATTGTCAGTCTTCTTCAGCTTGTTGGGGTGCTTCCTGAACAATATTGGCCTGTGCTTGCTTCTCTGCATTCAAAGGATATATAAGGTCCAGAGTTGGTCGTTTATCTTGATGCATACTTGTTGAAGAAAGTTGCTTTGTCCACTACAACAAACTACCGCAACGCAGGTAGAGGAGTTATAGGAATGAACAATGTTAACAACATGGTAAGATTTGTATCCAATTGTTGAGGCTTGTGCATTGGTCGGCACAATTGACACACTTCCTTCTTTATTCTTCAAAAATTGATTTCTGTCCAATTGACCCAACCATTTTCTTTTTCTTCATCGTTCATCAAAGAATATAGCATTTGTGAGACCCCATAAGGTTTTCTCTACATGAAGATAGCCAGAGTTGACAAATGCAATCGAAACTTCCACGAATTAGTGTTGGGAAGTCTAGCATACTTGCATTCTCCTGAGCAAGCTTTGTCAAACATCTGCTCCATCTCTGCAATCAAAGCTAATTATGCTAGTGATGTTATTTCGTGTTGGCTAACATGTAGTTGCACGGCTATATAAGCTAGGTCAATCACCATGCATGTTGTCTCCCTATATGAAACTCGATGAATACCATTTCATCACCGACAGCTTCTAGTTGGTCATGACATTGTTGAACGAATGAATTGATCATCCGATGGTTGGGGGTGACATGGTATCGGAGCATACTATAGCAAACCACGACATTGGAACCACTCCACATGCCGCTACGATAAGTGATCAAGAATCACCAATGAACTCATGTTGGTCAGTTTGAGGGTGTTGGGCAAAACAATGCCTGTCATCATCGCGAAAAGTGTCTGAATTTTATGGTGAAGGTAAATCTTCATAGTAAATATTACAGGTAAACAGAGAGCCAATGAAGCATTGGAGTTAAATAGTATGTAAAAAAAATTCGTTGAAAATTTTATGCATGTGCAGGCTAGGTTGCATGTGCGCATTTCAACAGAGAAGGACTTGAATACTACATGCAAAGCCAATGATTTCTATTCAAAGCAAAGATTCACTTCGAAGAGCCGCCCTAAAGTGTGCTCATCATGCATGAAACCATGATGCCTTTATTAAATGCATGACAAATGTCACTTTATTCTGAGACTATACACACTACATACAATGGCACCTACAACATTATCCACGATGAGGCCGTAGCTTGGACCCATTGACGGAGTTTGTAAAATGTTGCCTGCTAGCATGGCTAACTAGAATGTAGCTGGTTCAATCTCCTTATGAATTCAAAAAGGACCTGTCCACCGTAGCTTAAATTTACCCACTTGGTGCTTCATTTTTTAATTAAAAAGCAGAACCAAGTCACCCATCCATAGAATAGGAGTCCGTAAATGTCGATCATGCAAGCATCATTGCTTATTTTGGACTACCTGCATTAGTAAAAAGTTGTTATACTGAAGTTCTTCAAGTTGTCGTAAAGTATCGATTCAAAAAATTAGAGATTCCTTTGGTAAGAACCTTTGTTGAATGGCAATCTGTAAACTAAGGAACGTAATTTCCGTATGTGCGATAGCTTCCATACCATAAATGAGTTTAAAGGTGTAAAACCTGTGGACACTTTGTACAAAGTTCGATAATCCCATAATTCCAAAGATAGATACTACTCCCATTTGGTTGGACATTCGAGAAGAAATTTCTACAGCATAGTGAGTAGGACCTTGTTTGTGCTTTCGATCAGTCCACTAGCACAAGGATAGTAGGGAGAACTAAATTTGTGCGCAATCTTAATATAATTAGTGATTGATTTGATAAGTTGATTTAAAAAATGAGTGCCCCTATCAAAAACTAACTCCAAAGGAAGTTCGTAACAAGGAAATAATTCCGTAAATAAGATTGTGGCAACACTATGGGATGTTGAATGGCGCAAACTCCAAGCATCTACCCATCTCGTACAATAATTTGTGCAAGTAAGAATAAATGTTTTACCCGAGGCAGTTGGAGGGCAGATCAAACGAATAAAAAAATCCAACCACCACTTTTGAAAAGGCTCCAGAGGTAAAATGGGTTGCAAAGGAAAACGATGAATATCACATGGTTCACCAACTCGTTGACAAGGATCACACTATTCTACATGATCACGAACATCCTTATGCATGGTAGGCCACCGTTACCCACTATGTAATATTTTTTGAATTGTCAAATTAGTACCGCAATGGCCACCAAAAATTCTAGATGCGCTTTCGTAATCATAGAAGAGACTTCATGAGGTGGCACACAACAAATCCATATGCCCGTGATATCCTTATAATACAATTGATCCAGAATAATGGAAAATCTACGGTTCTGTAATGCTAATTTCTTTCAAGCTGGGGACTGTAAATGAGAGGGAGGAACACAAGTTGTTAGAAGGATATCATTTCTTCATACCATGTAAGAGTGCCAAATTTTGGTTTGGTTTGATTGACAACATGAAATAAATTTGCATCAAGAAAAGAGTCATCCACTCCATCCAGTGATTCACCAATATCTAATCGAGAAATGAAATTAGCAATAATATGCAAAGATCCAGGGCAATGAACTACATCAAAATCATATTCCTGCAATAAGAGAACCCATCGAGCTAATCTCTCGACAAGATTTTGTTGCTTTACTAAATATAGCAGTGCAAAATGATCAATATGAAAAGTGAATGCATGACCTAATAAATAATGCCAAAATTTCTTGATAGAATAAATTTGCCCTAGACATTCTCTTTAAGTTACTAAATATTTTTTCTCTACCATAGTCAACCGTTGACTCGCATAAGAGATAGGATGGAACCAGGATCTTCCTTCTTGCATTAAAACTGCTCCAATAGCAATATCTAAAGCATTCACAAAGACATGGAAAGGTTGAGACCAATCTGGAGCTTGAAGTACAAGTGCTTGTGTAAGTAAGGTCTTCAATCGACGAAATGCTAGATCACACTCTAGAGTCCATTTAAGTTCTTAAGGTTTTACATGAGCAATAGCATTTAAAGGCATAGTAATATGAGCTAAGCAATGCAAGTGGCATCCATGCCATCAAATCTACCCTAAAAATTTAAGTATCTCCTTAGAAGCATGTGGTGGTGGTACTTCTAAGACCACTTCAACTTTGTCTGGATCAACATCAATCCTTGTACGAGAAATAACCTGACCCAATAGCCTATTGCATTTGACTCTGGAAATTGATTTAGCCGGATTTAAACTTAAATGAACTTCTTGATGTTCAGTAAAACAAAGTCTTAGTTGTTATAAGTGATCTATTTGGTGTCCTAAAACTGAGAAATCGTCCAGAAATATTCGCATGAAGTTGGTCAGGAAAGGTGCAAAAATCTATTGCATACAACATTGGAATGTACTAGGGGCATTCCATAATCCAAACCACATTATGGTACATGCAAAAAAACCCCAATTTGTGATAAATGCACTTTGGGAATATCAAATTTGAGCATTTTGACCTGGTTATAGCCACTGAATCCATCTAGAAAGGAATACATTTCCCTACTAGCAACTTCATCCAACATAGTATCTAAAAATGGTGGAGGGAAAGGATATAGAATTGTGGAAGCATTTAACTTTCTGTAGTCTAAACATATTCGCAATTTCTTATTCTTCTTAGGAACAATTGCGATGGGAGACACCCACTCCAAATATTCAATGGGAACGATGAACCCTATCTTCAATATCTATCCAATTCTTCCTTCACATGATTTGCAAAATTAGGATTCATTCGATAGCATTGTTGGATAACCGAGGAAGCATCTGGTTTAAGGACAACATTGTATTGATAGAATTTGGGATCTAAACCTTTCATATATGAGTAATTCTATTAAAACACATCCTTGAATTCATATAAAAGTTGAAGCAGTGTTTGTCAAAATGCACCTACTAGATCAACAACAATTTTAACATTTTATGGTGAACTTTTGGTTCATAAATGAACATGTTCCACGTGATCTTCCTAAATATTCACATTAGTAGCTTCCTTACCCCATCTTGCAGCTTGGTTATATAGTCTATGATGTACAATTACTTTGGGAATTACCATAGAATGATTGACATTCAGAACTTTTCCTAAGCGAGTGACTACCATAGCTGCTAATTCTTCAAAAGTAAGGGTCACCATGTTAGTCATCGATGCTTTAAGTCTCACTTCTTGCTTTCGCCAATCATAATCTTGGGCATCAGGATAGTCATCACGAATCTGACCAAATTCAAGACAAAATCAACATTAAGGGCCTTTACCTTCCTTTGGATATTCTACGTCCTCTCTTTGGCAACGATTGAAGTGTCAACATTCTTGACCATGGCCTGAATAATTTGACCTATTATGCCCTTGATTGCCTGAAAATTTTGATTATGGTATAATTTGTGAACTATTGCAATCATTCATTTGTACATTACATACAGTGGGGGTGGAATAACATTGCCCATTGGGTCTTGGTTTTGGTTGCATACGATTAGCTGATATTGATTGGTTCCTAGAATTATATCTACACTGATCCATATTATGATTCATCATATTGCATATTGCACAATATATTCGGTTCAAGGCACAACTTATCACTACATGCCTCGGATTTCTGCATTTAGTACAAAAAAATTGGATATAGGGATCAATTATAGCCAAAAGGTTTGAATTTACCACATTTACAATGTATGGGGAGCACTTACAGGATGGGTTTGCAACTTTTAGATTGCATTCCAATAGTTTTGTTGCATAAATGATATGGTCCAAGGATCAGGTTCCATCTAATGCAAGTAAACTTTTTTTTTCCTTTAATAATGATTTTGATCCATCCATGAACCAACCTCATACCACATCTTGTGCCAAACTATCTTCGTAACACGGTACGCTTTTCTGCTACTTGCTCCATCCAAACAGAATCCAAAAGGCCCGACCTCAAAAGCAAATCCCATGGTCTTCTTTTTGGTTCCCCGTATGATTCCTCCTTAGCCCATCTTCCTTCCATCTTGTTCGTTTGTGACTTGGCCACATTGAAAGTTGCCTGTACCTCCAGCATTTGGGTCAATAGAGGGTACAAAACCATACTTGAAATCAAGCATCGAGGCTTACATGTTGTGCAGAGGGTCACAAAAAGCACAAAAACTCACAAACACAAACATTTTACCTCTTTTTCTCTCTCTCCCATAGTCATGAGTGAAAAATGAGGTGAAAGTAGTGAATATATAGTCAAAAACAAAAAATTTTAGCGAAGATGAAGATGGGAGAAGATGGTGATGATGATGATGATGATGATGAAGATGTTGCAAATCTACGATCCTACCATCACAATGCTCGTCCTCGAGCAATGCTCCCTAGCAACGGCACCGAAATTTGGTGTAGCTCAAGCGTGAGTACCACCTCCTTTACTTGTCAATCCATGGAGATGTGAGGAGGAAATGAAGATCGTGAGCAATCATGGTGAGAAAATGTGAGTGACAAAGCACATACATGCATGCACACAACATGCACACAAGGCGAGACCAAAGAGAGGAACAATGAAAAGCTTCAATTGCACAAGAAATCTCTTACAAAGGCTTCAATTTCTACTAAGCCAACTCTCACACAAGCTACTAAGAAGCTAACCTCAAAAATGAGCTCTCTAGCTCTTTTTATAGTTTTTTTACTAGTTTTGGTCTTGTCCTGACCTAGTGTCTGGCCTAGTTAAAAACTGTGTTCCAGGGCTTAGTTCAGGGCTCAAATGGAGTCTAAAAATTATGAAAATTGGTATGCTTCTAATACTCCTCAAGCTCAAGGAATCCTTGGCTTGAAAAAAATGGAGTTGCAAAAAAATGAAATGATATTTACAATGGTTTTTAGTGATCAAAATCATTGTTTTTATAGGGATTTCTTCTGAAAATTTGATGTACACTTCTTGGAGCTCCCTACATGCTCCCTCTTCTTGTGTGTCCACTTCTTTGATGTGTTCTTGCACCTTGTGCTTGACCTTGAGTGCCAACACACACCTTAGCTTTATATAATAGATATCCATCATGGATACTATAATTCTTCCACTTGAATCCTTGTTGAGTACCCTTCAATACTCCATCCTCATTGGAAACCCATATATAATGATCCCCTTTCTCAATGGCTTCCCAAATCTCAAGATATGCATGATCAAGCCTACATTTCCCTCTAATGGACTCAAGTAGCTCATTAGTGATCTGAGTAAAACTCAATCCATTGAGCATAGGCATATGGCTAAGCAAATCCGCCACTACATTAAACTTTCCCTTCCTATACCTAAGCTCATAATCAAATTCTTGAAGGATCTCTACCCATTGGGCCTTACAACCTTTAAGGAATGTTTGTTTAGAGAGCCACTTGATGCTCTCTTGATCAAACACTATTGTGACTTTGGAATCATATAAGTAATGATGCCACTTGTTCAAAGCATGGACTATTGCGTTCAACTCCTTCTCATGGATAGAGTAATTCTTATGAGCAAGTTTTAGCTTCTTGCTCTCAAAGGACACTAGTCAACCATGCTCAATGAAACCACTCCTATGGCAAAATTACTCTTGTCAGTCTCAATCACAAAGGGTTTGTTAGGACTTGCTATATGTGAAAGTGAATTTCTAGCAATTGCTATCTTCAACTTTTCCATACTTTACTTTTGTTCGTCTCCCCAATGAAAGGTTTTCCCCTTCTCTTTAAGTTGTTCCATAATCAACTCATCAATTTTGGCATAATTCTTAATGAATCTTGATAAACCTAGGAAGATTTGTAGCTCTTCCAGGTTCTTGGGATGTGGCCACTCCATAATAGCATGTAGTTTCTCAAGATCCATCTAGATTCTATCTTGGGAGTGTTAGGTTGCCATCGGGATGGCTAATTTTGTAAATTCAGAATTATATATTTTGTAAAATAGGTCGATCGGACTTTTAGAGACTTCAACAGATGTTGATTCGTGTAACTACAGAAAGAGAGAAGATAAGTACTTCCTATTCGTATGAGAAGCGGGATCTTCTTTCACAAAAAGAGCAGTCGAGTCTGAGTTGCATATCGCAGGCAGATTGTATCTTGTAATACCTTGTTGATTAATAGACAATCAACCATTGATGCAATGACTCTGCGTATCTTATTGTGTCATTTATTCTTCTTTTATACTATTCTGTGTTAAGTTGTGTTGTAAGGTTAGATAGTACATAGTAAGGGAATAGAAAAGCAATGGAGTGAAAATATGGTATTCCCCATTCCCCGAGCCTACATTCTACATAATGACATTATAGAATATAGTACAACCAAACATTTGGCAACCATGATGGGATGGGGTAAAAAGTAATAAAGCATAGTGGAAAGTAGATGACAATCACTAAAGAGGAGCAGTTAAGGTGTTAGAACAACAAATTTCAATTGAGAAGGAGCATGCGAACATGCTCGAGTAAGTGCTTTTCCAAATATTGAGAAGTGCAGGTGATGTTTGGAGAGGCAAGAGGAACTAAGATGTCACATACGAATGTACACAGGGGGAAAGTTCAAATAGCAACCGTGTATCTGCATAACTACGATACTTGGTGGAACCTTTGAGTTTCGTGATTCTCTAGTTCTTACCTAAAATCACTCAAAAAATCACAACTTTTTGCAAGGAAAAACTGAGAAATTCTTGATTCTTTGCTATCTAGTTTTTGAGAAAATCAGGATTCTTTGCAAACCCATTTTTGAGAAAATCGTGACTTTTTGCGCTCAAACTGTTAGAAAAATTCGCGATTTTTGCCATCAAGTTTTTGAGAAATTCGCAATTTTTTGCACTCAAAGTTTTAGAGAAAATCACGAATTTGTGACATCCAAATTTTGAGAAAATCACGACTTTTTGGCTTGCCAAGTGTGAGATAATCGTGAATCTTTCGCTTTCTAAGTTGGAGAAAATCGTGATTTTTTGGCTTTTTGATTGTGAGCAAAATGCAAATTTTTGGGCTTCAATCTTGGAGAAAATCACGAATTTCTACCATCAAGATTTTGAGGAAATCGTGAATTTTCATAAGACTAATTTTGAGAAAATCACAAATTTCTACACTTAAGTTTTGGAAAAAAATTGTGACTTTTTGCAAGGGAAATGTTGAGAAAATCGCGATTCTTTGGCTCAAAGTGTGGAAAAAAAAATTCGCAATCCTTTGGTTTTTGGCTCTCAAGAAAATTGCGAATCTTTGCATTTTTTATTAAAAAAATCACAACTTTGTGGGAAGTAACTTTTGAGAAAATCATGACTTTCTGCCATCCAGATTTTGAGAAATTCATGAATTTTTGCAATCAAGCTTTTGAAGAAATCGTGACTTTTTGCATTCAAATTTTGAGAAAATCCGAAATTTTTGGATTTACATTTTTGAGAAATTCGCAAATTCTTACATTCAAGTTTTGGAGAAAATCATGAATTTTTGGATACTTGTTGGGAAAAACATCGTGACTTTTTGGGTTTTTCATTTTCACAAAATCACGACTTTCTGGTTGTATGACTCTTAAGAAATCATGATTCTCTGACACATCCTATTTGTCTGTTTTGACCTCGAGGAGCTTGATTTGACAAAACTTTTTCATCCAAAATCTAGATAGAGTAATTTGAAGTTGACCTTCAGGATGGATTGGGAACCCAAGGGAGTTCCAAAGGATTTTGAGCAATACAAAGGGGGGGAAATGGGTGTTTAAAAATGTTTGAATCAAATTTTCTATCACATGAATTAGAGTTAAGCTTGATCTAAATTGGGAACTTTTACAGGTCCATTGAGAGCCATTCAAGGGTGTCAAAGCAAGGTGGAAAGTGTGTTGCAAGCTTGAGAACATGTATCCTAGGCATTCAAGTGTGATCAAGGGAGAAGCAACTTGAGGTTGGAATCATTCTTAGCCCTCTCAATCAATTCTTAGCTTAGACTAAATATGAGTAGTGATACTATTTAGTTAGGGTTACGATAGGTACAAATAAAGTCCAAGAAAACCCTAATTTCTCAATTTCAAGCTAATATTATATGAGAAAAATCTATAAAAGAACAAGTAATTGATTCAAAAGAACATTGCAACACGGTTGTACTTGGAAAAATTGGGATTAACAGACAAAGCTTATGAACCTTAGGTCAGGTAGACACCTAGGCAAGGATAGACAAAGCATCAGATCATCTAAAGCTAGTGTCAATCACACAGCTACATCGTGGGCACAACAACTTAGTGATTATACCTATGTGTTGAGCTTGAAAACAAGTGATTTAGAAATGTCTTTTAGCATGGAGAGACCAGCAAGTAGCTCACGCACCGCCTACTTATAGACATAAGAAGGTCCCTATAAGACACAACTAGAGTATATTAGGACCAACCAATTAGGTGCATGCATCTATGAGGATGGTCTAAGGTGATTAGTTATCCAACTTAAAAATATCGATCAACCCTTCAAACTTGAACACCTAGTGGTTAAGTTCGAAGAGGATTCATACATTGATAAGCAAGGAACCATGTATGTGGTTACCAGCTTATCGGACAAGACAATTGAGTTTGGAAATATCATTCTAGAGAAAAAGATAGGAAACCTAGAGCAAGGAGAGCTAGGATGAGAACCCAAGACAACAAAAGCATAGAACTATTCTTGAATAGAGAAACGAAGGAAGCTTTTTGGAGATACAAGCTAGATCAACTTAGCAAAATAAGCGGAGTCACCATCTATGAGTTGAAAGATCCTGAGATGCCAGACAAAGTTTTCTATCTGAATAACACATTGGAGAGAATATGCTTAGTAACAGAGCATGGCTGGCATGCATACACTTGGCAGGGTGAATTGATTTTCCCTCCACCACAATCTAATGTTTCACATGGCCTCCCAAGGTGTAGGATCATCCCAAGCTCATGAAAACCAGAGGGGAAGAGCCACAGAAAGACCTGAGGTAAGCTTTGCATACACAGTGGGTAGAGATAGATCAGGACTTGAAGGTAAAAGACATGAAAGAGAGAGACACCAAGCACATAGACATCAAAGAGATGAACATGATTTTCCATTACCTAGACCCTGAGAGTACCCAAGAACCCTCAGACCCTCTCAAGTGGTCAAGAAAATGAAAAAATACTTTGATGGGTCAGGAGATCCTTATGATTATGTGGATGAGTTCAAACAAGTGTTAAGAGCAGAACAGGTGGAGGACTTTTTCAACCCGCTCGAGGCATTTGGTTTGACCCTCAAGAGCACTGCCTTAGCTTGGTTTCAACCCCTAAACAGCCACAACTACCATAATATAGGTCAACTACTAGAAGCATTCATTGTAGAATTTTCAAAGAGTGGCATCAGATATAACACATCATCCCTGATCCACAACTTCAAGCAAACATCCCAAGAAACAATTCAGCTAGCTAGATAGAGCATTAAACAATACGTGGAGAGATTTCCCACACATGAATTACTTACACAAGCAAAACCAGTTTCCCTGTTTTTAGATGGACTACTAAGCGGGAAACTTAGATCATATGTATATTTCAAGGAGCCAATCACACTAGATCAATGCTTGAGAATGTGTATTGACATAGAAGACAACTTGTGTGACGAGTTAGACTTGTCAAATTTTATAAGGATTCTCACAGTTCTACTAGTCACACTTCCAGACCTTCCATTGAGATAGATGAGCTAGCTGAGCAAGTTGCCAAGAAGATAGGAGTTCAAAATAGACAAATACCAAGGGAAATGAATGCTCCATATTGCACTATTGAGAGAAAATACACAAACCACATGGCTCAAGATTGTCCATACAATAGGCAAGTTGTCAGACAAACTTATCAGCAACCATACCAACATCGTAGGTATCAAAACCAATACCAACAGCCATATTATAGGCCACAACAACAATATCAACCCCAACACCAACAGCAATATTAGGCACCATATAGGCCACAACCAGTCCTAGGAAACCAACCGCCACCTCTTGCCAATGTGATTCCAATTAAGTATGTAGTGGTAGAGGAGGTGTCGATGACCCCATTGGTCTTAGAAAATGACCCTCATGCTCAGAGTTCTGACTACACCCATGGAGATAGTCCATAAGCTTATTACACAGAGTCACTTGAGCATAGTGAGACTTATCCATATCAATATAAGGCACTACCTATGAAACCAAATTGGGAGCCAGGATACTCCAATGTCATGTATACGAATCCTAAACTAGGCCCCAAGTGAGACAAACGAGACCACAAGCCCCTAGAGGACCATGTTTTAGATGTCAAAGCAACCATTTCATTCATGACTGTCCCCACCCACTAACTTCGGGACAAGGACAGAACATCACAATACAAGGATTTTGTCTTGAATGCCTCAAAGAACATCTCCCAAGATATTATCCAAGGAACCCCTCTAGTGTGCCCAAGATTACACCCATTAATGTGGTAGGCTTAGTGGTGGATTCAAGTTCAAGTAGTGTTAGCATGGCTCCTATATGGGTAGTCACTAGGGCACAAACTTTAAAATAGGCTAAACCAGCTAAACAATTAGAATTAAGTGCATTAGGAGAGCCTAGTAAGACGAAAAAAAGGACTTGGAAGGATGCCAGGGAGAAGGTCAATTGTAAGTGGGTTAAAAAGTTATTAGAACTAGAACAAAGTTTGAAAGACACAAAAACAAAAATAGGAGAGATTACATCTCAAAACCCCTCACATGCCACTCCACTTCATCCCACCCCACCACCCATTGTAAATAGACCACAACCAGGGTTTGTTATTGCAGATCCAACCCTAGAAGGATTGTAGATGATGTTCAAGGCCTACCAGGTTGGACTTCGAGAAGGGCCAACAACTATAGGCCTAGACAAGAGTTCCCCTATAACAAATTTAGAGATTGAACAGACAAAATTTTGCATGAAAATGGTAGAACTAGCTCAGACTATGCTCGAGCCAATCAATTGTTCAATCACACAAACTCTATCAAACTAGGTTTGCATTTCCACGGCTTATTAGAAAGACTAGATCATTTGGTAAACAAGCCACATGTTTGTTTACCTCCACAGGCTCAACCAATTGTTGAAAGAGAAAGCTCACCACCAATGGAAGTTTATGTTCTTGATTCCATGGATGATGAAACACCTATTTCAATGGAACAATAATCTCAAGAGTTCTTGCAAGAAATACAAGAAGACAAATGGGCCAAGGAGAAGGATAATCCCCCTCCTATTCTTGAAATTGATGATCTTCATGATCAATTTCCATGATCAATTTCCCCCAAGACATTCCATCTATTTACGGAGATCAAGCAAAGCAACAAGATGATGAAAGATTAGATTTCGAATCTAATTCTTTATAGGAGTTGCTGCAATTTAGAGTGGGAATTTGAATCTCTTTAGATCAGAGCTCCCACAATACTGAAAAGAAATGAAAACTCAATGGTTCCAAGAATCATCAAAGTCGTGAAGAACACTAAGATGCAATGTCATCTCACTTTCGAAGAGCTACTCAAAGTAAAACTTGAGTTGTGGAAACATGTAGAAAATCAATTTCCAGAACTTGGTTCCAATATATCAAAAGAAGGCTCTAAGCAAAAAGTACCAAAGATACCTCTAGACAAAATATGAGACATGATTGAAGGTGAAGAAGGTAATCCTTATCTTCCAATCACCTACCAAGGTTATACAACCAAAGCTATCTTAGATTCAGGTGTTGGTGTTGTGATTGCGACCACCCCTTTGTGGAAGCAATAGGGCAAACCCCCATTAAGACGAACTAGAATGAAGCTTCAAATGGTTGATGGCCATATTGAAAGTCCTCTAGGATTTCTAGAAGGGATAACTCTAACCACTAGTGGTGTAGACTTTGAACACACCTTTGCTATATGTGACTTTGGTGAAAATAACATCTGTGAGATGATCCTGGGAAGACCTTTCTTACAACAACTACAAATAGCACGAGATTGGGGAACCAAATCCTTGTACTTGCAGTACTTAGGGGTCACGAACAAGGTCAATATGAAGGATTATAGCTTCATAGATGTACCACCCCTACAGTGGAATCCTATCCACAAGGTGCAAGAAGATTCAATCTCTATGCATTCTAAAAGTTATTCTAATCCATCTTGGATGCATGAAGATACTCACTTGTGGATGTGCAAGGTCGCAGAGGAAGAGGAAATACACTTAAAAGCGAGAGAAGAAGGAACTTTTGAAGGAGCCAGAGTACTTAGTAACCCAATCTGCACACCTATGATCTTTCCATATGAGGAATTTGAGCCTCATGGTTGGGTAGAAATCTTAGCCACCATGGACATTGTTGTCAATGAAGAACAATGGACGCCGAATTGTCATGAGGAGGGTTATGATATCTCTTTGTTCATGTGTGAGCCCTTGCTAGAAGAGTGTCACTCTAATGAGGTCATAGAAGAAGAGGATAATGGCGACGATCTAGAGTCCATTGTGATGGATAATTACTTTGACGCAGAGGAGCACTATCTAGAAAATGTAGGAGTGTTTACCGAAAAAGAAGAAGAACCTCTCACAAGCATTAAAACTATAAATTCAAGGGATGGAAGTGAAAGTAGTCAAAAGAAAAAGAAAAGAAAAGAAGTGAAACGAGCAGAGGAGGAATCATTGTTTGAAGCACCAGAGAATTTCAAGAAATATGAAGTTCAAGACCGAAAAATTTTGGATCTGAATGCCTAAGAGAGACGCCATCACAGGAAAAGCATATGATAATAAAGAAAAGACCAAAAAAAATTTCATAACCATTGAAGAGAACGAAGAGTGATGTACATACATAGGAGAAGACCTAAGTGCAAAAGAAGAAGTAGAGCTTGTAGCTTTATTAAGGGAATATAAGGATGTGTTCACATGGACCTATAAAGACCTAAAGGGAGTAGATCCGAAAACATGCTCTCACACAATCCCCATGATTCCTGACGCCAAACCCACCAAATAGAAGCCCTACACATATAATGACACTTATGCAGCCAAAATAAAAGAAGAAATTGATAGAATGATCAAAGCTAGATTTATCTATGAGATTGAGCATACTAAATGGGTGTCCCCCATTGTAGTGGTGCCCAAGAAGAATGGAAAATTGTGAGTGTGTATTAACCTTAAAAAAGCTAAAGCCATTATGATCAAATATAGTTATCCACTTGCAATCACCGAACATTTATTGGAGTGTGTTGCAGGCAAGGAAGTTTGAAGCTTCCTTGATGGATTTTTAGGTTACAATCAAGTAGCCATTACCCCAGAAGGTCAACACAAAGCAGCCTTTGCCATGGAGTGGGGAATCTTTGCATTTTGTGTGATGCCATTTGGGCTCACCAATGCATCTGCAACATTCCAAAGACTCATATGTCATGTCTTTAAAGAGTTCTTACGAAAGAGTTTAGAAGTATATGTGGATGATTAATGTGCTCATTCCCAAGAAAGAAGACACCACATCCCTGAGCTCAGACAGATCTTCAACAATTGTAGAGAATATCGAGTTTTTTCGAACCCAAAAAAGTGTGTGTTCATGGTACGTCAAGGTAAGATCTTAGGTCATATTGTTTCTAAGAACGGAATATCAATAGACAAGGACAAAGTAAGAGCCATAGCAGATTTTCCGAGGCCAAAGAATGTGAAAGAGGTACAAGCCTTTATGGTCCATTGTGGATATTATCGCAGGTTTATCCACATGTATGTGATCATAGCTAAATTTTTTCATGCTTTGTTGACAAATTTTGAGTGGAACAAGGAATGCAAAGATTCCTTCAATGAGTTGAAGAGACGTTTGTGCACAACACCAATACTGACCATTCTTGATTGGAATAAGCCATTCCATGTCCATGTAGATGCATCCAATTATGCAATAGGATGTGTGCAAGAACAACCCATAGATGAAAGAAATCTAGATTTGCCTATAGCATATGCTAGCAGACAGCTGAACACAACTGAATGAAACTATACCACAGTCAAACGAGAAGGTTTAGACATGGTACATGCCGTAAAGAAGTTTAGACACTATCTATTGGCCAACAAGTTCAAGTTTTTCACTAATCATCAAGCTTTAATATATTTGGTCAATAAACCTTGCAATATAGGACACTTAGTAGATGGTTCCTCTTATTAATGGAATACGACTTTGAAGTGGTTGTTAGGAAAGGTAGGACCCACCTCAAGGTAGATCATCTTTCTTGCATCACCTTAGGAGAGTCACCGCAAGGAGTATCTGATGAGCCGCCTGATGCTTATCTGTTCAATTTAGAAGTTGTTCCTAAATGGGAAAATAAGTTGATACCTATCCTAACCTTCGAACCTGCAAATAAGAGTGTGAAGACGAACAAAGAAGAAGTTGTAAAATCATAGAAATATCAAATATTGGCAGGAAGTATGTACAAACAAGATAGAGAAGGTGTATTAGCTTATTGTGTCGAGGAGGATGAACATAACATTTTGTTGCAACAAGCCCATGAAGGATTGCTAGGAAATCATTATTCTAAACAATGAAGATTACAAAATTTGAAACGTTTGGGAGTGTATTGGCCTAGTATGGACAAATAAATACATGAATAGATTAAGAATTGTCCAATGTGCCAGGAGAGACCCCCATTGGAGTTTGCTACCCTTTATCATGTGTCATTAATTCCAGAATGGAGCGCTCCATTGGTATAATTTATGAGATCGGGAACACTACCCAATGAGGCTAGTCTAGCAAGAAAATGAAACATGAAACAAGAGGCTCAAGACTATGCTATCGAGGGGTGTGAAAGGAGGTAGTTGCTCATTAGAACTGACTTGCGTTAGTCTCACTATGTGACTACACACTGGGTTTTTTGTTGCGTACTTTAGGAACTACGATGTGTTTTCAGTGTGTGAAGAGTTATTAGCTATAGTTTAATACTTTAATTTTAGCCTATAAATCCAAGGTCTGTAAGGAAGTGCAACTCTATACCTAGAAACAATGTCTCGATATGATTGCAAGATTAATTCTTCATCGGTTATCCTATCTTTGATAATTTCAACACTCATTCATTCTCATGTATTCATTATGCTTACACACTTCATTCATGATTATCATGCATTTATTCACAAGTAAACACATGCTCATACACATGCACTCATGCACATATTTAAACATATACATATACTCTAATGCATCCATTTTTTCTCATGCATACATGTATAACTCACATATATGCATAATAACATACTATAACATTAATTAATTATGAAATTAATTATAAAATAAAAATAATTTAATTAACACTCTCTCTCGTTCTCTCTCTCTCTCTCTCGATCTCTCTCATCTCGTCAGAAGACCTAAGCACTATCTTTATCATCTTCTCAAAAGAACTCACATCAAAGCTCAATACGATAGAGTAGTAGCAGGTACTTAGTAGTAGCTACGGCTCGTCATCCTCAACACTTCACACTAGATCTTGTAACATATATCATAAAGCATAAAGCAAGAAGGATAAAGGATGACTTGTGATAGGAATTGTGAGCAACAAGGAAGAGAACAACAACAACAACAGAATAAGTGGAAGCAATCTCTACTAAAATAGCTTTATGAGTTGCAATTCTGATGCTAAAAAGGTGTCTGCGAATACAAGTTCCATCTCCATTTCTCCCTCCTCTCATGCTCTATCACAACGTAGATCTTCTCTATCTGAGTCATGTCCGTGGTAGCAAGAAATCCCCCTTTTCCCCTCTCTCATATTGAAAAAGGCACATCTTCCCTTCTTGAGCAGATGTTGCTACAAGATCAGAGTTTACAAACGTAGCATGGAAGAAAAGCATAGAGTGCAAATGAATTCTCTATCCCTCTCTCTCCCCCTCCCTCTCTCTCTCTCTCTCTCTCTCTCTCTCTCTCTCATCTGCTCGCTGCGCTTCATCCATTCCTATCACCGAACTACTCTCTCCTGCGGAATTCTATCATATTGCTTCAAGGAATACTACTGCCGAATCATCTCTGTCAGCTATCTCCTCTCTCTATTTGATGACGACTCTATGATTTCTCTCTGTGCGCACAACACCGATATGACCTCTCTTTCCATTTCTACGCACTCCTCTACAGTTTGCAATTGACGACTCTTTATTTTGCTGCCATCGTCTCCTTCATTCTCTCTCTCTCTACTCCACACATCAGCGGCCAATTTGCAATGAGCTCCGTCAGAGTCTCTCTCCACTGAATTTTCTTTTCTCTAAGGTATGCCAATTTTGCGCGATCTTCAGCATTGGTTTGTGGATCTCTCTCTCTTTCTCTTTTTCTCTCTCTCTATTCACGAATCACCGCCCTTTTGTGCCTTTTGCGTCGATCTAAGCCTTCGTGGACTTCATCAACTCTCTCTCTTTACTCTCTCTAGGCGGCGACCGACTCTTCTTTATTCTAACTTATGCAGACTTAGAGATAGACCGGTACTAACTTACACTTCAATATACTTACGTATATTTTTTTTTGTTATTAAATTATTAAACTAAATATCCATATAAACTAATATATAACACATTAAATACATTGGATATCAATTAATTTATCTATGACTTAATATATAATATAATAATGACACATTAATTATTGGTTGAATCATATAACATATCTTATAGTATCACTACACTAGGGGTTCCTTCAATTACATGTAAACAAGTACTTAGGGTGATACTTACACAACACATTAAGGGTTCTTTGTACTCACAAGTAGATAAATTTAAGACATGTGGAACCATAAACATACCCACTTATCCATTCACATAGACACATATATATACACCACTTCTCAATACATTCTAAAGTTTCAGATCTTCATAGCTTTGTTGTCTGCAGGTACTAAGAAAAAAGTTTAGTCAAAGCAAAGGATTTAATAAAAAAGATTTGCGAGAGATAAAAGGTAACCGTCTTAAAACAAAAATGTTTTTATTTTTCTGCATGTTAATTTGAGTGTGGAAATCCTTTCGACAATGCCTTAGTAGGAGACAACCTATATCAAAGAGGCAAAGATGGTTACTTAAGATTGTGCATTCACGAATCATACTATTTGAATTTTAGAAACTGCACATAGCAGTGTTGTAGGTGGATACTTTGGGCCTGACTAAGTGATTAAGAACATTTTATTCTCAAGACTTTGGTGGCGCACTCTTCATATGGATGCTCATACCTATGTGAAGAGATGTAACACATGCCAACATGCACAATATCCAATCACAAAAGATGAGATGCCTTTTAGGCCAATGATGGGAGGACATGCATTCTTGAAGTGGGGCATAGACTTTGTCGGTCCTATTAACCCCCCAGCTAGAAACTCCCATGCAAAGTAAATTATTGTAGCTATATATTACCTTACAAATGGGTAGAAGAAAAAGACACAACAAAAAATGATGTTCAAACGATGGCTAAGTTCTTATTCGAGAATGTGTTCACCAGGTACGGTTTACCAATAGAGTTAGTAAGTGATAGAGGTACACACTTCTTGAACGAAGCTTCTCCAAGAATTCTTGGTGATATATAAGAAGTATGCCCCCTATCACCCACAAGTTAACGGAGAAGCCAAGATCACAAATAAGGTCCTATGTAATGTATTGACAAAATTGGTAAATAATAAACACTCTGATTGGGATAAACAACTTCATCATGTTGTTTGGGCTTATCGAGTTGCCTACAAAATGGTACTCAATGCCACCCCATTTCATATGGTTTTTGGAAAAAATGTTGTGTTATCATTACACTTCTTGATCCCGACTTTAAAAATAGCAAAAGAGCACGAGTGGAGTGGACACGATCTATCCTCTATGATATTTGGTATAGAATGTCTAGGCGAGACTAGGCTACGAGTGGCAGCAAATATCTATGTTGCAAAGAAATGATAAAAGGCATACTTCGATGCACACATCAAGGATAAAGGATTGAAAGAGGGAGACCTAGTGTTGGTTTATACACTAAAGCAACATGCCTGCAAATTGGAAAAAAGAGGATATGGACCCATGATCATTAATAGAATTTCCACTAGTGGTGCAGTACAATTGGCCACTCTAGAAGGTGACAACTTTCCAACCTATATTAGTGGATGTCGAGTCAAGCTATATAAGGAACGACTTATAGAGGATATGCTAAGGTGATTCAAAACTGCTAAAAAGTGAAAAGAAGAAGAGTTAAGGGTTAGAGAAGAAGCACATGCAAAGGCTAGAGAGCGCATTAGGCAAAATAAGTTAAGGTGATTAGGCCTATATTTCAATCCCGAAGCACCAAGACATCACATGGCCATGTGCCAAACATCGGGTGCCATTATGTCTCGAATAATCGATCAACGTCCCTTTGTGACCATAGAGGTAGGACAAGGGAAGAGTGTCAGGGCTATGAGAGCCTTGATTGACTCAGGTGCAACAATTAGTGTAGTTAGACTCTCATACTGCCAAGATCTGCGATTGAACATCAATTCCATAGAAGCCTATCTCATAGGATTGGGAGGTGTGGAAACCCCTTGCTTGGGCGAGATGGAACTTCCAATCTACCTTAAAGATGTCCCAATGATAGTCAAAATGCTAGTGTGTCAAGATGAGGACATTATGGAACCACTTGTCTTGGGTCAAGATAGGATCTATTTCCATGGAGTCAGCTTAAACCTAAGAAGCCAACTTCTTCAAGTTTGGGTACATGAACAATGCATTACAATAGAATTAGAGAATGGTAGGATCACAAATCTAGGTACCACACATTCTCTTAGTTCTTCTAAGACTAATCTTACAGAAGAAGATGTTGTAGTATCAAAAGCTCTATGATGCAAAAGGAGCCAATCATGGAAGAACAGGCTCGAAGGAGAGTGGATCTATCTTCTTTTTCAAAGACTAATGCAACCACAGTAGTTTAGCCATAGAGGCAAGTGAAACAGTACAAGACAATTGCTATATCAAATAGACAAACAAAGTTCAAGAAGAAAGTAGTTCCGGTCATGCAGTAGATCTAGGTACAAAAACGAGAGCAACCACGAGCTTTGCCACAACAATTCCTATCCAAGCAGGACAATTGTGCCAAAAGAAGAACCAAGCAACTAGGACAAGCTCAACCACAAGTTAACCGATAAATTTGGGTGTCAAAGGAATTAGTTGCAACTCAACACAGGCAATTACACATGTGGGTACCCAAGGAACTCTTACATACACAAAACCCTAGGCTCTCACTTATGAGACAAGTCTCAACAAAGAAGCCCAAGAGAAGCAAGAGAAAGAACCAAGCACGGAGATTGAAAGAAGATCATCTCACCTCTTCGAAAATAGTAAGACGACAACCAAGAAGGGTATGGGTTTGTAAGCCAAAAGCACTAGTAGCCTCCACAACACCAAAGAGCCAACCACGAGGGACACAAAATTTAAGAAACCATCCAAATATGAAGAGACTAAAAGTGATCAGTAATTAGCCGAACACTGTTCTAAAATGGATCCCTATAAGGAGGAATGCTCAATTGTCATTCAATCATCGATTGATTGCATCATTTCGAGACCCAATGGATACCTACAAACAAAAATTGCATCAAGTCTACAAGTAATATCGAAAGCCTCGACGTACAAAAACATTGTACCTTTGGCATGACCCTGTCTTTTGCACCATTCAGGTCATGCATTTGCAAAGTATGCATTAATATAGGGCCACATTATAAGGTCGTGCATAGACACAACTGAGAATCCCAGGCACATGAGACACATTTGACATATGTAAACTATTTTATTGGTACTAACCTCTTTCTTCTTTGTTTTATGACACTGCTAAAAAAAAAGCAAAAAAAAAAAAGAAAAAAGAAAAAAGAGAAAAAGCAGGAATTGGGCCATGTGTTTGAAGAATCTCATCAGTGAATCATCAACAAGGACATCCATCAACAATGAAAGACAAGCCAATGGTCAATCACCATGATGGGAGTACAACACGAAGGGATGAATATCGATCGACTTTTCTCCATGATAAGAGCACCGTACCTTGGCAACGCTATAACAATGATAGATTAGGAAACCTCTTCGTCATCATACCTTTGAGGCCCAATAAATTCCCTAAGTAAGCATGCATAGGGCCACATTACAAGGCTTTGCACAAGGCACATATTTTCTTTAACCTATGCACTAACACACTTACCCATGATTCATTATGGGTTATGAGTACTTGGCATGAAAACTTTGAAACCCATGTTTAAAAGATCCAGAGGACATCAAGGTCAAATTTTCAGAAGAAACCCCTATAAAAATAGTGATTTTGATCACTAAAAACCATTGTAAATATCATTTCATATTTTTGCAACTCCATTTTGTTCAATTCAAGGAGTCCTCAATCTTGAGGAGTATTAGAAGCATCTACCTACCAATTTTCATATTTTTTAGACTCCGTTTGAGCCCTCAAATAAGCCCTGAAACCTAATTTTTAACTAGGCCAGAGGCTAGGTCTGGATAGGACCAAAACTAGTCAAAAAGCTATAAAAAGAGCTAGAGAGCTCATTTTTTAGGTTAGCTTCTTAGTAGATTAAGAGGGAGTTGGCTTAGTAGAGATTGAAGCTTTTGTAAGAGAGTTCTCGTGCAATTGAAGCTTTCCATTGTTCCTCTCTTTGATCTTGCCTTGCATGCGTGTGTGTCTACGCGCATGCATGTGCTTGTCACTCACATTTGCTCACCACGATTGCTCACGATCTTCATATCCTCCTCACGTCTTTGGGGATTGACAAGTAAAGGAGGTGGTACTCATGCTTGAGCTACAGTGTGTGTCCCTAGAGACTTTGAGATGAGACAACACATTTTGTATGAGTGTCATGACAGACCTAGTGAAGGACACCTAGGAGTTAACAAGACTTATGATCTTGTTAAGAGGTAGTTTTACTAGTCTAGACTTCATAAGGACGTCCTAGATTATGTGCTTAAATGCACTAAATGCCATGTCAATAAAGCTAAAAGATTGAGGATTGGAGAGTACTCCACTCATTGGATATTCCCAATGGGAAATGGAAGAGTATCTCCATGGATTTCATAGTAGGATTATCTAAGACATATAGAGGGCATGAATCCATCTGGGTAATTATGGATAGGATAACCAAAATGTCTAGGCTTATTCCGATGCGTAGTATAGTGAAGGCACGTGAGTTGGCTAGGTTATTTGTAGAGAAATTATACTAGCCATATGGTCTTCCTTTAGACATAGTCTTTGATCGAAATAAGAAGTTCACTCGCCCCTTTTGGAGAGCAATCTTCAAAAGGTTGGATATAAAACTTAGCATGGGTATGATCGAGCAACCACAGTCAGATGGGTAAATAGAGAGGGTTAACCAAATCCTAGAGGATATGCTTCTAGCATATGTGAATGAAATGCAAACTAATTGGGAAGAGTACTTACCTAATGTAGAGTTTGCATATAATAATGCCAAGCACTCTTCCACTAGACATAGTCCAACTATACTTTTGTATGCATTTCAACAAAGACCTCCTTATGCAGTAGGATTGTAGCATGAGAGAGTCCAAGCTACAAAGGACTTCTCGGAAGAGATGAACGATCTGCTCAAGCTTGCTAAGGACAACATTACGAGAGCTCAGGATAGAGCTAGAGCCTATGCGGATATCAACTTTGAGGTAGGAGAGCAAGTCTATCTTAGAGTTCCATCTAGTTCTGAAACCATGAAGATGGGATCTTGCCCAAAACTATCTTCTAGGTATTGTGGACCCTTCCAAATACTTAAGAGAATAGGAAAGATGGTTTACCAACTCAAACTTCTAGAGAACAACCACAACCATCTAGTATTTCATGTTAACCGGCTTAAGAAAAGACCAGTTGGATGTTACAACCTCATTCCAGAGTGAGGGAGTAGAGCCTATCTCTGTTCAATCTATTCCACATGAGCCTAAGAGCATACTACACACTCGAGAGAGAAATGGATGAGGACCCACCTATATATAAGGAGTGTTTAATGAAGTGGAAAGATAGATCAAAAGATAGTCCTACTTCGGAGTGGGTTAACACCCTCTAGAGACAATTTTCCAATTTCAGATTACCTTCCCAAGAGTCTTCTTAAGGGGAAGGATATGGGGAAACAACATAGAGATATGACCATGTACATCGTATACATGGGGTTTAATGGGAGCATTTGTTCTATATTCTTTTAACTTCCATTGAGCCTTCCAATCCCTTTTTGAGGACAAAAATGACTTACCTTAACTAGTATGCCAAATGGGCTCTCACATGAGTGCCAAGTGGCACTCATGCAGAAAGCCATCAAGGCTCTCAATTGGAGGGAAGTTGAAAGACTATAGCCCACAATGCATGGCTGGGTGGATCAACTCTCTAAGCAATCTCCGTGTGAATTAAATCCTTAATTGTAGCTGGCATACCTTCTTTCTCTTCCCTTGGGATTTGTGCCCACCCACACAAAAGTAAGGGAGATCATTAGAGATCAATAACGA
Organism: Ceratopteris richardii; assembly: GCA_020310875.1. NCBI lineage: Eukaryota > Viridiplantae > Streptophyta > Polypodiopsida > Polypodiales > Pteridaceae > Ceratopteris > Ceratopteris richardii. Next base: position 13,940,087 of record CM035416.1, read on the forward strand.
CGTGTAAGCCTAGTGGTTAAGTAAAAACGATTTCAAGAATAATTGGTTATTAGGTGATTCCCTTTCTTGAAAAGATTGATCTACACTCCAAATAGCTCTTATGAAAGGAACGAGTGTTGGATCTCTTTGTGCCAATAGGAACCTTCCATTACTTCATAACATCAATCTCTAATCCAAACATCTTCAATGAAAGGAAGGATTGTTGGACCTTTTTGTGCTAGTAAAACAAACTTCAACATGGTAGAAAACTTAGAGGACAAATGGAAGAGGAAAATTAATCTCATGAGTGGTGACGAGAAAGACAAATGTGAGAATAAGATATCTATAGGAAAAATCTACACAATATATTTAAGATATTCAATTAAAGTTTAAATGGAGTTAAAAGGTTTCCTCTACAAATCATCTAGCGATTGGAAATGCAAGTGAAAGGGCTTGGAACCATGAAGCTAGTATCTAGTGTACTCCAAAAGCAGATGCTTACAACAATGCGATGATCAACAACCAAATACTCAGTGATTTGTCAAAGGAAACTCTAGTGAATTGGTCACATGGAAGTCTAATTGTTGGAGATAAGAGACTCTTGATTGCCCTTGTGTGTGGAATGCATCACTCCATGCTACAGAGTTCGTTTTACGAGCTTTTCTCATCGACATCCTAGGCAAGCTTCCATCGATAATCCAAAGCTCTATACACATCCAGCGCCTGATCGACCTGAAGAGCATCTGCCTCAAGTTCGAGCAGTCAGTCGAACCGCTGTTCCATGTCCCTCATATGATTTGCGGCGTGAGATGAATACAAACTGAAACGATCGTACATGTCTTTGTGTATCTCGTTATCATGCATATATCTAAGCAAAGACAAAAAAAAGCCTGTTGCAATCTGTTAAGCATGCCACGATGGACCCTGCTTTTGTTTTGGATTGACCTTTCTTTGATTCATGAATTCTGATGATAGATTGATCCCATGTAAAGGACAGTTCTGTGTGAGGCAACGTCCTCTTCCAGAGGGAAAGACGGCGGATGTTGTTAACATCCCACGATGTTGCGAGAGCTCCACCAAATCAGCATTTATGGAGATGCCTTAAGCATCCCCAGCAACCCCAAATGGTGTCCCTCTCCCATTGAGTCTCGTTCTGTAGTGCAGACGAGGAGGGAGTGCTGTCACAATGCAGTGGTGATCAGAAGCAAGCGAGGAGACCACGATATCCGAGTGAAGGTGAGTGACGTGCATCCTGAGAGGCGAAGCAAGGAGAAGTGGTTCCTTGCAGAGGAAGGGTCACGGGTGAAGATAAGTGATATACAATTCGAGAGACGAGGGAATAAAAGACGGGCTCTGACAGATGATGGCGCACGGCGCGTCATCAAAGAGAAACAGGCATTAGCGAGCCAGCTTCGAAAGAATCAGCCAGGAGCTCGTGTTGCAAAATGGATTCGTCGTTCGCCTGCTCAAATGGCTCGATTTCTCGCAGATGGGAGACTCGATTATCGCTTCAACAAGTATGTTGACAAGGCCATCCGAACAATTTCTCAGCTGGCTTCCAAGCGCAAAGACTCCTACGATTTTGGTGTCGTGCTGAACCCGTGGGTTGGCTCTCTTTCCTTTAAGGACATGTGTATTGTCCTTAGGGAGCAGAAGCATGTGGCTCTCGCATGTGAATTTTTCCGCTGGATGAAGCTCCAGGTGCTCATTCTGTCTTGTCTTTTCTTAGCTTCTATGTTTGGCACATGCAACATAACTCACAGTTTTGTCCCTTAGAAAACCCTGCTGTGTGCTTCTACGACTTGGTGTGAAAGGAACCTTAGATATAAAGGTGCAAAACATGTGTTAATAAACAGCTCAGTGAAGAAAATTGGAAAATTTTATACCTTGGAGTGCATATTGAAACAGGAAAGAAAAGAATCGCTGTATAATTTCGGACACGACCTCATATAGAAATGAACATGGATGTCCTCACGATAACTTTGATTTCAGTCTTTCTGTTTCCAAATATTTGTCTTAGAAAACGAAGTGATTGGAGTTTGCCCTTTATGTGATTTTTGCGAATAACGTTGTATCTGAAAAATTTAAGCTGGTTGTTAAAATGTAAGTTTGGAATCCGAGTCTGGATTTATGGGACTAATATCAAGCCGAGGACTTATGGAAGGGTAAACAATGATGCAAAGCTGAAGTTTGGCATCCGAACTTGCTCACTCCATACTATGTGAAAACTCAACAAAGAAGTCGGCTAGTTAAGGGAAGATTAAAGAATGAAATAAATGATAAAAGGTCACATGTTTTATCCAACTCTTTCTAAGTTATGTGAAGATGGATCTTTTCTTCATGCATGACTTGAGCTGAGATTTAATGGCATTATCATTGGTTGACTACTGTGAGCTTATAGTTGCACTTTCTTTTGAGGGTGAATTTGGGGTTTGCCCGGATTCATTCTGGTGTGGGATTTCTTGGGATGGGTTAAGCAAGGCTGGCCCAAATTCATTTCATGTTTCTGTTTTTTTTTGGTTTTTTGAGATATTTTGTCCAGTATAAATGGAACCATGTCAAATGTGTTGTCATTATCTTATGCCCATGTCTATAGATGCGTAAAATGAAGGCTAACCACGAGATGCCTCCAAGCCAAGAGTTGTGGCTCCTCATTTAAAAGCAAAAACTCTCCATTGAAAGAACATAATCCTCAGCTTAAGGATACAACTCTTCAAAGGACATGATTCAACCCAAATGATGCATCTGTTTGGCAAGGCTTAAGCCTATGCTAAGGCTAAGACCTATTCAGCCAATTAGAGCAGCATCACTTTCAACATTCAAGATCCATCTTATGGTGTTGGGGAAAAAGTATTGTTACTCAGAGATAGCCTCTAAACTTCAAGGCCTTATGCAAAGCTAGACCATAAGAGATTTCGTTTTTTACCATCCTCGTCGAGATTATTGTGGTCACCTTCAAGCTTCAACTACCAAAGACCATGAGACTCCACCCAGTTTTTCCATGTAACTATGTTGGAGCCATACCATACTTCAGCGTTGAGGGGGAAGACATCTAGTTCTTTACTGCCTATCGAGATCAAAGATCTTGAGGATTGGAAATTGAGCATGTCCTAGATTCAAGAATTTCGTTAGAGATTATATGACATCAGTGCTCATTCTTGGAATCTGCAAAAAATCTTCAAAGAGCATAGATCAAGGTTTTTGAATTCCACAAGAAGAACCCAATTAAGCCTAGAACTAGAGAATATAACCGCTCCTCGTGGATTCGTTGCTCAAGGGCTAGATAATCTCATGGACACTCAAAGCCTTTTAAGTACGAGATGCTCGATGCCTTGCTTCATGGCATGTTCATGTTTGGTTCGAGCTTGGATCATGTCGTGTGCTTTAGCTTGTATCATGTCTTATCTCCCATGTGAACACACCCTTACTTGGAGGACCTTTGATTAGCCATGTGAACCAATTGTTTCCACAACTTCTAGAATCCATGTCCTACTTGCATTAGTGATGATGTTATCATCGTGCATTCTAGAATCCCTTTAATCGCCCTCAAACACTTATATAAGAAGGGGTTGGCCAAAGAGATCTTGAGTTTTGCCAATGCCAATCTTGGGAGCTCAAGGAGTCACGATCTCCAAGTAAGTATCTTCCAAGTTCTAGTGCTTGTTCTTGCCTAGTCCCATCATCTTGTAGTACGAGATCTTGTCTAGTTCTTTTTTGTATCTTGTTCAACTCCACGAAGGAGAGCTTGTTATTTTGATATCGTATTTCATATCTATTGTTGTTGGTTATGGGATCTCGTGTATCTTATCTAGTTGAGTTACTCATAAATATTAGTCCCGATTTGTGGGACTTTTTGTGTCAGCTGTATATTCTTGTATTGTATTCCCTTTTGTGGGTTATCTTGTAATCAAAGAACATAGTCCAATAATCATGTGTCTAGTCTAGTCTTTAAGAGCTCAGTCTAGTGCTCCTTTGGAACCATGAGCTCATAGTTGCACTTGCTTTATAGGGTGAATTTGGGGTTTGCTTGAATATGTCCTACCTCATATGTTTTTCATGTTAGTGGATATTCAATTTTCACTTGTGGAGTCTTTATTTGAGTTTTGATGTGTTGATATGTGTGTATGTCGTGTTAACAATGCATTTGTTTTTATTTTTTAGAGCTTCCATCTCGTGCTAGGTTTCATCATCGCTGAGTTTTCCTATCATTTTTAGAAATGTATCATGATAGAAAAGTAGTTCATAAATCTTTGTTTGAGTTCATGCTCATGGTTTTTTTTGCATTGTGGGGTGTGTGCCAGCATTTATGATTGTGCAGTACCCAATATTGGGCATTGAATGTTAGTGGGGATGTCATAGTATTTAATTGGCACTATGAATAATGCAGATGATGTCTATATAGCCTTGTGGTTGACTACCATGGACCTATAGTTGCATTTTGTTTCAGGATGAATTTGGGGTTTGCATGGATACATATTGGTATATATTTTTCCCATATTAGAAGACATGTCTTTGTATGAATTGTGGCGTGTTGATACACCTTATGACTTGTCAACTATGCATTTGTTTTAATCTTCCCTATCATTAGCTTGCTTCATGTTATAGGACTCATACTAGCTGAGTTCATCCATCAATTTTGGAAAAGATAAAAGTTGTTCGTAGAGAGTTCAATGAGTTCATGTGTTGTGAGGTGTGTGTGCGTGTTACGGGGTGTGTGTCAACATGTATTCGTTCTTAGTTCTATATCCCCTATTGGACATTGATGATGCTAGTGGGGTTATAATAGTTAGTCATTGCTATTCAATGGAGTTCATGGCTATATATGTGATGCTAGTGGGGTTGTTATAATAGTTAGTCATTGCTATTCAATGGAGTTCATGGCTATATATGTGGTTGGCTGCCATGAGCTTCTAGTTGCCCTTTCCTTTTGGGGTGAGTTTGGGGTTCGTGTATGTTGATATATATGTATGTTTGTCATATTAGAGGCCAAGAAGTTTCACATGTGGAATCTTCCTTTGGGTTGTGGTTTGTTGATAGGTATGTATACCTTGTGAGTTATCTATTTGTTTTAATTGTTTCTATGTTTAGCTTGCATCTTGTGCTAAGTTTCATTATGGCTGCATTTACCCATCACTTTTGGAAACAATAGAAATAAGTTCATAGAGCTTCACGTGAGTTCAAGCTCATGATGTATGTGCATTGTGAGGTGTGTTTGTGTCAGCATATATTAATTTTTAGTTCACTACTCACTATTGGGGCACTAATCATGTTCGTGTGCATGTCATAGTATTTAGTTGGTACTATGGATAATGAAGTGATGGCTATGTAGTCTTCCAGTTGCCGACCATGAGCTTTTATTTGCATTTTCTTTTTTAGGGTGAAGTTTTACTTTGCTTGGATAGAGCTAGGCATATATGTTCACCATATTCGTGGACATAGTTTTCGCTTGTGGAATCTTTGTTTGAGCTATGTCTTATTGATAGGTGTAGATACCATGTTAGCTATGCATTTGTTTTGGTTTTTTTCTATCTTTAGCTTGCATCTTGTGCTGGGATTCATTGTGGTTGAGTTTGCACATTACTTTTAGAAATTTCAAATGATAGAAACTTAATTTATAGACCTTGTTTTGAGTTCATGCTCATGATGTGTTTGCATTACGGAGTGAATGTGTCAACATATATTCATCCTCAGTTTTATACCCAATGATGGACATTGATGTCATTAATGGGGATGTCATAGTATTTAGTTGGTGCTAAGCATAATGGAGCTTTAGTAGCAAACATGTAGATTTCACATGTGGAATCTTCATTTGAGGTGCAAGGTTTGTCGTATTAGCAGATATGCAGTTTTCATTTGTGGAATCTTCATCCAAGTTGGGGTCTTTTGATAGGTCTATGTCAGATATGCAATTGTTTATTATTATTTTTTCTTATCTTTAATTTGCATCTTGTAATCATCATATTATGTTCAAATATTACATCATATCACCAATAAGAAGTAGATCCAAGAGTATAAATCACTATGAAGAATTCAACGAGTCTCAGCTACACTAGTGATGAGTCCGTGCGACACTCGTGGAGCTTTGAGAATCAAGCTCTGTGTGCATTGTGTGTGCATAAAGAGTGAGGGGAGTAAATTTGTAAGAGAATCTGTGGTGTGCCTTTTCTTGGCAAGAGACCTTGTCATCCTAGAACATTGTGTCATTGGGGTCTGGGGATGAGATCAAGGATGTCTCGGGAGGGGACCTTGTTACGATGGCCTCACATTGGATGTCCAACTAATCCAGGGAGTCCACACAATTTTTGGGCTAGCAGCAGGAGTCCTGGCATTCTATATGGGCTGGGACATGTACTTCCTCTATCGTGTGCTTACATCAAGCTGCCCTCTTGCCAACATGAAAGTGCTCTATTATTTGGTGTCTATTGATGTGTACAGCCTGAACTAAAAGAACATTGGACTCCTGAAGGTTCACCAACAATCCCCTTTGGCTATAAAAATAATCCACTCCTACAATGGGTGACTCAAGTCCACACTCAAACTTCATATCTAGAATGATATGATGAGCATACATAATGATATATATAATGGAGCTCTGGCAGACTTAATTTCATCTTTCCTGTTTATGATAATGGAATCTGCCACCTCATCCATATACATGTATATCAAATAATGTTGAAGAAAGAGTACATCCTTGACTAACTCCTAACATAGTGGTCAAGCTTTCGGCAGCTCATGTGGGGCTACTCATATAACACATATATACCTCATTTCATGTCGTCTAGAACCTTTACTCTCTGTTATACACAAAAGAACCTCTCTGGCTACTGTTACCTTTATAAGACTCTTTGCAGAAATCCAGGAAATAGTGGAGTCAGTTTCTCCTAGTTCATCAGTTCATTCAAACATGTGAGTGTGAAAGATGATGAATAATAGGAAAAGGTGTGTTTTAAACCTGCCTCCCCTGGTGAAGTTGCTGCAAGATGATCTTTAGTTTGATGATATTTTTTTAGTAACTAACTTTATGGGTATATTTATCAGGTGCATTTGTTTTACATTTTTTTGTGTGGTGAGGGAATGGCATTTTGGCTGCACCATGCATCTGTGTAACAAGAGAATCTATATAAACATTTATGTAGTTCCACTTGACTTTGACGAGGTAATCTGAGGAATAGGATGTTCTATGGTCTGTATTTTAATTTCGATGATTATTATGCTAAGTATTACTGTTAAATAACACAGCTTTCATGGTCAAGTTTTATGAAGTAGTAATTAGTTTTACTTTCCCACTGTTTGCCATCATTGGATCAGTGTTTTGCACATTTGCCAAATGTGGTGCTGAATATATCGCAATCATAGCTGGCTTCTAATAGTAATCACAAAGAAGAGGAAGGTGGGCCATTACACTACTTTTTCTGGCACCTATGATGAATGTGGCATTGGTACCGACACTTATTAACTTACCTCTATTTATATGCTCTATTTTCAGGGCTCTTATGTTCCAAGTGTAATTCCTTATACAATAATATTGAGAAAATGTGGCGAGGCAGGCAAATTTGATTTAGTTGAAAGTTTCTACAAAGAGATGCTACAGGAAGGTTGTGAGCCAGATGAAGTTGTCATATGCACTATGATATGTATCTTTGGAAAGGGAGGTCAAATTGAGAACATGATGAAATTTTACAAAATGATGCAGTCACAAGGTCTCTTCCCACAAACTGTGGTATTAAATTTTATGCTTTCTTCATTATACAAAGCAGGTCTGTACAGTGATGCAATTGACCTCTGGAAAGATTTACTTGCCGCTCGAATAAAGCCCAATGAGTATACTTATGGAGTGATTGTGAATGTTTTCAGAAAGGAAGGCAGATCTGTGGAGGCTTTTCATATTTTTGAGGAGATGTTGCACCGGGGTCATCTTCCAGATGAGATTCTTTACAATATGGTTATCAAGATGCTGGGGGATTTGGGAAGAGAAGACAAAATTATAGAATTATATGAGAGAATGAAGTTACAGGGTTTGGTTTTGAGTAAGCACACTTATACCTACTTGGTGCACTTCTTTGGCAAAATAGGCAACTACAAATTAGCAGTCACATTTTTCTCTGAAATGCAGCATATGAAAATTCCACCAGATGAAGTGATTTATGGGACAATAATCACAATCTATGGCAACCTTGGTATGTATGCAGATGCTGAACAAGCATTCAAAGAGATTGATAAAGCTGGACTTATAGCTTCTGAGAGGATTTTCATAGTACTGGCCAGCGTAAGGATGAATGCAGGTCAATATGATTCAGCTCTACAGCTTTTCGATGAGATGCAATCTCGAGGTTTTGGAATGACCAAATATGCTTGGATTATTGTGCTACAATGCTGTTTGAGGCAACAAAAGGTTTTCCTCGCAGAATCTGCTTTTGACATAATGGTTAATGAAAATTTTGCTGACGCAGTTGCATTTACTTGTATGTTCAATCTGTATAGAAAGATGCAAATGGTTGAAGCAGGGAATAGTCTTCTTTCTAAGCTTGAAAACTCGAATGTACAGCCTGACAAGGAGCTTTATGATGCAGTCATCACTCATCTCTGTAATGCTGGCTTAATACAACAAGCAGAGATTTATTTCTCTCAGATGCAAATGAAAGGCCTTTCCATTGATGGAGCTGTCAAGACTATGCTAATGAAGGCCTATGGAAGGGTAGGGCGGGTTGCTGATGCAGAGTCAATATATCTGAGTCTAGAGTCTGCAGACGCCATGTCAATATCTGTAATGTTTACTATATATGAAGAATCTGGGAACAACAAAGCAGCTTACATTCTGTCCAAACGCTTGTTAGAATGTGGTTTGAAATTTTATAACAAATTTTTGTTGAAATGTGCAAGTAGAGGTGAGCTTTCTTGCCATTTTTTTTTATAAGGTCACAACTTTCTACGTGAGTAACTTATGAAACTGTGGCGTCTTTTCAGGTTCAATGGGAACTGTGGGAATTTTGTGCTCACAAATGTTAGCAAATGGCCAGATGCCAGCGGAAGAGACTTTGCTTGCTTCCATCAATTTGTTTGATAGAAATGAAGAATGCCGGTTAGCATTAAATTTGATTGAGCAAGGGCACAATTCAGGTTTCTATTTCAGTCCAACTATATACGAGGCAGTTCTCAAAACTTGCATTAAATATGGTCAAGAAAGGGAAGCTGATGTTTTGCTTCAGTCAAGGGAGAAGGTGGGCTCTTTGAGAATTACCTCTGCAAAATGATGACAGGTTAGCAGAGCTTTTTTTGGTTTTTTTTTGTTTTTCTGTTTTTTTTTTTTTCCCAAGTTTTTTTCATTGGATGTTATAAATGCATGATTGTGGCATACATGCATACAGTTTCTTGAAGTTTTGAAATTGATTTTGCTGATATTTTAGTAAGCATCGTGTGTTAAATTCTTGAGGTTTTTAAAGTGATTTTTACCGATTTCTAGTAAGAATGATTTTAAACTACTTTGTGCGGACTATGAGAATTGATGAAGGATGCTTCATCAATGTTTTTTGTCAAGTTTTAAGAAGTATTACCTTGCTTGTTTTTATACTTTTGTAGTCTAGAATAATACAAATCTAATGAAGCTTTACATGCTATTTTTTTTTCATGGCATTACTATTAGCAAGCTGGATTTCTAGGAGTTTTGATATTTTTTTCTTGAAAATATGATGCATTTATAAGGTTTTATCAAAAGAACGGATAGAGAACATGATGATTTTAAAATTTTTAGTTTGATTTTGAGAAATCAGATTTTAGCTATTTTTACAATCAGCTTTTCTACTTAGATTTTAGAGTTGCAAAAAGCATAAAGCTGCATTGATCAATCATTATAAATGCGTACTGATTTACTCCAATCAGTACTTCAAATTTTCATAGTATGAGAGGAGCTCGTACATAAGTAAAACAAAAAAGTCTCTATGCCCAACTTGGGGTTGATAATAACCGAGAGCTTGCTTAGGCTAGCTTGAAGGAGACAATGTATAACTTGTCATCTCCTTGAAGCGTAGATGTATTGAACTGCTTTTCTATTATCTTTTTTAGGTTTGGTTCTTCTTAGAGGATTTTGTTTTCAGTGCATGGTATCAAAGCTAAGTTTATTCTATTCTTTTTTTGTAACAAAGTCCCTTTTTTTTCTTTTTGTTTTTTCTTTTTTGGGGGTGAAGGTTCATGTTTTATAGATAGTCTTCTACAAGCTTGAAATCTACACTTTTTTCTCACCCTTTTTTTTTTTTTTTTTTTTTTTTTTTTTTTTTTTTTTGGGGGGGGGTGGGTTTGGGTACTATTAGTGTCTAAATGAAAGGTTTTGGGGGGGGGGGGTGGGTTTGGGTACTATTAGTGTCTAAATGAAAGGTCAAATGGTTGGCAAATAATTTTTGAATAAAACATTAGTGGTTTATTGGTTATGCAATTGAAAGCAAAGGATATCAGTTCTATGTTCTAGAAATAGGTGATATCCTACTCTCACGCAATGATATTGCAGAAAGTAAGAGTTATGATAAGAAGGCAGAGATTTCTGATTTCATAAAAGAAGATGACTACGCATTTTTAGGAATTTGAATTTTTTCATTTAACCATACAAGGGGGATGATGAACCTTCTCAAACCATTGATAAGGGTGAAGAGAAAGTTTCATTTCCTACATCTATATCTAGTCCGTCATCAGGCCGAAGCAGATCCAGAACCTTTTGATACTACTTTGTATAGTCGAGCAGTAGGTTGCTTGATCTATTTATGTAATACACGTTTTGATATTTAGTTTGTAGTTTCTCAAGTATCCAGGTTTATGCACTATCCGCTCAAGATTCATTCCGCTCAAGATTCATTGGAAAGAAGTTAAGAGAATTTTTTGATATTTGAAGGGAACTTTAAGTTATACTATGGTATTTCCAAAATCACCACATTTTTTACTTAGAGGTTTTCCAGATCTGATTGGGCAGATGATAAAGACTCAAGAAGAAGCACAATTGGGTATTCTTTCTATCTCATGGTTATCAAACAAACCATCTACAATAGCTACATCTTCAAGTGAAAGAGAGTATAGGGCTTCCTTTACAGCTACACTTGAAGCTATTTGGTTGCATAAAATTCTAAGGTATCTTGATGTTCAAGTTCATCTTCCTATGCAAATTTTTTCAGACATTCAAAGTGCTATTGCTATTGCAAAGAATCTTGTTCATCATGCTAAGACAAAGCATATAGAAGTACACTATCACTATTTTCGGGAACATGTATCTAAGAAACACATTGAGCTAGTCTACATTGTTGGAAACAATGTTAGAATAGCTTAGCAGAAGACCCTAAATTCTTGCAACCCTAACTTTTGGGTACTTAACCAAATTTTGGTCACATAAGGCCAAAAATTATTATCTGCTCATTAGAGAGAGCTTGAAGAGAGCTTTCACTTGATATATAACATTCAATCATCAGATGTCCAGATTAGGAGAAAACCCAAACCCTAATTTCTGCTCAAAAATGGGTTTTTACCTTATTTTGTTCCTCTCATGGTGTAGATTAAGGAAAGCAACCTCATACCTTTATCTGATGACCTATTAGGCCGAGCACAGCCATTTAAGTTGTCAAAAGCAAAAATTAAGCGATAAAAAAAATTGATCGCAAAACAATTACGATCATTGTTGATCCATCGTTTAAGATCGTTGGAGATTAAACAACGCAAGGAGCGCTCTATTTTGGAGGTGATCTACACTTAGAGGAGTTGTGCTCTATCTTTGGTGCAACATTGAAGGAAATTTTGGCAGCCAACCATCAAGATCATGCTGAGTATTGTGAGTAGCAAGTCTAATTTCAGTTTTCCCCTTGCTATTCATCAATTTCTGATTTAGGGTTTGAACTTCGCTGTAAAACAGTTCTAAACTGTTCATATTGACTCCATTCTCACGTACACACTTTCTACATACCTCTTAGGTCCTTGTGACTTCACACACAAACTCTTGTATCTAGTTCCCGAATTTCTGCTTAGATTCAGATTTTGTATCCAATTCAAAATACATTCAATTTTGTATCATCTACACACATTGTAAATTGACATTAATATAAGATAGTGTAGGTAAGCATTCTAGCTTATCGTTACACTATTTTGTCTATTCTCTCTATCTCTCACTCGTCTCATTTTGAGTCATAAGGTGTGTATGCTAAGGTTCATTTGTTGGAAGATCCTGTAAACCTTTGATTATTGATATTAGGACCCACCCTAATTCTAACATTTGGTATCACAACATAGTTGACCTACACCCTTAATAAGATGAGTGATTATAGAGTTAAGAATGAAGACAAGCTTGAAGGAATGTCTAACTATCCAATGTGGAATTTTATGATGATGAATTTGTTAGTGTCAAAAGACTTCTAGAATATATCAATGGTACTTATCCAAGGCCAAGATAATCGGGAGAAGATGTTTCCTCATCTTCTAGAAGACTTGTTGTTCCAGTTTCTGCTCAATAGGAGGTTAGAAAAGAAGAAGAAACTCTTTCATCATCTTGAGTTCGTGGTACTACTAGCAGATTACTTCCTACATAAGATCAATCCATATCGGATTCAAGGGATGCACGAGCACTTTCATATATTGCTATGGGAGTCAAGAGGCATATTTTACCCCAAATCAGGTCATACAGAACCTCTCGTCAGGCTTGGTTGGAGTTAGAGAATTTCTATCAGAGCGAAAACCCATGCTAGGAAAGCTAAGGAGACGACTAGCCAACTACAAGGACGAAAGATGGCGAGTCAGTTAAGTCACATATTTTGAAGCTCAAAGACTTATGAGATCAGTTACTCAATGTTGGATTCAATATTTCAGATGAAGAGATGATAAGTACACTTCTAAACTCACTTCCATCTTCGTATCGTGCTTTTGTTACTTTATCTCTTTCTATAAGAGATAGAGAACTTTCATATGAAGAGTTGTACTTCTTGTTACTTCAAGATGAAGATCAACAAAAGAGTATGGAAGAGAATGATGAAGCCATGTTGTCATCATCAAAGGGTAAGAAGAAGAAGGAGACAACAAAGAAGGGGAAGAAGAATCGGCAAACCAAGAAGGAAAGTCTTCTACTCTTAAACCTTCTAGTCCTTCGCCTATTACTTCCTCTACACCCAAAGAAAAGTCTGTTACTACATTACTTCAAAGAAAGGAATTTGCCATTACTGCAAGAAACCAGGTCATTTCATAGCAGAATGCAGAAAGAGGATTGATAATGAGAAGAAAATAGCATTAGGTAATAATGTTGGAGATGATTCAAAACCTAAGTCTTCTAAGAAAAAATCTTATGCATTTGTTAGTATTGAAGAATTAGCTTTTGATTAGGCATCATTAAATGCAATCTCTGATAATTCTTGGATTTTTATTATGGAGCATATGATAGGTTAGGTTGTAGAAAAGTACTTTCTTCTCTTACTAACTCTTGAGGTAGAAGAGTGACCATTGCAGATGGTCATGATTTTGGATGTTGTAGGTGTTGGAGAAGTAAACCTAAAGCCAAGAGCAAGTGAAAATTTCACAATTTCTAATGTTCTTTATGTTCCGGAAATGAAGAAGAATTTGCTCTCTATATCTATTTTCTTTTCTGATGGTTTTAAACGGATTCCATTCAAGGTTTCATGTATTTCGTTATTTCATTGATGATTTTTCAAGATGTTCATGGATTTATGGTCTTAAAGTAAAGTCAGAGGTCTTTCCTACTTTCAGGTTCTTAGCTATGGTTGAAAATAAAAGCCAATAAAAAATTCTTTTTGAGAAGTGATAGAGGAGGAGAGTACATATCAAAGGACTTCAAATCTTTTCTTGATGACAAAGGTATCTCTCGTCAACTCACTATTGCTTACACTCCAAAACAGAATGGTGTTGCAGAGAGAAAGAATAAGATACTTGTTGAGATGATGCCTAGTATCATGTCATCCAAAAAGCTTTCTCTTAAGTTTTGGTTTGATGTAGTATATACAGCTAATCACATTCTGAATAGATCTTTCACAAAAGATTATCACACCTTATGGAGCTTAATAAGCTTGATGTAAAAGCCATTAAAGCTGTCTTTATTAGTTATGCTATTGAAAGCAAAGGTTACAGATACTATGTTCCAGAAACAGGTAATATCCTACTCTCATGCAATGCATATATTGTAGAAGGTCAGATTTATGATAAGAAAATAGAGATTCCAGATTTCATAAAAGATGATTATGCATTTTTTTGAAGGAATTTCGATTCTTACATTCAGCTATACAAGGAGGATGATGAACGTCCTCAAACCCCAAAAGATGCACTCAAGAAAGGTGAAGATAGAGTTCTACTACCTACATCAGTATCTAGTCCATCATTAGTACCTCTTGATGTTCCAACTTATGAAGTTGCAAAAGGTTTAAGAGTTCAAGAAGAAAGAGATACTAAAGAACCAGAAGAGATTTCACGACTTCTCAAGAATACGCCGAGGTGGTTATATAAAACTTGGAAGGACAGTCATATAAAGAACTTCTCAGGATGAACTCGAAGTCAGACAAGGAGAGAACAAGCAGATCAGGTAAATTACACATAATATTTTGAGATTCATAACATTTTAGGACTATCTTCAGTTGAGAATGAACTAGCTAATGTTAAAGATGCACTACAAAGTCTTATATGGAAGAAAGCTATGCAAGAAGAGATTGATTTTATTCATAAGAATCAAACATGGAAGCTTTGTGAGTTACCAAAAGGTAAAAAGGCAATTAGTGTTAAATGGATCTTCAAAATCAAAAGAAATGCAAATGGTACTATTGACAAGTATAAAGCAAGGTTAGCTGTCAAAAGTTATGCACAAAAGAAAGATATTGACTATGATGAGACTTTTGAACCTACTTCTAGAATGACAGTAATGAGAACAGTTCTTTCTCTTATTGCATTCTTTGGTTGGAATATATACTAGTTAGATATCAAAACTGCTTTTCTTAATGATCATCTTCATGAAGATGTCTACATTCAGTAGCCAGAAGGTTTTGAAGAGACTGGTAAAGAGCATTTAGAATGCAAGCTTATTAAAGCTTTGTATTGAATAAAGCAAGCACCAAGAGCATGGTATGAGAAGATACATCTTTATTTCTATCTATTGGTTTTGAAAACTCATATGGATCTCTTACTCTTTATGTTAAAGCTGGGAAAAATGTTTTGATTATTATTTCATATATGTTGATGATATGATCATGACATGTCCCAAGGATTCAGACCTTGAGTATTTTAAAGCACAACTTAGACATACACTAATGTGAATGATTTAGGTATTTTGCATTATTATCTTGGGATTGAGTTTAACTAAGTCTATGCAAATACCTATGGATGTTAATGTGTCATTACATGAAGAAGTAGATTCAAAACCTTCTGATTCTACTTTGTATAGTCAAGAAGCTCGTAGCTTGATCTATTTATGTGATACACGTCTGTTTTGAGAAATTCGAAGTTTTACAGATATCGGAAGTTTTGCATACATGAGAAGTTTTGCAGATTATTGAACCTTGTACCATTATGACATTGAAGGGGGGATTGTTGGAAACAATGTCAGAATAGCACAAAGCCCTAAAGTCCAGCAACCCTAATTTTTGGGTGCTTAGCCAAATTTTGGTCACATAAGGTGAAAAATTATTATTTGCTCATTAGATAGAGCTTGAAGAGAGCTTTTATTTGGTATATAATAGTCAATCATCAGAGTCCATATTAGGAGAAAACCCTAACCCTAATTTTTGCTCAAAAATGGGTTTTTACCTTATTTTGTTCCTCTCATGGTGTAGATTAAGGAAAGCAACCTCATACCTTTATTTGATGACCTATTAGGCTGATCGCAGCCACTTAAGTTGTCAAAAGCAAAAATTAAGCCATTCAAAAATTGATCGCAAAAACAATTACGAATTTGCTTTTTTTAGTTTTTTGCAAGCGATAGCAGCTTTTTGCTGCAGGAGGCAGCATATCTATATATTGAAGGGCTGCGGTCATTGTTGATCCATCGTTCAAGATCATTGGAGATCAATCAACTTAAGGAGTGCTCTATTTTGGAGGTGATCTACACTTGGAGGAGGTGTGCTCTATCTTTGGTGCAACATTGAAGGAGATTTTGGCAGCCAACCATCAGCATCTTGCTGGGTTCAGTTTTCCCCTTGCTAGTTCATCAATTTTTGATTTAGGGTTTCTGAAACCCTAATTTCAGAATTAGGGTTTGCTGTAAAACAGTTCTAAACTGTTCATATTCACTCCGTTCTCACATACACACTTTCTACATACCTCTTAGGCATTTCACACACAAACTCTTGTATCTAGTTCCCAAATTTCCATCTAGATTGAGATTTTGTATCCAATTTCAGCATACATTCAATCTTGTATCATCTACACACATTGTAAATTGACATTAACATAAGATAATGTAGGTAAGCATTCTAGCTTACCGTCACACTTGGAAAATCTTGTATATTCTCTCTATCTCCCACTCATCTCATTTTGAGTTTTAAGGTGTGTATACTAAGGTTCATTTGTTGAAAGATCCTGTAAACCTGTGATTATTGATATTAGGGTCTATCTCACTTCTAACATATATACCTACAAGTGAAAATGTTGTAGATATTTTTACCGAAGCATTATCTAGAGATGGATATTAGAAGTTCGCAGATTATTGAACCTTGTACCATTATGACATTGAAGGGGGGATGGTTGGAAACAATGTCAGAATAGCACAAAGCCCTAATTTCTAGCAACCCTAATTTTTGGTACTTAGCCAAGTTTTGGTCATAGAAGGTCAAAAATTTTATTAGCTTGTCAGATAGTACTTGAGGAGAGTTTTCATTTGGTATATAACATTCAGTCATCAGAGCTCCAAAAATGCAAGAAAACCCTAACCCTAATTTCTGCTAAAAAAGGATTTTTGCATATTCTCATTCCTCATGGCATGTACATCAAGAAAAGAAAATCCTATGTCTAGTTGAAGCACATAATAAGAGATCGCTGCATGTTTCTCTTCGAAAAGCAAATTTGCAATAAAAAACTCCATCGCTAATTCTAGATTTTCGCATCTGTATCTTGCTTTTAGAAAAAGCTTCTGACCAAATTTTTCATGGATCAGCCGTATGATATATAATAACACTCTAGGGATCACTTCTACATCAATTCAAGAACAGTTCAAGGTCTACTCAAGGCTAGAGGAGTGCTCTACACTTAGAGGAGGTGTCCTCTACCTTTGGTGCAGATTTGGAGGAGATTCTGGCAGCCAACCATCAGATTATAGCTGAAATTTGTAAGTAGCGAGTCTATATTTAGTCTTTCTTTTGTTGCTGTTGTTCCTAGGCTTCATGCTTTGTACTTCAATACAAGGAGGAGTCTTAGAATTAGGGTTTGCTGTACAAAGAGTTCTAAACTGTTTCTATTCATGTCAAACTCACATACACACACTCTTCATACCTCGTAGGCACTTTATGAACAAATTCTTTAATCTAGAACCCTAAATTCTGCTTAGATTCAGATTTTGTATCTACATCCAGCACATATTCAGTTTTGTAACCATTTAAACACATTGTAATTTGACATTCAATATAAGATAGTGTAGGTAAGCATTTAGCTTACCGTTACACTTTGAAAATTGTCTATTCTCTCTCTATCTCTCACTCATCTATTTTTGAGTCTTAAGGTGTGTATGCTAAGGTTCATATGTTGGAAGATAGTACAAACTTGTGATTATTGTTATTGAGGTCCACCCCACTTCCAACAGTTTCTACCTACTTCTTCAACACTCGAAGCTTCCATAGCTGATGTGTGTGTATGCTAAGGTTCATATGTTGGAAGATAGTACAAACTTGTGATTATTGTTATTGAGGTCCACCCCACTTCCAACAGTTTCTACTTTTGAGTCTTAAGGTGTGTATGCTAAGGTTCATATGTTGGAAGATAGTACAAACTTGTGATTATTGTTATTGAGGTCCACCCCACTTCCAACAGTTTCTACCTACTTCTTCAACACTCGAAGCTTCCATAGCTGATGCTCAACATCAGAGAAGACATAACTTTAGATTAGGGTTTTCTGTTTTATTGTTTTTGGCAGTTCGTTCACTTTCAATTACACATATTATTATTATATTTTTCTCTCACATATTATTATTATTATTTTTATTATTATTTAACTATTTATTATTATTATTATTTTTTATTTTATTTTTATTATTTATTTATTTTTTGTTTGTGTGTGTGTGTTTTTTAAATAAAAAAAAAAAAAAAAATAAATATTTCTTTCTCTCTTTTTTTTTTTTTGGGGGGGGGGTGTGTGTGTTCGTGTGAGTGTGTGTGCGTCTCTTTTTGTATTGGTTTTCTTTCTTGTTTGTATTTTTCATGTCTTATATTGGTATTTAAGTCTCTTTCTTTTATTTGTTATTTTTTCCAATGTGTATGTGTTTGTGTTCTCTATCCTGAGTTTGTAAGTTTGGATAACTCAGAACTTATGAAGGTATATATATTCTCTCACACATTACCTCTTAGGCACGTTCTCTCTACATTCCGTATGTGGAACCCATTCAGCCTATATTCGGTTTGTATCATTAAACACATTATATATTGACATTTAGCATTTTATTTAGTGTGTAGTTAGCGTTCAGCCTGTACATTTTGAAAATTGTCTTCTCTCGATTCTATTGTTATTCATGTCATTTATTTTGGTCAAGTTGTGCTATGTGCTAAGATTCGAAGTATTGGAAAGATCTTGATTAATCTGTGTTAATCATTTGGGACTACCACACTTCCAATATTTGGTATGAGAGCATAGTACGCATACACCCTTGTACTCAAGATGAGTGACTACATAGATAGATTGGAAAAAGAAGGTAAGCTTGATGGAATGTTTAATTATCCAATATGGAGTTTTATGATGATGAACTTGTTTGTTTCCAAAAACTTATGGAATATTGTCAATGGAAAGTACTTGAGACCAAGACAAGCTGGAGCGGATATTGCTTCTTCATCCAAGCAACCTGCTGCACGAATTTCTGTTCAACAAGAGGTTGAAAAAGAAGAAGAAGAAGACGACCTCTCATCACTCAGAGTCAAAAAAACTATCATGGTATGTCCTACAAAAGAGCAATCAAAATGGGATTGTAGAGATGTGCAAGCACTTGTTCATTGCTATGGGAGTCAAGAGGCATATTATTCCTCAAATCACGTCATGCAGAATCTCTTGTAAGTCTTGGATGGATTACAGAATGTCTATCAAAGCAAAAGCCATGCAAGGAAGGCTCATTCGAGATGATAGTTTCCCCAATGCCAATAGAAGGATGAAAGTTTATGAGTCAATTCAATCACATATTTTGAAACTTAAGGATTTACGTGATAAACTTCTTAATGTTGGAGTTAGTATATTTGATGAAGGGGCATCGAATTCTCTTATAAATCATTTTCATCTACATATCATTCTTTTGTTACGTCTCTTTTTATCTCTACAAGAGATAGAGAAATTACATTTGAAGAATTGGAGTTCCTATTACTTCAAGATGAAGACCAACAGAAGAATATGGAAGAGAATGATGAATCCATGATATCATCATCCAAAGAAAAGGAGGAGGAGAAAAGAAGTAGAAGAAGACTCAAAAAAGTAAAAAGAAAATTAATTCATCTACTTCAAAGTCTTTCTTTATATCTTCTTTTAGATCTACTTCAACTACTTTTTCCACACCTAAAGAGAAGTCTATTTCATCTACATCCACTTCAAAGAAAGGTATATATCATTATTGCAAGAAATGAGGTTTTTTTTATAATAGGAAGAGGATTTTTAATGAGAATAAAGAGCATGAGGCAATAATGCTAAAGATGGTTCAAAACCTAAGTCTTCAAATGAAGAATCTTATGCATGTGTTAGTATTGAAGAAATAGCTTTTGATCAAGAAGCATTAAATGCAATCTCTGGAAATCTTTGGTTTTTTGATACTAAACACATGAAAGGTGAAAGAAAGTGTTTTCTTCCTTACCAACTCTACAGGTATAAGGGTGACTAGTCATGGCTTGAATGTTGGTGGTGTTGGAGAAGTTACTTTTAAGGCAAGGGCAGGAAGAGATTTCACTATTTCCAATGTTCTTTATGTTCTAGAAATGAAGTAGAGTTCATCCTATTTTTACTTTCTTATCAAAGGTTATGAGGTTGCTTTTAAGAAGGATTCATGCGAGATCCTCACACCTAATGAGGATCATTGTCTATTAGAAGGTGAAAACAGAAGTGGTATGTTTGTGTTGTCTAAGATTAGTCATGCTGGTATTGTGCTATATCAAGGTATGATGGAGATTTTATCTACTTTTGCTTTACTACATGATGCAAAGCCATTTGAAGGGTATTTCTTGATGATTCTATTCAACGATACATGTATTTTGTCAGATTTATTGATAATTTTTGAAGATATTCTTGGTTTATGGATTAAAAGCAAAATGAGAAGTCTTTCCTACTTTCAAGAAGTCTTTAACTATGGTTGAAAAATGAAAGTCAAGTTAAAAATTCAGATTTTAAGAAGTGATAGAGGAGAATACTATCAAAGGACTTTAAGTCATATCTTGAAGAGAAAGATATCTCTCATAAAATCACTATTGCTTACACTTCATGACAGTACGGTATTGTATAGAGAAAAAATATGTCACTTATTGAAATGATTGCATAGTATGATATCTATCTTTAAAGAAGCTTCACCTAAGTTTTGGTTTGATGCAGTACAAATGTCTAATCACATTCTAAACAGATCTTCCACAAAAGCTTTGAAAGTCTGAAAGTCATTACATCTTATGAAACTCATTATGGTAAGAAGCCCAATGTTAGTTATCTCAAAGTCGTTGGTTGTCCATATTATGTTTTCACATTGAGAAGAAGGTTCATTGTAAGCTTGATGTGAAAGCTATCAAAGCTGTTTTTATTTGTTATTTCCGAAATTGCTACATATTGTACTTCAAGGTTTTATAGATTTTGATTGGGTAGGTGACAGAGACACAAGAAGATGTACAAGTGGCTATTGTTTTGATGTTGGATTATGCCTTATTTCATGGTCTTCTAAGAAACAACCAACAACAGCTACATTTTCAAGTGAATCACAGTGTAGGGCTGCCTTTACAACTACATTCGAAGCTATTTGGTTGTGGAAAAAGCTAAGTTATCATGATGTTCATGTTTATCTTCCTATGCAGATATTTTTTAGATAGTCAAAGTGATATTTATTTAGTGTGTAGTTAGCATTCAATTGCAACAATTTGGAAATTGTCTTCTCTCTACTCTATTGTTTTTCATCTTATTATTGGTTAAGGTGTATATGTGCTAAGATTCTAAGTGTTGGGAAGATCTTGATTAATTTGTGTTTATGATTTGGGCCTTCCACACTTCCAACACAAGGAGCACAAGAAGGTCGACTAGTAGGTTGAACATCACTTCTTAGGTACATAAGAAAGCAATGCTCTCCAATCTGTAGATTCTTCAAAAATAAGCACATAACATATTTATTACTTCCATGATAGCAACAAATTTGCAAAATCTGATGTAACTTCTCCTACAGTGGATATCTCTGCAAAATCTGATGTGACTTCTCCTAGAGTGTATATCTCTTATATTCAACATCTACAAAGAATCTAAGTATTTGCACCTCCTTGTTGAATATAAAATTGAGCTTGATTTGCACCTTCTTTGAAGATTTAACTTTTCTATATGCAACCCAATTCTCAATGTACTTTATATTGTCTTGCATTGATACCAATTGTTGGTTTTTAGGCCCACGATCAATATAGAGACAAAGATAATAGAGACATAATGGAGAATAGACAAGACATGAGAGAGAGAAAAGGATTCATGCTCACATATAACATTACATTTCAATATGGAGTACAGGAAGTTATAGAATAGCATAAAGAATCTCCAACAAATACAAGTTGTCCATAATTCCACAATCTTGCTAAAGATGATGTCCTTCAAATAGAAGATGTCGCACATTTGGTAGATGATGAAGAAAACACAACTCCACCTCTCCAAGTTGAAGGGAGTTCTATTTCCCACTCAAGATATTGAGGAGAGCTCCATAAGTGACGTCAAGAGCCTACAAGTACTTATGTTTACATAGGCAAACAAATCCATGCTTTTTTAAGTGTTAAAGAACTCAAAAGAAAGGTTTTGCAATTTTCAAAAGCCTTAAATCCAAAAAGTATAAAAACCCTAATTTTGGATTAAAAAGAAAATTATTTTTATTGTTTGGGTTAATAATATATGGTATATTGCTTTTTGCTTTCAAAAATTGCTTTTCATACATAAAAAATGCTTTTACACTAATCTCCAATTCTATAGTTTGACTTTTTGCCCTCCATTTACTATCGAATACCCAAATGTTATATGCCATTGGGTAG
Organism: Ceratopteris richardii; assembly: GCA_020310875.1. Classification (NCBI taxonomy): domain Eukaryota; kingdom Viridiplantae; phylum Streptophyta; class Polypodiopsida; order Polypodiales; family Pteridaceae; genus Ceratopteris; species Ceratopteris richardii. The sequence goes on from CM035416.1 coordinate 13,962,443, forward strand.
CTCTTGATGAGTACTTTCACAATATTCAATAAAAATTTTAGTCGAATTTTGATCATCTTGATTAGTTTGACTAGGTTTTGACCAAGCTTTGATCTGCATCTTGTTGATTTCAACCTGCACATTTTGAGCATTTTTGACCATTTTGTTGATCAAAGTTCGCCATCTGTTGACTTTTCCAAATGTGATTTTTTTTTTGAACCATCCAACTCTTTCCTTTTGGAACATTGTTGTTTTAACAATCCCCTCCTAACTTTACACAAGGGGTATATGCCTGGTAGGTATTTTGTTAGCTGACAATTTTGTTTGAGTAGGAAGTTGTATATATTTTTCACATATCATGCAAAGTGTCCACACACACACACAATAGGACCTTGAACATGAAGAGCACTCTTATACCACACATCAAAAGGAGAAGTCATACATACCATACTCTGCTGAACCAAGTACTACTTGGAAGGATAGAGACAACAAAAGGATGCAAAGAATTGGATAGTGTATAGACTCAAACATACTTTCTCAACTTTCAAGACACACACACACATACACATACACATACATACAAATTGTAGAACGTCCACGATAAGGTTCTAAGTGTCGATAAGTTACCCCTCCTTGCTCACATAAAGCTTTGTCCATGACAAGCAAGTTGAACATGCTTGCTCTCACTCCAAGAGCACAAGAAGGTTGACTAGTAGGTTGAACATCACTTCTTAGGTACACAAGAAAGCAATGCTCTCCAATCTGCAAATTTTGCAAAAATCAGCACATATCATATCTATTGTTCCTATAACAGCTGCAAAATCTGATGCCTCTTGGAGTGGATATCTCTTATATTCAACATCTATAAATAATCTAGTTATCTGCACCTCCTTGTTGATTCTAAAACTGAGCTTGATCTACATCTGCTGAAGATTCAACTCTTCTACATGCAGCCCAATCCTCAATGTACTCCACATTGTCTTGCTGTAATGAAGTACATGAATTTACAAAATAGCATGAAGGATCTCCAACAAATACAAGCTATCCATGCTCCACGATCTTCAAAGTCGAAGATGATGTCTTCCAAATAAATAAGCTTCAAGTTGCTGCACACTTGGTAGATGATGAAGAAAACACAACACTGCTCCAACTTGAAGGGACCTCCTTCTCCAACACAAATTCTTGAGAAGAGCGTGAAAAGTGAGGACAAGGGTTCCTAAGTGCTTATGTTTATATAGGCTAGCAAATCCATGCTTTTTTAATGTTAAAAAACTCAAAAGAAGGGCTCCGTAATTTTCGAAAACCTTAATTTTCAAAATTATGAGAAACCTAATTTTGGGTTTTTTTTATATTGTTTGGGTTTTTAATAAATGATATATGGATTTTTTGCTTTTAGAAATGCTTTTTAACGCTTAGAAAGTGTTTTACACACTAATTAGGGTTTGGCTTTTCAACCTCCGTATGTCGCCAAATACCAAATGTCATATGCCATTGGATAGCTCTTGATGGATAGTACTTTCACAATATGCAATAAAAATTTTAGTCAATATTTGACATTTTGACTAGCTTTATCTAACTTTTGACCAAACTTTGACCATCCACATTTAATTGATTTTAACCTACACATTTTGACCATTTTGTTGACTAAAGTTGACCATCTGTTGACTTTTCTTAATCTGATTTTTCTTGAAATATCCAATTCCCTTGTGGAAGGTTGCTATTCTAATACCTTTGGTTTAGAAGCCCTAGCAAGATTAGCATGTCTGATATTTGATAATATAAACATACCACTTATGTTTTCACCTTGTAATAGATAATGCTTCTCAGTCGGTGTAAGGATTTGACATGAATCTTTCTTAAAAACAACTTTATAACCATTTGGTAAGAGAGTAGAGATAGAAAGCAAAATCTTCTTCATTTCTAGAACATATAGAACATTGGAAATAGTGAATTCACCACATGCACTTGATTTTAGACTAATTTCTTCAACACCAAAGGTCATGACCATGTGCTATGGTCACGCTTCTACCAATAGAGTTAGTAAGTGAAGAAAATGTCTTCTTCCAATGTGTCTTGTGCTTAGTAGCTTGAGAATAAAAAATCCAATTATTTTTTGATATTGCATTTAGTGCTACATGATCAAAAGCTACTTCTTCTATACTAACACATGCAAAAGATTTTTCACAAGAAGACATAGTTTTTGATCTTTCTTTAGCATCATCATTACCTGATGCTCATTTCTTTTCATTGAAAATCTTCTTTTTGCATTCTGCTATATGATGACCTAGTTTCTTACAATAATGGCATACAACGTTCTTAGATGTAGTTGAGAATGAAGTGGATTTCTCCTTAGATGTGGTAGTAGTTAAAGTAGAGGTTGAAGATTATGTAGTAGAAGGTTTAGAAGTAGATGACTTACTTTCCTTCTTGCTTTGTTGAGTTTCTTCTCCTTCTTCGAAGCGTCCTTCTTCTTGCCTTTGGATGATAATACCATAGCTTCATCATTTTCTTCCATAATTTTTTGTTGGTCTTCATCTTGAAGCAAAAGAAACTACGACTCTTCAAATGATAATCCTCTATCTCTTATATATATAGATAGGTAGGTAGGTAGGTAGGTAGGTAGGTAGATAGATAGATAGATAGATAGATAGATAGTTATATATATATATATATATATATATATATATATATATATATATATATATATATATATATATATATATATATATATATATATATATATGTGTGTGTGTGTGTGTGTGTGTGTGTGTGTATATATATATATATATATATATATATATATATATATATATATATATATATATATATATATATATATATATATATATATATATATATATATATATATATATATATACATAGAGAGAGAGAGAGAGAGAGAGAGAGAGAGAGAGAGAGAGAGAGAGAGAGAGAGAGAGAGAGAGAGAGAGAGAGAGAGAGAGAGAGAGAGAGAGAGAGAGAGAGAGAGAGATCATGATGCGTGAGATATCCTCCTGGTATAGTCATGGTCGTCCGTATCCAGCCCTATGTGGTCGACGTCGCACTCTATGCCGCTGCGTGCTCGAGCATGAGCCCTATGCCTCTGGAAGGCGGACCCGTATGATGTAACCCATCTCACTGAAAGAATTGAGTAATGATCTGCTGGTTACTCATCCGTTTCTGATGCGTGGGCTGTAGGGACTGCTCTCGTCTCTCATATGCTACAGTGAGGAAACGTCCCAACCTCCACTGGTCTCCAGTGATCATGCACAATTGTAGTGACCCCTCTATGTGGAACGAGTATGCTCGGCATATGGTAACAAAGTGCTCCTTACTCGCTATCTCTACATGGCATATTGGGCACCACCTCTCCTCTTTAGGGGCTCCCCTGGTAAGACCATTCTCGATCTCGAGCTGATGTGATGAAACTCGAAGCTGCCCAATGACGACTCGGAGGTGGTGTGATAGGTATGTCTGCATGTATCGCGGAGTCTCAATGAAGCCTTGGTCTGAAATTTGTAGAAAATGCTCGCGATAGTGGGGCATTTTCGATGGTCTCCTGTCGAACGACCTTATTCCTCTCCTGGTGGGAGAGTGAATAGGTGGGGGCCTGTAAGTCGTACTGCAGTGGGGGGGTGTGAGAGAGAGAGAGAGAGAGAGAGAGAGAGAGAGAGAGAGAGAGAGAGAGAGAGAGAGAGAGAGAGAGAGAGAGAGAGAGAGAGAGAGAGAGAGAGAGAGAGAGAGAGAGAGAGAGAGAGAGAGAGAGAGAGAGAGACTTTTTAACGTCTATTAGAGGCCAAAATCGGCCTATGAGACAAAACATATACATGAGTATGATCCAATCCATTGTGATCCCAAAAGGAAAATAAAGGGTGAGTACAAAACAGAGTATAAAAGGAGTGGATAATAGCTGGCGTCAAGGGTGTGGGGTGCTATGGGTATGCACTCTATATGCTCAATAGGTGAGATACAAATATGATATGCATAGGGAGGGGAGGCTCAATGGTGTCATAACGCTTTATATGCCTGGAGTGGGTGTAGGATATAATGCATGGGTAAGGCATCGTGGCGATCCTCAAAATGCTCTACACGTCAAGATCGACAAGGGTGCACTGCTCACGTCTCCGTATCTCTATGTCATGGAGTGCGTGAATCGCTTGAATCTCTCTCTGGTGGGGACTGGCTCTCGAGAGTGGGGGTCTCGGTCGTCGACACTGTCGTCTAAAGCTCCTCTGCACTGTAATGTGACACCCTGCGTCAAGCTTGGTCCTCGGGTGGATGGGGGTCTGGAAAAGTCTGTAATATAAGTCTGGGGCACCATGTGTATCTCCATATGCTGCTGGAGAAGTGATGCACGGCGGCGTTGGAGCTCTACTAGGAAACGACCTAGAGGGCGCTTGTCCTCCTCCTCCAGTAAAGCCCTGATCTCTCTGGGTCCGTTGAAGAGCTATGGGTAGCAGTCTCTGATGTCCTCATATGCCTGGCATCTACATGTGTAGTGCTCCTCGTCCTCCATCTCCTCTCGACATATCCTGCATAATCTCTCGTCCCTGGGGGTATGTGTCGCTCGCCCAACCTCAATCTCGAGCTGGCGTGATGATACTCTGAGCTGCCCAATGGCCACTCTCTCTGCCGGTGCCATGTATGTATCCATGTGTCGTGGTCTCTGAATGAAACCATCCACTGTCACAGTCAGGAAGTGCTCTCTGTAGTGTTTACTCTTTGTGGGAAGAGGCTCCCGTGGTGCCATCCATGGCTCCCTGACGTGTATCTATAGTAGGTCCTGACGGATGATCCTATTCCTCTCCGAACAAGAGAGGGTAATGTAGGGGTAAGAGAGGTCATACTGAAAAGGGGGGAGATCGGTAATGCTCATGCCATGGTTTGCCAACCATTGGTAGATCTGTGCATACCATACACTCTCATGCCCTTTCTCTGCCAAATGTCTAGAGCTCTCAAATGCAAGCCTGGTGATTCGGCTGGTGGGGAGCTCTCTGACTCTTAGAATAAAGGTCACCAAGTGAAAGAGGGCCTCCACTAGCATCGGTGGTGTGCCAAGCTCAGCTCGTATAATGTCATGTGGAATGGAGGGCTTGCTGCGGAGCAAGCGTGAGATCATGGTGACCTAGGGCCTCTCAATCCGCATCCACCTCGCCTTCGTGATCCCTGGTGCCCATACTGCTGCTGCGTACATCAATGCGGGTGTCACTAGAGTATCAAAGAGCCACCCCTTAGTCCGGGGCTCCTGAAAATGTCCCTAAAAGAAGCATCTCTCCAATCCTGCAAGTGTTGCATGGCCTCGCGTCAATCTATCTCTCGTTGCCTATGCCATGGAGAATACCCCTGTGCTGCTCGAGAAGGTGACACCTAGGTAGACATAGGAGTCCACTACCTCTATTTGTCCTCCATCTACGGTGAAAGAGGCACGATGGCGTATTGTCCTGGAGGTATGGAAGATCATGACCTTGGTCTTGCCAAGGTTCATTGTGAGTCCTCTCTTCTTGCAGAAGGTATCGAGCGCCTGTAAATGTGACTCAAGCCCCTCCTGTGACTCTGAAAGTATCACAATGTCATCAGCATATAATAGGATGTGTACTGGCATATCTCCGAGGTCTCCTCCTAGCCCTCCTGCTCGTTCTATATACTCCGTGATCTCATCGATGTAGAGACCGAAGAGAGTGGGTGAGAGGGGGCAACCTTGTTTCACACCAATGGTGCTAACAAGCCTGTCTGACAGGCCGCCGGGGAAGCGCACCCTGCCCGTGACTCGTGCATACAAAGCATGGATGGCCCATAGCATGTCTGATGGTAGCTGTAACTCCTGAAGTCTCCATAGTAGTCTCTCTCGAGGGACCATGTCGAAGGCTTTGCGAAAATCCACAAAGCAACAGTATAGTCTCCGCTTCCTCGCCTTCGCGCTCTCAATCAAGCAACGAAGTACGAAGATGTGGGCGATGGTAGAGAAAGTGCAACGGAAGCCTGCCTTGCCGGTTGTTCTGATCCCGGCTTCTTGAGCGTGTGTACTGAGCTCTGCTTCTAGTACTGCCCCATAGGTCTTGGCCATGATGTGGCCTATGATAATAGTCCTTTAGTTCCCTGGGTCCATCATATCGCTGGACTTATGGATAGGCGTAATGGTATGCATAGTCCACGAGTCAGGTAATCCTTCAACCAAAGCACGGTTGAAGACATGGGCGATGAGGGGGGAAACTACATCGAATGCATATATAAAGTGCTCGCCCTGTAGTCCCATGTGGTCTGCTGAATGACCATGCTGTAGCCTATGGTTGGCCTGTCGTACCATGCCTGCCGTGAATAGGGTTTATATCACAGGATCGGTGTGGGAGGGATCGATAATGGTGGCTGTCCTTGGACGTCATATAACCTCTGGGCGTAGGTGTGCCAAGTCTGAGGATCTGCTATGGGTGTAGGTGGGCGTGGCTCACATAGGGCCCTCCACACGGTGGTGCAATCCCTACTCATGAGAAGGTCAAACAGCTTTGCCTCCTGTCGCTCCTCGAAAGCTCGTCGCTTCCGGTGTGTGAGTGCTCGCATCTATCGTGGTGCTTCCCTCTCTGTGATGGATCCCAAGATACTCTGTGCTCTGAGGTGTCGGTATAGTTGTCTACACTCCTCATCATACCATCTATTTTGGGGTGTATGCCCCAGTCGTGTCGAACGTGCGGTGCAGTGGGTGGTGTATGGGAAGCTGAGAGTAGCAGATGTGTGGAGGATCGAGGAGAAGTGGGTGGTGAGGGTGTCCAATGGGGCGGCGGGATCAAGGGAGTAGATGCGCTCTCGAACATGGGAGCTATAGATATGTGCTAGCTCATGTCTAAAGTGAATGGTGGTATGGGCATGTGGCTCGGTGGCGGGATGGGATATGCATGGTGAGCTGCGTATGGATAGGGCAAGATATGCGTGATCAGCTCCAATCGGAATGGGTGGGATGATGAATGAGGTGATGAGATGTGTCGCCTCAAGGGGTCCGATAACATAGTCTACCACACTGCCTCCATGCAGTGTCGTGGGTGGAATGCAGGTGAGACCACTCGAGGTGGGCCAGGTCGCCATCCCATCATATATAATGAGACGGTGTGCTGCTCCCATCTGGAGTAGGTGTCGTCCGTATGGGGTGGGTGTGGCAGTGTCGGTTGAGACTCTGAGTCTAGACATGTCCTCGATGGTGTGAAGCATCTCAGGGTTGTCAAAGTCGTAGATATCACACTGGTGACTCTGAGTACGGGCATTGAAGTCTCCTACAAGGAAGACTTCGCCCATCTTGGTATACTCCATAATGGTGTCACCGAGGCAGTCATATGGCGATGTGGTGTCTGGTCCCTCCCCCTCTGAGGGCTGCTCGGGGGAATGTGTGAAGCGCGAGCCGATGGGTGCAATATAACAGACGGCGAAATACGCTGCTCTCTCCTCTGATAAGTGGAGGTGTATCCACATGAAACGTGCCTTTGGGTCTCTGGCTACCACTTGAGAGAGATGGAAGGGAATTGATACATGTATTCACGATCTCTTCATTAGATATGCTAACTCTAACATTAAGAATTTGATAACGAATGCCCCTAAAAGCTTTAGAATACAAGATTGAATTGACTCACCAACTTTCATGCATGTTGGCTAACTGTCTCCTCAAATGAGCCTTCCTTGCAGGATTTTTACTTTTATAGAGATTCTCCAATTCCAACCAAGCATGATGAAGTTCTGCATGACCTGAAATGAGAAATGATGTGATGCTTTACACCCAGCGATAAATGAGAGGGCTTAAGCATCTTTGGAATCCCATCTGAACTGCTCTTCTGATGGTTGAATCTGTTCCGCTTTGTCTGCGGATGAAGACACAATTTTTTTTTTAAAAAATTCGTCTTCAATCTACTGAGCAAAAATATTCCACAAGTCTTCAGAAACTAGCAAATTCATCATCATGAAACTTCACATTGAATAATTGGACATTCCATCAAGCTTATCTTCTTGTTCCAATCTTCCTCTATAGTCACTCATATTGAGAACAAGTTATGTATGTGTAACAGGCTGTGATACCAAATGTTGGAAGTGAGGTAGGTCCAATATATAACCATAGGATCTTTCCAACACTTTGAATCTTAACACATACCCCTTGGATCAAATAAGGTAGATGAATGACAAAGAGAATAGACAAGTGACAAGAGAGATTTAAAGAACACTTAAAAGGTGGAAAAAATGCTTAATCGAATAATGTCTCTACAATGTGAATGAATATGCAAACTGGATATGGGCTGAAATAAAAGGGTTCTAGGCACAAAATCAGAAAATAGTGTCTAGGAGTTCGAAGATGTGTGTGTATGTGTAAATATAGAGATACATGGCTGTTATAAACAGTCCAGCAGCTAACTCTATCTGAATTTAGACCTCCTTTGGTGTAAGCAGCAGCTTGAAAACCTTCACTACCTGGTACAGCATCAAGAGATGAAGATAACTAAATGACAGCAGCAACTTACAATGAATTGCCGAGACACACAATCGAAGTGTGTAGGAGATAAAGAACAGCAACAGAAACCTCTAAAATCAGCAGTAAACCAAAATCTGCTCCAAAACAGTACCTTTCGCAAAACCCTAGAGCATAGCCTTGCTAAGCTTAGAAACTCGATGTAAAGTGTGCCAATAAGGTAATCTATATATAGGCCACCATGAATAACAAGCAAAAAACCCAAACAGCACAGTTATGTGATTCCTGGCACGAATCACAGAAACGTGATATTGAGGCTTTTTGGGATATTGATTTATTAATTAAAAGCTTGTTTTTGCTTAGTTTGATCCAAACCAATGATTTGACATTGCTTTTCCATGATCAAATCACAGTCATCAATTAAAAATTGATGAAAAGCACATTTTAGACAGAAATTAGGGCTCGACTTTTGAGGGACTTTTAGGTCAGCGTTGCCAAAATGTTATATGTCAATAGAAAGCTTGTGAAGTACATTGAAAATATGTAATAAAAATTTTAGTCCTATTTTGACCAATTTTGACCGTGTCAGAATACCGCTGGAGAATGTCCAATCTATATGATCCATGATTGTTTTGTGTCTAATTATGCAATGTCAGAGAAAATGGTCGATATTTACAAGGAAACACTGTTCAAATCATTGGGTAATCCAATGGAATGTTTCAATGTGTTCTTCGGCAATCTCATAGCCCCAAACTATCCAAAGTATATGAGCTAATATGCAGTACCAGATGATAGGAGGCTGGAGTTCATTCAACAAAATCCCATACCCATTAAGTCTGACTCTTACCTTTGTATGAGTGATCCTATTCTGGTGGAGCATTCAGAGATATTTATGCAATCTTGGCTTTAAAAACAAGATCTTGGGTACACTAAGATGAGGAAATTGAAAGAATATGCCGAAGAAGTGATAGAATGCTATAACAAATACGTTCTCAACCTATGTGGTTTGGCTATACTATAAAGTAAGAGTGTCTGGGAATGAACATTTTGCTAAAGAATTGCTCTCACAATGGGCAATTCTTTCTAGTCATATAAAAAAGTTTCAATCAAAACGGGAAAAACTATAGCATATCATGAAAAATATCAACAAAATATGGAATTATTTCATTCTCATTATCGTTGACCCTGAAAACGTTAGTTCTAGGGGGTAAAATCCATTCTGGTATAGTTTTGTTTTAAAAGGCATCTCACAATGTTTGGATACAAATGTGTGATATGTGCAGTGTATCTGATTGTCAAAATCTAGCCAAAATTTGGGCAGGGATTTTCAGTTTAAGTTCACCCTCAATTACATTATTGACACTGGCTCAGATGATTCAGAGCCATTAACCCATAGCAACTTAGAATATTTTGAGCTCAATAAAATGCACCCCAGACTAATGCAATCAACCTTTGGACCAAGTATAACTGGTTTTAAGTGGTTTCAATCATGAAAACATAGAATAGCTGATATGGCTGAGAAATACTGAGATATATATATCTATGGGGGTTGGAATCAACCTATATACTCCCAAGAAAAAGCCCGATGACCCTTACAAACCTGACCATATGACCCCAGATGATGCTGAGAAATAATCAAAGAAGATAATGATTCAGATTCAGCAGTTATGACCTTGTTAACCAAGTTAGAAGGAGAGCTTCATGTAGAAAATGTACTACTGTCACTACCACTACTCCCATTATGCTGTTGCTACTGCTGCTATTTCTCATAGCAGCGCCACCTGTAGTACTATTAATGTTGCAACTACCAGTAAAATGCTGAATGCTCAATGTCTTATGCATTACATATTTTTTGTTTTTTCATAAAATGCTTACGTAATATGCATGTTCTTAATTATCTGATGTGACCTGCCACATTGTTGAACAATCACTAGTGATTCCGAATTTTATCATTTTTATACTTCCAGTGAGCTCAATAAAATGCACCCCAGACTAATGCAATCAACCTTTGGACCAAGTATAACTGGTTTTAAGTGGTTTCAATCATGAAAACATAGAATAGCTGATATGGCTGAGAAATACTCTGAGATATATATCTATGGGGGTTGGAATCAACCTATATGCTCCCAAGAAAAAGCCCGATGACCCTTACAAACCTGACCATATGACCCCAGATGATGCTGAGAAATAATCAAAGAAGATAATGATTCAGATTCAGCAGTTATGACCTTGTTAACCAAGTTAGAAGGAGAGCTTCATGTAGAAAATGTACTACTGTCACTACCACTACTCCCATTATGCTGTTGCTACTGCTGCTATTTCTCATAGCAGCGCCACCTGTAGTACTATTAATGTTGCAACTACCAGTAAAATGCTGAATGCTCAATGTCTTATGCATTACATATTTTTTGTTTTTTCATAAAATGCTTACGTAATATGCATGTTCTTAATTATCTGATGTGACCTGCCACATTGTTGAACAATCACTAGTGATTCCGAATTTTATCATTTTTATACTTCCAGAAGTTCATGGTGTTTGTTTGTAGATGCTTATTCATTCCATAATGAATAGAATGTAACTCAGGCATGTGTCACAGCATCTGTTTGCTTCCAGAGAAACGTGAAGGTGCACAACAAGATCGCATAACACATTTGTTCATAGCTCCGCATAGGTCTTTACGGTTGGACCTATGTGAAGGAGAATCTAATGCCTATGTGATTAGCATGATGTTGAGATGAACATCAGCTGCAAGTAGTGGCAACTAATCCTGAACTGAAAACAGTCAGATAAAGAGTTGGTAGATGATGAAGTTGATATGCCTACTAGGTTATCACAGGGACTATCACTTCAGCGAGACAAAGATGTGATAGAACACCAAAGATCATGCAAAGCAGTCCTGTGCCAGCTACTGACATCCAAGGAGTCTATAACATTTGCCAGTGCTATGGATGTAAAGAAGCTAAAAGGAGGACTCTTGTGTAATTACAACTGACAGAGGACATTCATCTTTATTTTACAGAGTCTTGTATCTGTGTTATAAGTAATGCTACGAATTTTTTCACTTTTCTTGTTTTGTGTGGTTCATGCTTATAAGTTCTACAATCATGCAAGGATGCCTCCATGCATGGATAATAGCTGGAAATAATCCTTTGCCCTAAACACATCCCATAAATACCATTGAGTTTTTAGAAAAACAAAACTACGAAAATAAGGAACCTATTTCATAGGAAAATATGAACCTGAAGGACGAGATTCCATTTGGTCATAGATGATCAAAATTTAAAGGCAGGAGTGCTAAACCAGTCAATGACATCATCAAGTCTATAATATATGTCACTATGGATGTATAGATGCTAAAAGTAGGCCTCATCTGTATTATGCAAGCAGGAAACTAGTCATTCAGTAATCCTAATGTTATAAAAAATACTAAAAATTCTTTGTATCTTATACTATGTAGTTTTGTGCAGGTAAGATCATCATCCTTGATGCTTTAATACATGGATAAAAGCAAAAATATTTTCCAAGCACATGCTGTATATTCCATTAAATAAGAACAGCATTGTTTCACAGATGGCAAAACATAAACCTGAACAACGGAATGTCAATATCTGAAACTATTATTATGATGTTAAATATTATCTGTTGTTAAAATTATTCAATAAATATATCACTATCTATTTGCAAAGTTCTCCTCGAGTATTTTGGTAAGAAACAGCACATAAATGCTCTCAGTGTCTCTAAAGCATATGCAGAGCAATTGTGTAACGCTAGAAATGATTGATCTTAGCACGATCTTACCCAGTCAAATCCTATGTATGATCAGCACAAGAAGAAATTTTAGTAGCTCCATATAACAAAAACGGATCACTATTCCATTCTTTTAAGAAGTTTATGCCTTAATGTGTTATGTTCCACATTTTTTGATGGTGACAATAAAAAACTAGATAAAATTGAATTAAAAAGAAAACATAATGACGCAGTTCTTTTAGTATATCACTTTTTATTGTTTCATTGATTATAGAGTTCCCATGCTGATTTGCATGAGGACTTTCAATTCTTGGCCATGGTGTTAATTATAGAGTTCCCATGAGGACTTTCAATTCTTAGCCGAGGTGTTGATCAATACTACTGTTGCACAAAAAGTATGGCCACCATTGGTTTTCTCATACGATCATGCATATGATCATAAAAATAATTATTGCATGTATTTATGTTGCATGGTCTTGAAAATAAGTTATAGCATCTATCTCATGTTTGTAAAGCCATTTGCCCTTTTACTTACTCTAAATTTTAATTAATATTCATGATAAAATGAGTATGTTCGATTGCATTGATGACTTGATCAATTAAAAAAATATTATGATGCACAATTGTACCGTTATAACATATATGCGCATGTATGTACATGTGTATGCATGTATGTATGTATGTATGTATGTATGTATGTATGTATGTATGTATGTATGTATGTATGTATGTATGTAGGTAGGTAGGTAGGTAGGTAGGTAGGTAGGTAGGTAGGTAGGTAGGTAGGGACATACATATGTATGTATAAGTGTATGTTTATATGTACATACATGTATGAAGTTCTATATGTATGCATATGTAAGCATGCATGAAAAAGTAAGAATGAACAAATACGTATTTATGTATCCGTACATATATACATGAAAATGCGAATGCTATAGTAATACATTGCACATGCATATTCATAAGTTTGTGTATGTATGTGCATGTGTATACATGTGTGTATGTACACACATGCATGCATGCATGCATGCATTCATACATACATACATACATACATACATACATACATACATACATACATACATACATACATACATACACTTGTGGATTCTTTGTTCGAGTTGCGACCAGTTGTTAGGTGTGTATACCCTATCAACTATGCTTTTTCTGTAATTTTTCCTATGTTTTGTTTGCATTTGGTGCTAGGCTTCATTATGGCTGAGTTTGCCCATCACTTCCGGAAGTGATAGAAACTCAGTTCACAAAGCTTCTTGTGAGTTCATGCTCGTGGTGTGTGTGCGTTGTGGGGTGTGTGTGAGCATGTATTCATTCTGAGCTCTATACCCACTATTGGGCACTGAGGACGTTAGTGGGGATGTCATAGTATTGAGTCGATACTGTGCATAGTGGAGCTGATATTCTATGTAGTCTTGTGGTTGACTACCATGAGCTTGTAGTTGCACTTTCCTTTGAGGGTGAATTTGGGGTTTACCTAGATTCATTCTGGTATATACATACATACATACATACATACATACATACATACATACATACATACATACATACATACATACATACATACATACATACATACATACATACATCGACTTAGAGATTGACCTTGATGGAAGTGGAAACTGTTCGGATATAGATAATTTGGAAGGTAGGGTGGGCAGATTTGAAGCCAGATAAGGGCCTCTCTTGAATCAATGATTAATTCTACCCCTAGTACTTTAGTAATGAATAGTGATCTGGTTAGGGACACTACCAAATACGTTATTTTTTACCCAATGAGTGCTTGGCAAGCAAGAAATGCGGCAAGGGCTAGAATGCTTGGACATGTCTGTGTGTGGGGAGCCTAACACTTAAATGTTTGGACATTCTGGTGCATGTTGCATAGGGTCGGCATAAGCGACATGGTTGATAAGGTGTCTAGGATTAGAAATGATGGGAAATTAAGGTTTGACATCTTCACTAAGGCCATGTTTGGGGAGGCATTAGTGATTGGGAAGTTGAGGAATGAAGCAAAGTCTAGCGGTTGGCATGTGCATGCTAGTTTCTGCTTTTAGGAATGGGCCAGTAAGAGTGAATCCTCAAGAATGGGGCATACACTCATTTATCAAGGGTGACTTCCTTAAATATAAATGGGTTAAGGTACAAGAGGTTAGAGCTTGGTAGCTTGATGACCACTCATGCATGGAAGGTGGTGGGGATTCAAAAGTTCTACAATTCCAAAGTTGTTGGCACATTCGAAATGCCCGACTACTCGGTGTTCACTCGGTTGGGATCTGTGGATCTTGGCAAGCGTGGATCATGTTCCCTGATTGACAAGACCTTTGCCCATTCGAACTAAAGGTGTTTCAACTAACTAGATCTTTGCACAATTCCATGTGGGGGGTCAGGTGTGGGTACATGGGAATGTTATGTTCTGCATTACCAACTTTTTGAGGCATGAGCCAACATGTGGAATTATATGAAAACGACTCTTGGACAACTCTCCTTGTGAGGGATTCCAATGATTATTGGAGCAGATTTTAATACAAAGGGAA